>OY744602.1:56664763-56881949 GCA_963556255.1 Allolobophora icterica | reverse complement strand
TAAACTACCTCTTCCATTTAACGTGCATACTGTTTGTGAAATTATTACTATATGATAATGACATCATTACAACAGTACAAGTCATTGAACTGAAGATTCACAAATAATCGCTGAAAATTTCAAGAACAGAATAAGAATCTAAAGTCATAATTATAATTATATGCATTGTGCATTTATGACTGAAGTTGTGTTAACATTTCTTGTGTGGAACAATTGTTGCCGAATACTGTTTAATTTGCATCAAACCATTTCATCACTGTGTGTAAAAAACAATGTCACATATATTGCTTTAAATGATGTACCGTTCTGTCTTGACACCTTTTAATGGTGACTTTCAGATAGTATTAGTTTCTCAATTTCTTTGAAGGCGGCTATTCACTGTCTCCTACTTCAATGTGAAAAAATATCTCTAAGGTGCGAGAAAATGTCAACTGCATAAAAAGGAAATTTCTATTACAACTCTTTTGACTGTAAATATATTTCAAAACAACTGTATAGGTTAGTTAAATAATATTGTAAATAGATATCCTAAGTTTGTTACTGTAAATAGTTTTATATCTTTCTTAAATCCATAAATATTTAATAAGTCTCTTACTTGTGCAAGTTACATTATTACATTAATTATTAGACTTATAATGCACCTATTATAATAATCTTCCTATGCTTCAACCATAGTTATATCTTTAGACATATTGGTTGCTGGACGACATATATGACCATTTCCTTTCAACTGCTGAATCTTAAGTATATCTGTCTTGACATCATTTAATGGTGCCTTTCAGATGCTATCAGGTTCTCGCTTTCTTTGAAAATTATTGCTGAATTGTCGTCAACATATCATTTTTTCTGAATTGTCGTCAACATATCATTTCTGAATTTTCGTCAACATATATATGCTCATGTATGCTTAGTCACCTAATTAATAATTATCAGTTTCCGATTTTCTCTGCTTCACTGAGTGTTCTAACACCAATCAATAAAAGCTGATACTTTGGCCAAAGAAGCCCTGCATATTGATCACTTAAATTCTACTAAGTCTAATTATCATGAATTTCCAGAAAGTTTTACTTTAATGCAACTTTATGTAGTAAATAAATGGCAATTAGAATATATTGATAATAGAGGTCATTTTTATCAAACTATTAGTCCAGTTGTAAGCACAGAGATTATATTTAGAATGCTAAAGGCATAAGGAAATCCCAGAGGGCAAATACTAATCAAAGGCTAGTTATTATAAAACGACATTCTAATGTTCATATGATACCTGTCAGTTGAAGTAGACTATTCAGAGTCCTACTTCAATGTAAAAAAGAAGATATCTCTAAGTCGTTGCAAGATAAATGTCAATTGTATAAAAATGAAATTTCTATTACAACCCCTTTGATGGTAAATATATTCCAAAATGAGTGTATAGGTTAGTTAGCTTAATTACTAAAGGTCAAATTTTGTATGTTCTATTAATTATCTTGAATTTCAGGAAAATTTAACTTTAATGCAACTTCATATAGTTACTAAATGCAGATTAGAATATATTAATGATAACAGAGGCCATTTTTGATCAAACTATTTGTCCAGTTGTAAGTACAGATATTAAATATTTAGAACCCTAAAAGTATAAGGAAATGCAAGACAGCAAATACTAATCAAAGGTTATTTATTATAAAACGACATTCTGATGTTCATTATGATACCTGTCAGTTCAAGAAGACTATTCACCGCCTCCTACTTCAATGTAAAAACAAGATATCTCTAAGTTGTTGAAAGATAAATGTCAAAATTTTGTATGAAAATGAAATTTCTATTAAAACCCTTTTGACAGTAAATATATTTCAAAACGAGCGTATAGGTTAGTTAGACTTAATTATTAAAGGTCAAACTTTGTAAACAGATATCCTAACTTTGTTACTGTAAATAGTTTTATATCTTTGTTAAATCTGTAAATATTTAATTAGTCTTTTACTTGTGCATTTTACTTTACTGCATTAATTATTACACCATTATAATACACCTATTATAATAATACTCTTATGCCTCAACCCTAGTTATATCTTTAGATATACTGGTTGACTGACAACATATATGACCATTTCCTGTCAATTGCTGAATCTTGGGTATGTTGTGTTATATTATATATATAACACGAATCTGATGTTAGTATATTACATATATTACATATTGTTATTACCCTCCAACATTTGGTTCTTAAATATCACAATAATCATATGGTGTGAGATGGTTTATGTATTACAATAACTATTTCACAGCAAAGTGCTGCATTACTGTATTGCAACAAAAGAAATATCCACCTAATTATGATCTGAAGACAATGAAACCAAACTTTAAACAATTGTAATACATATATATATATATGCTCATGCATGCCTTGTTAGACTTATAGTTCAGTGTGTTCGATATCTGAATAGTTTAAAACAGTAACTTGGTAAACTACATGTTACATTTAAAGTGCATGATGTTTGTGAATGGTGTCTTTCAGATGCTATAAGTTTCTTGCTTTCTTTGAAAATTATTTCTGAATTGTCGTCAACATATATAGGCTCATGTATGCTTAGTTAGGTCATTAATTCAGTGTGTTAGATATCTGAACAGTTTAAAAAGCCAACTTGGTAAACTACCTCTTCCATTTAACGTGCATACTGTTTGTGAAATTATTACTATATGATAATGACATCATTACAACAGTACAAGTCATTGAACTGAAGATTCACAAATAATCGCTGAAAATTTCAAGAACAGAATAAGAATCTAAAGTCATAATTATAATTATATGCATTGTGCATTTATGACTGAAGTTGTGTTAACATTTCTTGTGTGGAACAATTGTTGCCGAATACTGTTTAATTTGCATCAAACCATTTCATCACTGTGTGTAAAAAACAATGTCAGATATATTGCTTTAAATGATGTACCGTTCTGTCTTGACACCTTTTAATGGTGACTTTCAGATAGTATTAGTTTCTCAATTTCTTTGAAGGCGGCTATTCACTGTCTCCTACTTCAATGTGAAAAAATATCTCTAAGGTGCGAGAAAATGTCAACTGCATAAAAAGGAAATTTCTATTACAACTCTTTTGACTGTAAATATATTTCAAAACAACTGTATAGGTTAGTTAAATAATATTGTAAATAGATATCCTAAGTTTGTTACTGTAAATAGTTTTATATCTTTCTTAAATCCATAAATATTTAATAAGTCTCTTACTTGTGCAAGTTACATTATTACATTAATTATTAGACTTATAATGCACCTATTATAATAATCTTCCTATGCTTCAACCATAGTTATATCTTTAGACATATTGGTTGCTGGACGACATATATGACCATTTCCTTTCAACTGCTGAATCTTAAGTATATCTGTCTTGACATCATTTAATGGTGCCTTTCAGATGCTATCAGGTTCTCGCTTTCTTTGAAAATTATTGCTGAATTGTCGTCAACATATCATTTTTTCTGAATTGTCGTCAACATATCATTTCTGAATTTTCGTCAACATATATATGCTCATGTATGCTTAGTCACCTAATTAATAATTATCAGTTTCCGATTTTCTCTGCTTCACTGAGTGTTCTAACACCAATCAATAAAAGCTGATACTTTGGCCAAAGAAGCCCTGCATATTGATCACTTAAATTCTACTAAGTCTAATTATCATGAATTTCCAGAAAGTTTTACTTTAATGCAACTTTATGTAGTAAATAAATGGCAATTAGAATATATTGATAATAGAGGTCATCTTTATCAAACTATTAGTCCAGTTGTAAGCACAGAGATTATATTTAGAATGCTAAAGGCATAAGGAAATCCCAGAGGGCAAATACTAATCAAAGGCTAGTTATTATAAAACGACATTCTAATGTTCATATGATACCTGTCAGTTGAAGTAGACTATTCAGAGTCCTACTTCAATGTAAAAAAAAAGATATCTCTAAGTCGTTGCAAGATAAATGTCAATTGTATAAAAATGAAATTTCTATTACAACCCCTTTGATGGTAAATATATTCCAAAATGAGTGTATAGGTTAGTTAGCTTAATTACTAAAGGTCAAATTTTGTATGTTCTATTAATTATCTTGAATTTCAGGAAAATTTAACTTTAATGCAACTTCATATAGTTACTAAATGCAGATTAGAATATATTAATGATAACAGAGGCCATTTTTGATCAAACTATTTGTCCAGTTGTAAGTACAGATATTAAATATTTAGAACCCTAAAAGTATAAGGAAATGCAAGACAGCAAATACTAATCAAAGGTTATTTATTATAAAACGACATTCTGATGTTCATTATGATACCTGTCAGTTCAAGAAGACTATTCACCGCCTCCTACTTCAATGTAAAAACAAGATATCTCTAAGTTGTTGAAAGATAAATGTCAAAATTTTGTATGAAAATGAAATTTCTATTAAAACCCTTTTGACAGTAAATATATTTCAAAACGAGCGTATAGGTTAGTTAGACTTAATTATTAAAGGTCAAACTTTGTAAACAGATATCCTAACTTTGTTACTGTAAATAGTTTTATATCTTTGTTAAATCTGTAAATATTTAATTAGTCTTTTACTTGTGCATTTTACTTTACTGCATTAATTATTACACCATTATAATACACCTATTATAATAATACTCTTATGCCTCAACCCTAGTTATATCTTTAGATATACTGGTTGACTGACAACATATATGACCATTTCCTGTCAATTGCTGAATCTTGGGTATGTTGTGTTATATTATATATATAACACGAATCTGATGTTAGTATATTACATATATTACATATTGTTATTACCCTCCAACATTTGGTTCTTAAATATCACAATAATCATATGGTGTGAGATGGTTTATGTATTACAATAACTATTTCACAGCAAAGTGCTGCATTACTGTATTGCAACAAAAGAAATATCCACCTAATTATGATCTGAAGACAATGAAACCAAACTTTAAACAATTGTAATACATATATATATATATGCTCATGCATGCCTTGTTAGACTTATAGTTCAGTGTGTTCGATATCTGAATAGTTTAAAACAGTAACTTGGTAAACTACATGTTACATTTAAAGTGCATGATGTTTGTGAATGGTGTCTTTCAGATGCTATAAGTTTCTTGCTTTCTTTGAAAATTATTTCTGAATTGTCGTCAACATATATAGGCTCATGTATGCTTAGTTAGGTCATTAATTCAGTGTGTTAGATATCTGAACAGTTTAAAAAGCCAACTTGGTAAACTACCTCTTCCATTTAACGTGCATACTGTTTGTGAAATTATTACTATATGATAATGACATCATTACAACAGTACAAGTCATTGAACTGAAGATTCACAAATAATCGCTGAAAATTTCAAGAACAGAATAAGAATCTAAAGTCATAATTATAATTATATGCATTGTGCATTTATGACTGAAGTTGTGTTAACATTTCTTGTGTGGAACAATTGTTGCCGAATACTGTTTAATTTGCATCAAACCATTTCATCACTGTGTGTAAAAAACAATGTCACATATATTGCTTTAAATGATGTACCGTTCTGTCTTGACACCTTTTAATGGTGACTTTCAGATAGTATTAGTTTCTCAATTTCTTTGAAGGCGGCTATTCACTGTCTCCTACTTCAATGTGAAAAAATATCTCTAAGGTGCGAGAAAATGTCAACTGCATAAAAAGGAAATTTCTATTACAACTCTTTTGACTGTAAATATATTTCAAAACAACTGTATAGGTTAGTTAAATAATATTGTAAATAGATATCCTAAGTTTGTTACTGTAAATAGTTTTATATCTTTCTTAAATCCATAAATATTTAATAAGTCTCTTACTTGTGCAAGTTACATTATTACATTAATTATTAGACTTATAATGCACCTATTATAATAATCTTCCTATGCTTCAACCATAGTTATATCTTTAGACATATTGGTTGCTGGACGACATATATGACCATTTCCTTTCAACTGCTGAATCTTAAGTATATCTGTCTTGACATCATTTAATGGTGCCTTTCAGATGCTATCAGGTTCTCGCTTTCTTTGAAAATTATTGCTGAATTGTCGTCAACATATCATTTTTTCTGAATTGTCGTCAACATATCATTTCTGAATTTTCGTCAACATATATATGCTCATGTATGCTTAGTCACCTAATTAATAATTATCAGTTTCCGATTTTCTCTGCTTCACTGAGTGTTCTAACACCAATCAATAAAAGCTGATACTTTGGCCAAAGAAGCCCTGCATATTGATCACTTAAATTCTACTAAGTCTAATTATCATGAATTTCCAGAAAGTTTTACTTTAATGCAACTTTATGTAGTAAATAAATGGCAATTAGAATATATTGATAATAGAGGTCATTTTTATCAAACTATTAGTCCAGTTGTAAGCACAGAGATTATATTTAGAATGCTAAAGGCATAAGGAAATCCCAGAGGGCAAATACTAATCAAAGGCTAGTTATTATAAAACGACATTCTAATGTTCATATGATACCTGTCAGTTGAAGTAGACTATTCAGAGTCCTACTTCAATGTAAAAAAGAAGATATCTCTAAGTCGTTGCAAGATAAATGTCAATTGTATAAAAATGAAATTTCTATTACAACCCCTTTGATGGTAAATATATTCCAAAATGAGTGTATAGGTTAGTTAGCTTAATTACTAAAGGTCAAATTTTGTATGTTCTATTAATTATCTTGAATTTCAGGAAAATTTAACTTTAATGCAACTTCATATAGTTACTAAATGCAGATTAGAATATATTAATGATAACAGAGGCCATTTTTGATCAAACTATTTGTCCAGTTGTAAGTACAGATATTAAATATTTAGAACCCTAAAAGTATAAGGAAATGCAAGACAGCAAATACTAATCAAAGGTTATTTATTATAAAACGACATTCTGATGTTCATTATGATACCTGTCAGTTCAAGAAGACTATTCACCGCCTCCTACTTCAATGTAAAAACAAGATATCTCTAAGTTGTTGAAAGATAAATGTCAAAATTTTGTATGAAAATGAAATTTCTATTAAAACCCTTTTGACAGTAAATATATTTCAAAACGAGCGTATAGGTTAGTTAGACTTAATTATTAAAGGTCAAACTTTGTAAACAGATATCCTAACTTTGTTACTGTAAATAGTTTTATATCTTTGTTAAATCTGTAAATATTTAATTAGTCTTTTACTTGTGCATTTTACTTTACTGCATTAATTATTACACCATTATAATACACCTATTATAATAATACTCTTATGCCTCAACCCTAGTTATATCTTTAGATATACTGGTTGACTGACAACATATATGACCATTTCCTGTCAATTGCTGAATCTTGGGTATGTTGTGTTATATTATATATATAACACGAATCTGATGTTAGTATATTACATATATTACATATTGTTATTACCCTCCAACATTTGGTTCTTAAATATCACAATAATCATATGGTGTGAGATGGTTTATGTATTACAATAACTATTTCACAGCAAAGTGCTGCATTACTGTATTGCAACAAAAGAAATATCCACCTAATTATGATCTGAAGACAATGAAACCAAACTTTAAACAATTGTAATACATATATATATATATGCTCATGCATGCCTTGTTAGACTTATAGTTCAGTGTGTTCGATATCTGAATAGTTTAAAACAGTAACTTGGTAAACTACATGTTACATTTAAAGTGCATGATGTTTGTGAATGGTGTCTTTCAGATGCTATAAGTTTCTTGCTTTCTTTGAAAATTATTTCTGAATTGTCGTCAACATATATAGGCTCATGTATGCTTAGTTAGGTCATTAATTCAGTGTGTTAGATATCTGAACAGTTTAAAAAGCCAACTTGGTAAACTACCTCTTCCATTTAACGTGCATACTGTTTGTGAAATTATTACTATATGATAATGACATCATTACAACAGTACAAGTCATTGAACTGAAGATTCACAAATAATCGCTGAAAATTTCAAGAACAGAATAAGAATCTAAAGTCATAATTATAATTATATGCATTGTGCATTTATGACTGAAGTTGTGTTAACATTTCTTGTGTGGAACAATTGTTGCCGAATACTGTTTAATTTGCATCAAACCATTTCATCACTGTGTGTAAAAAACAATGTCACATATATTGCTTTAAATGATGTACCGTTCTGTCTTGACACCTTTTAATGGTGACTTTCAGATAGTATTAGTTTCTCAATTTCTTTGAAGGCGGCTATTCACTGTCTCCTACTTCAATGTGAAAAAATATCTCTAAGGTGCGAGAAAATGTCAACTGCATAAAAAGGAAATTTCTATTACAACTCTTTTGACTGTAAATATATTTCAAAACAACTGTATAGGTTAGTTAAATAATATTGTAAATAGATATCCTAAGTTTGTTACTGTAAATAGTTTTATATCTTTCTTAAATCCATAAATATTTAATAAGTCTCTTACTTGTGCAAGTTACATTATTACATTAATTATTAGACTTATAATGCACCTATTATAATAATCTTCCTATGCTTCAACCATAGTTATATCTTTAGACATATTGGTTGCTGGACGACATATATGACCATTTCCTTTCAACTGCTGAATCTTAAGTATATCTGTCTTGACATCATTTAATGGTGCCTTTCAGATGCTATCAGGTTCTCGCTTTCTTTGAAAATTATTGCTGAATTGTCGTCAACATATCATTTTTTCTGAATTGTCGTCAACATATCATTTCTGAATTTTCGTCAACATATATATGCTCATGTATGCTTAGTCACCTAATTAATAATTATCAGTTTCCGATTTTCTCTGCTTCACTGAGTGTTCTAACACCAATCAATAAAAGCTGATACTTTGGCCAAAGAAGCCCTGCATATTGATCACTTAAATTCTACTAAGTCTAATTATCATGAATTTCCAGAAAGTTTTACTTTAATGCAACTTTATGTAGTAAATAAATGGCAATTAGAATATATTGATAATAGAGGTCATTTTTATCAAACTATTAGTCCAGTTGTAAGCACAGAGATTATATTTAGAATGCTAAAGGCATAAGGAAATCCCAGAGGGCAAATACTAATCAAAGGCTAGTTATTATAAAACGACATTCTAATGTTCATATGATACCTGTCAGTTGAAGTAGACTATTCAGAGTCCTACTTCAATGTAAAAAAGAAGATATCTCTAAGTCGTTGCAAGATAAATGTCAATTGTATAAAAATGAAATTTCTATTACAACCCCTTTGATGGTAAATATATTCCAAAATGAGTGTATAGGTTAGTTAGCTTAATTACTAAAGGTCAAATTTTGTATGTTCTATTAATTATCTTGAATTTCAGGAAAATTTAACTTTAATGCAACTTCATATAGTTACTAAATGCAGATTAGAATATATTAATGATAACAGAGGCCATTTTTGATCAAACTATTTGTCCAGTTGTAAGTACAGATATTAAATATTTAGAACCCTAAAAGTATAAGGAAATGCAAGACAGCAAATACTAATCAAAGGTTATTTATTATAAAACGACATTCTGATGTTCATTATGATACCTGTCAGTTCAAGAAGACTATTCACCGCCTCCTACTTCAATGTAAAAACAAGATATCTCTAAGTTGTTGAAAGATAAATGTCAAAATTTTGTATGAAAATGAAATTTCTATTAAAACCCTTTTGACAGTAAATATATTTCAAAACGAGCGTATAGGTTAGTTAGACTTAATTATTAAAGGTCAAACTTTGTAAACAGATATCCTAACTTTGTTACTGTAAATAGTTTTATATCTTTGTTAAATCTGTAAATATTTAATTAGTCTTTTACTTGTGCATTTTACTTTACTGCATTAATTATTACACCATTATAATACACCTATTATAATAATACTCTTATGCCTCAACCCTAGTTATATCTTTAGATATACTGGTTGACTGACAACATATATGACCATTTCCTGTCAATTGCTGAATCTTGGGTATGTTGTGTTATATTATATATATAACACGAATCTGATGTTAGTATATTACATATATTACATATTGTTATTACCCTCCAACATTTGGTTCTTAAATATCACAATAATCATATGGTGTGAGATGGTTTATGTATTACAATAACTATTTCACAGCAAAGTGCTGCATTACTGTATTGCAACAAAAGAAATATCCACCTAATTATGATCTGAAGACAATGAAACCAAACTTTAAACAATTGTAATACATATATATATATATGCTCATGCATGCCTTGTTAGACTTATAGTTCAGTGTGTTCGATATCTGAATAGTTTAAAACAGTAACTTGGTAAACTACATGTTACATTTAAAGTGCATGATGTTTGTGAATGGTGTCTTTCAGATGCTATAAGTTTCTTGCTTTCTTTGAAAATTATTTCTGAATTGTCGTCAACATATATAGGCTCATGTATGCTTAGTTAGGTCATTAATTCAGTGTGTTAGATATCTGAACAGTTTAAAAAGCCAACTTGGTAAACTACCTCTTCCATTTAACGTGCATACTGTTTGTGAAATTATTACTATATGATAATGACATCATTACAACAGTACAAGTCATTGAACTGAAGATTCACAAATAATCGCTGAAAATTTCAAGAACAGAATAAGAATCTAAAGTCATAATTATAATTATATGCATTGTGCATTTATGACTGAAGTTGTGTTAACATTTCTTGTGTGGAACAATTGTTGCCGAATACTGTTTAATTTGCATCAAACCATTTCATCACTGTGTGTAAAAAACAATGTCACATATATTGCTTTAAATGATGTACCGTTCTGTCTTGACACCTTTTAATGGTGACTTTCAGATAGTATTAGTTTCTCAATTTCTTTGAAGGCGGCTATTCACTGTCTCCTACTTCAATGTGAAAAAATATCTCTAAGGTGCGAGAAAATGTCAACTGCATAAAAAGGAAATTTCTATTACAACTCTTTTGACTGTAAATATATTTCAAAACAACTGTATAGGTTAGTTAAATAATATTGTAAATAGATATCCTAAGTTTGTTACTGTAAATAGTTTTATATCTTTCTTAAATCCATAAATATTTAATAAGTCTCTTACTTGTGCAAGTTACATTATTACATTAATTATTAGACTTATAATGCACCTATTATAATAATCTTCCTATGCTTCAACCATAGTTATATCTTTAGACATATTGGTTGCTGGACGACATATATGACCATTTCCTTTCAACTGCTGAATCTTAAGTATATCTGTCTTGACATCATTTAATGGTGCCTTTCAGATGCTATCAGGTTCTCGCTTTCTTTGAAAATTATTGCTGAATTGTCGTCAACATATCATTTTTTCTGAATTGTCGTCAACATATCATTTCTGAATTTTCGTCAACATATATATGCTCATGTATGCTTAGTCACCTAATTAATAATTATCAGTTTCCGATTTTCTCTGCTTCACTGAGTGTTCTAACACCAATCAATAAAAGCTGATACTTTGGCCAAAGAAGCCCTGCATATTGATCACTTAAATTCTACTAAGTCTAATTATCATGAATTTCCAGAAAGTTTTACTTTAATGCAACTTTATGTAGTAAATAAATGGCAATTAGAATATATTGATAATAGAGGTCATCTTTATCAAACTATTAGTCCAGTTGTAAGCACAGAGATTATATTTAGAATGCTAAAGGCATAAGGAAATCCCAGAGGGCAAATACTAATCAAAGGCTAGTTATTATAAAACGACATTCTAATGTTCATATGATACCTGTCAGTTGAAGTAGACTATTCAGAGTCCTACTTCAATGTAAAAAAAAAGATATCTCTAAGTCGTTGCAAGATAAATGTCAATTGTATAAAAATGAAATTTCTATTACAACCCCTTTGATGGTAAATATATTCCAAAATGAGTGTATAGGTTAGTTAGCTTAATTACTAAAGGTCAAATTTTGTATGTTCTATTAATTATCTTGAATTTCAGGAAAATTTAACTTTAATGCAACTTCATATAGTTACTAAATGCAGATTAGAATATATTAATGATAACAGAGGCCATTTTTGATCAAACTATTTGTCCAGTTGTAAGTACAGATATTAAATATTTAGAACCCTAAAAGTATAAGGAAATGCAAGACAGCAAATACTAATCAAAGGTTATTTATTATAAAACGACATTCTGATGTTCATTATGATACCTGTCAGTTCAAGAAGACTATTCACCGCCTCCTACTTCAATGTAAAAACAAGATATCTCTAAGTTGTTGAAAGATAAATGTCAAAATTTTGTATGAAAATGAAATTTCTATTAAAACCCTTTTGACAGTAAATATATTTCAAAACGAGCGTATAGGTTAGTTAGACTTAATTATTAAAGGTCAAACTTTGTAAACAGATATCCTAACTTTGTTACTGTAAATAGTTTTATATCTTTGTTAAATCTGTAAATATTTAATTAGTCTTTTACTTGTGCATTTTACTTTACTGCATTAATTATTACACCATTATAATACACCTATTATAATAATACTCTTATGCCTCAACCCTAGTTATATCTTTAGATATACTGGTTGACTGACAACATATATGACCATTTCCTGTCAATTGCTGAATCTTGGGTATGTTGTGTTATATTATATATATAACACGAATCTGATGTTAGTATATTACATATATTACATATTGTTATTACCCTCCAACATTTGGTTCTTAAATATCACAATAATCATATGGTGTGAGATGGTTTATGTATTACAATAACTATTTCACAGCAAAGTGCTGCATTACTGTATTGCAACAAAAGAAATATCCACCTAATTATGATCTGAAGACAATGAAACCAAACTTTAAACAATTGTAATACATATATATATATATGCTCATGCATGCCTTGTTAGACTTATAGTTCAGTGTGTTCGATATCTGAATAGTTTAAAACAGTAACTTGGTAAACTACATGTTACATTTAAAGTGCATGATGTTTGTGAATGGTGTCTTTCAGATGCTATAAGTTTCTTGCTTTCTTTGAAAATTATTTCTGAATTGTCGTCAACATATATAGGCTCATGTATGCTTAGTTAGGTCATTAATTCAGTGTGTTAGATATCTGAACAGTTTAAAAAGCCAACTTGGTAAACTACCTCTTCCATTTAACGTGCATACTGTTTGTGAAATTATTACTATATGATAATGACATCATTACAACAGTACAAGTCATTGAACTGAAGATTCACAAATAATCGCTGAAAATTTCAAGAACAGAATAAGAATCTAAAGTCATAATTATAATTATATGCATTGTGCATTTATGACTGAAGTTGTGTTAACATTTCTTGTGTGGAACAATTGTTGCCGAATACTGTTTAATTTGCATCAAACCATTTCATCACTGTGTGTAAAAAACAATGTCACATATATTGCTTTAAATGATGTACCGTTCTGTCTTGACACCTTTTAATGGTGACTTTCAGATAGTATTAGTTTCTCAATTTCTTTGAAGGCGGCTATTCACTGTCTCCTACTTCAATGTGAAAAAATATCTCTAAGGTGCGAGAAAATGTCAACTGCATAAAAAGGAAATTTCTATTACAACTCTTTTGACTGTAAATATATTTCAAAACAACTGTATAGGTTAGTTAAATAATATTGTAAATAGATATCCTAAGTTTGTTACTGTAAATAGTTTTATATCTTTCTTAAATCCATAAATATTTAATAAGTCTCTTACTTGTGCAAGTTACATTATTACATTAATTATTAGACTTATAATGCACCTATTATAATAATCTTCCTATGCTTCAACCTTAGTTATATCTTTAGACATATTGGTTGCTGGACGACATATATGACCATTTCCTTTCAACTGCTGAATCTTAAGTATATCTGTCTTGACATCATTTAATGGTGCCTTTCAGATGCTATCAGGTTCTCGCTTTCTTTGAAAATTATTGCTGAATTGTCGTCAACATATCATTTTTTCTGAATTGTCGTCAACATATCATTTCTGAATTTTCGTCAACATATATATGCTCATGTATGCTTAGTCACCTAATTAATAATTATCAGTTTCCGATTTTCTCTGCTTCACTGAGTGTTCTAACACCAATCAATAAAAGCTGATACTTTGGCCAAAGAAGCCCTGCATATTGATCACTTAAATTCTACTAAGTCTAATTATCATGAATTTCCAGAAAGTTTTACTTTAATGCAACTTTATGTAGTAAATAAATGGCAATTAGAATATATTGATAATAGAGGTCATTTTTATCAAACTATTAGTCCAGTTGTAAGCACAGAGATTATATTTAGAATGCTAAAGGCATAAGGAAATCCCAGAGGGCAAATACTAATCAAAGGCTAGTTATTATAAAACGACATTCTAATGTTCATATGATACCTGTCAGTTGAAGTAGACTATTCAGAGTCCTACTTCAATGTAAAAAAGAAGATATCTCTAAGTCGTTGCAAGATAAATGTCAATTGTATAAAAATGAAATTTCTATTACAACCCCTTTGATGGTAAATATATTCCAAAATGAGTGTATAGGTTAGTTAGCTTAATTACTAAAGGTCAAATTTTGTATGTTCTATTAATTATCTTGAATTTCAGGAAAATTTAACTTTAATGCAACTTCATATAGTTACTAAATGCAGATTAGAATATATTAATGATAACAGAGGCCATTTTTGATCAAACTATTTGTCCAGTTGTAAGTACAGATATTAAATATTTAGAACCCTAAAAGTATAAGGAAATGCAAGACAGCAAATACTAATCAAAGGTTATTTATTATAAAACGACATTCTAATGTTCATTATGATACCTGTCAGTTCAAGAAGACTATTCACCGCCTCCTACTTCAATGTAAAAACAAGATATCTCTAAGTTGTTGAAAGATAAATGTCAAAATTTTGTATGAAAATGAAATTTCTATTAAAACCCTTTTGACAGTAAATATATTTCAAAACGAGCGTATAGGTTAGTTAGACTTAATTATTAAAGGTCAAACTTTGTAAACAGATATCCTAACTTTGTTACTGTAAATAGTTTTATATCTTTGTTAAATCTGTAAATATTTAATTAGTCTTTTACTTGTGCATTTTACTTTACTGCATTAATTATTACACCATTATAATACACCTATTATAATAATACTCTTATGCCTCAACCCTAGTTATATCTTTAGATATACTGGTTGACTGACAACATATATGACCATTTCCTGTCAATTGCTGAATCTTGGGTATGTTGTGTTATATTATATATATAACACGAATCTGATGTTAGTATATTACATATATTACATATTGTTATTACCCTCCAACATTTGGTTCTTAAATATCACAATAATCATATGGTGTGAGATGGTTTATGTATTACAATAACTATTTCACAGCAAAGTGCTGCATTACTGTATTGCAACAAAAGAAATATCCACCTAATTATGATCTGAAGACAATGAAACCAAACTTTAAACAATTGTAATACATATATATATATATGCTCATGCATGCCTTGTTAGACTTATAGTTCAGTGTGTTCGATATCTGAATAGTTTAAAACAGTAACTTGGTAAACTACATGTTACATTTAAAGTGCATGATGTTTGTGAATGGTGTCTTTCAGATGCTATAAGTTTCTTGCTTTCTTTGAAAATTATTTCTGAATTGTCGTCAACATATATAGGCTCATGTATGCTTAGTTAGGTCATTAATTCAGTGTGTTAGATATCTGAACAGTTTAAAAAGCCAACTTGGTAAACTACCTCTTCCATTTAACGTGCATACTGTTTGTGAAATTATTACTATATGATAATGACATCATTACAACAGTACAAGTCATTGAACTGAAGATTCACAAATAATCGCTGAAAATTTCAAGAACAGAATAAGAATCTAAAGTCATAATTATAATTATATGCATTGTGCATTTATGACTGAAGTTGTGTTAACATTTCTTGTGTGGAACAATTGTTGCCGAATACTGTTTAATTTGCATCAAACCATTTCATCACTGTGTGTAAAAAACAATGTCAGATATATTGCTTTAAATGATGTACCGTTCTGTCTTGACACCTTTTAATGGTGACTTTCAGATAGTATTAGTTTCTCAATTTCTTTGAAGGCGGCTATTCACTGTCTCCTACTTCAATGTGAAAAAATATGTCTAAGGTGCGAGAAAATGTCAACTGCATAAAAAGGAAATTTCTATTACAACTCTTTTGACTGTTAATATATTTCAAAACAACTGTATAGGTTAGTTAAATAATATTGTAAATAGATATCCTAAGTTTGTTACTGTAAATAGTTTTATATCTTTCTTAAATCCATAAATATTTAACAAGTCTCTTACTTGTGCAAGTTACATTATTACATTAATTATTAGACTTATAATGCACCTATTATAATAATCTTCCTATGCTTCAACCATAGTTATATCTTTAGACATATTGGTTGCTGGACGACATATATGACCATTTCCTTTCAACTGCTGAATCTTAAGTATATCTGTCTTGACATCATTTAATGGCGTCCTTCAGAAGCTACAAGTTTCTCGCTTTCTTTGAAAATTATATCTGAATTGTTGTCAACATATCATTTCTGAATGGTTGTCAACATATCATTTCTGAATTTTCGTCAACATATATATGCTCATGTATGCTTAGTTAGCTAATTAATAATTATCAGTGTGCGATTTTCTCTGATTCATTGAGTGTTCTTACACCCATTAAAAAGTCTTATTCTCAGACTAGACCTGCTTTATTGAATGATTTATTATCTCTCATTAACAGACTAAATTCAAATCAAATAAGATTTGTAGTCATATGGAATTGACAAGCAGTGATCGAGCTGATACTTTGGCTAAAGAAGCCCTGCATATTGATCACGTAAATTCTACTAAGTCTAATTATCATGAATTTCCAGAAAGTTTTACTTTAATGCAACTTTATATAGTAAATGGCAATTAGAATATATTGATAATAGAGGTCATTTTTATCAATCTATTTGTCCAGTTGTAAGCACAGACATTATATTTAGAACCCTAAAGGCATAAGGAAATCCCAGATGGCAAATACTAATCAAAGGCTAGTTATTATAAAACGACATTCTAATGTTCATATGATACCTGTCAGTTGAAGTAGACTATTCAGAGTCCTACTTCAATGTAAAAAAGAAGATATCTCTAAGTCGTTGCAAGATAAATGTCAATTGTATAAAAATGAAATTTCTATTACAACCCCTTTGATGGTAAATATATTCCAAAATGAGTGTATAGGTTAGTTAGCTTAATTACTAAAGGTCAAATTTTGTATGTTCTATTAATTATCTTGAATTTCAGGAAAATTTAACTTTAATGCAACTTCATATAGTTACTAAATGCAGATTAGAATATATTAATGATAACAGAGGCCATTTTTGATCAAACTATTTGTCCAGTTGTAAGTACAGATATTAAATATTTAGAACCCTAAAAGTATAAGGAAATGCAAGACAGCAAATACTAATCAAAGGCTATTTATTATAAAACGACATTCTAATGTTCATCTGATACCTGTCAGTTCAAGAAGACTATTCACTGCCTCCTACTTCAATGTAAAAACAAGATATCTCTAAGTTGTTGAAGGATAAATGTGAATTGTATAAAAATGAAATTTCTATTACAACCCTTTTGACAGTATATATATTTAAAAACGAGCGTATAAGTTAGTTAGCTTAATTATTAAAGGTCAAACTTTGTAAACAGAAATCCTAACTTTGTTACTGTAAATAGTTTTATATCTTTGTTAAATCTGTAAATATTTAATTAGTCTTTTACTTGTGCATTTTACTTTACTGCATTAATTACTACACCATTATAATACCTATAATCTAAAGTCATAATTATAATTATATGCAGCATGCACTTATGACTGAAATTGTGTTAACATCTTGTGTGGAACAATTGTTGCCGAATACTGTTTAACTTGCATCAAACCATTTCATCAATACGTGTGTCATAGACAATGTCAGATATATTGCTTTAAATGATGTGACAGCAGTGACTTTGTACCGTTCTGTCTTGACAACTTTTAATGGTGACTTTCAGATAGTATTAGTTTCTCAATTTCTTTGAAGAAGGCTATTCACTGTCTACTACTTCAATGTAAAAACAAGATATCTCTAAGTTGTTGAAAGATAAATGTGAATTGTGTAAAAATGAAATTTCTATTACAACCCTTTTGACAGTATATATATTTAAAAATGAGCGCATAGGTTAGTTAGCTTAATTATTAAAGGTCAAACTTTGTAAACAGATATCCTAACTTTGTTACTGTAAATAGTTTTATCACCTTGTCACCTTGTGCTGTCAACTCCTGGAGCTCTAGCGATCGTCATGATACACATTTTCCATTGCTTCCTGTTCGAAGTCAGGTCTCTTAGTTCTTCCAAATTCATGCCAGTTACATCGTGAATCTCATCCATCCATTTCTTCCTTGGGCGACCCCGTCTTTTTTTCCCCTCACCACAAGCCAACATCATTTCCTTTTCTAGCCCATCAGATCGCATAACATGACCAAAGAATCCTAGCTTCAATCTTGTCGCCTTTTGTTTTAATGACTCTTCATTCTCAACACCAATCTCCACTCGTATTGATTCATTCGTCCTTTTCTCTGTCCATGATATTCTCAACATCTTTCTCCATATCCACATTTCACATGCGTTGACCTTTTTCTCCATGTTCTTTGTCATTGTCCACGACTCACAACCATACAGAACCGTTGGAAAGATTAGGGCTCTCACGAGCCTTTTTTTGTATCTATGCTCACATGCTTGTCCTTCCATATCTTTTCTAGTCCAATCATTGCAGCTTTCCCAATCCCAATCCTTCGTTTTATTTCTGTATCACATTTTCCTTCTTTTTCAACCAATGATCCCAGGAAAGTGAAGCTTTCTACCACCTCTATTTCTTCTCCGTCAATCTCAAAAGTATCCCATTCTGCTGTTGTCATGACCTTTGTCTTCTTTATGTTGAAGTATAAGCCAGCTTTTTCACTTTCTCTCCTTACCCTTCTTATTAATTCTATCAGCTCATCTTTTCTTTTTGCCATTAGTGTTGTATCATCCGCATATCTAAGATTATTCAATGTCCTTCCCGCAATTTTTATTCCCTCTTTTGCCCCTTCCATTTCCGCCATTCTCATTATTCTTTCAGCGTATAAGTTAAACAGGAATGGAGACAAAATGCATCCCTGTCTCACCCCTTTCTTAATATTGAATTTATCAGTGTCTCCGTATTCTGTTCTTATCACCGCTATCTGATCTTCATATAGTCCCCTTAATAGCCATATCAAGTGTTTCGGAATTCCCATCTCAAGTAGAGTTTTCCACATTAGATCGTGGTTAATGCAGTCGAATGCCTTACTATAATCAATGAAGCAGATGTGCACCTCTTGTTCATACTCCCTTTGCCGTTCCATTATCCACCTTAGGTTGGCAATATGGTCTCTAGTTCCTCGAGATTTCCTGAAACCAGCCTGGTTCACCGGAAGTTCCCTCTCTATTGTGCTTTCCATTCTTTTGTGGATTATTTTCAGTAATATTTTACTAGTGTGTGATATTATTGCTATCGTCCTGTAATTTTCACATTCCCTCGCGTCGCCTTTCTTGAATATCGGTATGAAGATCGACTTCTTCCAATCATTCGGCCATTCTCCAGTTGCCCATATTTGATTGCATAATTTTGTTATAGTTTTATATCTTTGTTAAATCTGTAAATATTTAATTAGTCTTTTACTTGTGCATTTTACTTTACTGCATTAATTACTACACCATTATAATACACCTATTATAATAGTCTTATGCCTCAACCCTAGTTATATCTTTAGATATACTGGTTGACTGACAACATATGACCATTTCCTGTCAATTGCTGAATCTTGGGTATGTTGTGTTATATTATACATATAACACGAATCTGATGTTAGCATATCACGTATATTACATATTTTTACTGAGTATCTATGCTATTACCTTCCAACATTTGGTTCTTAAATATCACAATAATCATACGGTGTGAGTTGGTTTATGTATTACAATAGCTAGTCCACTGCATAGTGCTGCATTACTGTGTTGCAACAAAAGAAATATAGATCTATTTACGATTTGAAGACATGGAAATCAAACTTTAAACAATTGTAATACATATATATGCTCAAGCAAGCTTTGGTAAATTTATAGTTCAGTGTGTTAGATATCAGAACGTGTAAAAAAGTAACTTGGTAAACTACCGTAACCTGTTTGATGTTATGTGCATGCTGTTAGTGAAATTATTACTATTTGATACATGACATAATATTAACGGCAGATATTGCCATAAGAAGTCATTGAACTGAATACTAATAATCACATAAAAATGTCAAGAACGGAATAAGAATCTAATGTCATAATTATAATTATATGTATTGTACTTTTATGACTGAAGTTGTTTTAGTAATTCTTAAGTGGGACAATTGTTGCAGAGTACCAGTTTTATATGCATCATACTATTTGATCGCTATGAGTGTTATACACAATGTCAGATATATTGCTTTTAATGATGTGGCATTAGTGACACTGTACGGCTCTGTCTAGACACCTTGTAATGGTGTCTTTCATACGCCATAAGCTTCTCACTTTCTTTGAAAATTACTTCTGAATTGTCATCAACATAATTATATGCTTATGTTTGCTTAGTTAGCTAATTAAATTTAGTTGAGTGTGTTAGATACCTGAACAGTTTAAAAAGCAACTTGGTAAACTACCTCTTCCATTTAACGTGCAAGCTGTTTGTAAAATTATAACAATTTGATACATGACAATTATAAAAGTAGATATTGTCATAAGATGTCATTAAACTGAAGATTAATGGTGTGCTATCACTTAATGTTGCAACTTCCGTTTTCGACACCCAATCAGGTGACGTTTTAGTGTTAGGTGTCCTATTGCTTAATGTTGTGACTTTTCATTTCAAAATCCAATGAAGAGACGATTTACTGTTAGGCATGCTATGTTGTGACTTTCATTTTCACACCCATGATGTTTTACTGTTAGGTGTGCTATCACAATAGGCACTGTCACTGTGCCTACAGCCTACGAAACTTTCAGGGTCTACGAAAGTCTGAAAATCTATTATGCCATTACTGGATATTGAATAATCAATGTTACAAAATCAGATTGACATTTAAAATCAAAACTGGGTGCGTTCATGAATCACGAGTAAACACGACGTAAAAAAATAATGTGAATGCATTTAGCTTTAATGCAGAGCTGGCAGTTGAGTTGGGATCTGCAAATGCAAGAATTCCAAGGGTCAACGACAACCTTAAAACGGCCCTGCGGAATAGAAGCAGGTCAAAGTGGCTCGGTTTTGGGGAGGCCTATGCTGGAGCTACACTGCTCAGTGCATGTGTTACATGTTGTCCTTTCACTTACACGGCATCATCTAATTTAGTAAAAGATGTCATCTGTTGGCAAGGCATTAAAAAGCAGTGACATATCTGACTGAATGGACTACCATGACCAAAAACAAATTACAAGAGAAAAGATAAGAAAAGACTTTGATTACACCCTGAAGATGAAAACCACTATATATAGAGAAATGCATCAATCATTGGTGCCAAACAATTGTGTAGACTGGACTTGCTCAAGGCCCGTACACCTCTTAGAGAGGCTCCAATCTATGCATCACACATTACATGGCAAGTGCATTCAACCAATCAGTATCTGTATTCAAGTCTGAGCTCTGGTATCATTACTGATGATTACAAATAAATGGTTATGATAATACCAATTAAAACAAAGATGACCACAGCATGTCTGCAGAAATTCAAGATGAGAAGGATTCCATTTTTCATAACTGAATTCCTAATTCTTAAAAATTCCCCAAACTTATAGTGCTGCTTCTAGACAAGAAAGCTACTCAGCACGGCTAAGGTTTCTGGAAAAGAGAAGGCTATACAAAATACAAAATGGAAACTAAAATGCCACAAAATAAAAGCAGTAGATAAGGAAATTAATGGAACTGCAGGTGACGCTTTTGCCTCCGCTACACTTTTCAAGCACACCAATTTGCATAACAAGTCCATCTGAAAAAGGAAATTATATATCAGCTTTGGTGCTTCAGTGTGGATAAGCATAAAAATAATTAAGATAGGGGCAGCAATGCAGTAATATGATGTTGTTACAACAGACACCATTGCCACTATACAGTTACAGTCACATCGTGTAACCAGATGATCTAACCATTAGAAAACCCTTTGTGAGATTTCTGAAGAAGTGCTACAGAAACAGGCAGGCACAGACATACAAGACCCAAGACAATGGCCATGAAGACAAATCAAGTAGGCTGTGGAAAGCCTGTTCTCACACAATGCTGACATGAACATGTACATGTTCTGTAGATGATTTTGTAACCAGGAAACGAAGGACGACCACAGAAATGGTGACACATCCAGTAGGTTCTCTCATACAAGGGACGAAACTGATCTGTAAAAAGAACCACAGGAATCAGTTAGATATCAGCAACAATCTGCTCCCACGTTGTTCACAATACCCTAACCACTATTGCACAATTATTTCCATTCAACTTTACCTCATTCTTTTCATATGCAGAATTATGGAAGAAATACACTCCCTGGCCAGCAATTAGGTTTTTTGTGGAAATTTGAAAAAAGAGCCAACTCAATGATTAAGCTAGCTGAGCCATATACACTACCCGTCTTTCCTTCCCTCTTTACACAAGAGGTTAAAAACCAATTTGATTGTGGTTCCATGTTCTCGCATCAGTGATGCTGATGATAATGATGAATGTGACAATTTCTACAGTGCCATAAACAGCACATACCATTACAAGTGCTTCTGAGTTTTTGCTGCAGCGGCACAATATAGTTAGCTGGTACACAAGGCCAGTTTTGACATAAATAGCATGAAAAGTTTTAGTTCGAAACAACAAATTTAGTTGAAATCTCAAGAATAGCAGACCATTATACTGGCTAATGAACGATAAATGCTATAACCGATTGATCATTTCAATTCAAGACAAATCGTTAACTTACGGTTGCTGGTTCAGAGGATTCTTCAGAAGACGACCTAGTTGTCAACTCTGCAACACAAAATTACCGTTCGTTATTTTTACAGCTGACAATTACTAAACTCTAAAGATTCTGGAGTCCTGAGCCTCAGGAAAGTAAACCATTGGGAGCTCCATTTCTGAAGCAGCTGTAACAGAAAATATACAGATCATTTTAATTTATTAGTAAAAACTAGAGCTTTTCAATCTATTGCTAAAAAACTAGCAAGTCCTATCATTTTCTTATTCCGTTTGCATTTTACTGTAAACTAAATATGGCCAATTTATGTACAACAAACTGCATGGCAAATCTTATAATGCAAACAACATGTGGTTGTGCCATTTAAAACGATGAAACATATAGATTTTCAAGTTGTTGATTGAAAAGATCAAGAATTTCACATTTCTATATAATAATAAAATATAAAGCAATCACTTTTTTAGCTATTAATATTTATATTTATATATCAAATCAGTGGATCTGACCGAATCCTACCTCGGCACCCAAAGCCGTGCACGTGCTGTGCTTGGACATGAAAATTTTTGCCTGCTTACAGGCAGGCACCCAAGCAAGCTCTCTTTCTTAACCTAAAACAATTTTTGTAGTAGTAATAGTAGTAGTACCAAAGTGTTTGGACATGACGTGACAACTGAGGATGTTGATATCTTCTGCAAAGTTTTAACATTTTCTCATCTTTCTCTTTTGATGTTTCTGCTAATGTCGCCTGTGTTGGTTGATGTTATCGGTCGTTCGTGCTGTCGCATCTGCTGCTTTCGTCTCTTTTATGTTTTCAGGTGGTTCCGGAGGCTGAAGTTTCTGTGCTGCTTCCTGCTGTTTTCAGGTCTTTCCGAGGTTGTTGCCCACCTGCGCTGCTTGCGTTTTGATTTCTTATGAGAATTGTTTTGTTTCTTGGTTTTCAAGTTTTCGCTCGTTCTTCTGTTTTCTTTCTGATCATTTCTCTGTGTGTTGTTGTTACAGGCCCGTAGCCAGACTTAAATTCAAGACGAGGCAACTCACAGACTATTGGCAAATCCTTGTCATTGGTCAATCGAAGTTTCAGTATATACAAAAGCAAGAGGAAGCAACTTCCTCCTCTTGCCTCATACTGGTTATGCCTATGGTTGCTGTCTTCACGTTCGCATGTTATTCTTTGTTTTTTCCTGATGTTTCTGTTGTTCGTGGCTGTCGGTAATCAATCCTATCTTTCTGCTCTTCCAGGCAGTCGTAACCACTTCCGAGAAAGATTGGTCATTTTTCCTCTGTCGTTGAACCGTTGTCTTAATGAGTGAAAACAGCCTTCCGTCCGACATTGGGAAAAGAATTGGCCATCTGTCCTTCCACGTAGCTGTCTTTCGCTTTGGAGATAGGCTTGGCGGTGATGACCAATCCACGTCTTTTTCTTCATTGGTTTTTGGTTGGATGGCTTCTGCTCCTTGGATGATTTCTGAGCATTTGTTGTTTTTTGGTGTTTTCGTTGTTTGCTCTGTTGTCTCTGGCCGGCTGTTCGTCACCATCCAACCAACAATTTTTGTGCTGCATATAACACATTATTATATACATATCAGGAGTCAATCACAAACACACACACACACACACACACACACACACACACACACACACACACACACACACACACACACACACACACACACACACACACACACACACACACACACACACACACACACACACACACACACACACACACACACACACACACACACACACACACACACACACACACACAAACTCATTAAGTAAGTAGCTTTTATTTGCATATGACAAGTGCACATGCATTACATTGTATACAACGAGCAAACATATACATGAATAAACTATAACAGAAGCAGATCATGTCACACATGCACATATAACTAAAAACACTAAAGACTAGCAATTTTTAACTAGTTTTAAACAGTTTAGTCATAACAATTGGTAGCATGCGAAACCAGTAAAAAAGTGGCAAGAGCTTATGAACTCAGTGGCTTAGAAATTTGGCACAGCAAACAGCAGTCAATTATAATTTTAACCTTCATGTGATGCGCAGTATTAAAAAAACAGTCCGCAACCAAGCTCCATTTCAGCACCTATCGCCTCTACAAGAATGTCGAAAAAAGATAACTACTTGCTTGCTAACACCTCCATCATCCCTTGTCTCTTCACTATCGATAACGCCCGATTTGTTTTATCTGTTTTCTCGCTTTTAATCTCTGTTAAACATTAATGACTTTATTTTGGCACAACAATCCTCGCGCAGCCAGCATTTTTTATTTTATACATCCCTTCTTCCCCGCCATACGAATACGAGCATTCTGGGATAAATGGAAAAAATATACGTCACCAGAGAATAGAGTGGTACAGCCCGAAATATACGTCGATGGGTACAACCATTACGGTACCGTACACCCAATGAGATATAATATAAGCATCGATAAATCTTCTATTAACTATATGTATAGATGTCTATGGTACAGCTACACATTGATATGTATTAATATTTATACATATCAATGCAGCTACACGGGAAAAATCCTATAAAGTAGTAGTTTACATTATCATACGGTAAGTTATTTCCTCCATGCAGCCCACAATGCCATACTGCCATTGAGATTGCGGTTTAAATTAATTTTGATGTACAAATTAACTGGCGACCCTCCGTAAATCCCACAAGTCTCTGCAGGCAACGCGCGCGCACACACAAACACACACACTTTACATTTGATTTGAAATGGGCTGCCTGCGCCTCCACAAATCCGATTTTATGCAGCCAATAAAATTTCAATTTGAATTATAAATAGTCAGCAGCACAATAACTTTTCAAAAGCCGAAACTTTAGATGACATTCAAGTGTGGACGTCTGGCACGTAAACCTCATGTTATTCACTCATTCAGTATTGTTTAGATGGGACAACGATGCTTAATAATATAAATTCTTATTCACATAATTGATAATTCCCATTAATATTCTTCTTTGTTTCACAATCGTTTTTCCGGTTATTATTTAACGAAGCGTTTATTCCAAAAATGATTAGCGTCAGAGCACATACTCCAAGATTCCCAGAAGACAACGTTTTGAATGGGCTACTCCCATAATGCATTTCTCGAATACAAACTGCAATGTGATTGGTTCCCGCGCTGGTGTGTATTAATCGTCCGGCTTTCGATCGAGGAGTACATGGCTTTGTCAATGTGACTTACAAGCATCGGCGTATATTAGTATTATATTATATTAGTATATTAGACTAATATACGTCGATGCTTACAAGTCATAATGTGCTATCACATAACAAACGCTAACAAACGCTTTTTTACAAGTGTGAACTGCAGCTTTCTGGAGACAGTCTACCAAAAATCGATCATTTAAAAATAAAAAAATTAACCTAGTTAGGCCCATGCCATTGTAAAATTTGAACAGTTTTCGCCTCAAGAAAAGATTTTGGTCCAAATATTTCGCTCATTTAAAGCAATCATTTTAGGCTTCGTCTTCGCTAAATATCGCGTTTCTGACCAATCTCAGCACCTTTTTCGACGGACCTACTATAGCCTAATCCACTATTTAATATTACTAGGCCCTATTCGCTTTAAAACTAAGGGCTCTTGTAGTCTTGTAATGAAATTTTACAACTATCAGAGTCAAACAATTGAGAAATTTTTGTCAACTTACGATTTCTGACACCGGCATTCGGCCGTTTTGTAAGACAGGCCATTAACAATAGGCCTACGGTAGGCCCTACTGTCGTTGCAGATTAAGGTAACCGTTCACAATAAACTAACAGCGATGAAGAATTATCAAAGTCGTGTTGGCAGGCAAGCTAATAATCTAGACGGTCCTCACATACAAAAAGTGCTCAATGAACGGCGTATCGAAGCAGCGATTCACGTGACTAAGAAATAATGAGAATGACGTCATTTCATTCATTCTGAAAATTTATATAGCGCTCGCTCTAGATACCTACTCAGGAACGCTCCCAGTCCAGCCACGGCTAAAAAAAGAAAGATTTGAGTGATCTATGAAACGCAGGCAAATTGTTCAGATGTAGTAATCGCAGTTCCAGCGGGAGCCCATTTCAAGTGGAGGGACCCACAACCGAGAAAGCCCGGCGCTGTCCAGTAGAACGAGCACGTGGAACCAAGAGTTCCCCTCTGGTCGAGGAGCGAAGTGCCCGACGCGCTACGACGTCGGACTGGGCGGCAAAGGTCGCGACTCGCGAAGGTCGTACGAGGAAAAATTGCCACCTCGGGTACACATCCTTGCATTTAAGTAGGCGGCTGTAGGCCTAACGGAAGATTTGGGAATAGACCTACATTAAACTAATCTAATCTAATCTAATCTAATCTAAGAACTTAGGCCTATGCCAAAGGCATCAGTCGATGGTCGCTACTATGCAAAATCTGTGCAAGCCAAAATGGAGGGCGAGTCAATTAAGTTGCAAGCCAATAAGGGAGTCCGAGATGACACGAAAACAGCTTTTTGAGGAAATGTGTCCAGGAAAAGCTGAGATCTTTGAGTTCCGAACAAACTTTTCTGAACGAACTTTTGCCGGAAAAGGATGTTCCGAATGAGAAAGTCGGAAGATCGGGTTGAGTACAGATCGAGGTATTTGGAGTTAACAAGGATAGAAGGTAAAAGGGTTGACTGAAATGCTCTATACAGGAGTAGGCCTATAGAGTAAGCCCAGCCTTAAAAGTTATACGCTTTTCTACGGGCAGCCAATGTAATGATTTAAGTATTTGGTGATATGTGTTCGTATTTTGCAGTTTTAGTGCACGTGGAACAAAGTGCTCGCACTGGCCAAGGTTCTTTTGACTCTTGAATCTTCATTGTTAGCTTTTGAAATGTCGGTAAGAATTGAGTTGCAGTAGTCGAGACGGCTATATGGACCAGAGCATTAGCTAAACCAGAGGTGGGCAAACTTTTTGCACAGGTGGCCACATTAAACGCCAAAAAAATTTAGAGGGCCGGATAAAAATTTTTTAACTTTTAATAACGACTAACATGAAAAGGAGTTTACTTATTTATTATATATTAAATACATGCTGGCTGTTTCTAATGAGATGTATGCGACTGTGAACATGCATGCATTTAGCAACTTTTCAATAATCCGGAGTGATTGCGCTGGCTGCAATTCACAGTTTAGTTCAAGTTTAGATCACTTAACAGAGACTTGGATTTGTGTATCTCATAGTTGAAAATCTTTGTTGACAGATGTAAGTGGATGCGAATAACACAAACATTTTTAAAGCAAAAGTCTGTAGCTTTGAGAATTTTTCCTTTCTCAGCGAAGAAAAGAATGTTATCAGGTCTGATCCTTTGAGCTGTTCTTTGAGAATAATGTCTCGTTGTGGGTCGGTTAACTCTGCAGTTAAAATTCCGTATAATATGAGCTAATTGTCAATGTCAAATGTAAACGGTATAGTAAGCAAAACAAATTCAGTCTCAATTGAATTAAAATCCACAAATCGTCTGGAGAACTCTTCTGTCAAACTTGACAGCTGAAGGCTATATTTTGCTTCATACCTATAATGTGACAGTTTGCAACTGCAGGTTAGGAAAGTTCCCGTATTCTTTCATCTGCTTTGAAAGCAAATACGCTTTACTTGAACGGATTTCACTTCCGCGTATACAGATCATGTGCAGAAACCTCTGCAGGGATGTGGGGCAGACCGGCAGAGTTAATGCATAGAGTTATAATTAAAGACGAGACCAGAATATTAAGTAAGAGAGCAGCGCCACCTGAGTAAAATGAAGAAACTTCTGGAGGGATGAATTTAAAAAAAAAATTCTGAAGAATTACAGGGGCTGGATGAAAAGTGTTGGCGGGCCGGATCCGGCCCGCGGGCCGTAGTTTGCCCACCTCTGAGCTAAACGAATCAGGGCATAAAAGGGAATGTGGCATCTAATGTTACGGATATCACGGATGTGGTAGTGGGCAAATCTGCATATCTATATAAATAAAGCCAGCTTTCTGTCTGTCTGTGTGTGTGTCTGTCTCTCTGTTTGACCGGGCTTAACTTCTACAATTTTGCACCTTTTCACTCCAAACCTTCACTACTGTTTCGGCCTCGGCTTCGGACACCCAGTGGAGGGGTTCGCGTTCCCCGTTTTCACCGCTACCATGGTGAAAATGCCCCAAAACTCTACCCACCCGACACTCCATCACGCGCAAGTTCGCCTATTCCACCGCCAAGCGGTTCTATTTATGGCGCCGGTATTTCCCAACGTCAGTAATAATGCGCTTAACGACACCGCGGTTCTATTTATGGCGCCGGTATTCCCAACGTCATTAATAATGCGAATCAGTTGTTTACTTCGCACGAAATTTAATGACGATCGATTCGAGTATATTCATCGTTTTACAACAAAATTTTAACACATGTATGTTCAAAGACAAGATCTAAATTATTTACAGTATATGAAACAACCAGTCTGCTTTACTAAGGGCGAGGCCGACTACAGACCGGCAGTGAGGGCTAGATTTCTGACGTTTTCTTTAACACGTCAACGCCCGGTTCACCCTCTTCGACTGCGAAGCAGTCGAACCCACAGGTCGCCAGACGCCACAAGGGCCTCCAAGACTGCGAAGCAGTCGCTTCCAGAGGGCGACTGCGAAGCAGTCACTCCACGGCAGAGGTCGCTAGACGCCAGAAGGCGTATAGAAGACTGCGAAGCAGTCTCAGCTGTAAGCCAGAAGGCGTCTACAAGACTGCGAAGCAGTCTCCCCCACAGGTCGCCTCACGCCACAAGGGCCTCCAAGACTGCGAAGCAGTCGGCGCCAGAGGGCGACTGCAAAGCAGTCACTCCACGGCAGAGGTCGCTAGACGCCAGAAGGCGTCTACAAGACTGCGAAGCAGTCTCCGCCAGAGGTCGCCAGACGCCACAAGGGCCTCCAAGACTGCGAAGCAGTCACTCCACGGCAGAGGTCGCTAGACGCCAGAAGGCGTCTACAAGACTGCGAAGCAGTCTCCGCCAGACGTCGCCAGATGCCACAAGGGCCTCCAAGACTGCGAAGCAGTCGCCGCCAGAGGGCGACTGCCAAGATTGCCAAGCAGTCGTTGTTGTTGTTGTTGTTGGTGGTGGTGGTGGTGGTGTGAAACTTATAACCCCGGGCAACGCCGGGTAATCCAGCTAGTAGTTAATGTTTATTAAAAGGCAGATTAGAGTTCGCTCTGGGAGTGCTATTGAATGGCCGCAGCTGTGAGCTGCGCGATATAAATCTCAAAATATGATCAGGGGCGCAACTAGAAACTTATCCTGGGGGTGCGCATGTTGCAAGTGTCGAAGGTGCGAAGCCGCGAGTGCTGAAGGCACGAAGTCTATAACGACCAGGGGGTTGGAGGGAGCGTCGTAAGCTTCGCGGTGGGTTCTGACGCCAACGCATTTTATAGCAGTTGATATCAAATGGAGCAGATTTTCCAGAATCCCAGACTAACAGCAAAGCAAATTCAACGTTTTATTTTGAAAGAAAGCGTTTGTCTTTACTTTTCAGCTCTTTCAGAGGTGTCTAGTTAATTATTTCAGTCAAAATTCATTAAAAAATAATTTTTCTTTCTGTTTTTGTAAATTGGCTATAAAGCTTTTTGTCCAGCCGATGCTGCTACCTTATAAGAAGATAATCTCAGTAGGCTTTGCAATCGTGTGGAATCAATCAATCCCACAATCCAGGCCAAAACTCACCACAACCTGAATGCCAGTCTCTGCGACCTTTTCAGTTCCAAATGGATATCCGCAATCGACTATATACAACTGCAGGCTTTGGTGTCACTTCTAAATAACCAAATAAGTAATTGACATCTTGTGCATTCCGATATTGTTTCCATAAATGTTTTCATACATGTGTGCAAAAAGCATCCTCACTTTCTTCAGCAATACACAGTTATTTTAAACATTTTAACAATTCAGTGCAAAATTGCCGAAAACTAGAAGCCTCACAAATCAACTATCTAAACTAGTACACAGAACTTTCTGTAGCGCCATCAAACACGCATAATTGATACATGAGACACCCCAAACACTCACTCCCAATAGGTTTCTTAATCAACAGCAATTTTGCTGACAAGGAATACATTACAGTAATTGTGTACATAATTACTCCTGTATGTAACAGAAATTTTTTCTATGGGCCTCCCAAAAGCAGTATCAGCTGCCAAATAGCGTCTATTTTATGAGTTCTCTTAAATCCATGTTAAGCCATCATACACTACTCTGCAATACAGGCTGTTATAATTTTTTTAATTTATGTAGCACCGCTACAGAAAAAGAAATTCACTCAACAGGAAGCTTAGAACACTCCTTACTCAGTTTAAGGTTTCGTGCCTTGATGCTCATACTTCCAGACTTTCACCAGGTATGGGAGCCTTGGCTAATAGTCACTTATGCTACAATATGTTTCTGTTATATAACCATATTTCAGTAATTTTGTCAGGTTCTTAAGAAACATACGAACAGCCACATACATTCACACATACATACCATATTCCATTCACAAAATCCTCCAGCAAAGTTACAGCCACTCCAAGCTACCACATGATTAGAAAAGAAAACAGTGAAACAAACACTAAATGTTTTACATGTTCCGAATAATTCAGGCGCAGAATTCAGAGTCCGAAATGGTCGCTTATCGCGTCAATCAGATCTGCCTTCTTTGTTCCAGTCGACTTTATGTTTAGTTTCTTAACAAACTCCTTCAGCATTGGCACAGTAAGTTTACCCAGCTGCAAAAATAAATCACAGCATTAAAGTAAGGCAAGGTAATTTAGAAAGTAGGTCAACTTTTTAACAGTTCGGTTCCTATAATGCCACTTCACAAGTCCAGTGCCTTTATTCTATATACATCAGTACGTCAAGACCTATACAACCAAAAGGAACTGAACTGAATATAATAATTTAAGCTAAAAAGAATAACCTACTCAATTGTCATACGTAAAAACTATCAAAGCTAAAATGAATTATTTACTTAATAATCATATGTATAAACTAACAAAGTTAAATGAATTACCTGAAATGCACTATCAACTCAACTGTCATAATGTATAACACATGTCTATGACTGTAGATCTATTCATCAATATATAAACAACTGAATACAAAACAATACCAACCCAAGTGGAACGTTCCAACTGAATCCACAACAAATTTACCAAGGTTAACATAAACTCAGTACCAGTAAGTCACTTTATTAGGTAAGTAACTCAACAGGTTAATTTCTTATAGACTTACTCGTCCTGCTTCTGCTTCTTTCTTGATATCAATTTTTTCAAGGTCATCAACCTTGGCCACCTTTCCTCCTGCTCCGCCACCACCTGCCTGCAAAAGTCATAGAAAAGAAGAAAAATGTATCCTGAAGTCATCATTGCTGTTTGAATATCCCCAGAAATATTTTCAGCTTATATGAAGACACACCATTTGAGATCTGTTAAATCGCACTATGTTTCAGCACCTTAGCGAAGTTCTAAAAGGCATTGGTGTACTTTAAAACTCTGGCAAAAGACTGACATAACTGAATCTTACCAGTTTTAATATCACTGTAATTTATCTTGGGCACCTTTTACTGGACATTTTGTACAATATACAGTTGCAGATCATATCAGAGAGTGGTGAAACCACTTCTGCGATTGAAATCCCACCTCTTCAATAATTCCTACCCATATCCATCCAATCCTCCACCTTCCACGTGTTCTTGTCCTCAACGAAACCTGCTTCAGCAGCTCCTCTGCCTCCTCTCTCTGGCCTCAACTAGACTCGGAACTTAACGTGGCATCACTGGACAACTCCTCTGACTTGATGCAGCGCCTATGAATAAGCTGGTGCCCTGTGTTTAGCTGCTATAGAGTAGCACTTTAGAAATTTGGAGTCAACGATTATGATTGATCGACTATGTACATAATGGCATATGTTGAACAGAATAACCACCTTTCTTTTGGTGCCCGGTTCGTAGTCGTCGGGAAAGACAAGCTCCTTGAACTCCTGTGCAAGTTGACCTGCACGCTTCTCAATTCTCTCCTCATCTGGCACTAAAAGTAAGATCACAAATTATCAAATGATGGATGGCCAAACAGCTTTGCATCTAAGGTTCGAATCCTAGAGCATCACATGAAATTGACAACTTGTTGGATGTATAGCGGAAAACTTTCAACATGAAAACGTGTAACATGAAACATTGTTTTAGCATCAATGGTTTTTAATATAAGTTAGATACTTTATCACAAAACCGGTAACATGAAACTATCGCTTAACGTTGACAAAAATGTCAGTCTGCAGAAGAAATTACAATATTTTGTTTCACTTCAGACCTATGCTTGGTGTACGCTGCCGGCACCAGGTGGGACAATTCAGTTCCTAAAATGTTGTGATGTATTTGCCATACATCATTTACAATGTCACCAGCTCTCAACATCAATGGACAAACACTTTCAGTAGAACCGAAAATACCATGTAGTGTCATACGTACTAAGTTAGCACGACATAGACCGCAGTATAACTGCCACCTGCCAGTGATGGGCAATAGTTAACTAAAAAGTTGCTAACGTTTAGTTTAACTAAAAAATTTTAGTTAAGGAAGGAGTTTAACTAAAAAAAATAGTTTAGTTAAAACCATAGTTTAACAAAAAAAACTTTAGTTGCTAACTAAAAAGTTTAACTAAAAAAATCAGCAATATACAACTATTTTTCCACAGTCAACATTGAACACTGTCAGCAAAAAAACATTTTAACACTGCATGGTTTTAGCATCAACAGCCTGTGTTTTCAAATTCATGCACTACTTACAGTACACATGTAACTGTATGCCAGAACAGCACACATTGCATACTTTGAAGGTGAAATTGTCATTGACGCTTTGCATTATTACAGTTCACTTAACGTCTTTTAGGCTATTGTGAAAATGTTGCTCGTAAAAAGTTGGAAAAAGTTTAACTACTTTTTTTTAGTTTAGTTAACTAATTTTCAAAATCAGTTGCCAACTTTAGTTAAACTATTTTTTTAGTTGGAAAATAGTTTTAGTTTAACTAAAAAAAATAGTTTAATGCCCATCACTGCCAGCTGCTGTGGCAGATGTCAACGGAAGCTTTACTAATATAGCACCAAGAATAACACATACAAGTAGTAATACATGCTTCAGATGTCATAGGATAGGTAACTGTAATGACCAAAACCTATAGCAATAGTGTCTAATGCACAAAGCATCAACCTGACCTTACCTAACAAATTGTGATTAATGCAAAATTAGGCATAAGTTACTGATTTCTGCACATAGCAAGTGGTTGAAGTAAACATATGAATAATTCAGTCATTTATGTAAGTACGAATGAACGTTTGTATCTGAATATTTATATAACACCTTTAAGTACCTTACCTCTCAAAAGTGCTGGATTAGGTACATAATTAAATAAATTATTGATGTATAAAATGAAGGAAAATTGTCAAGAAACTTGCACGTGAAGTCAGTGACTTCCTCTGGACTGTCGCGGTCGAGGGCCATCGCTTCAACATTAGCATAGTGCTGCTGGAGAACAGGATTCTCAAAACTCTCACTTCGAAATGCGAACTGCAGTTTCTTCAGCAACTCCTTAGCCTTGTCTATCTGATCCACATTTGCTGAAATGGCAACAAGAAATACTACTAGAGGAAGACCAGTCCCTCAAGCTAACTCTGCCATGGGTGTAAAAGCATCAATGATTTTGTATTATTGGCTTTGAACAGCTAGAGGAATTATGCAAAGAATAACAGTACTTGAGCCAATCCCAATACACAGCCTGGGCATGAAACACTAGCAACTCCACTGTCTTCACCTCAGACATGGAGGTTAACTTAAACCAACCATGAAATGCAGCAGATCATAGTAAATGAGCTTGTGAGCTTCACAGATTCAAATACCATTAATGTCGAGTTACTTACTGACTTGGCACCAACTGCCATAGACACAAAGCCTTCAGTTGATTTCAACTGTCTTTGTGGATAACAAAAGCACTCAAAGAAAGGCAGTACAATGATGATAACGGTTCTGCAAGAACTTATAATGGTAATAGGTATTATGATGATCATGATGACAGCATGCAAGTAGTATATATATCTGTCAGGGCTGGGTAAATGCCATCAAAAACCTGTTTTTGCCGGGACATTGGCAAAAACCGATTATTGCCAGTTGTTGCTGGTTTTTTCTAAAGTAAGGGCAAGACAAATGAAAATCATATTCCAATGCACAGACTGTATAGTTATAATAAATGCTTCTTGTGAGAAATTAAAACTACTGTACTAAATATATATTACCCCATAGTATAAATGCAGTTAAAGTCAACTATATGAGACTAAGAAAAAACTCTGACCCACAGTTCAACTGCTAGACCAATGATACATGTAATAGAACTAGCAAAATGTAAAATATTGGCACATAATAACGAGATTTTTGCCAAGGTTTTTTTTGCCATTTTTGCCAGGACGGTTATTGCCACGGCAAAAACCGGTTATAAATGGGTGGAGTGACTGTGAGCATTGGCAGAGATAGAGAGCTGGCTGTCAAGTGGTAGGACTTACCTCTTGGAGCATCTTTTTCAATGTTCAATTTGCGGAAGTCGTCTGCAAATGGAAGAAATATGACGTGGAAACCAGGTGGAACAGCCTGGATGTTATGCTCATCAAGTTCTTCCTTCTGCAAGTGAAATAGATGCAGACTGCACATGTTCACGCTATCACCCCTCCCCATACCTCTGAAAATCTTAAAACTCAAACAAACATATTTCTTCACTGGCTAGTTGTCTAACTTAATATCTTTAAATTGGAAGCACCTTTACACGCATGCGTCCCTACAAATGGAAGTGTGAAATAATGTGGTTGAGTTTGTTCCTGACAGAGGAACAAACCTGAATGCAACAGAATTCCAGACTACAACAAAGTAACTTGCCGTGGTATGCCCTTGGTTCTGAAACAGGCTGCCAGGCAACCTGCAACTCCAACTTATTGGCCTTTCTCTGCCTCCATTTCACCAGCGGTTGAAGACCATTCTCTTGATCTTGTGTTTCTATCTGTCTGGGTCTCTGCCTATTTGTCTGTTTGCCCATCTTTGTATCTGACCATCCTTCTATCTGCCTATTTATCTATCTGTCTATTCATACATGTATATTATATATGTGACATAATCCAAACATCCACACAGCTTACTGAATGAAGTCCAGCGTAAATGAAGCCAGTGTAATCGAGTTGTTACCTGAGGCCAGAGAGCAACAAATCTCGGTGGAGTGTTTTTCCGTGGAATGTATTTACAGATGGCAACCACTTCCTTCTCCAGACACTTGCGAAGCATCGCGGTAAACAGGCAGGTGCTTCCTATCACACTCTGTACACACACACACACACACACACTTGTAAGTAAAGTAAGGTAAGACAATTAAGATTAAGGTAATTAAGTAAGACTGAGGCAATAAAGTAAGATTCAGACAATTCTTGTGATAAAAGTAACTAAAAATAAATAAGAAAATTAAGTAAGATTCTTAAATCAAATCTTTCTAACAGAGCAAATCAAGATCGTCCACAAGGCCTCACAAATAGAAAGTCAAACTCCAGTGTGACAGCATTGTGATAAAGGAAAGATTGTAAATCTGGAAGTATAAGCTGCAGGTGCAAAATTGTGACATCGAAACATTTCAACATGCTCCACAGGTCCAATATTGTGTCATTTTAAGTGCACTTACTAAAGCGGTTGGACATTAGCGAACGTGCATTCATCCTCTGTTCGCAAGTTAACTGTTAATTAGGGTGATTTTTTATATAAACTACAATTTTCCACTGGTTATTTATACACATGTAGAATAGTAGCAGAGATATTAGACCTGTACACTGGCAATCTGTTTTATTTTACCATTGTGTTTCACAACCACGATGGCGAATGAAGATGACATTTGGCATATGACTGTTGGTAATTCAGAGTTGTATGACATTAGTTTAAAAGGATATCATGCAATTTAGGTAGAAGGACCAACAGAACTGAAAGCAGAACTCTTACGCAAACTTCTCAAATAATAACGAAAGTGGTAACAGCAGCCATGACTATCAACACTGTGTCAACTAGACTATGGATTTTGCCAGCCTCTGATATGGGCCGGTTGAAACATTTTTCTGAGTCATCCTCCTCATTGATTTTGTCAGCTTCTGATACATTTTGTAGTTTTATGAGAATCGCTGGCTCAGATCATCACCAAACCTAATCATCACACTAGGAACTGTGTAGCAAGAAAATTTCCAAGCACTAAGCTAGCTGCCGGATGTAAACAACAATAACCACACAGATTTCTAACTTTTCTTTAACCTCTAGACAATTGTAAAATGCCTCTGCAATAATTACTGGATGATATAACTTTACCTGGAGATGCCTGGTTTAAGGTCTATCTAGCCAAGAAGTTTGAGAAAATTTTAAAGTCTTTTCACATAAATGGCAATGCCACGATTTTGCCCTCTCTCCATCCAAAACATAACCGTATGCACAGTCAATGACTACTTCAGATTTGCATATCACTTAGATTGAGGAATGAATGTTGAAGGTAGCTATGGTGTATTCAAAATGATGAGTTACACACAAAGCCAGCATCATGCCTTGTGCATTATGATATAAAAGCCACTAGTATTTGATTAGAAAGAGGCTCTGGGATACTAACTGATTCATCTGGATAGATAAACTGTGCCGGTCGGATGTGGAAGTATGGTTTAATGAGCTCCTTCTTCTTAAAACCCATCACCTGAAATCCTGCAACAGAGACATTCATCAAATTAGACATTTGCTTAGATGTCTTCTGTTTCCGGATGTCAATTTAGAGAAAGGAATGATGGTCATGTAAAACATTTAGCAGTCTGTATCACAAGTGCAATACTGCCTCAACAAAGGGTAACAGTCGCTAGCTGCAACTGGCTTTTAGCCCTGCAGAGAGCAGTACATTTCCAGTGCAGACAAACTTAATATACAGCTGCACATGTCTACACTCCCTATTACCTTGCACCCCAACTAAAACTCCTGGACTCATCCCCAGCTTCAATGCCTGCCTCTGATGACAAACGTTTCCAGAGGTGTGTCATACATGAACAATTACCTAAAGTTCTTACCTGATTATGCTACCTGACATACCTGATCATGCTACCTGACTTACCTGATTATGCTACCTGACTTACCTGATTATGCTACCTGATCTCAATTCCATCAGTGAAGAGCAAACCCAATTATAATGGTTCACCTGGTTTATCAAAAAGCTTCATCTGTGTCACCTCTTCTGTTTCAAAGCAGATGCCTTTATTTGCGTAAGTCTGTGACTTCTTCATGTCTTGAGGCATGAGAATCTCGCCTGTCTCCTACAAGAAACGGTCAGGTCAGGTAGGTCAAGCTAAGGCAACAAAACTTAGGTATGGCAGCCATGTTACTCATATAAATCACTTTGGAAGTTCTTTAAAACCTTCATGAAATTCTAAAAAGTAACTATATAAATAGCCAGACACAATCATACATATAGTACACTCTGTGAGTACATGTCATTCATCCATTTATATTACATTATTTTGTATTAAATATATTATATGTATACTGTAACATACAGTTCATCCTGAATTTTTGCTTCGGACACCAAAGTATTGTTTTGGTTGTACCTGACTTGTTGTAACTGGGTAATCAGTAGAGTTATTCTATTCAATCTAGCATCTACTCCATTGGTTGGGCTACTTGGTTTGTTGGGCTCAATGTTGTATGTGAGAGCACAAAAATAGTGACTTACAAAATGAACTTTACGTTCTTAATAAACAAACACCAATTAGACTAGCAGAGGCAGCACTTCTGCAACATACTCTCCAGGCACTATATTATTTAGATATATACATGCACATACATGAAGATACATATAAACGTGCTGAACACTTACACACATGCAGAGTTGATCTTGTCAAATACAACATATCTAATGGATCCATGCGTTTTCTTTCTTAATTGTTTTAAAAGATAATGAAGCTGAGAATGTGATTTTGATTGCAGACCTTGAGAAACGACTTCGTAACAGTCTTCAGTTCATCATTCGTTTTCTTGTACAGCTTCACAGCAGATGGTTTTGAAGCATATCGCACCAACAAATATCTACACAGTGATCACGAAAAACACCACCGTTATTGGAAACAAAACGCCATTACCATCACACCATACATATATGCATGCTCAAGTGTACATCAGCATGGTATTGGTGACTCTTCTAGCTTCTTTGCATTGTTTTGCTTGTTTGCGACCTTTCTGTGCGTAATGATATTCAACGTCATAGAGACTGGCACAGGCACTGCTTTTGCGAGGTACTTAAAGATGCCGTAGTAAGTATACATACACATATCTACCATAAGTATGCAGCAATGTATGTATATACATATGTATTTTTCTGGATATTTGCAAATTGTCTTTTAAGAACCTCTTGAAGAAATTGGACAACTGACCAACGAACATGTAGCCACTGACGGAACCTCCACCAACACCACTGCTAATCTAACCCAATGCACAGCACCATGCCTTCTTGTTCATTATACCATCATACTGGAACAGTCCGTAACATTGCACCGTATGCAGCTCAGGAAACATTCTTGAAATGTCGTAAGTCGCATCTGTTTAAATCTGTGAGGTAGCTATGTTTAGCACCTTCGTGAGGTTATTGTAAGGCGCCATAAATTGCTATGTACATACATACATACAATCTAGACTTCTATAGCTCCACTAACATAACACATAATTCATCAATCATCCAGCAGCTTATAAGAGTCGTCGTAAGTCGCATCTGTTTAAATCTGTGAGGTAGCTATGTTTAGCACCTTCGTGAGGTTATTGTAAGGCGCCATAAATTGCTATATACATACATACATACAATCTAGACTTCTATAGCTCCACTAACATAACACATAATTCATCAATCATCCAGCAGCTTATAAGAGTACTTCTAACACAAGCTTCTAAACATTTCAACAGCACTATACACACATAAAAATAAACTTACACCCCAACAGATATGCTGAGCCCTTCGCCAAGTGTGAGTGGAATACGAGCCATCGCTCGCTTCTTGTGATGTTTTGCTCGCACCCTAAAGGAAAATGAAAGAAAAGAATCTTAAAACTAATCTGTCCGCACTCAAGTTTTATATTCTTCGAACACCACTCACCTGCGGATGAACTTGTAGCTCGTACTGAACTACTACACCGCCTAGGCTGAAGCAGCAGCAACACCTTCACATTTTATTACAAAATGTGTGTATGTATCTGTCTTGATGCTTCATATTGAGACCTTTACGTACTTCATAATATTCTGCCTATGTTAGCCGCAGTGGTGTTAAAGTTTTTAAGCAAAAAATTTTCATCCACAAGAAAACTAGAATGCAGAACTAGATCAGAGAAGTGTGCAGTCAGAAAACATACTTAAGTATCAGCTTAGTTAATCTGGATAATTGCTATTTTCTAGATGACTAGTTTGTACAAAACAAATTTTCATTACAAATTATTTCCAAATCACAGAAACTATCACAAATAATATACAAACAAATTTACCTTCTCAAAAGTTCGTCAAATTTCTCAGCAGCATCAGCAATGCCTGTCTGTTCATCCTCATCGGCATACATCAACTCCTACAAATGCATTCAAATGTAAGGCATAACTGTACCTATCAAACTTCTACAAATGCACCAAATACGACCAGCAGAACATAATAAGGATGTCCCTCATTACCTCAAGAGTTTACTTTCAAAACATTTGGACAGGTGTTCTCAGATGCATTAATTTCCTGAGCCAACAAATCCTCAGAGTATTCTGAAAACCTTACTAGTGTTCTTGCCATTATTCAAATAACACGTAGGCTACAACAAAATAATAATAAGATGATAATAGTTATGGTTCAGTCCAGATATCTGAACAGCATTTGCTCACATATGGACTGACCTTCTGGATTTTGACCTGATTACGTCTTGGTTTTGGTGTGCCATCGGTTGATCCCTTGTGCATTAGACACCGGCGCAATAGAAGTTACTAATTACAATTACAATTACATACCAACTTGGAATCTTAGTGAAATTGAACACTGTTAAGGCTATTAGGTGCAGTGCCTTTGAAAGGTAGTTAAAAGGTGCTATATCAAGTGTATAGATTATGTACATATATAAATACATGCATTTTATACCAACCTCATACAATGTCTTAACATTGAATGGTTTGTCTCGTTGGTTCATGTGCATCAGTTCCAAGTCGATGCCATTCTGGCGCAAGTCTTCTGCTTTTGCAACTGCCTGGCGCTGTCCAAGAGTCAAAGACAATCAAAACAATATCAGACAGCTTTCAAAGGCAAAATTTGATTATCACCAAGAATGATTATATAATGACAAAAGATGGAAGTGATGATGATGTTGATGCATGAAGGGTATGATGTGATAATCATGCTGAGAAGGTTGATTATGATGATCAATAATGATTAAATGCGGTCTATAACAACAATGATGCTGAAGACGATGATAATGCAAGAATGATGAATGATGACTATAATGGTGATGATGATAATGATGAAGTTGATTATGATGATAATATTGATGAACGACAAGGCTGATTAGCTAATCTAATTTAATGACTTCTATATCACCATTATCACAATGCACAAGGAATCAGTCAATGGTCCCTTCACGTGAAACCATAATAAAACTGTGCAAGCCGGTGGAGAAGTTCAGTCGAATTCAATAGGTCAGAGAAACAAGAAGTCAGCTATAGTGGGCAGTCAACAGACTCAACACAAAAAGAATGAGTTTAAAGTTTAGACATGAATAATACATGCAAGGTGGTGATACAGACAACAATGCATGACTGCTGCTATTACTGCTGGTATGAATACAATGGGGATGCTTTAATAGACAAGAATAGATTGGACAGATGCAATATGCAAATTGACGAACTGTGAGTTGAGCGTCGTCTCCATGTGGATTGTCATTGTTCGTGAACAACATAATTCGCTTGTAGCCAAGTTTCTGTGAGCTAAAACAGAACAATTCCACCACAATAAAACAAATACATATTAAGAAATACTAAAACATCCAATTCTGTAACTTAAAGACACTATCTTACACGTCTAGATATTTATTTACCAAGCAGAATATGGTACTGATGTATGCTGGAGATTAAATGGCAAGTCCTTCAGTGCAATGGTCCCATGTCCATTACCTTGGGATTCACCCACTGCTAGCTCATGCCGCCTAAGAGTACGAAATGAGCAACTCTCCAATATTTCATTATGGGACTTAGAAGCTTCAATGTCATTTAATAAAATATATCCTTGCAGCTAAGAAAGATGCTGAATAAATGAGCCGTTGGGTACTTGAGCTATGGTAATATACAACGTGAAAAGAGCAGACCCTTCAGCTAGCCCTCGAGAGGCAGCCATGGACAATGGGACACGAAGTTTTAGTAACTGCATTTCGTCTGATCTTTCCACAGGCAGTGTGCACACTTTATAGCAGAGTTCACCAGGAGGTACATATGGAGCAGAACTCTTCTAACATCTTTCTTGCCAGTCCAACACACTAACCTCTGGACCATCGTGCTTGCAAAAAAGATATAGAAGAAAAGTAATGTGAAACAGAAAGTAAAGGAAACATGACAGAAAGGTCTTCAGAAGCTTACCAGTTGGAAAACATGTTGGAACAAGTCCACAGAGCATCGGCAACGGAAATGGTGTCACTGTGGCCAAATTTGGTCTCAAAGTCGTCATTAGCAGGTGCTGCAAAATAATGCAACAGATACAAGTTAAATGTAAGAAACCCATCCATTGAATATGCACCTAGAGCTGTCAATAGCAAACTCAGCAATAAAAGGAGTACATTGCCGGTGAGTAAATGAAATCACTCATGCTTCATATTCATGGCTACCTCTGAGGGTTAGCTCAAGCATTGGTCTTCTTCGTCTTGTCTCAGTTGTCTGTCAGAGTTAGCCCTCAGAGGAGAGGTCCAGTGGGTTCAAGGACCTTTGATGTCTAATACAAATAGCAGCATCCCAGTGCATCACATGAATCCATAACTTCTTATCTTGAGCCAATTGACCCAAATGCACAGTTACACAGTTATTTTGATTGCTGGTTTTTGATAATAAGAACAAGTTATGCCATTACAACAGTGCTGCAAACTACTTGAATGATCACAACACTTTTCAAGGCAACATGAACACTACTCACCTTCCAACAGTTTTTCCAGCTGCAAGACCTTCTCTGCTCCTGGGAGACCCAGTTCCTGAAACAAAAGAAAGATAAGTAGAATAAGAAAAGTATGAATTAGCAGCTCTATTAAAATTATTAATTTACACAACATAGAAATATTTTAACCAAAAAGAAAAGGTTGGGCAGCAGGCAGGTACTGGTAGCAAGACTGGTTGTCAGCTCTCCAGCTATCCTTGTGTGCGAGCACACACATATACATGTACGTATGTTAGGATGTATGTACCTGGTATGCATGTTTGTATGTATGCAATACATATGCAAGTATGTTATGTATGTACTCATTGTACTGGTATGTATGTGTCAAGGCATTATACTGTGCCTTTAGTGATAAATCCCTCAAAAGACATGCACCTTTGACGAAAAGTGTGATGAAATGCAGTAATAAAAGCTTCTTTAATGATAATTTGAAAGACAATAAAAAGTTCCTTACATGCAAAATGGAAATGTTTTTAAAATCCATTGGATTCTGAGACTTCTCCTGAAAAAAAGATCAGAAATAAAGATCTTATTGAACCTGATCTAATTAAGATCAATCGGTGGATCATGATCAAAACATAATAAAAAAACAGATTAAATCTTGCCTATGCATACAACTCCAGCTTTTTATACTGGAATACATGAGTTGATCACACTGATGGCATCAAATGCATAAGATGAGCCACAATAGCATAATCAGGCGCTGTTTGGCAAAATGAATGACTGACAACCATGCTGAATGACTTACTAACACACGTGTAGATTGACTGGCTAGGTGACTGATAGACTGAATGACTGACCAACAGAAAGACAGACAGCCAAAAGACAGAGAGATTCACTGAATGACAGAAATAGAGACAAAACAGAGACTTTGAAAGGCTGGCTGACCGACTGATATAAAGTCACAAGGGCCAAGACCGTTACACAGGCAGCTTGAAAGACTGACAGAAAGAAGAACAAACAGGACAGAGACTTAAAGACAGAGAGACCATTCCACAAAAAAACATTTTAGTCTTACCGTTCCAAAGAAGACAATTCCAAAAAGATCCTTGTCGCTGCTGATGATCTTGTTCTGAATGACATTTCTGGCACACTACAAAATCATCTCAGCATCAATATCATGTATGTATGAAATATGCATGACCATGGTCAGCTACCACCATCATTCAACACCAGCAGCTCAACATACATTTACTGTTAACCTTATGCAGCAAATGTTAAAACCATCTGGATGGTCACGTATGTAGTATGTCCAAGAGGCAGTGATGTAGTACTCGAGTCCGGCCAAGGACTCGAGTCCGACTCGAGACCGATTTTCTGCGGACTCGAACTTGGACTGTCAAGACTCGGACTTGGACTCGGACTCGAACCCATGACTCGAATTTGACTCGCTGACTCATTTTCCGAGTCACAATTTCTGGGCAGAACAGCCAACTGTATTGCCATGTCACGGCCAAGACCACCCCCTCATGCGAGAACTGACCTGAATACCCGGCCAGCCGTCGCTACAGGCATCAACCAGAACAGGTGAAACTATTCCGTTTGAAGTGAAGACGAGTATACATCATGAATAGGCTGGGGTACAAGTCTCTATTTGGCCTGGTATAGGAAAATATAGGCCTATAGGTTGCGGCGCCAACCAGTTCCTACCAGCAGACAATAGAAACTAATGAAGTGAAGACGAGTAGCCTATCATAAATAGACTGGGGTATAATACAGAGGGTCTGTTATCGGCGTGGACGGGCACATTAATTTTATAGAGGCGAAGGGCATGATATTGAACCGAATACTAGGGATTGTCGATTTGTAAATATATCTTCAATCATAATGGTAAACTGTGCATGGAGTTATTAATTTATCGCTTCGAATTAGAAGAAACCTTCGTATCGCCCTTTCCAGTGTAGAGAAGGAGAGAGGACGTGACATGACACGACTGCACTTGTGACATTTAGGCCTACAGTTCTAGCTGTTCCTACCTACTGACTTGTGTTTAGCAGTGGAAGAATTTTTGTGTGTCCTAATGTCGTGCCAGATTATCAAACAAAACTTTATTTAATTTAGTGTTTTTACTGTGAAATTTGGGTAAATTACATTAAAATACTTTTCTGCATAGGGCCTAAATATTTCTGTTATTTTTCTATGCATTGAATTGCGTGGTTCAGTGTATTTTGATGTGGATGGACTTGGACTCGGACTTGGACTCGAGCTTTAGTGACTCGGACTCGAGCACCTCAGGACTCGGACTCGACTCGGACTCGGCTTAGATGGACTCGGACTTGACTCGGCTTAGGTGGACTCGACTACATCACTGCCAAGAGGTCCTGTAACAGACACTACATAAATTTGCTGATACATACAGACTGTTTACCTTGATGCAGAGCTCAAATGCAGACTCCTCATCTTGACGATCAAACATTGACTTCGAGCAATCAATCAGAAATATCAAACCATCACGAGTTCCAAACTGGTACTAAAATAACAAGTACTAACAAGTATAAAGTGTGTACAAAATGTAAACGATGTCTAAAACCATGACAGAAATAGTGCATTTACCACATTAGAAATAATAGATGTGTGTACAATAAAGTATTTATTACCATAATAAAAGTACAAGCAGCACTATGCTAAAACATAGCACCACAACAAAACATGGGCACCATAACAAACAGGTATTACCATAATAACAAAACAGGTAATACCATACCGAACACACAGCACCATATCACAGTAGGTAATATACCAGACCCTTGCTATAACATGGTCTTTGGGATACATATTAAGTAGAGTATTAGGGCAAGGACCACATTATTAAACTGAAGAATTAAGCTGAAATGGTATTTTGTACATGTGTATGTAGCTGTGTATTTGTAAGCTGCAGTGGGCTAATGATAGCATCAGAACTTCGTATGGTCACAAAGAATGAGTCTACAAGAAAACTCGTCACTGGACTTGTACAGGCTGCCAGTAAATTCCTTTTAAGTCAAACAGCATTTTGGAATGGAAGAGATTTTTTTTAAAGTGGTCATTTGTTTTGGATTCTTTGTTTGATTTTCCCCCTTTAGGCAACATGAACTATCAGCTGCATGCATCAAATGCTGCAGATAAATTTATGTGGCACTAGCTCTATTAAGCAACAACTTAAAATCAGTTTTTATCTTTAAGATTAAGAACCAACACTCAGTAAAGAAATTCTTGATTTATTCAGACATTTAATTCCAGAATATAAGCTAGTCTAAGTTTTAGTGAAAACAATGGTGAGTTGCGTTTGTTTCTTGCTGCCGTGGTGCTTCCGATTAGCAAGATGCAACAGATAACACAGATGCATGATTTTCATAGGATGGAAAGCTTGCATTTAGAAACATTTCAGAGCAGACTCTAAGCCAACAAGGGCCACAGCTGATGTTCTTCTCTTATACTGTCTACTGGTTTAGGTCTGTCAATCATTCTAGAGAATTTAATAAATTATTTCCATAATGCAAACAAACGACAAGGATGGTAGAATACAAATATTGTACATCTTTGGAGTTTATCTACCAGCAAAAATCATTTTTGATAAATACATCAATGCATTATAGCACCCACTGTCATTTGACCACCTATCAGCTTGGTGAATGATGAGAAAAGTGATCAGTGCAATGATGCTATATGCGCTATACGAGTTCTGTTTCCACAGATCACACATGCGCGTAATTATACATTGGAATCCATGCCTGTAACCTTGTTATACCTGAATTTGCATTATGTCAACGAGTATTATAGTGAGGGTTCAATGTACCATATCAAACACACAGTACCATAATAAAAGAAAACAGGTCTATTTAGTATATAATCATAATCAAAACTGGTATTGCAATAATAAAAATTACAAGTATTACCACAATTACCACAATAGAATAGCAGTTATTGCCACATATCTAAATAAAAGAGAATTAAACCTGAAACGCTCCACCAGTTTCTTCATTTTCTTCATCATCTTCGTCGTTCAGCTGGTCGTAATTCCACTCAGCCATTTAAATTCTTTAAAATCCATTAAAAAAAGCTCAAAAATATATGTATGCATGAGACATTGCATGACTATTAGCACTTACAATTTCATTAAACTACCATGTGTTAACGATGCACATAGATTTATTTCGAGGCATCAGGAGGTATGGTAGCACCGAGTGTAAGCCAGACTCGTGGGTTAATGGTTCACGCGTTAACAAAGTTTCACTGTATAAGTTCCACACAACTCTGTTAAATAACATAATTTAACTAAAGTAATGCTATTTTGTCTTACTTTATTATAGCAATTAACATGCACTATGATAGAGCTGTACCGAATATTTGTCTTTGATTCGAACCGAACAGTGCTCTCAATGGTTTATTCATATTCGGCGGAATAGTTTTTTTAGCCGAATAAGAATAGTAAAAGCACTACATACATTTTAGCGTATATGTATAAATGTGCTATATAAATTTAACGCTTCACTGTGTAGTTTCCTTTGTGATCTAAACTCTCTTTTTAGCTTCCCGATGTATGCACATGAGGTAAATATATCTTGAATTTGTTTGATTTTTGTTAAGTTTAATATTTACAGCGTATTAAATGTTCTGAAAAATTTACATTCGGCAAAGTCCAATGTGGAAATACTTTTAAGGCCATTTGTACTTTGCAGTATGTACAAGGTAATAATTTCACGTGCTATTGGCCATTCTAAAAGTTTTGCAATGCTCAGCATTAAATAATCATTTAAATACAAACATGCTGAAGAATATATTTTCATGCACTTAAAACATGACGCATCTCCAGAGGAAAGTCCAACTGAAAAAATGTTGAAGGTTTAGTCTTTTTGCAAGCAAACTTGCATACCTTTCAGTGAGAAAAACAATTACTTTCTAATTTAATGTCAAATAAAGAAATTCAGAACTGAAGTCAATATAAAGCAACTACTCCGTGAAAAGCGAGTTAAACATTTTACAATACATGTACTCATGTCTAGCTTTTACTTATGCCCCGCTCTGTAGGCTCCTACTATTCGTATTCTTATTTGGCCAAATAGCATGACCAATTACTCGTATTCAGCCAAACAGTAAAAAATTATATTTGATACAGCTCTAGTATGATATACTGCACTTAATTAAATATACCTAATTTTAATAGAAAAAAGTATAATCAGCAATAGTTACTTTATAATACCACTGTGGCATTTAAAGTCATAAAGTTAAAACAAGCTTGTCAGCATACTTGCATACGAAAAAATACAATACAATATTCGTTTCCTGAAGTAAGAAACTGACATGCCGCAACTTGGTACATTAAAAGAGAGTTTGCTCTATTAGTAAAGAGTTCTTTACTTATGAGAATTCGGAGGATATAGTGGATATACACTCCCAAACTATCGGTCTGCCTAATTTGGCGCTAAATAAACAGCGCCAGCACAAGCGACGGGTTCAATATATCACCACACATTACAACTAATTTAAAAATCTATTTGAAAACCGTTCTTACATGCAAAACAAGAATTACATGTAGAAAATATACTAAAATAAAGATCGCTTGGAAACGAGCGGCAGATCCTCGCCTTGGAGTTGTTTCGTCCGTAGGAGCGGTGAACAGTAAGGACCGATGGTCACGGATCGCCGATTGATATAGCGCATATACACTAGGCAAACTGGTCTAGCGGTGCTTGACAGACTTTAAGTAATGTAAATTAATGGACTGCAATGCAGTATTAACCGCACTTTGTAGATTTTACACAATCTATCGAAATATTAAGGCTTAGCATTTGATTAGACGAATAGTTCCAGCCTCTCCAGGTTTCATGGATTCGCTCTTGCCGCAGTAATTAAGAAATTACCGCCACTCGAAGTCAGAGGCGCTCCCGACCTGAGTCAGTGTCCACTGAAGAAAAGAGGGTTTCAGGCGCTTGCGGAACTGGGCATGAGGGAGAGTGAAGAGGTCAACCCTAAGAGCCTGAGGCAAGCAGCGTATTTGTGATATTTCTACCGGCCTAACAAGGATTAGAATTCACCCATCAATCCATCCACATCAAATATCATAATTATAGTAGTTCAGTCGTCTGTTATTCTGTTCTTTAATGCATTAATCCATTGTTCCAAAAACACTCATTCACTAGTTCTAATTTTAGTATAATCCCGGAATAGTCAACACAAGTCCATCTCAGTTCTGTATCAACATTCTAATCATGCAGAACAGGCATTTAGAATGCTACTGTCGCACGTGATTAATGTTCCTAATATGACCCGCTCACACACACACACACACACACACACATGCACACACAAACAAATCTGTTAGTCTCCCCCGGAAGACTCAATTATAATAATCCCAATCTAATCTCACAACATAAACTCGTCATGATCATCCATTACACAAGGAATAATCGTAATCATAGTCTCGAGATTTCTACAGCGCACAAAAAAGCAAAGTCGCAGGAACCAGCTTATTCACATGCGCTCAGTCAAATCATAATCAATAGGTGGGGGGTGAAATCAGTTCCAGGTCAAGAGCCAAAGGGGTCAGTCATGCAGACGAATAAGCATTTTAAATGGTCCTATCCTAATTCCAGCACACGTTAATGATGGTCCTATTCTAACTCTGGAACACATAATCATAATGGTCACATTCTAACCCTGGAATTGCAATGGTCCTATTTTAACCTAATAACATTTCTAATGGTCCTATTCTAGCCACAGAAAGAAACAACAACAAATGAGTTCAGGTCTATGTTCTGAATGAAACTGAAATTGTTACAGCAACAGCGTGCAGAAAAGTCATGCACATCTTCATCTTAACTACACAAAACAAATAATTTCGTAAAGTTTCTTTAAAATATTGTGGCGACCGCCTCTAAAATTATAAAATAAACTCTGGGGCATTCATATCGACGCCAAAGTCACATGACAAAAATATTATCACAAGCATCGGGATTGAAAATAGAAGCAACAGATCGCTAGTGCTCTCCGCACTTTCTGTAAACATCCGCATTGTTTCAAGTCCTTTGAACTTCTTGTATTCACTTAAAATGCAGAAAATGCACTTGAGATGTTTAAAAAAAAGACAAATTCAAAGAAACTTGGTTCAAAATTATGCCACAACAGAATAATCATTGCAATTATAGCTCTTCTGTTGTCTGTCTACCATTTCACCGAGCAAACAAGAGGTCAAACTCAACATTGCTTGAAATTCAGAATATGACTAGTCTTACTTTACAGATTAGTTCAAACAGTAGTTTATTAATAACACAAGCAACAGATCGCAAGGGTGTGATTCGTGGTTGCAAGCAATTGGTTAGAAGGCCAAACATCTTAAGAAGACTGGGAATAAAATGCATCCCAATGGGGATGATATGAACCAGTAAGGGTGATGTTTGCCACATCCCTCCTTACAAATTACAGCCTAGGTTTAACCAGATCTACCAAGTACAAATATTAAAACCTGATAAACAACAGCTGTTTACTTTAATGCCAACAGTGTACCAAAAGCAACTGGGAAACCAAATGCAGCTCGTCGTTAAAGTGTTAAAGCTCAGACTCCTATTTAATTGCTTGAGTTAACATTTCATTCATTACACGTCCCTTTTTAGTCATCACTTTCTTCTCGTCATTATGATTTTATGGAGATTTTTATAACTTTCCCATATTTCTGATAATATTTTTAATTCTCATTTTTATGATCATTTTAAGTTAATGGCCAAGTTATGTTCTGAGGTTTATTTGCTTGAGGTTTGTATTGTGTTTATATATTTACAAATTAACTCAGTGGGGAATCATAGCCAGTTTGAGGGATGCTCTCAACAGCATGGTCCTTCCCTAAATCAAATGCTCATATGTGGTGAATGGGGCATGCCTTAAGTGGATAACACTGCAATCTTGGGCTTTTGTCCAATCCAGCTAGGAAACAAATTCTATTCTGGCAACTTCTAATGGATCACAAAATAACACAGCTCTACATCTACAATCAATCAATGCCAATTATTCTTAGCAAGCGAAAATCATTCAATCAATCAGTTATTGACCAATGGGTAAACAGCTGTACAAATATCGGCACAGTAACAAACACATACATGTATAATGTGTATATATATATATATCTCTCCATCAATATAAACCGTTATATGCAAAGACGACTTGCTAAATATACAAACAACACCAAATAACTTAATACTTGCTGAAAAGTTCTAAACTAGATAGCAGTTGTGGCCACATGAAACAGCAATGAGAAAACGTTCAAGGACACTTATAGATTGATTGTGCTAATGGACCCAGACTGCTTCACCAGACATTATAGTTTAAATGTTGCCTTAACTAAATGTCAACAGCTGTGTATGGTAAAAGTACTTGTTTGAAGTCCTAGCACAACAGCATTGTAATCACATGACTTTTCAGTCAAACCTGCTCATTGACATGATGACTTTGGATTCAAAACCAGATGCAGGAGTTAAATTATCAATGAACAAGCTTATTTTTTCAAATTTCCGAACCTCAAGGACGTGCTTTGGGGGCTGAAACATTTTGATGACCAAACTGCTAGAACTATCGAAGATCAATGATTTTGTAAAATCATTGATCTTCGAAAATCCTGTTTTTTTATTTAAAAAACTGCTTGCCACACACCATCAAGTCTACCCACATCGAAACAGAGGTTGCATCAAAGCTTGACCTTATGTACACAAGTCCTTCACGAGCACGATTGTTCACTACTTTCAAATTTCTATCATTTACATAAAGACAACAGTTGACAAAACATCAATCAATGACACTAAGTCACCTGTGCATCAAGGACTTGTTCAAAGTGACCACTCAGCAACAATCTCGGAGAAGACTCACACTCAAGCACCGCATGTTAAGAGACAAGCATTTTGCCAAGAGGCCACCATGTCACAATGTCACATGCATACTGAATACAGTTAAGTCCTACGGGCATCTTTACATCGAAAACTACAGCAAAATGAGAATGGAATGTATACAGAATTCAACGCAGACCTCAATAATTACAGTGATGTACGTACAATAAACTGTCTACCAAGTTACATTTCAACTCACATTTACATGCAAAAGTTGATATGACAAGATATAGCTGAGAAAACAACATAAATCACTTATAGCAGTGCAAACTGGTTACAATATTACAAACTTAAAGTTTCCAACCCTGTCATAAAAAAAAACTGGTCACATTAACTACAAATGTACAGTTTGTAATACTGCAATATTAAAATTTAAATATTATTGCAACAGCACAAACAGGTTGCTATATTATAAACTGGATGTTTAAAGACCCTTTATGATATCAGGAACTGGGTAGGATATTACAGATTTCACAATACAACTGAGAAGGACATCAACGACAAGTTGTGATGTCAGGAATTGATCAGATTACACACACATGTTATCATAAAACAAACTAAATAATAATTTTTGTGGAAATCCAATTAGTTACAACATTAAAAAATGTTCACAATTTTGTTAATCTGCAAATTAAGAACATTTGAAACTTATAAATATTTTCAAGATTCTGTGAATCAGTTATAGAACAATCAAGTGATGCCTTGCACACTACAAATGTCATTAGATTAGGCCCTACTTTTAATCACCAGGTGGGCTTTACTACATTTCTGACCACAGCCACCACCCAGCATAAAACTTCATAGCAAACAAATGAATTTTACACCAGAAACCAAAATCAAACCAATAAAACAGAACAGCATTCAAGAGAAACTCTTAATCATGAAGCATTAAACTGAGTGAAACCAAGGCTTAATTCATTGGGCCATAAATCAAAGAATTCACATTAAAACATTAACCCAAAAGCCCTAGAGCAAAATTAACAGAGTTAACTAACCACTGTTCTAATCATTAAATTTTTCATGTTTGAACAGGTCTAGAACCTAGTTTTCATTTAAAATAAATTAACAGTTACAACAAACAAACAAACCAAACTCGTTACTGATATGCAAACTACTAGAAATGTACACAAACAGCCCAGCAAAAGACCGGATAATCAGAGATCCTAAAGCAAATGAACAATTCAAAACAAATGCCCACAAAACAACTTCTTAATAAACACTCCGAAGCAAACTGAGGGATAATCAAAGCAAATGGTTCTCACCATCTGAAGTCAGATTCTTTGCACTTTGTGACAACACAAAATACAAGTCTGGCACCAAAATCCCAACTGGCATCATAGCTAAGCGTCTATATGCAACACGAAAGACTATGCACACTGACAAACATACACATGCAGAGAGGCACACACACACAAACAGACCCACAGACAAGTAACTGAAACACAAACATGCACGAAAATAGACCAACAAGCCAGAGAGACACAGAAATATAAACAGACAAACAGACAGAGAAACAGACAGGCAAAGAAACAGACAGACATAAGGCCTCATAGAGAGCTTAAAAAATACTGCTACAAAAGACTAAAATCTACTTTAAACAGCAGAAAATTACTAAATGGGGATAGCCATTGACATATAAGTAAAATAATACAGAATAATTCATTCTCCTGAAGAAACCAAGAAACAAAATTAGTAAAATGTGGACCATGGTCACAGAAACCAAAGACTCTCAACTTGCAAACAAATACCGTTGTTTGGTTGATCGTCTCAGACAAAAAATACCTAAACACAAAAATATTGACAGTGGTCATTTATGTGTCAGCGAAATTAAAATGCAAATGACTCGTGAAAACAAACAACAAGATGTTTTTTCTGACAAAACTGCACCAAAAATTAAAATAGCAATTGTGAACATAAAACTGCAGACGCCTTGGCTGGAAAACTGAAGCATGTCCTACTGGGTGTGATGTCTTACCAGCCACTCCCTTGCCTGCCGAGTCAATTCCCTCTGGGTCTCCGTTTGACCACAGGCAATCCTCTGCCAGCTGGAAGTGTCCTGAACACACAACAAAAGGCAAAAGGCATGAACTTATGAATATACATACGCATGCATGTTTGAAGATACTTAATACCGCGTCTTTTAGTACCTCATAAAAGCACTGCCTATGCCAGCCGAAATGGTGTTAAATGTCATTAGAAAAAAATTCCATCACTCAGTGACAAGTGTTCAGATAACTAGATATGTGACTATTAGCAGACTTGCATGCACATGTTGAGGCTAAACAAATATTAGGTTCCTATATAGAAGTGATAGATGAAAAATGTTCTGAGTTCCTGGACCGAGCAGCGTCAACACATAGATCAATGATGGGCAATATCATCCACGACACACAATGACACCACTGTCCAATGCAGTCTCTTGCAGGTCATAGAAGACGCAGCATCTGGACACTACTTGAACTACCGGTCGATCCGTGATGGACATCCACTCGATTGACAGTAGCTTCCTTATCTGGTAGACGGTCAACTCCACGCCACATCTTTTGATGCAATTGATAGGTCAGTGTGCATGAGCCGCGATCGTTTCTTTGGAACCTGTTATCCCTCGAGTAGATACGGACTCTTACAACAATACAGGGGATCAATGAGAGAAAGCCGCCTGAACACTCAAAATCGTGTACAGTTGACCACACAGGAGGTGCAGAATTAGGACAAAGGAATTTATTCAAAGCAGAGGAACTGACCAATTTAAGCCTTATTTGTCTCCAATAAATGGGATTTTTCATATACTTGAGATCTCCAAATAAAATATATTTGAGATCAAATTGTGCACTAAGATTACAACAGGAAATGTGCACTATGCACTACGGTTCTGCTACGTTTAATAAAACTGCTCAACAAGTTTAATATGCCACTTATTAGAATATGTTTTATTTTGCTTCTTTACAATTTTTTAACTGTCCTTTAGCACTATAAAAAATTTCTATTTAAAAAATTTATTTTTTTGTTAAACGATCACAATCACAGCATCTCCTAAGATAGCGAAATACTCCCAAGGCAAGGATGTCAACCATCTTGAAAGTTTAGTTTATTGTCCATACACAGCAGTTAAATGTTGACTGAGCGATACACCCATCGATTGCATAAAATATTGTCTAATTTATTCTTACCAGAACAATCTTTAGGCTAAACAGAATTATCTGATGTCTCAAAATCATCTTAGTACTTACAACATTACAATCTTATCTGCCAAATAGCACTGCAACGTCAGTGTCCCATTCTCAACTGCACCTGAATATATCACCAGTCGTTTTCCAACAGTGGTAAAATTACAGCCAGAACAACTGAATTAATTGTTAATGTAATGTGGTAGAAATAAATGTTTCTATTTGTTGGAGCTTATTCACAATAACGATGACATCTGTAAGCAACTGATGTTTCTAAAAAGATACAACTTAAGGCAAGTTGATAATGTTGAGCTGAGTCAAGCGAAATGGTGCATGTATGTATGTACTAGAAGACTGTTCCAAAAGTATCAGTCAGAGATTCATATGCAAGGATCATGTGCCACCATATCAGCCATCTCAAATGGTCTAAAAATTCACCTACCTGGTAGCAAGCTAGTGAGAAATCCAGGTGTACGAAGGCACGGTTCAGCGAAGTAGATCTTCGCTCATGCAGTGTTTCGTTGTACAGTGCTTCTTTAATAATTGAAGGAGGAGAGAAGATGATGCTCTTGTCATGGGCCAGGGCTCGACTCTAGAAAACAATTGCCAATTGAAAACAATAATCAAGCAAATTCACTTCCAATTCAAACCAAATCAGGTACTGATTGGTTTGAGGCTCAAACCGACAATACTATTGCTCAACAACAGGCCAAGCAAGCTACCAAAATGACCAATGTTTTGCACACCCACTTACTATATGATAAATTGGCTTACTTTACCTTACCTTATAAATATCTTCCCATAAATAATATAACAGAAAGACAAGCCTGTTCTCCACAAGCAACAAATTTGAAACTGACTTGTAAGCTACTACAAAATCATCATGTCTGAGCACAAATCAAATCGATTTTAACTGATTTGATTTGAAACACGATCAAGCAAAAACAGTCTTCAATCATTTTGTAGAGGAGCAGACACCTATTTCTTTGCAAAAGTAAAAATGACAATCACTACAGCACCACAAAGGCAGGCTGAAGACAATAGAAATCACATCACATAAATGTACTGCCTTTATCTTTTAATACCACCGTTGTGAGGTTCTTAAAGGTGCTACATAAATTTTCAAATGCATACACATACACATAAAGAAGACCTTGCAGAACTAATCACTTACAGGCGTCTCAGGATGGATGAGGGCATCGGCCAGCTGGACATCACCAGGAGTTGACCATTTGCGACTCAGAGATTTCTTGGCTCTTTTCACATTTGGCTGGCAATTCTGTGCAATGCGACAGCATAACTAACTTACCACATCACAGTTTCAAAACTACCAAACCTTCTCACCTTATAAACAGCAACCATCAGACTCACATCGGCTGCCAAATCCGTGCAAATACAAAAGACACTCGCATACATTAAAGTGAGGCAGTCTCTCCTATCCCACGCATTTTTTCACCCATAAGCTGGTAGTTGACAGAAATGAAGGTCCTGGGCAAGGTGACAGTGCATCACAGGATATGTCATGAACATTCCAGCCACCCATATTCTACAGCTAGGTGACAGAAAGAAGTGCACAAACACACTTGTCTATGGTTGCTTCACAGAGTCAGTTGGCTTATGAGGCTTGAACCTTTACTGGCTGGAGTACAGACTGAGTACACTATCAATAGATAACCATGATACATACCCACTCATGCATGATAAATAGGCAAGTACTGCGTTGTACCTTACAATAAATGTCACAGAAAGACAAGCTCCCTGTTACTAAGGATCAATACAATCGAGGTTGAATATTGGTCTCTTAACACTTTAACAACAAAAGTGAACTAAAAGCAACTGGGAAACCAATGCAGCTCATCATTAAAGTGTTAAATAAAAGGAATAAAACCATCATGCCTCAGCACACCACACATCTAAAGTTTAAAAATAAAACATCATAGATCTTAAAAGATACAAGTACAAATTGCCACTTGAAAATTTTAAAGAAACAAAAAACATGAAATAAGTCGTGAGTACCTCTTTGTCAAAGTACTTAAGAAGGCAGAGACTTGAGTCAAAAGAGAAGTCCATTCCATTAATGTCGTGTTCTATGACTTCTTTCAGGTCTTCAGCCAGCTGAGAAGGCGTCTGTACCACAGAGTAAACAACAAGACATTAAACCTATTAAACCTCCGGGCACAAACTTTGTTAGAAACCGCATGAGTGCAACAACTGAAAAAATACATCCCAGTGTGGGTGTGGTAAAACCAGTGAAAAGGAAGATTAGCCTCTGTCTTCCTACACATTGTATCCTCTGAAGGTCATATCAGAGTGTCAGCTGGATTGGAACAGAACCACAAACATAGCCAACAGAAACACTACAGGTCTTTGCCTAACAAAATTATACCGAATGTATTCAACAACTCTGCCACAGATTCAACTTAGCCAGGCCAAATCCTCGATAAATGAGGGCTGGGCAGTAGGGTACAGACACTACAGGCTGTGAAACTAAAAACCATGGCTGGTCTCAAGATTTTACTGAAAGGGTTGTACGCCAACATAATAGATTTGTCATCAACTGATATATTTTCAGTTTTATAACAGGAATCACTGGCTCAGATTACTGAACTGAACTGAACTCTAATGCTAATAACTGTGTAACTACAAGCACTAAGTTAGCGATGCCTGGATGTAAACAAAAAGGCATCAAGCAAATTTGTGTCTTCCTTCTCCACTAAAATTTATAAAACTGCCTCTGCAATAGTTACTGGATGACAAAAAAATCACCTGGAGATACCTGAATTGATTGAGATCTATCTTGTCTCACAAAAAGTTTCTTGAAATAGATCAAAACCTCAGAAATATTCTGGCTGGGGCAATAACAATGGCTAAACAAATCTGGAGCACAGAGGGTTAATCAACACCTAGAAACATACGAACATACATAAATGCACATAAACAAGCACACATATATATACATACATACATATATCCATAACTACATACATGCATACATTTCACCAATATCACCAAAACCACCACAACATATAAAACCACCATGACTCCAGTCAGAAGAGCCTACACTCCACACCCAAACACAACCACCAGCCGCGGCAAAGAAACAAAAACCACAGAAGGTGTTCACCAAGTTATGCAATGCAGAACTGCTTCTTCGTCGTTCGACCTCCGCAAGGGCGTTCTTCAACGGGGTGGGGGTGTGTGGAGTCGGAATCAACAATGACCGTCTCATTTTGGGTGTTCTGGCTACAAGTCTGCAGAAGACAATGTACTAGCAATGAGGTAATCTAGTAATTAAATGAACTGACTGATTCATATGGACTTGATAGCTGTGAAGGTGGCTAAGTTATAACACTTAGGTAATTAAACATTTACTTTATAGTAAGGCTGCAAGAGATGTGCTACATTTAGACTATAAGACTGGTCCACGATGGCCTCTCGTACTATTATGGGCTGAGGCTAAGAAAATGAAGTTGCTAACCTCCCACATGTTGAGGCCAAGAAAATGAATTCAGTAGTACTTCTTCCCATGGCTGCCTCTAGGCCTTGAATATAAAGAACTGCTCCTCTTCTCTATACCGACTTTGTAAAATTAAGGCAGTTCATTTGTTAATTACATTCAATTTATATCAATTTATATCAAATATCTACTCCAACTTCTTCTTCTTCTACTCAAAGACAATCAGGGATATGGACCTCAAAATTAGTTCAGCTATTGAAAGTAGTCATTAATAACAACAACCAGATAATGATTCTATTAACAATGTCATAATGAGTTTCTGTTTAATTATTATCCTTATTATTAATCATAAGGACAGCTAAAATCAGAAATAAACTTTGCAAAACCAGCCTCATCTGTCGTCCACTGGTTGGTGTCTGATTGATGTTATTGTAGAGTGCAGTGTTAGTCACATCCCGACAGACTGGTGTCGACGTTAGCAAACATGGACTGTTCAAGAACTGAAACAAGACATTTCCACAAATTAACTCATTACACAAACAATTGTCTGGTAACAGATTAAAATATAAGTATAGTGCAGACAAGATGAGCAGTCCTTTAAACTTTACTACTGACCTCATGGTAATGAGGACTGATGTTGAAAAGCACCAGTCCATGACATGGCTGGTAAAACAGCATCCGAAAGTTTGAGAAACACTGATCTAGGCCTAAATAGAATTTTTCTATTTAGTGGCCTAGATCAGACTTTAAGCTATATTACATCATGGGATGCCGGAAAACACCTTAAAATATAAAAAAAACAATCAACACAAACATTTAAATCATGCAATGTGTACTGAGCTCATCGTGTAGCTATAAACTGTTATTAATGAGCCAAGATGGTAAAGCAGTGTTTACTATGGAAAGAAATTTGCCGATTTGCAGACAAATGGTCATCCTTAAACGAAAATATTGAACCTGCAACTTAGGGGAACTACGAGCCAGACATTGGTATAAGTTAGACGACAATAGCATCTGCAGTGTGCTCGCTTCGAGACAATGGGTCGGAAAACAGATGTGAGACAGACTGGACTAGAGAGGTGCAAGTATTTCCTTGTTTGCTCTGTACTATTCCATTTACCAGCATCTATGGTGGACCACCCACCAAGCCTGTTTTAGATGTTGCTTTTAGATGACAGTTCTTTTGATGTGTTTTCACCCACGATGGCTGGCAGTGAGAGGGTATCACCCTAGTCAAGCTTTCTGGTTCAATCAATCAATCAAATCAAATCATTTTTATTGATACCAGATATGTACAATCAAGGCAAATACAATAACACTTTTAAGAAAACGGTTAGGTAACAACGGTAGGCCCAGAAGGGATATAATCCCGCTAATAGGGACACCTATTTGCTATGAACAAAAAATTTTCTAGTTGTTGTTGTACTTGCCTCTTATATTTAAATAATAAAATCAAGACACCCAAGGTCTGCCCCAAGATGACTCAGTAGAAGTGCAAAGCATGTAAAGTTGCTTGTGCAAAGTTGTATTCTTCCAACTTTACCACAAGTAAAATAAAATCAGGGTTCCAGAAAGCATTGTTGAGTGAGTAAGTACCGGTAAGTACAAAACTGTGGAACGTAAAGCACGTCAAAACAACTGTTCCAAATTTTGTAAAGAACTGTCCTCTCAAAACTCCACTCCAGTCTCCTTCTGCTGTCAATCTGATCTGGCAAGATCCAGCCTTCTCCAGGATGATCATTAGAAAGCTTATTTGACCTATGGAACAGTATACTTGCTTCTTACCAATCTGAATGATCTGAGTAACAGCTGAGACAACCTCCATAAACAACTTGCAGTGTAGCAGATCATGGACAGAAAAGTACATAAAGTTTTCGCATATGTTTGGGGCAACTCCTGTGTACCCAAATACTTTTGCTAAAAAAACTGAATTTACTTTGGAAGAGAGGAGACTAAAGCAAGAATGATGTTTGCATTACATTCATATATGAAAGAGTGATTGTGACCTCAACAGTTCAAATTGTTTTACTTTTAGGCTTCTCTTATAATTTTTTTAATTTTTATGACAACAATCTAAATATGAAAAATTTTGTATCTCCACTTATTGTAATATTTAGAAAATTTCTTTTTTCATCTGGCAACAATTTCTTCACATTTTTTATGCTTATATGACATGTCACTGAAATTTTTAAGGACTGTTTCGAACATAAAAAAAGGAAATTTTTGGGGTACAGCTTGGGGTAACTTTTGGTAACCCCAAAATTACTTTTTCCAAAACCTGGTTGGACGGATGGAAAGAGGAGATTAAATGCTACAGAATGGTGTTTACCTTATTTCTATAAGTAAAAAACTAACACAGATATAACAAGTTCAAAACGTTTCAGTTTTTCGATGTTTCGCATGGTCATCAGAGGTAGGTGAAAATATTTCCATAGTCGCTACAGGGTTAAACAGAAGTAACAATCAATTGTTGCCTTGAGAATTGCTCTACATGCCCACAGATTACATTAGAATAGAGAAACATACCTCTGATGGAGAGAACGGAATGTGGCAGCGAGGAGACTTGTTAGGCGTACGACATCCAACGTCCGCAAAGGTGACCCCATCTTGAGTGGCAGCCATACCCTGGATCAGCAACGCATCTTCACAGCTCCTCTCATCCTCCAAAGGATAATCCACCACTTTTAAGGGTCCTCGACTCTTGCGCAGGATAGATGGCGCAACTCCTCCGACTCGGGACAAAGCACTCATGGACAGGTCACTGGATGACAAGTCTTCCAAAACACCCAATCGGAAATCTAACAAAATGAAGCAAGGCTGTAGGTTAGAAAATAATATATCATGATATAGATTATCAAAATTACACTATAATTAAAAATGAATATTATTATAATTAAACGTGAAGTCAGTTGTTTCACGAGTTTAATCGGAATCCGGATGTTGGGCAATTCACAGAGTGAGAGCAGGCAGGACTATGCCAGGGTGCTCCAAGCCTTGACTTCCGGTTCCCAAGGAGCTGGAAGCGACCAGTCGGACGGCCAAGGCACATGTGGACCCCGACAGTGGAAGCAGATCTTTACCCACTGAACTTCTGGCTACACACAGTCTGGAGAGAGCTCACAACCGACACGGCTGGTGAAGAGTCATGGAATTGGCTATGCTACGGAAAGAGCACACCACTGATGATGATGATGAAAATAAATCAGGTAAATAAATCTATGCTCAACTTCCCTTATAATGCTACCTCTGTGAGCATATTAACTGTGACATAAGCAAGTTCTACATGGTTGAACAGGGAAACTGGATTTGCCATTACTAAATTTTACCTCAGGGCATGAGCGAACCAATTGCCCAGGGTCATTACAAGCAGTCCGTTTAGTAGGTTCAAAAATGTAATTATTGATAAGGAGGTTCTGACGCATTAAACATACAGTGTCCTATAAAGACTAGCTATGAATCACAGGACAAACCCAGAAATTCCGACTTGAGACTTGTGAATCGGTCATCAACACTCGAGCTCTTGCTGCCAGGCAGATTCAGATGGCTGACATCGCAGTCACCATCACCGAATGGATTCTCTGCAGTCATCTCAGACACAACTTGATGCAAACTAAACACAATAATCAACATTCAATGCTATTGTTTATGTCTTTATATAGCTTCACTATATGATTAAAAGCATTGCTCAATAGCACTAATCAGCAGAGCAAGTGCTCAGAGTTTGCATCCAGAGACTGTTCTACAGAAGGCTCAACCAACTGTGTACCATACATCATATCATTGTCTTTCAAGGCAACCGAATTATCCAGTATGGTTGTTAACAAGAACCCCGAGGCCCGCCTGAAGAGTTGCGCCCGGGCCATAAATGCAATGTCCGACACCCAGCCGTTTATAAGTATTACTTTTAATTTTGAAGAGCCAGCAGCAGATGTCATGGGATGTCAGCAAGAAGCCGTCGTCATATCTGCCCACACAGCAGCTGAGTTCAGGCATAGGTTAACAACTACTTACCAGTAGCTGCGGCAGACAGGGAGACAATTACCGTAATCATGCTCAAGGTTTTGCAGCAATGGCAAGTTTACCTGTTTGGAACAGCCCTGCCTTGACCAAATTTTACTACACAGAATTGTTTCTAAGAATTATATAGGCAATTTCACATTTGCTAATAAATACACTTATCAATGTTCCCACTTAAATTTGGCATCCAAGGTATGATGTTGAAGTGCTAATTCTATCCAATGACAGAGCGACAGGTAGTCGAGTATCAGTTCAGAATAAATGAAAGTACCAGGGCCATATTTAACTAAAATTCCTACATCTCTAGTAACGATAAACAACTAGTGAGGGGTCATCCATAAAGGACGTTTGCAATGGGGAGGGAGGGGTCATCGAATGCGGACAAATGCGGACAAGGGGGAGGGGGTTATGACCAGTGCGGACGTCCGCATCTAAACTTTAAAATTTGATAGCTTTTTAAACACCACCTTGTTTCAACCTTCCCAAACAACAAAAACGTCAGTGAAGCGATTGCCTAAAACCTCATGCGTGTGTAACCTTTACTGCGACTTTAGAGGCTTTTATTACTGCACATCCTGCAATATGAAACCCCAACTGCCACTTAAAAGTGCACAGGAACTGTGGAATAATTGTAAAAACAATGATGATGACATTAAAAATTAGCTAAGGTGTGCGGACGTCCGCAAAGGGGAGGGAGGGGGGGTAAGGTCAAATGTGGAAAGGGGGACGGAGGGGTCCAAAGTAGGTCATATTTTGCAGACGTCCTTTATGGACGACCCCTGATCGACAAGCCGATTATAGTACATGAAATGCATAACAGCATGTAACTATTCCATAGTTCACATTAAAGTATTTTATCTTATAATGCAGTGATGGGTAGTAGGGTATGCAATCAGAATGAGCCTAAAATTTTACATCCCAAAGTCCTGATGCATACATGCACAACATTGCAGATACCAATCTTGCAAATAGGTAAATGTATATATATATTAGGGCTGTACCGAATAGGTGATTATCACTATTCGGCCGAATACGAATAATTGGACCAACTATTCGGCCGAATACGAATAGTGTACAAAATAGGTCTACAGACAACATTCAAAATTTCAAATGTAAGCAAAAGTTTCAGTTCAGTAAATTTAATACATAAACTAAAAGTAAACAGTTAATTACATGTATTAGAAATTGTCACTTACTTAACGTTCACTCCACTCGCTATAGGAGCCCTATATGCGGAAACAGATGTCACGTTAAGATGTCACGTGACCACTTTTCATATTCGGTCCGACCGCTACTATTCGGCCGAAAACCGAAGAGCTATTTCGCCCACTATTCGACCCCGAAGCGAATAATAAGCGAATATTCGGTACAGCCCTAATATATATATATATATGGGCATTTAATTATTTCACTAGTCTGATAACAATCATAAAGAGCCACAATTTGAGTCTATGCATGTGTGTAAGTGTACAAATAAATTACATATATATATATATATATATATCTATATATATATCTATATGCATGTGTGTATATATAGAGGTAAGCATAAGTGCATTTTTTTAAGCTGCTTCTCACTAGGTGCAATACTTGATCCTGTAAATCGCTGTCATTAATGACAATAAAGATTTATTGTATTGAATTGAATTGAATTGAATTGACAACTTGCACACAATTTCAGCTTCACAACGAACTATTGTTGTTTACTGAGGAATTTAATTATACGAACTCTATCACATTTACCGCACAATTATCATTCCTTTAGGAGTTCATCTTTCTCTATATTGATCATCTGTCTCAAATTTCAACTCCAACAAGAACTCCCATAAGACTCTCTCTCCACAATAATATAACAACTCTTAGAACACTTCCTTCTTATATTATCTTCTTAATTCAAAGGCAATCTCTCATAAATCATCTTTTTTACCTCCTACACACAGGTGTCTGTACACGTTACATGCATCTCAATCCCACTTACTACTCCAAACACCTGCCTGTAACAATGTACATCAATGTACATGTACATGCAGGATATGTATGTACCTGGAGGGGTAGTGCCTTCTACGAAACTGTCAAAGGCACCACACAAAGATTTCTAGATTGTATCTGAACCAAAGTGGTAATGCCATCAGATTTACACATTAGTGGATGGATAACAGTTGTTCGTTGAGGGCCAATCAGGTGCGACCAGTTCACATGTAGAACTGCGAGCAAACGAGTCAGCACAGGCCATAAACGAGTAATAGGCTGGTGGTTGACTATCATATCCTGTCTGGTGAGTTACAAAGTCAGGAGACAGTTCTAAACAAAACAAACCATAGATGAAACAAATGAAAAATATAAGCTAAATAGGACATAAATGCTTAAAATAAATGCATGAGATACAAAGCTGCACATTTTTACACCAAAGGTATATATTCATTATATAACAACAAACAATAAAAAAAATGCTAAAAAAAATAAATTAGCCAATTAAATATAAATCCATATATTTTTATGTCAAATGGTTCACATAATCATATTAGACAAGAATCCTGAACAGCTCGTTGCAGCTTGCAAGTCCCATGCTCCTGAAAAGTACCTTCACTTCATAGCTGTCAGATATCCATGTTTCAGTGCCTTTGTGAGGTCCCAGAAAGGTGCTACATGAATTAGAGACACACATCTCTTAACAATATTGTATTGCCTGTCCAAGTAGCCTTGAGAATCATAAAATCATAACAGGACCTATTCTGTTCACATAGAGAAAAAATTCCAGAATTTCACCTCAAATAAATGATAGAATGACAAATCATTTGAATAGTTTGCAGTCTTAGATGGGCTTCATTTTCGTGTACATAGATAGAAATGATAGACCCAATATGAAAATTTGAAAAATAAAATAAAAAGATAAACATATACCAGAGACACTCTGTCCACGTATGGCTATAGAACCTCTCATCTCAGGATGATTAGCACTGGTTCCCTAAATCATAAATAAAATCAATAAGAACTCAGAATTAAAAGCTGTTACAGTCTAAGTTATTACAAGTAGGTAATGAAATTTTACAAAAGGTAACATTTATTAAGCAATTAAATACCTCTTTCAACTTCTGATCTGTTAAACAATAATCAATTAAATTATATTAAAAATGTTTAAGGCAAATCTGCACATCTTGCATGCAAGCATGTCTGTATGTACGACGTAAGTATTCATCTGGCTATTTGAAAGCTGTCAAGTTTCAGGAATGACAATGTGATAAGAACCTCACAAAATCATGTATTCCTTAGTCATGCTGTATAAATTAGTAAAATTAGGTTAGGTAAGGCAATTGTTCCTATAGTCCACGCCTATTAAAATATACTCATCAGAGAAATTTTCCTGGAGTTGAATTATCATTAGGTTAAAGTACACTAGCATAAAAGCAATCCAACACCTGGCCAATCTACCCTTTAAGGCTGCATCAACATTTGAATCCCAGATGCAGATATAAAAGATCAGCATAGCGGCTTATCATATATGAGCAACATTGCCTTACTTTACCATGTACACTTCAAACAGAAACGCATCTGTCAGAGCTAACCAGAGAGCCATCAAAGAGACAAGCTGGCGAGATGATTTCATATGGATCATCGGCTGGTGAGTACAGTGGAGGGCTGTAGATATCTCGCATCTTCATCACGCTAGAATCGTTCTCATACTTGCGCCGAATTGTTGAATTCCAGTGATTCTTTATCGCATTGTCAGTCCTGAAAGTTGACAGTTCTCAAGCAAGTGAGGATTTTACAGAAAGCTCATTGCCTACCTTGTGCAAAATAAAGTATATACACACATATATATACAAATACACATTTACATACATATACATATAGGCTAAAATAAAGCATGCCTTATTATAACACAAATTCTGATGCCGAGTCACAGATTCCAAATGTACCTTCAATCTGAAGGTAAATTTGGGATCTGTGATTCGGCATTCCCTTGTTATATGATCTGTGACTCAGTTCCCTTGTTATAACACGACTTCATTCAAATGTGATCGGTGACATGGCTCCCATAGACTGTGTTAAAATGAGTTTCAAGATATTTTGTAGTGCTGCTCTCCAATATATACCACATCAATCAATGGCACAAGGATTGAACCTCCTACACCATGACTTGTGCTTTGCAACAGTTTTAATTATATAATAATTATCAAACCAATATGAATTCTAAAATTTAAAAAACACTTGTAAATTACTTAAAATTGCAAATTGGGCAAACCAGGATTTACTATGACTTTCACCTTTTGGATTGCCCATTTGATAAGCATCTGTTAGCATACTAAAGGCCCATCAGCTGAAAGAGGAACTGTTGGCATGGGCGTTTGATACCAGCATGCACAAATATGCATTACAAGAAATTGTTTGTGATGGAATTTGATGGTTAATCAATCAACATGTTCATTCATCTCAGCAGTGCTTTTAATCAGGAGCATTGAATATGCACACTCTTCATGCCAAACCATAACAAATATGCTGTGCCAGAAGATCAAGTATTAATTACATTAAAATACATAGACATTCACATACTTATCCACTACAACATTTGTTTTTACATAAATATACATTGCACAAGGGGTCAATATGTACCTTCCAGGCAAGTACTTGGCAATCTCAGCCCATCGATTGCCCAGTTGTCTGTGAAGATGGTAAATGAGACGGTCCTCCTCGTCACTCCAGGGACACTTCTTGATCTCTGGATTCAAGTGGTTGTGCCATCTGTATGTACAAAAACAATTAATACACTGCCTTCACAATTTAGCTTCACAAGTGATGAGCAATTACTTATATTAACTTACTTCACTTCATCTAAGCCTTTTACAGCATTCCTTTGGTGAGTGATTTAGTAATATAATGCCAACAGTGTACTACAATGTAATCTCAAGTTCATATAGCATGGCTTTGCCAAAAACTCATAGTAGTTTAATAGCAGGCCAATATCACATAACTTCAAATGAAATGAGCACAGATTCATATGTGCCAGTGACTTTGCTTTAGAGCATCCAGCATATACAGTAAGAGCACACTTCAGAATGTCCAAACACATACTAGAGCTGTACAGATTTTTGCCGGTTATGTCAATACCACATACAGTCAATTATTAAAATAGCCAATACCGATAATGAGACCAATTATTTCATTATTTGTTTAGTGACGCACCAATGTTTCTATGGAGCCTAGTAAGTAGTGCAATGCTAAATATAAATCAATAACAAGAAACAAAACACAGATACTTGTGCTCAGTTTTCTTTTTGTAACAATTATTGTGCAAAACCAAATAAATTTATATTTATTTATTTCAGCATTTTCACCAGCTGCAGCGAGATGTCAGTAGGTGGCATTCTAATGTTTTTTAAAATCAGTACCGACTATTTTTGCCAATACCGATTTTTCTCATAAACAGTGACATTATGAGTATGCCCATTTAATCGGTACAGTTCTAACACATACAGACACAAATCACTGTCAATCTATAAACATGCTTTTTATGTGACTCAGTTCAACACACATTCTTTGTCTATCTTAAGCCACACCTCTTTTGATCAGTAACATAACTATGTTCACAAAAGGTGCTATATAAATAACCAGATACAAACATGCATAAACAGGCATGCATGCACTCATACTCAAGAAACATTTCAATATACATACATATACATGTCATACATACATACATACATGCAGTGCATGCACATGTGTACAACTTGAGACATGAAGATGTTGACAAACCTCTCACGACACTGCTTGCCTGTTCTTCCTTTAAGATGCTTTGAAATGACCGTCCATCTCTTCGGACCATACTGAGAAACCAGAGACAGTACTTTATTGTCTTCCTGAAATCATTCGGTAAAAAACAAAAACTGTAAATTTTTATCATACCTCTTTCACACAAATGTAACTAGGTAAAATATGCACATATGTATCTGAACATTTACATACGTAGTACCTTTTACGAATCTCACAAAATGTGCTGAAACAGGACTATCTAGCAAAACGATGGAGGTGAGTCTTAAGACAAGCTGAAAATTTGTCTTGGGCTATTTCAAGCATGTTTCTCATGGAAACAGAAGGCTTAGTTGAAAGGTTTCTATTGGTAAACAGTGCCTATTAGAGAAGAATCCTAAAATAGAAAAAGAATGCTTCTTGGAAAAAGTAAAACTCAGAAAGAATCTCACACAAGAAATAAACTTATTGCAAAGAATGCTTCCTAGAAAAGGAAGCCTTCTGGAAAAGAATACCCACTTGAAAGGAATGGCATTAGGGGCCATCCATATATTACGTACGCAAAATTCCGGGAAAATTGGACCCCCTCCCCCCTCTGTTCCCTGTTCGCAAACGTACTTTCTTCCACACCCCCCCCCCGGTGTACGTACACTTGACGCACCCCTCCGAAGACCAGCTGCAGAAAGTGTCTCGAAAGTCTGCACTTTAGGCCAGATTGAAGGATGAGTGAGGGCCAATATAGACAAATTATAGGTGTCTCGTTCACAGCACAGAATAACTGCACATGGCTTTTATATAATGTAATAAAATGCCATCGGACGACTATAGGACAATACAGTTATAAATAGGCTAATGTGGACGTCATAATTATAAATTTATTTTGCGTACATACACTTTTCTCCCCCCTACCCAACCCTCCCCCCCACCCCCCGTTCGCACCCGTACGCAAAATCGCCAAAATCTGACCCCCCTCATTGCGTACGTAATATGTGGACGGCTCCTTAGCAGAGAGAAGTTGCCTAGTACCTCTTTTGTCCAAGGGCCTTTCACTAGATCTGGATTAAGCACCTTCTGCCAGCGATGTTGGCACTGCATCTCCGATCGGTCCGGGAAAAAACTGGACAACAGGTTCCAGTCAGTACTACCGCAGACTGTGACAACCTGTTTCAGTCGATCATCCTAGTGAAGAAATCAGAAGCCTTATCATACAGGCTGTAAAGATATTTTAAGTTTAATGACAGCCTGATCAGATCATGTCAGTGGCAACCTTGTCAGAAGAGTTAACATTCTACATTCAATGATAATCTTGTTGAAATGATCAACCTCAGATCAGTGGCAGCCTTGTCACAATGATATTTCCAAGTCCAATGGCGGCTTTGTCAGAACAATCACTTCCAAGTTCAATAAGAATCATTCTTCTAAGATAAATAGCCTTGTCAAACTGAGGAAGGCATAAACAAGACCACAGCAGTCCAACAACTGGACACCTTTAAATCTCCAAGCATGAGCTGGTACTAATTCATCAACCATTAAGAATGGTGGGCTGTGTGGGTGGCATCGTGCTCTATGGTTACCCATCCAAGCACTAACCAGCTCAATTATGCTTAATTTTACTGCACCTGCCAGTGTTATATCAACAATATGATGTTTGAATGGTATGAATGCTTTGTCCAGATAACTGTGAGATTATGATGTACACCAAAATGTGATTAGCAATTGGTTCTAATAAAGGATATTTTTACTTACTTAATTTACAAACTAAGTTGCCACCCACTAACATCACATTAGGTTAGTGTTTATTGAACTTGGAAAGCAAGTATAATACACTGACCTCCTCTTTTGTCCACCTGCCTTTGTTGACTGACTTTTTACCTTTTAAAGATGGCACATTGTAATCATGGTCTGTACACTCTGCATCATTCCTCTCCTTCACTTGGTAGTTAACATGCTTATATGTGTACCTACAGAACACAAAACAAGAACTCAAGGGCAAACCAGAACTTCAGAATACACCACCATTAGATTAGCATATTAATGTATCAAGTAGGCTATACTGCAGTATAACAAGGTTGTGTTAAACTTTTATCTACACATACAAAATAAATAACAGCCTAATTTCTCTTTCTACCATCATAATATAGAACTAGTTCATTAAGTTGAACTAGCTCATTAAGTTGACTGGATGTAATGGTTTAATTTAACACTTGACTCCAGCATTTAATTTTTGACTGCACTGTTTGAACATTTTAGTAATAATCTGATATTTATGGAGCGCCACTTCATCAGTGGTGCTCCCAACCTGAAAGAATGAAATCACTGTCAAATAATACAGACTTCAGGCGCTTGCGAAACTGTGGAAGGGACAAGCTGAGGAGCTCGAGCTACAGCTCTTAAGAAAGGCGATTCCAGCTAGTGGGTTCAACACAGGAAAAGCTTCTGGACCGAACTGTAGCAGCAGTGCTTTTTTCAGCCAGACCGGCGTTCTGGCACTTTTTTCAGGTACTAAAAAATTATTTATTATTTTAATAATAAAAACAATAATTTAGTTATGTTAATTTAATTTCAGTGTTGCAAACTGTTTTCAGTGTTTCTTGAGACCCCTCCCAACCCCCAATCCCGTTTTCTCGCGATTTTAGCCCTGCCACAATTGTTCAGTTCCAGAACCTATTGTTCAGTTCTGGAACCTTTTTTTCTAGAAAAAAAGCACTTGTAGCAGTATGCACATGAGGGACAATCAAGAAGCCATGGCCAGCTGACTGAAGGGTTCCATGACACAGGACAGAGGAGACCGAAATGCAGAAGTCCCTAAGGTATGATGGAGCAGAGCCAACAACACAATTACGCTTAAGGGCCAGGATCTCAAAAGTGAATATGCTGCCAGATCGATAGCCAGTGCAAAGTAACCCACATACAAGAAAGCTATATGGCCAAAGCTGGGGACACCTCCACTAAGACAGGAAGCGGCACAAAGAGTAGGCATGAACAGAATAGGGCCCTTTGAGCATAGGCGTAGACTCAGGGGGGCAGGCCGGCACGTCCCCCCAATAATTGAGATGGACTGTACACCCAATTGATGCAACAAGTGTAGAATGAATAACCAAATGCCCCCACCCCAATATTATTGACAAGTTTACGCCAGTGCCTTTGAGACTTTATTTCCAGCCCCAAGGACCTGGAACAGACTAGGTGGATGACCGAGGCATACAAGGTCATATCTTTGTCACCCACTGAACTTTATGCTACACACAACCCAGCTTGGAAACGAGTTCAAGACTGCGATGACTCACAAAGAGAGGTTCATGCAATGATGCTGATATACAGGATCACAACTTGCCCATCAAGAGTAATTTAGCCTGAATTTACTGTTACTGGAGGTTTCAAGGATTTGCTATCCACCCAATTTTATGGCTCAAATTCTAGAGATGAGTGTGCACACAAGATCCAGGGAAATTCAATCCAAGCTGAAGGTTTTACTCTGTTATTTATTGTTTAATAACATACTTATTTATTTGATAGTTCTTCCGGTAGGTGCAGCGCTCTACTTTATTTTGCAATCTGGGGCGGCCATATTGTTTACAAGTACGTTGCGACAAGCGGTCGTGTCTCGAAGTTTACCCACCTAGTGTGTAAATACCTAGTCACACGAAATAAGACTGAACGCAAACTGCTACGAAACTCGGTTCGTCAACAACTTATAAACACTAGCGCAACACAATCTAGCTCCAATCATTTAGCACAGCATAATCAAGCTCCAGCATTTTGCCACCATGTCAACGGACCATCCATTCGCCTCAAAATTATACCGTTATCGTACCCGCATGTTAGCTGTTCAGACATTTGGCGGCATTCGTATAGTGTTCAGAAAATATTCAAAACACAAAGACGCACAACAGGAAAAAGGGATAAAATTCAAATTGAGTTCATAGCAACAAAACGCCTTGAAGATACAAGATGGCAACCGTTCATAGAACGCGGTTCTCTGTGCGCGTTGCTCTGATTGGCCGGCGAGTAGTCAGCGCCACCTGGCGAATGTGATGTGCTACTTCCGATTGGCTGGCGAAGGTAGGGCGCCATCTTGTCAGTGTTTCATGTCAGCTGTTTGTCCAACTATTATGGTCAAGGCTCTTGCATGGCTGTGGCAAGGACTATGGCAGCGCATTTATTAAAGCGGCGGTTCCCAAACTTCTCTGGGTCACTTGTGAATATGTTGCCAGTCGCGGTAACCACTGTGTAAAATTAAGCATTGTGTACTAAAATGTGCTTCCTATTTCCTAAGTTAGCATCGAAATATACGAATTTACGTTCAGCGTTTAGAAATTAGCATAATTTTATGTAAACCATTGGTTAGGCCCTATAGCCCATCATAGCCAATTGTTGTTGCTCCAAAACTAAGTTTCTCTAAAAAAAATTTCGACCCACTAGCCAGAGTTTCGCGACCCAGGGTCGCGAACCAGTTTGGGAAGCTCGTTGCTTGACAAAGCAGCAGAGACGTCATTTGGGCAGGGCATTTGCCCCCCAGATTTTTGGAAAACAAGAAAAAAGGATGGTAATTCACGTCTCCAAGATTTTGGTCGTTTACAACAAAGACGATATCCTTTGTTTTAGCAAATTATTTTATTAAAATTGTTATATAGGCCTACTATTGACAAAACTAGAGTTTGCATAGCTTTTTCACATTTTTTGCAACTACAAACTTCAGTTGTCCCAAAATTTAGAGAAAACACCAAACGAAAGTGAAAATTGTTTTCGCCTCTTTTTTGACCAGATCAGTTCGTGTCCCGTGCCCCGCCCCACCCCACCCCCCACCTGTCAAACAAGATCGCCGCTGCGGACTATAGGCTAAATGACGTCCCTGCAGCCAGGCTGCCCCCCCCCCTGAAAAAACTGAAATGGCGTCCTGCAAAGCAGAAATAAAAGAATAGTCAATCTCCCAAATGTCATGCCAAATGTCAAACTCATTTACGCACTGAGACAACTCAACAGAAATTACATAAACGGCCGAGTCGAACGAACAGTCGAGGAGGCATCGAAGGTTATAGGCATACGCCTAGCTAAACGTGGACCTATGTTAACCCTGGGCTTGAAGTTTACAAGGCCAAATCTACGTATACCATTGCGCAGTCATTATCACCTCGGCTGTAATAATAAAAAAAAATAATAGCGCCAGATGTGTTATCTAGGGCTCTAGGCCTATATGGATTGCGCGGCGAAGAGTAAACATTAGCCAACGTCACCCTTGACAATATCATATAAATGATTTACAGGCGCGTATATAAATACGTCTGTAAATCAATTAATTAAAGCCCGTGTACAGTGCACCCATAGCTGCAAGTGATTTCTATTCTAATTAATTATTAGCAACATGTGCTGTCGCGCCGTAGGCCTTAGGCCTAATCTACGACAATCTTCGATCCGCAAAGACGATGCACAAATACACGGTGGGCAAACAAAAAAAGGGAAGATCTCCTAAACTAACAATTTTTGTCACAAAAACTCTACCGCACCGACAAATTGTTTTAATAATAATCAGGGACGTATCTAGCGTTGGGCTTGGGGGGGCTTAAGCCCCCCCAAACGAAGTTGAAGCCCCCCAAACAAGTTAACCCGTTGTATGCTTACGGCTAAAATTCGTATGAACACTGTATAAATGTTGCCATGTTCAAGGCTTAAGCCCCCCAAACGAAAAATCCTAGTTAGGCCTACGTGCCTGATAATAATGGCAACATTGGAATTACTTCCACCAGTTACATCACAAGCTTGATTAATGATTACCGTAACTCATTCGAGGAATTGCAAGGAATTGCTTCTAGTTTGTATGTATACCAGCTGCGTCGTATAGAAACCATCCGCAGATTCATTCCACCTTCAACCGCCGTCGTTTTGGTCAACATGACATTGTGTAGCTTTGAACATGGGCGTCCGCAGGAATTTTCTGGAGGGGGGCAAAATTTTCTAGGGGGCAAAGTTTTTATGGAGAAAGGGGGAGCAAAATGACGTTTTTGCATGGAAAAGCTATTCACTGAATACAGAAAACGTGACAACTTTCAAAATCCAGGGGCAAATGCCCCTTTGCCCCCTTCGGACGCCTATGGCTTCGAACCCTGCCATAGACTCCAGGGTGGACTATGCTGCAGCAGACTATAGGCCTAGTATACAGCGCGTGTCAGTCGACTTGTCAGCTCGAGAGGGTATATATATATAGGCCCTAATCATGTGCCTAATGAATATTTTCAGAACGTTCTCGCGGACCCCTAGCTGTCATATCCTTCACCAATTTAACTGTACACGGCAGCCATCCAAGGCGCCCATCACGTCCTACATCTCATGTTATCAAACGCGCCATCTCGTGAATGAAAGGCTGAGTGGACCTAAATTTGGGGAGGTAGCGGGAAGCAATCCCGCTACCCACCGGCGTAAACTTGTCCAAAATATTGGTGGGGCAAAATATTGGTGGGGTATGGGGTCTGGACCACAGGTGCAAAAAAAAGTTGTTTCAAGATGAAAAGTTGTTTGTTGTTTTTTTCGGTTTTTTGGTTTTTATGGTTTTTGTTGTTTTGGTTGTTTTTAAGTTTTTATGATTTCGGATCATAAACATCATGAAAAATGGCATGAACAAGAGCTCCAACTCAGTTTAGTTTAGTTGCGATTTCCGAAAATTAAAAATCATTTAATCAATGCTATTAAAATAACTTCTAAAAAATAAGAAATTTATCTTTTTTAAACAAAAACAAATTTTGTGGTTATCTCTTTGTTGTTGTTTGAAACAATATCCGAAAAAGCTTTTTTCACCTCTGGTCTGGACAGTCAGCAGAGGCTTCCGGTGTTACGTTAATGCGTATTAAATGGGTGTTTTGTTTACATGTAAATTTGTTTCATATTGAAGATATTGAAGATAAAAATAAATCTTTGTTTCCATTATGAATTTCTGATAGTATTTCAGTTCTGTGTCTCTGTTTTTCTGTTTCTGAAGAAATTTGTCTGTATTGAAACATAATATTTTAATATTTGAAGAAATTCTCATCTCGATTTTGGGGGGGCATTGCCCCGGCTCCTCAATTATTGGGGGGGCACGTGCCCCGGCTGACCCCCCAGAGTCTACGCCTATGCCGCTACCGCTTGCTCTTCACGCCAGTGATGTTACCAATACTCTATGGACACCCCCCGCCCCCCATTAGCAAACGCACAATGGGACAGAAGCTAGCAGCATTGATTGTAAAACATTGAAGTAATAATAAATCGAAATAAAAATGATAAAATAAGTAAATAAAAAAGCAAGTGTTTTCTAATCATTTATGCAGTAGGGCCTAATCTAGCAATGTATAACCATTCCCTGTCAGAGGATCACATCGTGGTATCAAACGATTATGCCAGCGAGGTCGAAGAGAATACCCGGAAGATCGTATTGGAGGGAACAAATCATGGAGGACATGAAAGAGAACATCGTCCGCCTTAGAACACAACAAGTCAAATAGGCCTATATGTAGGAGTAGGCCCTATTAGTTGGCAGATACCCTAGTCGCTGTAAATGTAACATTTTCTTGTGCTGCCACATATGAAAATGGTTAATTAGAGATTAACTGTAACTGTAAGTCATCTGGATAGGTATTCATAAGCAAAAGCATCTCGAATACGTTATATTTTATTATTTATTCGAATGCTTACATACTCACTTAACCAATGTATCGCAGAGCCAGTAAAAGATCACGTGATATGGGTGTGGGCGAAAATAGAAACCTCTGCAGCTGTGGCGCGGTGGTCTTATTATATCTATGGTCTAGCCTTGCTATTTCGAGCCTCCGGTTGAAATTGCCTAGCGACTGGCGCGTGTGTTTCAACCAATCCGCGTTTGCTGAAGTTTTTAATAATTCAGATGAATAAATCAACCCACCTCTACAAGTGGTTGTTATGGGCAAGAGATCGATCGGTCGCTCAAATCGACTGTACATTATCGATACGATAACACATATTATCTGCAGTCGCCATAGTTTCTTCGAAGAATAGGCACTCAACCTCTGGTAAAAGTGTCAGCCGAGCACGGAAATTATTATCCCCCACTTACTTACGTAATTTGTTGTCTTAAGTCTTAACAGCTGGACGACCTCTCCTGTGCGAGCCTGTGATCGGAAAAGTTGCATTTTACGAGAAAATTTGCGTAAGTGCGTAAAATAACTAAATAGAAATAGAGTAAGAATTTCTTGAAGGTTTTCAGTGATTGGTTTATACTAAATGTAGCTGCTTTTGGTCAGTTGGTGCCATGTGTAAACGAGTACTGTAGCCTATAAAGTGCGTGCGTGGACTGATAGAGTCCTTAGCAACGGAACGAAGTAAGTAAGTAAAAGTTGAATGTTCATTGTTTAGATGGTGTCTAATTAGAGGTGAGATTTTTAGAAACAGTTTAGTTAACTAGTGAAATAATTATTACAGAAATTGAAATGCAGAATTACTTTACAAGGTGTACAGAAAAATTTAATGTTAACGCCATACATGGTTTTCAAATATTGCCAATGTTTGTGCAATCAGTACATATGATGGGAAAATGAAAGATATGGTGTCACTGCTAAACAATTTTTAAAAGGTTCTTAAATTTCCATTAGTATGATCCATTATGATATTACACATAAAAACATTTGCTTAATAAAACGTATAAGAAATTTCCCTACTGTTTTACATATGGCTTGTGAAGAGTTATTGTGTCTCAAATGCGAGAAGCTGTACAAGGGTGTGATCACTGTTAATTTACATTACACTAATGAGAAAGAAGGCAGTGATAGAAATGTACTGCCATTTACATACTGAGCACAACCTATATATGCCTGTATGTATGTTTGTGTGTGTAACTGTATATCTATGTTTATTTATGTATTTTATTTTATTTATTCCGGATATTTCTATAGCGCCTCTCGAAGTCAACTACTACTCAGAGGCGCTCCCGACTACAGCATTTGATACTGTGCCGGAATTTTCACTCCGAAGCGCCACGAGCAATTGCGAGTGAAGGACTTGCCCAAAGTCCGTACGCAGCGGCTAGAGTGGGATTCGAACCTGCAACCCTCCGGTCACAAGGCGCCGAACTTACCACTGAGCCACCACGCCCCACATGCATGTCATGTATGTATGTAATATAGGTATGCCTGCCTGTATGTTTGTGTGTATGTATGTAGCTATATTTGTGTGTATATATCTTGCTATTCTGTGTAGCTCTATGAGAGAACCATAAAATATAAGACACTTTATCTACTGATACTGGTTTTTTATTCTGCTAACAGGGCACGAGTCCACTATGTACTGCACAGCTTCCCCATACATTCGGTCGCGAAGTGTCACTCCAATCTCACCTGACATGTCAAAGTTCATACCAAAGATTGCTGACTTCACGATCTCAAATCACATTACCAAGTCAACGAGTGCTATTGCCAACCCTAGGAACTACTACAACTCTGCAAGGTAGACATTCATCTCCTTTGTTGACACGAAACCTATAAATCTAAAGTCTGCAAAAGACAGCCATTGGTATAAACTATTAATCTCCTTCTCTCTGTGACTTACTAGCAACTGGATTTTTGCCTTCATGTAGTATCTCTGGACAAGCCCTCTGACTTGACACAGCATTCATGAATCAGCTAGTGCCCTGATGGTGTTCTTTAGTAGGACTTTGAAATTGTTTAGCTCCAAGTTTTTAAGTTTGCAACTTCATTTTCTTGGTGTCAGTTCACGTGATTGGGTGGCCAGTTGTTTCTTTCCGGGGTTGTCCACTGAGGACGTTGACAAAGGGGGAGTGAGGGTCAGCCAAAAATGAACAAATGTGGACAATGAAGAGGAGTTACGTTTAATGCGGATGCCTGCATCTCATTTTGGTGCATAATGTGGTAAACAAGTTCTGTGCTTCAGTGGACTACTGTTCTTGGCCAGAAGCAACCTAAGGTCCATAAAGGACGTCTACAAAATATTTTAGACCCCTCCCTTCCTTTTCCCACATATCGATTGTCATTGGATAGGGGTGCTGCACAAATGCACAAAAGTTATAGAAATAAATTGACTTGAAAATGATGTAATGTATTAACAGTGCTACGGTACATGAATCCTAAGAAAGACGTAGACTGAAATACACATTTTGTTATTTTGTATGTTTCCCAGAGATGTTGTGTATCCACGATATTCCTCAACGGAATGGACTGCCTCCAACAAATCCAACCTCAACCAGTCCGATCGGGAGAGGAACCTGGCAGAGCGACTACGATCGGATGCTTTCCATGCGGTCAAAACCACTGACCAGCTGACAAAGAACAGGCAAGCTACAAACACCAAGAAACTAGGTGAGCAAACGTTATAATCATATTTGTCATTGTAATCTTGAGATTTCTTCAGTACCCGAAGGAAGTTAAGTTGTGGGAACCAGCTTACTCACAGGCCCTCAGTCAAACTCAAATCGTAGGGCAGGTAAGGGCAGGCTTAGGTTCAGGCCAAAGATCAGGGAGGTAGACATTCAGATGGCTTTGGTGGGTGGTTAGAATTCAAGTGGCGTGAGAGATAAGGAGAATGGGAATCAGGATATGACTTGTTGAAAAGGATTCCTTCAGTTTTGAATGAATGACTTATACAACGTTAGTAAGTTGGTAGGATGGATCAGACAGTCACTCTAATTCTTGCAAGGGTCTAGAATCTTTGCTAAAGATCAGAGAAAGATTGGAGTTTTACCATCCATGCGTGGTTTCCTGGGTTGCAAATGGTTTACTGGTTTATGCTTAGTTGACTGGTTTTCTGTATGGTGGCACTATATACATGTAAATGTGGGATTACAGTACTTGGCATTGCATGTTTGGTAGGTGTTCGTGTTTCCGACATTGCCTTCTGGAAAGAGGAACTCGTGAAAGAGATCAACCTCATGGAGAATGAATCTGCTAACCTCGACGTAAGTCCTGTACTTTTCAATTTTTCCAAATGTTAGACCAATGGCATTACTATGGCACTGCTGCTACCTAGCATTACTGCTGTTATTGTGGCAATATGACTGTGTAAAGCAGTGAGATCGTGTAGTATTAAAGAATGTGTCAGTAGGCTGATGCTCTGGTCAGATTGATAACATGGAACTGTGACTGCTTAAAGGCACAGACCACAAAAGAGGGACCCACTCAAAGCCTGATTCATTATGAGATGTGAGCCAGAGGAATAAAAATGCGACACACTGGTCAATCGTTAGCGCACCTTGGTCTGTAGTGCAGCATTTACAGGTTTGAGGCTGCTGAGTGGACTCTGTGTAATGACCAAGGACAAGTTGCTCATGCAACCCAATCACACACCTGAGATTAAGATTTACTGACCATATGCTCATAAGTGCAACAAAATTATTGATAAAATCTGTGCAACCTGTGAGTGGGTACAAAATATAAATTTAAGCCACTATGTCTTAGATTTTACCATTTACCATTGTGATTTTTGAGTAAGAAATATTCTAGAGGATAGTTTTCCAGGCAGGAAAAACCAAAGTAATTGCAAGATCTTACATCCATTTGACTCGTAGAAGAATGAATATGAAATCTCTTAAAATACTTTTTAAGTTTCAAAAGAAAACTAAAGGATTTGTGTGTACATCTTATGCATATCTGAACTTGGCTGGTTAGGTACTTTTTAACGACACTGTGTCATAACATAGATAATTTGCGTCGCCATCCTCCTTTCTCCAGGCATGGGACTGGCACAAGTACCGGTAGTGGCAGAGTTAAATTTATTTGGCACCCGTATTTAACTATGCTGATAATTTGTGAAATTAGGAGCACAAGAGAATCTTGGAGAAGGCACTGAGTGATACAAAGACACCTTTGACGATTGCAGAGGAATGCCTGATGCAGCGCGAAGGCAGGAGTGGCATTGACCTTGTTCATGACAATGTTGAACGCTCCCTCACAAAGGTCAGTAATCGCCACTTAATTGTAAGGGTATACAGATAAGATGATAGTAACATAATATTAGTAGATCATCATGCTTCAAAGGTTAAATTAAATAAGGGCTATGTGTCCCAACTATGTAAAAACTTTACGTACTGTAAAGCTAAAAATTTGGTTATTCTGCCGTTACAATAATCCTTGCACTTTAAACAGAGAGAAGGTACAGAATGGTAAACGGTAAAGATAACACATTTTACTTCTGTCTACGGAAACTCCTCTGAATTGTGGTCCTAACATTGAAGGATCATCTGGCTGAAGCGCATATACAACTCCAGCAATCCACAGACAGGACGTCTTTCTTAACCATCCAAATTGCACTGGTCCTCAGTTACAGACCATTTAGTTGGTGCCAGGTTGCATGACTGTGGTGCAAATCCAACCACAGCAGCCCAACAACAGATGCCTTGTTACGTTAGATCTAGCAAGGACATAGGTAGCTAGTATGTCGGACACCTTTCTTCATGTAAGGTGAAGTAAATGAAAATTGGATACCTTTAATCAAGTAAAATCTAGTAAGAAAATTAAACTTTGATACCATCTTTAATGTCAGATCTAGCAAGAAAAGTGAAAGTTAACAAGACACTGTTATTCTTCTCAGGAAGTCGAGGTCATTAAAAGATGTCAGAACAAAATGCAGAAGTTGGTTGAAAGAGCAAATGTTCAACTTAAGTAAGTGTGCAACTTGGTGGTAATTAGGATGAGAAGCATTAATGAGTAAAGGAGTAAATGGTGCTATGAGTGGATGAGTGAAAATTGAAGGCATTAATGAGGGATGAGTTAATGGATGGATGGATGGATGGTTGGTTGGTTCGATGGATGGATGCATGGATGGATGGATGCATAGATATACGGGTGGCTGAGTAGGTTGATGGTAGGCTATGTGGTGGATGGATGGATGGTTAGATGGATAGGTGTAACTAATTGTTAAATGGATGACTAAACAATAGAATAGACAAACAAATGAATATCTAATCTAATGTAGTCTAATGACTTCTGTAATACCGTTATTATATTATACAAAACTTTGGTCCGCTATAGTGACTTCAAGCGAAACCATCGTAAAACATTACAGTTTGTTGCAGGGCTAGTTGTCAGATTACAATGATTAATCCAGATAAAGCAGTCGAAGACCTGCTTGACATTATAGAACCAATAGAAGACACAGAACTGAGCAGTGAATTTGAGAATGAACAGATGAATGAGCATCTAAACTAAATATCAGTCAACAATGCTGCCACCTGAGTTGAACCCACAGTTTGGTTCGTAATCGTAATCGTAATCTCGAGACTTCTACAGCGCCCAAAAAAGCCACGTCGAGGGAACCAGCTTATTCACAGGCGCTTAGTCAAATCAAAATCGATAGGCGGGGGGTGTCGAATTGGTTCCAAGTCAAGATCTGGTTCTTCTGATTACCTTTAAGTTGTTTTTCCACAGAATGAACAGAGCAGCACAAAAGGTCTGTGAAGGTGATGCCAAAGACAAATGTCACGCTCAGAATTTGGACGATCGAATGTACCAGCTTCGCAACTCTTCCTCACGGATTGGATTCTACCCAGGGATTGAGAATGTCGATAATACGTAAGCTTTAACCTTGAGTATGGTTTGACACCAAATTATATTATGTTACATCTTGTTATGTTTAGTAACAAAACCAACAGACTGTAGCCAGATTGTTAAAATTACAGTTAGGATGTTATTCAACATTATCAACAATTTATCATTATTGTTAAACTTACCAGTTTATGTGACGTCATAAATGTGCATATTACAGTTTAGCATGTTTCGTGACTGTAATTGTTAAATTGACTTGATGCTGTCATAGTTGAAATAAACATGCTTCATGCTATTATCATGATTGTTAAACATTTAGCTTAACTTATGTCATGATTGTGCACAATTGTTAAAAGTAGTTTATATGATGATTGCTGAAATGGTTCATCATGTTAAATGATGTTATGATTTTTAAACTTACAGTTTAACATGTTGCATGACATTACCTTACAGGGTGTCAGTTCCGTTTACGTGGGTGAAGTATACACAGGAGAACATTTTGCGGTCGCAGAGGGAGAGGGAGAACTCGGAGAAGGTTCGAGGGGAAATTGATTCATGTCTTCGAGCCTGTGCCAATGAAATGTGGAGCCAGTTCAATGCTGTCAACAATGCATTCAACACTCGAATCAAAGAGACAAACGATGCAAAGAATGTTCTACAGGCCCACCTCCAAAGGGTATAAATTTTATACAACTGGAAACAATACCACATACAATTTAAAGGAGTTCTTGTAACTGTAAATTTATATAGCACCACTTCAAAAGAAACAAATCGTAGGCACTCGAGACCCAACAAAACAAACCACAATCAAATAGAATGATTTTCAAGCACTTACGGAAATAAGGCATGAGGCTCATGTTGAAGATTGCATGGTAGCTTATTCTAACAAGATGAGCCGACAACAGCAGGACTTCTATGCTGATCAGCAGAACTGGAAAAGTGCTATCACCAAAGGTTAGGTGGTCATGGCACTAGAAAAGAAATTTGCATTGATTCACGTGACTGAAAAAATGTCATGCCCATTAGGTATTGGTTTTATGTAAATGGAAATGGTATATGCATAAATACTGTAAACAATTAGATTACAAAATTTACATCTATGAGCACCTTAGACATTTTATTGTCTGCTGTTACAAGATTATTTAATTATGTGTATTGTGGATTTCTCCTTTCAGACGAACAATGAAATTCGTGATATGGATCGCACAATTGATCTGTTGAGGAAAGCGATCCATGACAAAGAAGCTCCAATGAAAGTCGCTCAAACGAGACTCGATGAACGGTGTAGACGAATACATGTAGAATTGTGCAATGATCCAGTCATGACTGGGTAAAAAGCGCCGTGTTAAATGCTCAGTTAAATTAATACTATTAGTTCTACAGTGCGGACTTGTTAACGCAGTCATCAGGAGACATGCCTTATGATACAGCATGTTAACCAGGCCACACATAAAAAGGAATAATACTGAAAAGTCAATACCTAGCACTAAACTGAAGTTCTTATACAGTGCATTGACCAATACAGCATATCAAGCTAACAGCTTTGCAAGACGTAACACCACTTTGCATTACACAGAATGGTGCTTAAACTAGCTCTTAAATGAGTCAATGCTGATATAATAGCTTTTGTGCTATTTTAACTGTACTGTTTTCGGTGGCTGTCTACGAAGAAACTTCATTTGCTTTACCAGGACTTTTCTATTATCCCTAAACCTGATTATGATGGCGCTCCAGATAATACTTATAAACCAATCCTATGATCCTAAATAGTAAGACAAACTTATAAAAAAATAATTATATCAATAGTAACAGTGACTAATACTCACACTAATGTGTGCTTCTGGATGTTGATTTACATACTGATGGTGGCTTATTTCAGAGATTTAAATCTTGGGGTAGCATGGTCCATACGCCTGGTTCTTAAAGGGCATGGTACCTATTCAAACGGGCAGCGGTAGTGAAGGATCAAACCTGATCAATTCATTGAAAATGAGTAGTGTTGAGGACATATGGTCGCTGTACAACAACGTGTACATTTACATTTATTTGTCTGAACTTAGGCTCCAGAAGGAGGTTCATGAGATCCGTGAATCAATGCGTGTCCTCAAGGAGAAACTGCGACAGTCGATGCTCGCTCTAAGTCGTCTCCAGAAGACTCGCTCGACCCTGGAACGTGACATTGCAGTCAAGGAAAACAGCCTCGAGATCGACTCCAAGAAGTGCATGGGCGCTCGCCGGAACATGCCGATGGACCCAAGAACGGGGCCTGTCTTCAGTATGCCCCTAGTGACATACTGAATACCAAGAGAAAGCAACAGAGGATGCTAGAATTTTCTGTGGATAAAAGTCTGTGAAATCTTTTTAACTGTTCTCTTCAAAGCAGTGTCTGCCTTTAGCAAAGCTGTGTAATTTGGCTAATCCAGTCTAACCTGATCTAATGACTTTTATAGGAATGCTATCATAATGGACAAGGCATCGTGTGATGGTCATTTCAAGTGAAATTGTACTTGAAAATCGTGATCCATTGCCGAAATCCAATCAGAATGCTATGGGTTAGGGAAACAGAAATTGGCATAAGACATAAACTGTTTGGTATTTGTGCATCTAAATATTAATATAACACCTTTTAGAACTTTTAACTGGTGCTGCTAACTATATGCATAATATGTGCAAGACAGACACTAGGTTCTGATTAGGAGTACACGGTCACACTGTTAGATTTATTAACACAAATTGTATTTTATTAATGCTAGAACTTCCTTATAGCATAGGTTCTGATATACCTAAAAGTGGTCAGGGAAATGAAATCAAAAGTAGTTGGCTTTTGCAAAATGATTTTATTTTAATGTGGCACTTGATTAGGCTTTCACATGACGTATGTACATGTATATATGCATGGATGTAAATTAACATTTACCAACTACGTGTACCTTTTGCAAACCTCTCACTCACCAGTCTGAATACATCATTTACAGCAGCAGAATATGAAGGAGGTTCTTGGAACTTTAATTTGGAGCTTTAATTTGTAACCATTTCTGCTTTTAACTATATCTGTGATATGCAGGTTTTCTGCTTCTTAAACCAAATTCTGTATTTTACTGAAGTTTCTGCTTGGATCATGTTAGTTTTAAATTGTGAAAAAGTGCAGAAGACATGTCACAACAAAGCACAAGTTTTAAAATTAATTAAAACAAAAATGATAATGGAAGTGTCTTTAAGGCATTATAGACTATTGTTTTCCTGAAATTATGAGTTGTATGTTATTGAAAGCTTCCAGCATCGAAGTTAAATTTTTATTGTGATAACTTGTCAAAGCACAACTGTTAATGTGTGTTGAGAGTTAAGAGTTAGCAAATGCTTTTGACGTGTAATATGTTACGTAGTGTTAGCTTAACTTTATACTGAACACATTCCTATCAGATTCTACATTTTTAGCAATAACAGGCTTTGTTCAATTTTCTGCAATACTTTGCTACTTTGTTTTATCTATTTAATTTATATTCTACTATGGTAATCAGTATTAATATTATTAGGCATAATTTTGGCTTTTATATTGTTTAACTGTTAACTTTTTAACATGTGCTATTTTAACTGATTATATCGTGTACTATGTTCAACTGATTGTGTCGCCGTATTTAACTGTTGATGTCATGGAGTTCTCGAACTAGAATAATAAGCCTACTTATTGATTCAGCTGACCTGCAAGTCCGTGGATCAAGTACAGGTGCATCATAGGAGTGGTCCACTTATGTATCACAGCACTAAATATAGCACCTTTTAAGTACCTCTCAGAAGTTTTTTGTAACTTTGCTGTTGTCATGTTGTGTGTTTCAGTATTAAGATCCATCAATCCCACACATTGCATTTGCAGCTGTAAGACTTTAGGCTTTGTAATCAGTGTTACTTTACGACTAATTTTGTATGCTTAATTCTGTGTATATATGTTATGGTATATTTACTATTTGATATGTAGCTTTGGCCAGTAACTCATCTCTTGGTTCAGTGATAAAAAAATTTGTGTGAAGAGTTTTAACTTTATGGTGATAAATTAACCATGACTAGTAAATTATGATTCGTAATGGCCATTTTCACCACGAGAAATAAAGAAATGATTTATAAATACTATTATCACAGTTGTTGCATTTGATTATAAAATAAGTTAATAAATTAAAAAACACAGTTGTTGCATTTGATTATAAAATAATAGTTAATAAATTACAAATTACTGCAAAGATCTTGTCATTTCCGAATATATATGATATTTACTTCCTCTTCATGTTTGTCTAAAGCTGGGCAGTTACTGTCAAATTCCCATAACTGTAAAATAATTTTGACAGAAATGTCGTAGCTAAATATTGGTACAAGTGTGAATATATACAAAAATGTCTTGAAAACTGAACAGCTCCATAATAACTGCATTAATTAATCCACATTAATCTCTTGACATGTAGGTTATCACAGCAAGTACAAACTCTTCTGGCCATACAGTACTGCAGTGTGGTCCGAGGTGCTCTACCGTACATCCTTCGATTTAGACCTAGTCTACCACAATGAAAGACACACCACATCTGACTGTTGTATATTTAACTTTATCAAAATATACTAATATTAATTATTAAAATAAAGTCTAATCTTAGACAAGACTTAAAACATTTAGACTGTTTGACTGCAATAATCCAAAAATAAAAAAAATTGACAACACCCTCTGCTCGGCAGACAAATCCTTTATTCCTCTTATTTCCATAGCATTTGAAAACTACATGATGTGAAGCACCATTGATAGACTCGGTATGTATATTGTATAAATACTCTACCTGACACACACACATCATAAATGCATTGCTGGCAGTGTTTTTGTTGAATGAGAAAAGCTAATTATGCTCTTGAAACTACTATCTGCCAAGAGCAGACACTACCATGGCTACAGAATGACAACAAGCAGAAATTGTCTGGCAGTGAAGCACACAGTCTGACAGTCATAATACCACAGTGCCCAATAACCTACTTTGTCTAGACACTGCACACACTGTTGTGGCTGAAATGCTGATAGACGTCAACTGTCTGTTAACAAGGCCAATTCGTTTCAGCATAAAGCAAGACTAAAATTGTGACGGGCCATTTTAATTAGCTACATTGTATAAAAATATTCATGTTAAACTGAGTAATGTGAAACAGACTGATGTAGAAAATTGATAAAAATAATATCGTTAAGCAACATCTAACAAAACAGTCTGTCCGCTAACACTAATTTCCCATTTCCAACTGTACTCATAACAGCAATAGCTCGCAGATAAGAGACGAATGGAGCCAGTCTCATAGATTTAAGCTGTCTGGTTATAAAGCAGTCAATGCAGTCTACAGACAGATATTTTCCTGTAAAAGAGCCAAACTGACTAATCAGTCTTAGGCGACAGTTCCTTGGAACAATCCAAATTCAAGGTGTTCCATGAGAAAGAGCTCACAAAATTTTTATATTGCATCTGCTTAGCTCTGTTAGATAGCCAGGTTGCTGTACTCTCACAGGTATACATACATACATACATATATACTGGTTCATATACACACACATAACATGCAAAATGTGTAAATGTGCATTCCATCCACATTAGCGTCTACTTTCACTAACCGGTCATTTTCAAAGAGAAAACATTTGCCAACAACTCAGATATTGAAATTGTCTTGAATCTACGCCCAAGATTCCTCAAATAGGAACTCCCAATTAAATCTAGTAACAGCTGAATCAAAAATATTTTTATTACTTGACAATCAAGAAATACTGTATTATTCTTATTATTCCTATTAAAATACTATTATACTACTATCACAATCATTATCATTTTTGTTTCCCATTTCTAAATTTTTTTTACCTATCTCGAACAGCTAACACTCATCAATATAAAGTTAACAATAATTGTTATTAATATTGTTAAACAGACACTTGCATTATGTTAATTTCTATGTTCACCAAAAAATCATGAAAATACAGGAAATTCAAGCAGAGCGTTGGACAAAAGTGCTTTAAAAGCCTGACAAGTTTTATGTAACCTGTAATTTAAGTAATACAGTAATTTCATGTTTGATGCCACTGCAGAGTTATACATGTTGAACATTTCATACTTAATCGACTATAATAATGCGTATCATTGTTCTGGTGTCACATGAAATTGAAAATTTCAATGTAAAGTACAAGAATAAACAAGCATTCTTTAAAGAATTTTTTTACTCTGTTCTCACGCATAAAAACTTCTAAATGGCAACTACATTAGTCCTGTCTATCCATCGAATACATTATACACTGGGGTGCCATGATTTGAACGTAATTTTTCATAAACTCAAAGAACTACCCAGTGACCATAAAGTAGGATACGGAGTTGGAAAGTGGTAAATAAAAGCACAAGCAGACAAACAACCAAAATGACAGACAGACAGTCAAAATGACAAACAGCCAGACAATCTTTCTACAAGAAAAGAAACAGCAGACCCTAAACAGATATAGAGATGGGCATTAAGCACTATTAAAGTATGCAGAACATGTACGGCAGGGTGAGGGATGGAGTAGGAAAGGGTGGGGGCATAATTTCCCTTTAATCCCATTGACAAATGAGACAGATCTAAGTCAAAGCCTCTGCTGAAGGACAGCACTTAAATAGCACAATAAACAGACCAGAGAACAGTTTAAATAGGAAGCCTTGCCACCCGGCTCTCCTTTGTGCAGGTGCCTGACACAGGGTTGCTGACCTCTTGCGACCTTTCTATGGACAGACAGGGCAGCACTGACCCTGTACTTTGACAGGGCGAGGACAAGAAGGCAACTGACACGTTTCCTCAGTACATTCCAGCTGGTTCTTCTGCTCACAGAAATAAATCAAACACAAAAATTAATGTATGGTAAGATGTCCTTAATAACCTTCTTGGTTATTTAAGGAAATCATAAGCTTACCTAGTTTGACTAGAATTCATGCCTGACTTTTGTTTGGTTCGTGCTGAAACTATGCATGCATTTTTTTACACTGCTGCATTTAATAGTCATCTAAATAGCCTGTGATAATAAGCGGCCTTAATAAGGTGGGGAGGGGGGCCTTTTGTTCTGCGTTTTGCTCTTTTCATCCTGCTTAACTTTATAGCTTTCATCAATGACTTTTATTATTCCTGACTTGGGCTCAATGAAAGAGAAATGATGATGACGATGATGATGATGACGTCGACGATGATGACAACGACGATGATGATAAAGTTTGATAAGGCACATTTAAGGGGCTCAGCTAAGAGTACTTGAAGATATCTTGAAGAGGTTCTACAGAAATGTTCTTAATGAATGCATGTAAGATAAAGGCAAGACTAGACAAGGTAAAACTGAGACAGAGCGAAGTGATGTAAAGTGATTAAAGTATTGCAAAAAGTGATTTAATGACAGTTCTGATCACTTGAAACAAAGTACTAGTTTGAGAGAAGATACCTTACTTTTCTTTACATCATGCAAGGTAAGTAAGGCTGGATCACTGATGCATTTGGTTCACTATCATACTAGACCACACGCTGTCCTGTGTTTCATGAAAATGCATGTGGACTATAAAATTGTAACAGTAGAACACATTATACCAATAGTACATAATATACAGATTGCATGTGTACAGTGCAATACAATGTATACAATACAAACAACACTGCATTTTAGTGTGCCAACTACAACCAGAGTGATGAGCAGCACACTAGATAGTCAGTTGTTGCAACATACAGTACTGTATAGCACCGCCTGTACCTAGAATGCTCACTGTACGTGTGCACGTGTTTTTGTAATTGCATAGTGATTTCTGAAAACTTCCACAAAGATAGTGGAGTACCTTGCATTCGCAGAGGCGGCAATCACCCTCTTTCCACTTCTCACCGTGCCGCTTGGCACGTCCTCTGTCGTCGAGGCAAGTCGATGGTTTTGGTTTTGTTGCAGTCGTCTTTCTCTTTCCCATCGACTTCTCCAGGTGATTGATCTGAAACAGACAAGATAATACGGTGGTTGAAAACTCAACAAGGTTTTCTAAATAACACCATCTTACCTGAATTGGCTTAACCTAACTTGTACCATACCTGATCTTATAAATCCTGAACCCTACCTTACCTATTTTGGACCATACTTAACTTGTCCATCACAGACCTAGCCATACCTGTATTGGAATTTAAGTTTTATAACCATTACTAGCCTGGACCTTACCTTACTTACCTTGAACCTTATCTTGTGACGTTCGTCGCTCGAGATCAACTAACCCTTCATCAGACGTGGTACCAATTTGTGTCGGTCTTACCCGAGACGCTGCTTCGTCGTCGGGCTGGGTTCGGCTCCAGCCAACTGACCTTCTGGAGTCGCCCGGGTCACTATCCTGTCTACTTCTGCTGTAGACGAGCGGTTCCCTGTCTCCGCTCTCAGTGCCCATTTCTCCAAGAGGGGGTCCCGAGGGTATCGCTTGTTTGCGAACAGTGTCACTGTCAAGCTCCATCTCACTTTCGGACTCTGCCACTGCCGCGGTCGCCGGGTGGGCAACGTCCTCGTCCTCAGGATGGCCGTCCTTTAGAACAGGGTTCGCTCTCTTGCCGGCAGGAGTCCTCAGCTTCCTGTGAGATCTCTTAGTCAAAGACTTCCTCTTTTTCTCCACCTTAACCGAACCCTCACGTACCATTCTGCATCTCATGACTCTCGAGTTATCGTCAATAGGGGAAAACTCTGAACGTTCTCCTGTCCGAGAGGACAAGGTGTACATCTGACGAGTCGTCACGTCGTGCCGTCTCAAACACGCGAACATCTTGCGATAATATATATACGTGTAATATTAACGCGGTATACTGGTCTCACGACACTCTCTTCTGATAGGACAGGTTCTAGGTCTAAAACCTCCCTAACCGCACGCAGAACTGTGTTCCGACCGGCGCACGAGGTGGGCCCTACTTCGCACTTCGGTCAGTTCTCGGAACTACGTGTTTCGATCACCAAGTTATTTGCTCTGAATAACGATTGGTTTGAATACAAGATTTTCCTGACTCTATCGTTTTTCCTGGTCTTACCGCACTGTAATCAGTTGTCGGGCGGTCTTTTCCCGTACTGCGGTCTTTCGGTAACAGTGGTCTTTCCCAGTAACTATTTTTAGTTACCGGGCGATGGAGCCCCTCCAACGCTCCACCGGCGTGTCAGCCATCCAAGTGTCACAATCCAAATGTAACGCCGACCCCGTAAGGTTACCAGAATGTCCTAAATTTTGTTCCCAAGAATTTCCGAATTTTGGTTCCCTAACGAGGGTCACGCTTACTCCCACGGGTAACCGGACAAGCTCCGATCCTGCCTGTCGCCAAATTTACCCTTATTATCGTTTTTGTACTAAATGGGTTTTTTCAGGTATCCCGACGGTCACTTCACCGAGTGCCGAAGTCGCGTAAAACTCTCCCAGCCGAGGACGCCGAAGTCGCGTAAAATCCTCCCGGCCGAGTACGCCGAAAGCGCGTAAAACTTCCCTTGTGTCGAGTACGCCGAATTCGCGTAAAACTCTTCTCAGTGGGTAAAACCAAACACTGTCGGATCTTGGAGTTCTTTGAACTCCAAGAGGGATTTCCTTGCCCGACGCCAAATTTACTCTTGGTTTCAAGGATTTCAGAATTCCAGAAAATGGCTACCTTAAGACGGTCACCTTTACTCTCATGGGTTACCGGACAAGCTCCGATCGCGGAGTTCTTCAAAACCCAAGAGGGACTTTCCTGCCCGTCGCCAAATTCACCCTGGTTTTCGATCTCACACTGAATTGGTTTTCCTGTGTATCAACGGTATCCTTCCCCGAGTATTACTCAGCCGTAGATTTCCCACGATCGGGATCTAGACCGCTTCGCGATCAACTGAGGGATCCAACCCGCCGGATCGGCGCTGTCGGCCCGTCTCCCAACAGTGAACTTCTTTAGCTGTACTCGGGATCGCCTGATTATATTATTCGGACGCCCCTTTCGTCCGTAAATATATTTGTACTAACCGGAAACTCGAACTCTGACTCTGTCGTAACCAAAATCACTCGCCTACCACACTGAGTGCAGTATATTTGAATCGGTAACTGAGTCGCTAACCAACAACGCTGTTTAACAGTATTGCTATGTATGAAGAGTCGAACCAACTCTTCACGTATAAAGCAGCGCACCGTGAGGCAGGCTCTATGCATCCCGAATGAGCGCGTCTGCTCGCTATGCGCTGGCTTCAGACCGTCGATCGGGCTTCCCTGCCACGGTCGTTGCCGGACAGTCGCCTATTGAAATTAAATAAAAATTAAATGATCGATGCTGGGCCTTCGCATGTAAACTTAAGGGAAACGATGCTGTTCCCTTCGCATGTAAACTTAAAGAAAACGATGCTATTCGCATAAAATAAATCTTCCCACATACGCACTGTGGCCTTGACCGCCACACTCTCCCCACCTTACTTAGATGCGGAGCATCTCTGCCAAAATCGGGGACCTTAATCAAACGTGACAGGAACATCCCCAACCCAGATCCACTTAGAGAGCAAGGAACCAAATGCACCTTTGGTTATAGGGCGGTATATCAACAATCTCGGCACCCTGCACGTACGCCAAACACGATGAGAACCGTGATAGCGACAGCCTTTTTAATGATGCTTTCGATCTCTCGGCACCCTGCACGTACGCCAAACACGATGAGAACCGTGATAGCGACAGCCTTTTTAATGATGCTTTCGATCCGAACCACCACCCTACTGGCAACCTGTCGTACCTGACAAATCGCCAACCTTAACAGGCCCTCTATCATGAACCTGAGCTCTACCGGACCCCAAGGGCCAGGAGAACTTAAGGAGAGAAAAGTCGCCCACTGTCTCCCGATCTGGTAACCATTGTCGATCAGTCACACCCGGTACCACTTCCAAATCGTGAAAGCAAAATAAAAGTACAAGTTATCATATTGTAGAACCAACGCAATGAAGCGTTCTAGTACTGGAATCTTTACTCGTTTCAGTACTAACCACTAAGCCAATGTTTAACCGAACACATATCATCAAAAGGAAACTTAAACAGTCATTCACTGACAATCTGTAAAACCAACGCAATCAAGCGTTTGGTAGCACAGGTACGGTATGCTCCCAGATACCGCTCAAAAGAAATACTCTCATCAAAAGGGCAACTGAAACATGGGTCTCGAATAGACAATGAAACCAACGCAATTAAGCGTTCATCTAGTTTGTCCTAGATACACGTCTGCTTCAGAAGGTCACTAACAAGGACTTCTACAGTCGTAGTCATCCATCCAAGCGAGGTCTTCGTCTCGTCCGTCGTCCAGGTGGCAATTCTGGATCAGCGGTCTCGTCTGGATTCTCTGAAGGTTCCTCTGGTTCATGTTCTGCATTAGGATCTTGAGCCAGGACTGGCCAGTCTACTGTAGGTAACTCAAGATTTCTGTCCCTCTCCGGTAACCAGGTACTCGGAGGTTTACCGTAAAACGGCTTCAATTTATCCAATGCGGACCAGTTATATCAATTCCGAATCTCTCCATTGGTTCACCGACCACAGGAGTCTGCATGTAACCCTGTCTTGGAGGTTTCTCCCTTCGATAACGAGCACAGCGATCGCACCTTTGGCAGAACCGTCTAACATCGTCCTTCCAACTCGGCCAATACGCCCGGCGTTGCAACTGAGTCAAACTCTTCCGAATCCCGAAATGTCCTCCGGCAAAGCTTGCGTGTGTTAACTGAAGCATCTCTTGCCGTAGAGATAAGGGCACAACTAACTGAGATCGCTCAGCTTTTCCTGTGTTACCCTGAATCCAGCCTCTGTGTAACACTCCTTGCAGGACTTCCAGCTGATTCCAGTTGCTCACCAACACTTTCACCTCTCCGTTAGCAGGTGATAGTTCTGCCTGTGTTGGATGATGCTTCGACTCCTTCCAATCAAGGACCGTACCAATATTGCAATCGCTCTGCTGTTCTCTTCGAAGAAACTCCTTTGTCCAACGGATTTCCTGGCCTGTATCTTCACTGGTAACCTCGGAGCGCGTTACTTCTCCGATCGGACGTGCCCACATCACGTCTTCATTCGTAACTCTCATGGTAACCTCCTTAGGTTGTTCCTCACCCGGACCTCTAGACATCGCGTCTGCGTTACCGTGTTTTGCTCCCGGTCTGTGACATATCTCCATGTCAAACTCCTCTATCATCTCTAACCAACGAGCCTGTTGGCCAATCGGTTCCGGTGTTCTGCGTAACCACTGAAGTGCGGAGTGGTCTGTTCTGAGTAGGAATTTACTACCCAGTAAGTACTGACGAAACTCTTTCAAGAAATACACCACAGCTAACAACTCTCGCCTGGTAACGTTATAGTTCCGTTCCGCCGTCGACAAGAGCCGACTCGCGTAACAAATCACTGTCTCTTCTCCTTCTTGTACTTGCGATAACACCGCTCCAATGGCGTATGCCGAGGCATCCGTATCTAGGATGTACTGGCCCTCGTCGTTCGGTAACCCAAGTATAGGTGCGGAAACCAACTTTCGTTTAAGTTCTTCGAAAGCTCCCTGACATTCGTCAGTCCAACGGAACGGTACATTTTTCCTGGTCAGAAAATGAAGTGGTTGAGCTACCACCGCGAAATCATGTATGAAACGTCGGTAATAGGAGCAAAGACCAACGAAGGATCTGACTTGCCTCAAGTTCCGAGGAGCAGACCATTCTTCTACGGCCTTGATCTTGCTCGGATCCGTCGCGACCCCTTCTTCACTCAAAACGTGACCAAGAAACAATACTCTGTTGTAACAGGTAACATTTGGATGGTTTCAGCTTGAGATTATACTCTTGTAATCTCCTGAAAATCATCTCTAGACGTTGCATGTGCGTCTCTACGTCCCTCGAGAACACAATTATGTCATCCAAGTAAACCAGACAGATGTCATAGTTTAGCCCTGTCAAGACTAAGTTCATTAGTCGACAAAACGAGGCCGGACTATTGCACAATCCGAAAGGTAACACTTTGAATTGGAAGCTGCCCCTTCTCGTAACGAACCCGGTCTTGTGTTTGTCTCTTGGGTGCAAGGCCATCTGGTGATAACCTGCTCTCAAATCGAACGTACTGTACCATCTGGCGCCACCCAGGGTATCTAAACTCTCGCGGATAAGGGGTAACGGATGAGCATCTTTCCGTGTCTTCAAGTTCAGTTGCCTGTAATCGATACAGAAACGCATACTGCCATCCTTTTTCTTAACCATTACGACATTGGATGCCCATTCCGATATCGAAGGTTCAATGATTCCTTGTCTCAACATGTCTTCTACCTGACGATCAACTTCCGGTAACATGGAAAGCGGTTGACGTCTCAAAGGTTGCCGAACTGGTTTCTCCTGTCCCGTATCGATCTCGTGTTGGATCACCGAAGTGAATCCGTTATCACTTTCGTTAAGGGAAAACGTTGCGCTGTACGTTAGCACAAGTTTTCGTAACCTGATTCGCTCTTCTTCCGAAATGTCTGCTGGCACTTCTTCCCATAGTCGTTTTAGGGTCTGTTCGGCAAGTGGATTGAGCGTCTGCTCCGCTACTCTGGCCGTTGTACTAATCTTCGATCCAAACCGGTCAATCGTACTTTGCTGCTTTCCTCGGCGTTCCTCCGGATAACCTGGGCCCGTAGGTTTCCCCGGATTTTCGCTTCGGTAAGGCTCATCATACGATTCCGTTCTGGCTCGATTAACTGTCACATCGACTACGTTCACTCGCTCCAGCGGACATTCAGTCCGTTTCTTGACTAGCGAATCTCTGTCTCCAACATTCAACATCCTGATCCACACTTCCGTGTCTCTTCCTGTCACCAACGTACGTCCGATTATCAAATCTTTTGATAATTCCATTGGAATGGTCGTCCAATCTTCGTTATCTTTTTGGAAATGCGGGTATACGACCCAAGCTGGAACGTCAACTTCGCTCCTTGGAGGAACTATTATGTCCTCTTGCACAATAACCCTCCGGCACATGGACTCGGTAACGACCTCTTTCAGAGGGATCTTCTCGCTCCCAAGGAAAACGCATCGACTTGCGAAGTCCCATCTTGCCTGATTGGCTTCCAGCCAAGATAACCCCAAGATCACTTCTGTCACTTGGTCTGTAACTAGACAGGGTACAGGGTACACCTGCTTTCCGATCCGAATCTTAAGGTTAGTTTCACCATCCACCTTAATCTGACTTCCATTAGCGGCTAGGAGTCGCTGTTCTGACGGTACTAGCACAGCGTCTAGCACGAAACGTCGTGGCACAAGTGACATTTCACTGCCAGAATCAAGTAGACAGTGTATACGTTTTCCTGCCAGTCTCGCAACCACGTAGGCCACCCTACTGCCTTTGACCAGTCGGTTTTGGGTTTCCTCTTGTATCGGTTCAGCCTTTGTAGGTTCACTGGTACCGGTTGCACCATTCGTCTCAGCGTTTCTCTGAGGACAAAATCGCTTTATGTGTCCTTTTCGTTTGCACAAGTAGCATTCGATATCCGGGTTACGCAACCGTGTGGGCGGATAAATCCGTCGCCATCCCACATTCGGTTCGGTTGTCCTCTGATCTCCCACAGCTAGATCAGAACTGTTCTCCCTTTCATGAGGTTTTCTCGGAACGATGCCCAAATTCTGATTTATTGTCACTCGATCAAGTTCTCTTGAAAGATTTTTAATCTTTCGCTCGAGATCTTCTAGACGACGAGACTGTTGCCCCTCAGTGCTCGAGTCGTTTCGGTCTTCCATGGTAACTTTAACTCTCGCGTGTCTCCGGTCTAAATCACCACCTTGTGTCGAAGATCGACCATAGGCATCCAACCTCACCGCATGTTTATACGCCGCTTCGAGGTTAACTGGTTCTCGCTCGCGCACCTTCTGCCCCAAATCTTGGTTTGCCAGTGCATCAATGAAAGCGTCACAAGCGACCGTCTCGACGATATCACTTGTTGGTCCTGGGTATGCCAAAGCCATTAGCCTCCGTACTTCCTGCACTACACTACTCAGCGTTTCTCCGTGAGCCTGCCGGTAAGTGCGAAGTTTCATCCGATATAGGCTAGTTTGGTCATCAGACCCGTACCGGGCCTTAAGCCGCTCAACAAGTTCTCGCCAAGACACGTCCCTCTGTGCACCCATGTCCCACAACAGCTGCGAAGCGGGACCCGTTAGGGCACACATCAACTGGTCTGCTTTTTCCTGATCACTCCACCGGTTGCACCGTGCACAAACTTCGAACTTTGCTAGAAAGGCTGCGATCGCTGACTTGCCGTCGTACTTCTCTAGCTTGATTCGTATACCGCGATCCGATCGGTCGTCGCCTCTTGTCCGCGTAACAAGTGATCTTCCGACACTCTTCTTGGGATTTCCTCTCCGGTTGTCCTCATCGTTACTCCTGGAACCGTTTTCCTCGTCTGTCCTCACCACTGACCGGTGCCGACTCTGTCCCCTCAGAGTACCCAACGTCTTCCCTGTACGCCACTTAGAATACATCGTAGTCATCTCGCGGTCGCCTGACGTTGCACTGTCTTCATCAGAGATGTACTCAGCCTGTCTCTGACCTTTTCTACGAGGCTCACCACCTGCGTAGTCTTTGGACTCCGATCGTTTATATTTACTGCGAGAGCTCTGAGAGTTTCCGTTGACGAACGTAACTCTTCTGTCTTCTTCGCGAATATCTCTTTTTCCTGACTCTGGCGGTCTGTCAGATTCGTCGTACCTAAGACAATTACGACTTCTCGAATCTGGTTTGTGCCCTTTAGAGTACCGCTCGTGGGTCTCATCCCAGGCCAAATGATCTCTGTCTCTTCCTCGTTGACGGAGGTTTTTCCTGTCAAAGACTCCGGTTCTCATGGCCTCTTCTGGACCAACACTATCGGTGTCTGAATCCGAAGAACTCACTGACGAACGTAATTTCGCCTCAACTCTTCCTCTTGTCAACAGACGTTGTCGACTCGATTGCCTTGCCGTTTTTCCGTGTGACTCTCTCCCGCTGTTCTCGGGAAGATAGCGGCTACGTAACTTTTCCGAAGTTTCCGAAAGCGAAACTTCCTCACGTGTCTCTGTGTTACCTCGGCTCCGTGCTGGCTCTTCGATCTGCAGCTTCCCTCGGCGATCCATCTGGTAACCTGGGCCCGTAGGTTTCCCCGATGTCTCGCGTCGGTAAGACTTCGCATGCTGAGCAGCAGGAACAGACAGTTCTTCAAGTTTCGAACTCATCATTGCCACACTCTGTCGCAGGTAAGACATCTCCGCTTGCCAATCTACCTCATCGGTCACAGGTCTTGGGCGACCTTCTTCCATGTTGGTAAACGGTACTCGATTGCCTTCGTTTCGCTGATGCGCCACGATGTCACCACTCGTTTTCTGCACTACGGCGTCACCCCGCGATTTCAGGCCTGTCTCAATGTCTCTTGGCCTATCACAAGCCTGTCTCAACTGTACAGGTTGCCTGCCCCGTACGATACTAGGTACTTGAACCTGCACAAGGTTCTCCGATCTATTGTCGACGAGTGGTTTGGACCTGTCAAACCTACTCTCACCAACGGTCTCTCGCCAGTGTGTGAATGTCTCGTTATTCACATCGTTCTGTACTACCTCAGTAGTCTTTGGAACGGTTATCAACCATCCGTTATCCTCATGGAAACCTCTTTCACGCCCACTGCGGGTTCCAGCTTCCGTTTCAAATGCACTGGTTTCGTCAGGTGCACCCGTTTCATCAAGCAACCTTCGTTTGCTTTTCCGTTTACGTAACTTTGGACGCGCGCCTCCGTGCTCACTATGGGGCACTTCATCCGACTCGTCCTCGGTATCTTCCTGACCTTGCCTGGTTCTGTGACAAGAAAACGTTAGTACCCCACTTCTGGTACCAGTTTGTGACTTTCGTCGCTCGAGATCAACTAACCCTTCATCAGACGTGGTACCAATTTGTGTCGGTCTTACCCGAGACGCTGCTTCGTCGTCGGGCTGGGTTCGGCTCCAGCCAACTGACCTTCTGGAGTCGCCCGGGTCACTATCCTGTCTACTTCTGCTGTAGACGAGCGGTTCCCTGTCTCCGCTCTCAGTGCCCATTTCTCCAAGAGGGGGTCCCGAGGGTATCGCTTGTTTGCGAACAGTGTCACTGTCAAGCTCCATCTCACTTTCGGACTCTGCCACTGCCGCGGTCGCCGGGTGGGCAACGTCCTCGTCCTCAGGATGGCCGTCCTTTAGAACAGGGTTCGCTCTCTTGCCGGCAGGAGTCCTCAGCTTCCTGTGAGATCTCTTAGTCAAAGACTTCCTCTTTTTCTCCACCTTAACCGAACCCTCACGTACCATTCTGCATCTCATGACTCTCGAGTTATCGTCAATAGGGGAAAACTCTGAACGTTCTCCTGTCCGAGAGGACAAGGTGTACATCTGACGAGTCGTCACGTCGTGCCGTCTCAAACACGCGAACATCTTGCGATAATATATATACGTGTAATATTAACGCGGTATACTGGTCTCACGACACTCTCTTCTGATAGGACAGGTTCTAGGTCTAAAACCTCCCTAACCGCACGCAGAACTGTGTTCCGACCGGCGCACGAGGTGGGCCCTACTTCGCACTTCGGTCAGTTCTCGGAACTACGTGTTTCGATCACCAAGTTATTTGCTCTGAATAACGATTGGTTTGAATACAAGATTTTCCTGACTCTATCGTTTTTCCTGGTCTTACCGCACTGTAATCAGTTGTCGGGCGGTCTTTTCCCGTACTGCGGTCTTTCGGTAACAGTGGTCTTTCCCAGTAACTATTTTTAGTTACCGGGCGATGGAGCCCCTCCAACGCTCCACCGGCGTGTCAGCCATCCAAGTGTCACAATCCAAATGTAACGCCGACCCCGTAAGGTTACCAGAATGTCCTAAATTTTGTTCCCAAGAATTTCCGAATTTTGGTTCCCTAACGAGGGTCACGCTTACTCCCACGGGTAACCGGACAAGCTCCGATCCTGCCTGTCGCCAAATTTACCCTTATTATCGTTTTTGTACTAAATGGGTTTTTTCAGGTATCCCGACGGTCACTTCACCGAGTGCCGAAGTCGCGTAAAACTCTCCCAGCCGAGGACGCCGAAGTCGCGTAAAATCCTCCCGGCCGAGTACGCCGAAAGCGCGTAAAACTTCCCTTGTGTCGAGTACGCCGAATTCGCGTAAAACTCTTCTCAGTGGGTAAAACCAAACACTGTCGGATCTTGGAGTTCTTTGAACTCCAAGAGGGATTTCCTTGCCCGACGCCAAATTTACTCTTGGTTTCAAGGATTTCAGAATTCCAGAAAATGGCTACCTTAAGACGGTCACCTTTACTCTCATGGGTTACCGGACAAGCTCCGATCGCGGAGTTCTTCAAAACCCAAGAGGGACTTTCCTGCCCGTCGCCAAATTCACCCTGGTTTTCGATCTCACACTGAATTGGTTTTCCTGTGTATCAACGGTATCCTTCCCCGAGTATTACTCAGCCGTAGATTTCCCACGATCGGGATCTAGACCGCTTCGCGATCAACTGAGGGATCCAACCCGCCGGATCGGCGCTGTCGGCCCGTCTCCCAACAGTGAACTTCTTTAGCTGTACTCGGGATCGCCTGATTATATTATTCGGACGCCCCTTTCGTCCGTAAATATATTTGTACTAACCGGAAACTCGAACTCTGACTCTGTCGTAACCAAAATCACTCGCCTACCACACTGAGTGCAGTATATTTGAATCGGTAACTGAGTCGCTAACCAACAACGCTGTTTAACAGTATTGCTATGTATGAAGAGTCGAACCAACTCTTCACGTATAAAGCAGCGCACCGTGAGGCAGGCTCTATGCATCCCGAATGAGCGCGTCTGCTCGCTATGCGCTGGCTTCAGACCGTCGATCGGGCTTCCCTGCCACGGTCGTTGCCGGACAGTCGCCTATTGAAATTAAATAAAAATTAAATGATCGATGCTGGGCCTTCGCATGTAAACTTAAGGGAAACGATGCTGTTCCCTTCGCATGTAAACTTAAAGAAAACGATGCTATTCGCATAAAATAAATCTTCCCACATACGCACTGTGGCCTTGACCGCCACAATCTTGCATATCTTTGACCTTTCCTTGTCTAGTTTAAACCTCACCTATCTTACCAATAGATCCTGGACCTTTCCTTGTCAATTTTGTGCCTTGCCTTTAAGCCCTACCTATTCTAGGACCTTACCTTACATATCATGAATCTTGCTTACTCACCTATCTTGGCCCTTACTAAACTTACCTATCCTACCTTACTTATCCGGTGTTATGTGACTGCTTTCAAAAACATATTTACCTTTCCAGTTAGCTTATACACAGTTTCTTGCAGTTCCCTCATCATATCTTCCATTCCTTCAATTCTCTGGTCAACCCCATCCATCATCTTTTGTGACATATGTGTCATTTGATCAACCATATCCTTTGGCACCACACTATTCTCAGCCTTGGCTGCCCTGTCGTCATCTCTGTGTGTCTCCTCTGTGAGATTTCTATTGGCTGCATCTGGTTCACCACGGGACGTGAAATCTGTGGAACGGCGACTACGGAAGTGGTGAGTAATAGAACGGAAGTCGCCAGACCGTGAACAATCTGGAAATAATATATGAAAAACGATTCCTGTGAGAGAGACAGTCATCAACTTGGAAAAATATGAGAAAAAAGGTTCTTACCTAGAAGAAAGTAATTGGACTGCTAACCATATCAGAAAAGTATAAGGAAAAGGTTCTTAACATATAAAGAATGTCATGGGACCATTAACAGTCTTGTAAAACATGACAACAAAGGTTCTTAACATAGAAGTAAGTCATCCTCATAATGCCATCATTGAAAGTCACATCAAGTACTATCTCATAAGAAGGTCGTTTTGTTACAATGAGATCATGATTGATTACATTGTGTATCCAACTTAGAATTAACATTACAATCATGTGTTATACTGAAATAAGTACATATCACATATATATATATATAATATCTATATTGTATTGTATTGTATTCTGATATTTATAAAGTGCCTCTAGCGGGAGGTCCATTCAGAAGTGCTCCCAGTGCGAGAGACCCCGAGAGAAAAAGCAAGTTTTAAGAAAGGTAAAAGAGGAAGAGACGTTCCCTGAGAGAATAGAAGAACGAATGAACGGAGGAAGCTCGTTCCAAAGAGCAGGGCCAATGGAAGCAAAAGACCTAGAATGAGCCAGTGAAGTCCTGACACGGGGAAAGAGGAGGTCCAAACGGTCAGAGGAACAAAGAGGACGAAGAGAAGCAGCAGAGTGAAGGTGATGGATTAAGTCACATTATAAATATTTTGGAGTGAAACCAAGTTGAGCCTTACACACAAGGATGAGGACCTTAAATTGGATGCGGGCAGAAAGTGGGAGCCATTGGAGTTTTTCTGTCATAAAGGTGGTCATATGAGAGAATTGAGGAAGACGGGCAATTAATCTAGCAGCAGCATTGAGAACGGACTGAAGAGAAGCAAGACTGATCTTGGGAAGACCAATGAGGTGGGAATTACAGTAGTCAAGTCTAGAGCAGACAATGCATGGACAATCGAAGTGAAAATTGGATGAGACAGAGCGACAAATAGACCTAAGGCGCCTTAGGTGAAAGTAGGAAGTGCAAGTGAGTTTGGAAATGTGTTCAGTAAAGGTGAGAGAATTGTCAAGGATCACTCCTAGATCACGAAAGCTAGACGAGAAAGTGAAAAGTGGAAAGTGGAATATATAGTAATACAGTAAATCTTCAGTTACTAAAGATTTATATAGCACCCATTCACACCAAATTAATTTTACTGAGTTACATTAGCTAACTATTTATTACCCTGACAAAAGTATCCCTGAGAACAGTTTCTGGCAGCAGTAAGCTCAACATCGGTAAATTTAACAATAGTAACTCTGACAAAAGTTACCCTGACAACAGTGGGCCCAGACTTTGAAGTCAATGTGTGGAATATTATCTGAGTCACAGCGCAGATATCCAGATGGATAGGAGACCAGCTGGAAAACATCCCTCTGAATTTCCTGGATGTTGTCTGAACTTTCACAGATGACTCGAGCAAGTGATGCGTGACGCAATTCTGTCAGCTGAGCCGGGGTGAAGACACCCGGATTCTCATACCAGAACCTACGAAGACAAAACTCAAGAGTACAACATGCTCGTGATGTACATGTACTCGTCAACTGACTGATCCACTCTTATACGATGAGTCATTTTTTAACAAAGTTAGAAAAGTGCCCCAAGACAATGAAAACAAGATGGTCATATTATTATTTTTTTTTCCAAGGTAGCAATGATCTTTTGGGATTAAGAGAAATCTAGAGATCAAAGAAACTAGATTTGAACAGTTAAAACCCTTCAAGATATCATTACTATTATCATTGCGATTATCTGTCAACATCAAGCGTGACTGACAGCTGGTAAATTAGACACTAGACACTAGATCTGACTACAACTTAAAATCAGCTGACTGTGAAAAGCAAATATTAATTTCCATGTTAGAAACATGTTTACCTGTCTCCATCTCTGAGTCGCTTGAACTGATCCGCTATGATGCACACAAATGTTGGCCCGATTCTCCCTCCATCAACAACATCCTCCGCTATTCCACCAACAAAGAGCTCAACGTTGTCTGAAAGAAAGTGCAACTGAAATGCAACCGAAATGTAAAGTCATCTGTGTCACCATCATGATATGCATTTGTTGGTGAACTACACATATTCTACATGTGACCGGCCCTGATGAAATGAGTCTTTAAGTCAGATCTTTCATATTTTCACATGTATGGAAATATTAGTGCACAATCTATATATTATATTCTTTTTATATTCTTTATTTTTTAAAACTGACAAACGCAGTAAGATTCTCTTTATATAAATATCCTTAGTAGTTTCAAGGATAATGTCAGGCGAACATCATAACCAAAAATCTATAATTCCCAGAGAAATCAGATTAAAATGATCCCCTTAGCAATTAGTAATAACATACCTACAAAGGACCTTCGATATAACACTGGATTGGGATCCATAATCTAGTGCGGTCATACCGCATTATAGCATGGAACACGTTATACTGAAATGGTATAGTTTTACCAAAATCTCCGCAGAATAAACAACTACAACAAAACGGAATTAAATTAAGTGAAGTAATACTTGGATGGCCATAAACTTCCTGCAGTTGTCTTCGCACTTCAGCACTTCGGATTTCTGTCCTGAAGTCATCAAAGGTGGTAGCTGGTCGTAGCCCGCAGTGTCGCCGATACTCGTTGTAGCTCTGGATGCCATGGTCTCGGCCCCTCTGCAGGTTAAAGGAAGCCAAATCCTGAGCCACCTCGTTAGCAAGGATGAACAATCGCTCTGTCAGTTCTGAATTGAGAAATTCTCCGGGTCGGGGGCGCTTGGCAGCGACGCCAAAGAGACCACGAAGCAATGGATCAATGCCGCCTTCTTCAACGATGCGGAAGGGAGCAAAGAAGGCCTTGTGGAGCGGGATGTTGCCTTGGGCAATCGGCCGGAATGATTCATTGAGGCGTGACAGAACTGGGTTAATGAGTGTGTGGCCGAAGCGAAAGGCAGCTGTAGCGAACTCATTGGAGACGCGTGTGTCAACGGTCGGATCATAACCTACCATTCAAATACATTCCACATCATTGTCTTCCAACCATCCAGATATCCAGAAATCCATCCATCCAGAAATCCATCAATTACCTATTCACCAACTATCCGTCCATCCATTCACCCATCCATCTGTCCATCGTTCCATCCACCCATCCATCAATCATTCATCAACCAACCAACCAACCAACCATCCATCCATCCATCCCTCCCTCCATCCATCCATCCATCGATAGATATATCCATGCATCTACCCACCCACCAATCAATTGATCGCTCCACCAACCCACCTGTATTCCTCCCTTACACGAATCCACTTGGCCACCCTCCCATCAAAGGTACTTTGATAGAAAGTGAACAGTTACCCATATCGAGCAGCAGGGATAAAGACAGACCTTTATAGGTGCCAAGCAGTTGCATTCCGAGTGGTCCTAGGATCTTGGGCAGCCAATGTTCGAAGGTAATGTGCTGTATCATGGCTCCAATGACCTTGCGTGCCTCATGGTAGAGGATGTCTCCGTCCCAATGTGGATTTATATGGAGCAGTTCGGACGCGATCCGATTATGCTCTCTGAACCAAAGCGTATGCATAGATAGTAGGCCAAGCTGTTCGTTTGTTCGGTGGTCACCGGCCTGGAAGCAAGGCACATGCGCTGTGCTCGGATCAACCTATATGCAAAACACAAAGCAATATTCGTCTGGCAAAAATATGTAGTACATCGTCGACTTCGTCGTCATCATCATCATCATCATCATTGTCATCCTCAGTGCCATCCATCATCACTGTCATTGTCATCATCATCAGGACTAATTAATATTATTTCAGAATTCATAGACATCATACAGTACATGAATTGGAAGAGAAAACAGGTGGTAATAGGTGGATGACAGAGGATGACAGGCAGTGACCATAACTAGTAAGCAAAGCCTAAAGTTCAATTATAAGGAAGCAAGTGGAAATGCCCTGCATCCTTATTGATATAGGTTTACACCAAATTAGTAATATAGGTGTAAACTTCTAAAAGGTAACTAGGCTTCAACCTGACCAAAATGTAGACCTTACATCTGCCACATCTTCAGCCATAAGTGGACTTCTGGTTAGTCTCTAGCATTTTAACACTGGTTTAAATGGTTGAGCAGATATTTCCTTTAGTAGATATCTTAAAATGGTGCTATAAAAATTCTATGAATGAAAGGTTTATGCAAGGAACTCCAACCTGACAATCCATGAATTCGCCTCGATTGGGTGGAAGCAGTGGTTTCCCAGATGGCATAACAATGCCTCCACGAAGCAGTCCACGATTTGATGTGAAGTCGCGCAGATTTCTTCCATCCTCATCGGAAATCCCATAGATCATTGATGCGTCAATGTAGGATGTCAGGAGATTGAGTTGCTCTCGCTGTATGACGTCTTCAAAGAACACGGATGTTACACCACTGCCGCACATGGCGCTCGACCGCACAAACCCAATGCAGCGATGTCTACGCACCCGCGGGTCATCTTCGGCAACAGGAATCGGGAAGCAGGGCGACTGGCTGTTGCAGGTCTCATTGCAGAAACGGCCGTCGCTGAAGCGGGCGTGGCTGACAGCGGTCGGAACAAAGTCGAGGTCATGATCAACGAACTGACCCCACTGCATCAGCATGTGTGTGTATAGGTCATCTGGGGTCACCGTCGGAGTCGATATGACGCGAAGTGTCACTGTTCGTGCGCTTGGCATTCGGTGGCCGTTGTAGAGCTTCTGTGGATTCCAGGCTGAAAAAAAAATCATGTAGAAGCTTTATCTGGCCACGGTAATGTACAGTAATGTAATGTCAAAATGAGCCTTTTTGTACTGTAGTCTTTACATGGATTTTGCAATGTAATGTCAAAAAGGGTTTCTATTTGTGAAGCAATCTTTCATGGCTGTAAATATCATGATAAAGTATCACTGTTGTTCGGTTTTGCAAGGGTTTGGCTACCTGCTGCCAATGTTATGAAGACAGCGTGGAGAACTTTTATAGCAGTCTAAATCATTGCAGTTGAGTGGACCATTGGTCTAAACTCTGCTAGCTGAAACCGGGCACAGGTTTAGCAAAATCTATTGCCCTCTATGCATAGTATGCACTTATCTAGATAGCATGCATTTGAAATGATAAATTCATATGTGGTAGGTTGCACTTTTTTATGATCACTGGTGCATAAATTATACTTCATTACTAATCACTAACTTTACTGCATGTGTATTTTATGGACAATAGAGGCTAACCTACCTAACACAAAGAACTGGTATTGGTAATACATTTTCCAATATTCCTAATAGCCCTGTAACCACTACATGGCCTTTGTAATGTAATGTTAAAAAAGCTTTTTGTAATGTAATCTGTATATAATCGTTGCAATGTAATGAAAGGGATGTAGTCTTTATTTGTAAACATTCCAGGGCAACAGGATGCAGCACTTTTGTGAGTTACATAAAATGTGCTGTATTAAGTGTATTCATGCATGCATGCATACACACACATACATACATGCATACATACATACATACGTGCACTCTGTCACGAAATAGGAAATGCATTTGGATGTACATGTCATAATGTTAGATGATGTTACACTGTTTACAGATGGACAGTCACTAACCTACAGGCAGATTGAAGTTGTTCTCATAGCGTGGCGGTTTCAGGCGAAGTAGGGGAGACAATGATGATCCCATCATTGGATGTCGGAGGTTGTTGCAAGTGCCATCGAGGGTCCGGTATTTGTGATGGAAGCACATGTCTTCACACTTTGCCACACGACGGTGTTCTCGACAACCAGACAGACTGGATACCAATGCCAACTGGGTCGGCGTCAACAATTCCTCGTAGGATAGGTCTAAAGTGGATAATATAATAATAACAAAAGTGGATAATATAATAATAACAATAATAAAAACAACAGCAACAAATAATAATAGTAGTAACTATAATAAATAAAATCAAAACATCAGCAAAGCGTAGCCACTCCTAAACTATTCTCTAGTTTAGAAATTCTGAAGGAATGTACAGTAATAATAATAATGATGATCATAATAATAATAATAATAATAATAATAATAATAATAATAATAATAATAATAATAATAATAATAATAATAATAAGAAGAAGAAGAAGAAGAAGAAGAAGAATAATAACAACTCTTGAGTGATCATTTGGACCTTAAGGTAAAAATTAATGAAAATCAGAAATCCTTTTGCAGCTGGGCTCGTGTACATGAGCACTGAGCAGGGCTAAGTTAGTCATCAACTTGCTCCTATGCCACGACTAGATAGTCTCCAACCATCCTTCAACAAACAGTGCACATCAGCCTGCCTTAAAAGATGACTAACAAAGTGATGACTAAACGTTGCTGGGTTATTTTTACGCATGCTTTTAAATGTTAATGTGGATTTGTTGTTTGCATATACACAAAGGGTATTTTGTAGGAAGTCTTTTCAACATCACAAATAACATGTCTTAGGTTTCAACTTGTTTGCAAGATTTTTACTATTAATAGATATCTTTGGTAGGCTATGCAAAAATGAGTGATAGGACATGGCACATTAAACTCCCTCCCCATCAGCATCACAAATAATCAGCAGCTCATGCTGCCAAAATGAACAGCCTCCTACAGTTCACTGTCACAAACACTCACTGACATCGAAAACACCATCAAAGGCGATGGATTGTGACAGCAGCCATTTTCGTTTACCTTCACTATGCTAGGACTAGTCCACTTCTGCCTGGTTACCAGGTGGAGGACTAGTGTTGCTCTGGGTGCAAAAACTATGTTGTGCATACTAATTTATTTACTAGTCAGGCATACGTCAAAGTTAGTCATAGACTAGCAGTTATACTGTCGTCATGTATATGGGCCCTGGTGACGAAAGGAATATTTACTTTTTCAACACATCTGCATGATCTAGTAGTCATTCAGAGTCAGATATCAGCGAAGATTCTGGCCACTCCAGAACATGGCACAATAATTTTATCTCTTCAAACCCTGAGGGATCCGTTCTACATTGGAAAAAAACTAAAACCACAACCAATAATAATAAAAGAAATTGTTAATAGCATGAACCATAGCTGTTCCAGATGTCACCAAAAGTCTCCAAACAATTTTTTCTCTCCTGTGAGATAGTATTTACCTTGGTAAAAATTACAATAATAGTTAATTTATAATACTAACTACTACAAATATCAAAAGCCATAAAAAGTCTGAACAGATAATTCAGTAATTTTAATTTTGTAATAACAATAAAACTAGTAAAAATAATAAGCTTTCTACCCATTGCTTTTAATAAATTTATCATGCCTGCATGATAAATCCAATCTCAGGTAAACAGGTGAAATAATAACAATAAACGCATCAATTATTCTTAATTAACCACAATAATACTAATAATAATAGAAACATAAATTTAAAAGTAACAAAATTAACAACAATTAGTAATAGTAATAATAATAATAATAATAATAATAATAATAATAATAATAATTATTATTATTATTATTATTATTATTATATTAATAACAGTCATCATCATCATCATCAGTTCATGATTCAAATCATAATCAAATTCAATTGAAGAAGAGATCATGCAAACCTTTTGGATGGCTGATGTTATACATGGCACCAGCATTCACCTCTGCATAGAGTCTTTCAAGAGTCTGCTCAAAGACCTCGGCAGCTCGTGAGATGCTCAGGGCACTAGACGGAGGATAGCGGAACAGGCGCAGGAGATCCTGAGCAGTTCGAGGGCGACTCTGTAAGTCACGAAAGTCACGCCGAGTGTTGTCAATGGCTGTGTTCACCCGGCGTATTGTCTCTTCCACGGTTCGGTTGATGTGCTGAGGGGTGAAGGTTACAAAACGGGTGTCTATAACAGACAGGGTAAAGTATGGGCAAAATGATTCTGATTTAGCAACAGGCAATTTATGGTTTAAAGCTTAAAGCCAGCTGCAGCTAGCGACAGTGGCACAGTCGACTGTCTAAAATAATGACCATAAGACTGAATATAATATGGTGCAGCATGTGTACTGAGTTAACAAAAGTTCTACCATATAGTGCTATACAGCAAGTTTCTGTATCATACATTAACGATTCTAGCATGTTATGAGGTAGCATTGGGAGCCATGATGCATCCGCATGTCAAGCGAATTTGTGCACAAACTAATCTAATCTAATCTAATGACCTCTATAGAATCATAATCATAAAGCACTCAGTTGATAATCATTGAGTGAAATGGGAATCAAAATTCATAATCCGTTGGAAAATCCAGGTCGAAATCCGATAGATAAGAGAAACCAGAAGCCAAGCTACGGTGGATATGGAAGTTGAAAGAGGCGAGTCTTAAGTGTAGTTCTGTAGGACATCAAAGAATAAAAACTGAATTGGTCAGCGAATTCCAAAGTTTTGGACCAGCAACAGCGAAAGCCTGAGAGCACAAAACTGTACATGTGTGGGCACATCAAAAGTCACAGTCGAGTGCAGTACCTATCTGTGTGAGGGTTAAACATGAAGCAGAGATAGGTCGGTTGGTTAAGATGAAGAACCTTGTGAACTGTAAGGCACATTCTGAAAAGGATTCTTTGCTCAATTGAAATGGATTCTTTGCTCAACAGGCAGCCAGTGTAATGAATGCAATATGGGCATTATATGCTGATGTGTAGGGATCTTTGCTATGGTCCTGGCAAGAGAGTTTGAAGAATTTGTAGTTTATGCAGATTTCCCTCATTGATAACAATGAGAAGTGAGTTACAGTAGTCATATCTGCTGGAAAACAAAGCATTAGCCAGAGGGATTAGGACAGTATCAGTCAACAGAGATCTGATTCTACAAATATTCCGAATGCAAAATTGAGATAATCTTAAATAAATGACATGGTGGAGTCAAATACCATGCCCGAACTGCAAGCACAATTGATACGGATAAAAGGTAAGTCACCCAACTGAACAGCGTCAACCAATCAAATTTGTGGAGTTGATGGCTTGTGCCTAGAAGAATTCAAGTTTAGAATGGTTTCAGATGAAGTTTAATACTAGCTATACAAGACAGAACATTGCCAAAACAGAAGCAAGTAGTTGGAGAGCACAATTAGAAATAGAACTATCAAGTTAAAAGAATAGTTGAGTATCACCAGCCTATAAATGATGGTCACAGGAGCTGTCGGTAAGTAGTGAACCGAGTGGAATAGTATATAATGTAAAAAGAAGTGGACCCAGCATAAGGCGCTTGTGTCTCTAAGAAAGCATAAAAACCTCTGAAAGGTGTCTACAGTGGACACCAGGACCACTATTGGTCATGTTCCCAGTGACATTTACTGTGCACCTCCATAGTAAGTTGCATCAGCTCACCAACAACTTCAAGGAATGCCTCAGCATGTGCTGTTCCAGCAAAGTTTTCGGCAATGCACTCGTATACGCCGACATCATTCCGATTAACATCCTGGATGACGAGTGATCCGTCAGGTGTGACCTGGTGTTTGTGACTGGTCGTCAGAGGGACAGGGATGCTGTCCCGCTGCCATTTGACTGTCGGTCGTGGGTTTCCAGTCACCTGGCAGTCGAACTGGACACGAGAACCAACTGGCGCCTGGACATTGTCCGGTGAACGAACAATCAGTGGAGACACTGCAAAGAACAACACATCAAACAATCATAATAATAACAATAACATCATTGGTGTTGATGACGACGATGTCAAGTTTGACAATGATGATGGGAAAGCTGTTGTTCATGTTGTTGTTGCTATTCTTAACTTACCACTGGTGTCAACCGTGAGCCTGGCAGAGGCCGACCGTCTTCCTCCAAGACTTTCGGCAACACATTCATAGAGACCTCCATCTCCAGAACGAACAGTACCGATGGAAAGGGTCGTTGCACTTGGGTTGATGTTGACTCGTGGATCATCAGAGATCCGTCTACCTGTAAGGTAAGTTCAGATTAATTAATGTTAGGATAAGGTAATGTTAGGTGAGGGAAGGTGAGTAAATATGGTAACCAAGGTAAGGTGAGGTAACAGTAAGGCAAGATAAGCAAAGGTTATATATGATTTGGTTAGACACGGCAAGGTAAATTAAGACTAGGTTAGGTAAAGCAAGGTAGAGCAAGATAAGGTTTCTTATAGTCAAGGTTAAGGTAAGGTTATGCACAGTGCTTTTTTCAGGCGGAACGCGCCGGAATGGCGTTCCGGCACCTTTTTTCAGGTACTAAAAAATAATTTATTCATTTTAATAATAAAAACAATAATTCAGTTATTTTAATTTAATTTCAGTGTTTTGAACTGTTTTCGGTGTTTATTGAGACCATCCCAACCCCCAATCCCGTTTTTATTGAGACCATCCCAACCCCCAATCCCGTTTTTCTCGGGATTTTAGCCCGCCCATAAATATTCCGTTCCGGGACCTTTTGTTCCGTTCCGGAACCTTTTTTCCAGAAAAAAGGACTGGTTATGCAGATAAGGTAGGTAAGGTCAGGTCAAGTTAGAACGGTTATGATAGAGGCAAAGCAAGGTAGCAATAGACACAGAAGCAAGAGCCAATGCCATCTCATCACAAGAAGAATATCTGTTCTTCCTATACCTGTTTTAACTACACCTGTTCTTATTAAACCGATATTGTCAATAAGAACACTCGGTTTTACCATCTTTGTTCCAGTGAATCTTTGGAAGAGGTTCTCCGGTGACATCGCAAGAGAAGAACACGGAGTGGCCCTCAACGATTCTTTGATCCTGTGGGCGCTTGGTAAACTGAGGTGCAGCTGATCAAACGCAAAAGACAACAACATGATCAAAATGGATGATCAGCGGCGAATAAGTGACCACTCATCACACATTTTAAATGGAAGACTGTATCAAGACAGGAGACAGCACTTACAGATTTGAGCTCATGTCTGTTTACATTACATTCTGCTGCATATATATATATATATATAGATACAACAGAATGTATGCTACATTACATACATAATATATTATGAATACAATTTACCTTACACTACATTATTCAGCCTACCTGTGAACAAAACCGACCTTATATTACATTCCACTGCCTAAATATGGCTACAATCGACATTAACATTACACTAGATTCACGTATATATTTGCAAACGTTGTTAAAGTTAAATTACGTACCATAGACCTCTAATCTGGCGATCTCGGACACAGACCCAGCAACATTCGTCGCAGTGCACCGATAAACTCCTTGATCAGAGAATCGCAGCCCAGTAATGTGCAATGATCCGTTAACCTCGACCCGCAAACGAGGGTCCTGAGGCAGAGGCAGGTTGTCCTTCGACCATGAGAGGGATGGCCGAGGGTAACCGGTGGCGTGGCAATCCAGGGTTGTTGGCTCGCCCTCTGGAAGGCTGCGGTTTTGTGGCTTAGCATTGATCCGGGGTCGTACTGGAAGAGAATACAATAGATGAATTAATGGACGGAATGATGGGTGGAAAGATAAATGGATGAATGATTGGAAGGATGACTGGATAGACACCGAGTCATTGACTGATCAGTCACTGCTTGATAGATGGATGAATGAATGATTAAGTGAATGAATCAATTATGTAACAATTGAATAAAAATTTAATAATAATAATAATAACAATGGATTTCAGCAAAGCATTTAACTGCCTGAGGCGAGTAGCGATGCTGACAGTGGTTTCTGAGCACATTCCTGTGCTTCTCCCACACTTCTCCAACACTGTCTCCTAGCACATAGCAAACCAACTGTTCTCAAATGGAGACTTTTCACTCCTTTCACAATCTGACCTCCAACAAGGAGAATCTGCTGGGCCCTCTCCTTTTTCTGTCTTCTCATTCAGCCTCTTCTGTTGAGCCTCCATTTTGGAGACAACAGAGAAATTACATTTTTCTATCAGCGCTTATCTGTTGCCATCCAATGCTTCAATGCAATCGCCTTCACAGCACATTGGCACTCAGCATAACATCAACGATGACTAGCCATCCCAGAAAATGCTATCCCTAATTTTTGAAATCCTGAGGTATTACATATACGGTACTTCAGGTCAAATTTAAAAAAAATAATAATAATATGTAGTGAGACAAAATAACAAAACACAAGTTTGGTAGCAGAAAAGCAACTCGTAATAAAGCATACGAATATGCTGCAGTCGTACCATTTTGTCCCTGTGGCAGTTGAAAACGCAGAAAGCTGGCACACCGAGTCACTGCAGTCACTGGGAAGCAAGATTTCAGCAGTGACAGCAGACCTGCATGAGGCCAGCCATCTGTTCCAATGCCTATCAATTGCCCCTCAAATAGGAAACTCCCTGTCTGTTCGGGGAACCTCAGATTGGAACAATCAGAAGACCAATGGTAACCCAAGATTAAATGATTAATTAGTCTGTTTATGAGTCTGTTGGCTTTATGAATAAATAAACAAGGTTGTTAAAAAAAATAATAATAGAATCTAGTTTATTTATTCTCTGGAATGTTTCCATGGGTCTCTCCCAGACATTAAAGCAATCTTGGTAAAAGAATACTAATGGTAATTTTTACCTTGTTGTGTATCGTCAAGGTATCTGAGTTCAACAGGCCTGGCTTTGGCTTCACCCATTTGGTTCCTTGCAACACACTCGTAGATGCCCTTGTCCGATTCCTGCGTGTTCTCGATCATCAGCGACCCATCGTCTAGAATGCTGTAACGTCCTCGGTCCTTCACGTGGTTTGTACGGATCTCTTCGCTGGAACCAGTAGGATATAATGGTAACGAACGAGTTTAGGTATAAGGTAAGTCATAAGGTAAGGTATCAGGCAAGGTACTTAGATAAGGCTACTTAATGTACTATGCAAGGTAAGAGGCAATTTATGAGGTCAAGTATAAGGCAACATACAAGGTAAGGCGTGAGCCAAGGTATGAGGAAAAGTAGCTTAAGGTACGAGGTAAACTACGAGTCAACATATGATTACAATTTTTGACTATATTTGCACTTGAAGTGACGATAAAATGACAACGGTACTGCAGGGGATATTAGATTATATTACAGCAGTGATAACATACCATGGTTGAAGTAAAAGAACACCAACAGATTACAGAAGTTTCTAACTTAGATAAGATTCTAAATGTGTGTGATGTAACTCACTTATTTCGATACCAGTGGATCTCGGGTTGCGGGTCTCCCTCAGCCCTGCACGTAAAGTAGGCTGTGCTCCCAAAGGCCACTTCAACATCATCTGGCTTTGTAATCACTTCCGGCTTTTCTGAAAGAAATATGTAAACCAAGATGGTCATTTATCAAGCTATCTGGAGCCAACTCAACCCTCCATCCTTTCATTTTATTATGATTGCAGCTGTTCTGCAGCAGCAGCAGCAACAGCAGCAGCTGCAGTACAATAAATACTATGTAAATACATATGGATATGAATTATCAATTCACAAACGAACATCCGGGATAGGATTTTGAATATTCCAGGGTTAAAGTTATGCCAACTGATCCAGGCAGATGTGATTAATCTGCAATTCCTGTTGGGTGTGGTAGTGGCCTTGGGAAATACCTCCAATTCTCTACCTGTTATGAAACTTCTCCTCCTCCCCTCCCACACCCATTCCCTCCTCGCTCTTCCTCCTTATCTCTTTCCAGGTCAAGAGGGTTCACTTGACACCTGTTGGTGCTCTCTTTCGCCTCCATAAATACCTGAGTACGTTTCTGTCTAGTCTAAGCAGATTGGAATTTGTGTAGCAGAAGGAGAAACTCTGCACTCTGAAACGGATGCTAGCCATTCAGGTCCAAATACAAACTGTTTAAGAACTTCATTAGAGCAGAAATCCTTCAGTACATTAATTGTAGAATTACATAGGACTGTATGACAGTATGTCTCAATGAACACAACCACAGTAAATAACAGCAAGTTAAGAGGAATAACAACGACACTGATGATGACAGCTACTACTACTGCCGATGCTGCTACTACTACTACTACTACCAGTAACACCATTACTACCACTCATATATTTTACCCAAAAGTACATATCATTATTGTTATAATCACAATAATGATAGTGATATCCAGGGGCATCTATACCCCCAAGTCATTGGAGCAACTTCCCCTCCCTTCCCTTCCCTCCTCTTACCCCTCCCCTTCCTCTCCCTTTAATGATGGCAAATACACTTACAGATCTTCCCCTATTTCTTGGGTGGAGCATTTGCTCCAAGGTTTCTATGGTGTAGATGCCCCTGGTGATATCTGGTAATCTGTTGTGCTTAGAAATTTTTTTTGAAAGATGTACAGTGAAGTATTTCATAATAAACTATTTTTAAATAAGGCTGTTCCATACGCACAAAATAAACTCTGACTTCAGAATCAAACCTGCACTTGGTGTCCAGATTCAATTCCCTATTAAGTTTTATTTCAGTTAATTAATGAATATTTATGAATATGATTATGGAATTCTGACGTCTGGCAATGACTCAGCACCCAAGTATGCATAGTTTTTTGGTTTCTCTTCCTCCAGAAAATTACTGATAAGTTTTGCAGAGTACAGTCAAACATCAATATTGTGTGCACAGTTATAACATAGGATATGGTGTAGCTTGATAGCACTGATTCTGTTGTAGTGTTGATTCAGTTAAAGTGCTAATTCTGGTGATAACTACTGAGTCATAGCATGGATTTTCTCACACTATCAATTCATTTTGAGTGGAATTAATTATAGCATTGACCCGGTATGTATGGATTCAGATAGAGTGTTGACCTAGTACCTACTGAATTATAATTCAGATAGTGGCGTCTACCAATGGTGGGGGCACTGGGAAGCGGTTTGCAGAATGATCTCCCACAGCGACCAGAAGTGGGGATGCGTTTACCATGCATGACGCTGATGCATAAAATAAATTAATTTACAGTTCTGAGTGACTTCTGAGCCTCTTATCTATAAGTCAGCCCGAGTGGAAACGGTTTGTTCTCCCATTCCAGGTGGGGATGGGGTTAGACGCCACTGAATGCAGATTCAGTAACATTGTTGATTATATTATATGACTTCTATAGCACCTTCATATATTACCCAAGACATCAACTGACGGTTGCTTCAAATGAAATCATAATCTGTTGGGGAAAGTATGTTGAATTCCAAAAAGCCAGAGACACCACACATTAGCCTCTGATGGATGAAATTTGGAGGGTACAAATAAATGTTACATTAACAAAATTACATTATATTACATTACATATTATCATATATTCATTCTACACATTAGTAGTTAGATGGGGTGCTCAACAGTGTAGTGGTTAGCGTGCTGGACTGTCAATTGCGAGGTCGGGGTGCAAATCCTCACCAGGGCAGAAATTTGGTTCGAGATTTCTGCTTCATCTGCACCCCATCCATCTCAGCTACGAGTGGGCACTGACTGTACACTGTTGGTAGTAAGATGAGACGGTGAAGGAGAGAACTGGCCGCCTGCCATCATATGCTGAGGTTAAGGAAATGAAGTCACTAACACTTCATACCCATGGCTGCCTCAGGACTAGCTTAAGGGACTGCGCATTTTTTCTTCTATGGTAGTTGGATAAGATGAGATGTGCACATACTGCATCGGATGCTATCAGTCATGCTGAGCAAGGACTTTCCAGCAGCCTCATCGGGTGATTCACAGGTGACAGCTGCCTGCATGTGTCCATCCTTTAGCATCTCCATCAGCCACAGCATCTCACAGTCACAGACCAATGCATTGGAATCAAGGCGCCTAAAACACACAACAGTCTTACTTTATCATATATATATATATATATATAATTTATATTTATATATATATAGTTGCATTCGACCTATCCTGTCCTAGATGAGTCAGGTATGTGATCTCTTAGGGGCGTAGACAGACGACCTCTAGTGGCATTTTGGTAGAGCTGAGGCAAGATGCTTTTTGTCTTCAGTCGATAGGCACAAGGCACTTTTTACTGTTGTTTGGCCCATTTTATTATTGTATGCTATCCTTGGTTAAGGGGTTTTGTGGCCCTGACTTCCTGTGCTATCTCACAGAGGTTAGATATTGTATGTGGTTGTAGGCCTACATAGCAGACTTTGTAATTATTGTACACAGGAAATAAATACAGTTTTACGGTAACCAGATACTATGGTTCATTTATAAGTTCCCTAGGCCTTTAAATTAAACAATATATGTATATGTATACATAGAGTTTTGTATTAATTACTTGTCTTGCAACATACATAAATGCCCATAAGTCTAAACACTCAAGGTTAGAACACAACCTATTCACTACTCTAGGTCAACATGAAGTCAGAGTTGTCATCGCCATAGTTGTTAAAACCGGTTTTTTGTTTTTTATTTCTTTCCAAAAAAACGTCTTTTTTCCGTTTTTTATTTTTCTTATCGTTTTTTCCGTCTTTTATTTCTTGTATGTAACTTTATTTATTTATTTAGTGTCTGTTAATATTTTTTCTGTTAACTTTTTTTCTGATGTCCCTTATGTTGTCTCCGTACTTTCAAGATTCAGCTAATTTTAGTCACTAATTATGTCATCATTTGAGAAATAATTAGGCCTACTTTGTGAAATAGCACAGTACAAGAAATACAATTTTAAAAAGTTATTTCTAAGTTATCTAAAATGCCAAAAGAAAAGGGTGCGGAATGAATTCACCTTACTTTGATAAACGAGAGACAAAATCTCAGCATTGGCTAAATTGAAATGCATTTACTGTGAGAAAGTTTACACCATATAATCTATACCTACAAGTTTAGTTTTTAATTGTGTTAGTTTAGTCAGCATGGACTATGTGGACTTATGTTTACAATTTAAATTTGAAAAGATTTCAATATTTTTAATTTCTCAATTTCTTATTAAACCAAACCTATAAGAAATAAAATAATTGTTGAAGAATGATGTTATTTAGCGTTTACTAATAAAGTTGTGCTATTTGCTGATTAAAGGTTTTCAATTTTAAATTGCAGTAGAGCCTACCAGATGCGAGAAAGTCAAATTATTTTCTTTTGTCGTTTTTTCCGGTTTTTTTTTGTTTTTAATTTTTTCAAAAAAACCGACGTTTTATTCCATTTTTTTATTTAGTTTCTATCGTTTTTAACAACTATGGTCATCACCATTAGTGTTGTCATCGTATCGTCATTACTGACATCATCATCGTCATTGTCATCATCATCGTCATCATCATCATCATCGTCGTCGTCATCATCATCATCATCATCATCATCATCATCATCAAATGCACTGGCCAGTTCTTTCATTTTTAGTTCATTATTATTCTGCGAGTATAACAGGATTGCTTAATAATACATGAAGTGGGGCACGAAATGTAAGAGAATAATGCCTAAACTAATTTAATTGAGGGAAAGTGAAAAGAGAAAGGGTGTCCCCGATGTTAAAAATTGATGGACTTCTGTGCTTCCTCAATGTGGCCAACCAGAAATCACACCATGCTTGTCTACAAGAAACCTCCAATCTGCCACACCCAAAACCCTGTCACTTTTTCTGCAAAGCAATACTCCACCCAGTGCACTTGTCCCAATCTCACAGACGCCCTGTGTAAGTAAACTACGGGCTGGCATAGCTACACTAGACTCAATTGCGTATTCTTTACGATTCCATCTACTGTTCATTTCTCGTCTGGGCGATGTGGAAATACCAGGAGTTGACTGCAAGGAATACCCTGGATAAGTCAGCAGCCTACAGAGAGCAATGGCCACACAAAAGTACTCAGCAGTAGCATCCTTAGCAGTGTTATTAGTACCAGCAACTTGCAGGACACTTGATTTATGACCAGAAACAGCAGACACTGATTCACGTATCGAGAGCCATCGTAGACGTGACTGTCTGGTAATAAACCACATTCAATGTGGCCAATATAGCCATAGTTTATTGTTTTTGTACTTAACAGGTGATACTAAGAATATCTCATCTGATGACCTCTATACCACCATTATCAGAAAGTATATATGGCACATGCATCAACTGATGTGAATTTGATGTTTCACGTGAAACTGTAGTCACAAATTGTGACCTGTTGGTGAAGCCCCAATCTACATCATAAGTCAGGCTACAGTGGGTAAGTGGGTGGGTTGGTGTGTAAGCATATTGACACAAATAAGTCTCAAGTTTGGACCTGAATGACAATAACTAACCAACTCGAAGTAACTGTCTGCAGAGGCGACCTTAACACATTTTTTGACACAGGAGAGTTTATATCTCTATCTGTGAATGCCAAAGCCACACAAATGTCTGCTGAATTCTGGTGGCATTAGCAGCAATGCACTTTTGACCATTGGACTATTACTTGCCATTAAAGAAGCGGTTGTTTTACAAGCAGTTTATTTGAAACAAGTCAACAACTCTTCGGGATAACATTTTCCAAGTCACTGAGGTGGTGGGAACTGGTGAAATCCTCTGGTAAAATCCTCTGTGATATAGGTTGGTGGATTGATTGACAGCGTAAAGGAGGCCATAACACGATACTGGGCGAATGAGATAGAAATTAAATTATCATATTGCCAATAGTGGTGGTGTTGTCGTTAGCGTTGATAGTGGTGGTGGTGCGGTTGCTGTTGCTGTTGATGGTGTTGCTGTTTGTGTTGTTGTTGTTGTTGTTGGTAGTGTTGCCAGTCTTGTTGTCCTCGAGACCAAGGTCTTGGTCTCGAGTGCACTCGAGTTCGTTTTTAAAAGTCTTGGTCTTGGTCTTGGTCTTGAGGTTCAAGGTCTTGGTCTTGGTCTTGGTCTTGAGGTTCAAGGTCTTGGTCTTGGTCTTGGTCTTGAGGTTCAAGGTCTTGGTCTTGGTCTCGCAAGACCAAGACCAAGACCGGCTGTTAATATGAACAGTCATTTAACAGAACTCAAGAATTCTGTATCAAGCCTGCTTGCATCATACGACCAATATCTATGGATGGATACAAGTCATGTTGGTCAGGAAAACCCATTGGCAGCAGCAACAGTTATTCTGTATCAGACGGTATGATAAACTGTGGGAAGATTTCAAAAGAACTCACTATCTGTACATTTACATCCAGTGCTTGAAAAGCTACTCTGTGTGTGTCAGCGACTTCAGCACCTGTAGAACGTATTTTTTCACATGGCGGAATTTTTATGAGGCCCACCAGGCACGTCTTGGTCAGAAAATTCTGAGTGAATTGGTTTTTATAAAATACAAAAGGCATTTGGTATAAGAGTTTGCGTAAAGGACTTTTGAATACAAATTCGGATTTCTCTGCAGTTTGCATTTAAAGTTAATTTGCTTGAATAAAATAAAAGACTCATGTTTACATTAAAATAGCGAATATTCCGACTCGACAATTTTTATAAGTCTTGACCTGATTTCGATTTTTTGGGTCTTGGTCTTGGTCTTGAGGTTCAAGGTCTTGGTCTTGGTCTCGAGGTTCAAAGTCTTGGTCTTGGTCTCGAGGTTCAAGGTCTTGGTCTTGGTCTTGAGGTTCAAGGTCTTGGTCTTGGTCTTGGTCTTGAGGTTTAAGGTCTTGACAACAAGACTGAGTGTTGCTGTTGGTGATGTTGTTGGTAGTGGTGTTGTTAGAGGTATTGTTGCTGTTGGTCCCTAAGCTTTTGCAGAATAACATGAAGGTTGGCTCTGTAATGCAGCATAACTTAAACAAATCGTAAATGCAAATCTACAGCTTTTATCTAAGGTTGTTTTTAGTCGGCTAGTAAACTCCAACTCAGAAGCCTCTATAAAGCTCAATTTGTGTATCCTATCCTAAATTAAGGCTACCATTATACTTCCCAAATTAGACCAACTTAATTGAAACTCCTCTGAACTCCTATTTCAGTGGCCAATATCAAACATATGTATAGCTAACAGCTCTTCACCTGACGACTGACTAACTGCGCCTCAGATTCCCAAATCTGTGCAACTTTGCATACATTACATTTTTTTAATAGTAGTTGGTGGCTTGTAACGTAGGAAGGTCGGTTCGTGTCGTAATGTAGTACTGTAGGCGTAATGTAGTACTGTAGGCGCGATCCTTATCGGTGCGGCCACGATCAAGGCCGGTAAGACGATAGCTCGTGCCTCGGCCTAACCGGGCCAAGGTGTCCCATGGCCTAATAGACTGACGACCTTCAGTGGATGAAAACTTTGTTCATGAAGCACGACAATGATGATGAAAACGAATCTCTAACTACGAACGTAATTCTCTACTTGTACTACTAGTTACGTGTTAAGATTAGCGTCTACTTATATACAGAATTATTGCCTGCATGCTGCACTAAATAGACCATGTTGGTAAGGTAGTCGGATAGGTTACTCTTGCTTGCTCACATAGCTACCTTGTTTATCTCTTTCTCATTCTCTGTCCATATCTGCCTTTGTCCCTGGTTACCTCTCTCTGGCACTTGCTCAGTCGGTCAGTGGCCTAGTATTTCAGATTGGGGCTCTCTACATGCATGGGTGTGTCTCATTCTGTATCTGAGTGCATGCTTTCTGTCAAATTATCTGTGCCACATAAGTCAACCTCTACACTAGTACATGTTTAATTGTATATAAGTATTACTCAGTGCTCGTGAATAAGCTGGAGTCCTGGACTTAGCTTTAGAGTAGTTCTTTCAAAATTTGGAGTTTACTATTATGATTACATGTATTAGCATGCATAATTGTGTGTGTGTGTGTGTGTGTGTGTGTGTTTGTGTGCGTGCGTGCGTGCGTGCGTGTATGAACTTTCACTAATTGTACTACGAACTTTATGTGTGTGTGTGTATGTGTGTGTGTGCGTGTGCATGTGTAAGGGAAGAGGAGAAGATTCCGGAAGCAATTGAGATCAGAGACATTGCAGGAAAGTCACTGAAACAGGTTGAAACATTTAAATATCTGGGATCGACCATGAATGCACAGGGTGGCTGCGAGCATGACATCAGGAACAGGATTAAGGTGGCTTGGCAGAAATGGAGAGAACTAACGGGAGTGTTGTGTGACGCCAAAATGCCAACCCAACTCAAGGGAAAGGTATACAAAACAATGGTAAGACCGGTGATGCTATATGGAGCAGAGGCCTGGGCGCTGACAAAAAGGGATGAAGGGTTACTGGAGAGAACAGAGATGAGAATGCTACGATGGATACTTGGGATCTCACTGAAGGACAGGAAAAGAAATGTGGACATCAGAAAGAAGCTCGGGGTGGCATGTATAACTGACAAAGTACGAGAGACCAGGCTGAGGTGGTATGGACATGTAATGAGAAAAGAGGATGATAGCTGTGTTAAAAGAATCATGAATGCAGAGGTATATGGACGCCGCAGTCGGGGACGACAGAGGAAGAGATGGGAAGACACGATACAACAAGACCTAAAGCTCCTAAGACTGAAGAAAGAAGATGCTCAAGAAAGAAACAAGTGGAAGAGAAGGATCCGAGTGGCTGACCCCTCTCCAAAGAGGGATTAATTCGAGCCTGAAGGGAAAGAAGAAGAAACCAGCTTCAGCCTTCAACCAAGTAAACCACAGTAACAGGAAGACACACAGATTATGCATGCATGTTTGTTTATGAATGTGAGAGGGCATGTATGTATGTATGTATACATGCATTATATATGTATACTTGCATGCGTGCATGTATGCATATGAATATTTATGTAGCACATTTTAAGTAACTCTCTAAAGACAGTGGCATGAAATGAACTGACTTACAGTCGTCGCAGGGAATTGAGACCTGAGAAGATTCCCTGCGGAAGTCGCTTCAGCCGATTGTTATGCAGAAACCTAAGATACATCAATATCGTTCTCTATTTAACCTAATCATCAGCATCATCAATCATCATAATCACTATCATTCTCAATCTAATCATCAGCATCATCATTCATCATGATCGCTGTCATTCTCATCGCAATAATCATTGCCATGATCATTATTATTATTATTATCATTATTATTACTATTATTTTCATTCCGTTATTACCATCAGTGTTGTCATTTGTCACATTATAACAATAATAATAATAATAATAATAATAATAATTATTATTATTATTATTAGTATTATTATTTTAATTCTGTTATTACCATCATCATTGTTGTCATCCTCATTGTCATAATCAACACTATCATCAAATTAGTTTTATTTTTAATTTTATTGTTTTTATTGTTACTACTATAATCCTCCTCCTCCTCCTCATTGTTGTCATCACAATCATCGTCATCATGATGATCATCATCATTATCACCACCATAATCATCATCATCATCGATCATCATTCAGATTTACATAAAGAAGATTGGGTTTCCAAAAGATTGAAGCATGCCATGCTTACAGCCTCTCGAGCAACGGAAGTCCATTAAATGTTCCTGGCTGTAAAACCTCCAGTTCATTGAAGTGAATGTAACTGAAAAATGACACAAACTCTCCAATTACATTACATGGTAACTAATTAGCTGAGCACTTGAATGGATTCAAACATCATATATAATCTAATCTGTAAACTTCTACAGTGCCATTTTGTGATATACAATGCATCCTGATGGTCGTTTCTAAGCAAAACTGAATTCCAAAATCACGGTACGGTACAACCATAATTTGAAAATGCCTTTCTTGTAAAGTTCAGAAGTGCACAAATATCATAAGTGCACAACAAAGTTGAGAAGTGCACATCCTTTCGACAGATGAATATCCACAAGGCTACATATATACAAGACCAATAAGGCCCCAGGGACTGGAAGACTGGTTTGAACAAAATCAGGCATGCAGAGGCATGGATCTTTAACCTAATATGGCTTTACAACATTACCCGAAATTCAGTCTTGTTGTCCTCGAGACCAAGGTCTTGGTCTCGAGTGCACTCGAGTTCGTTTTTAAAAGTCTTGGTCTTGGTCTTGGTCTTGAGGTTCAAGGTCTTGGTCTTGGTCTTGAGGTTCAAGGTCTTGGTCTTGGTCTTGAGGCTCAAGGTCTTGGTCTTGGTTTTGCAAGACCAAGACCCAGACTTTTGACAATATGAACAGTCACTTAACAAAACGCAAGGATTTTAAAAATTTATCCAATAACTACTAATACAATTGCTTTAGAATTTACACGGTGTGAGTGAGGCTTTACTGTTGTTTTGGACATTTATTTTTACTTCCGGTTATTAACCATGGAATGATTTCAAAACAGACTCACCATTTGTACATTTACATCCGGTACTTGAAAAGCTGCTCTGTGTGCCAGTGAATTCTACACTGTAGAACGTATTTTTCACATGGCAGAATTTTTATGAGGCCCCACAGTACACGTCTTGGTCAGAAAATTCTGAGTGAATTGGTTTTTATAAAACGCAACAGGCATTTGGAATAACATTTCGCATGAAGGACTTTTGTAAATACGAATTCGTAATTCTCTGCAGTTTGCATTTGGAGTTGTTTTGTTTGAATAAAAAAAGAGCTTCATTTTTAATTAAAATAGCGAGTAGTCCGACTTAACTTTTTTAGTAAGGAATAGTATGATTTTGTGATTTTTTGGGTATTTTTCTCGGTTTTGGTCTTGAGTTTCAAAGTCTTGGTCTTGGTCTTGGTCTTGAGGTTCAAGGTCTTGGTCTTGGTCTTGGTCTTGAGCTTCAAGGTCTTGCTCTTGGTCTTGGTCTTGAGGTTCAAAGTCTTGGTCTTGGTCTTGGTCTTGAGGTTCAAGGTCTTGGTCTTGGTCTTGAGATTTAAGGTCTTGACAACAAGACTGCCGAAATTCCATTACACCAACTTTCATGCATCAACATCATTTATTAACCTGAGAAGTTATGGTGCACTGTAAACTTATACGGGACACTATACGGGAAACAGTCAAACTGGCCTTTATGCTGTAAAAAAATCTACAGAAAGAAACAAAACAACAACTATATGAGGCAGGCATGTGTAACACAAATGCATGTACAAACAGTGGGTGTGAGGTTGAGTCACTCCCTGTGTGTCACTGGTAGAGTTCTGGACACAGTTCTTCCATATCAGTCCACAGATGTACATATGTTAATTATGTTTATGGTCTTACAGGCTGTAAAGTAAAAAGACCAAATGCCAGTAGCATTATAATTACTATTACTTTTATTGTTATGTCAGACAATATTTAAGGCAATCAGTGCAAGTGTGCCTTTCACCTGTGCATGAAGGTAAAGTATCAAAGTAAAGGTAAGGTAACTATGTGAAAGTAAGATAATTATAAGTAAAGGGAAGGTAACTAAGTGAAGACAACTATGTAATGGTAAAATAACTTATAAATGAAAGTAAAGTAACTAAATGAAGGTAAGATAACTAAGTAAAGGTAAGGTAAGGTAAGAAAACTACAAAATAACAAGTTAATTTAAACTCACAGCTGCTCGAGATCACCGAGTCCATGAAACACCTGACTTTCAATTTCTGATAACTGATTCTTGTACAGATAGCTATAAAACGAATAATTATTTATCAGAGGTTTCTAAAATAATTGATAAAGTTTAGTTCGTAGGATTTGAACTAATGATATGCTCAATGGATACGTCAGAGCAAGCAAAAAGCAACCATCCACCCATCAAGCAACCCATCTGTTCATCCATCCATTCATTCACCCATCCATCAACTCAACCATCCACCCACACATCCATCCACATATCCATCCACCCATCCATCCAGCAAATTTCAAGCATATACCACCCAATCTATCCATCCATCAATCCACACACCAAAACTGTCCTGTTTTTTACCCAGGCCTTGCAGCACAAGGTATGTGTCAACAACCTATAAATATGAAAAAATTATCTCTCTATAAATCATTCCATAAAATTGACTCAGACTTAATTACATGCTGTCTAAGTGTCTGGTAACAGTAATTAGCTGATTAGCCTAAATATATCCTAATAATGTCATAATATCTTATGTACACAATGTTGCTAAGTAACCAGTTCACGTAATCAGAAAGAATTACAGAATTCATTAATTTTTTATATTATCTGATCTAATCTAATCTATGACTTCTATAAAGCCATCATTACATGCACAAGGCATTTATAGTCATTGGTCGCTTCAAGTGAAACAGCACTCAGAATAATAATAATAATAATAATAATAATAATAATAATAATAATAATAATAATAATAATAATAATAATAATAATAACTTGATATAGTTTCTTAGAGCCTGAGGGATCCTTGCTACCTCGGGCGATAAAAAAAAAAAAATAATAATAATAATAATAATAATAATAATAATAATAATAATATGCTTTCCCCCAAGACGAGGCCTGACCCTCCAGACACTATCTCTGCTCCTACATAACAATAATTTTTTCAAAATCCTGAGGGATCCTAGATACCTCGGGCAAAAAAAAAATAATAATAATTAATAATATAAACGAACAGAAATGTCACAGGCTGTGTCCACATTTACGTGTTACGTTTAAGAGTTAGGCGGCGAAGCCGCCCCAGGCCTCTCCCTCTTGGGTCTCTGCCTGGTGGCGAAGCCACCCAGGCCTCCATGCCTCTGGGGCGGCGAACAGAAATGTCACAGGCTGTGTCCACATTCACGTGTTACGTTTAAGAGTTAGGCGGCGAAGCCGCCCCAGGCCTCTCCCTCTTGGGTCTCTGCCTGGTGGCGAAGCCACCCAGGCCTCCGTGCCTCTGGCGAGAGGATATTCTTAGCTGGCCGGCCGAGGCGAGACGTCGCCAGAGAGGCTATGTTTACATCGCCGCCCCAGGCCTCTCCCTCTTGGGTCTCTGCCTGGTGGCGAAGCCACCCTGGCCTCCATGCCTCTGGCGAGAGGATATTCTTAGCTGGCCGGCCGTGGCGAGACGTCGCCCGAGAGACTATGTTTACATCGCCGCCCCAGGCCTCTCCCTCTTGGGTCTCTGCCTGGTGGCGAAGCCACCCAGGCCTCCATGCCTCTGGCGAGAGGATATTCTTAGCTGGCCGGCCGTGGCGAGACGTCGCCCGACAGGCTATGTTTACATATGGCGCCTATTTCAAACGAACTGATTCGAAAGAGCCTACTCTCGCCCCACATTTCTGACCAATGACGTTCATGTTTAGGCCTACTATTGCGACCTAATTCAAAGTCAAACGAACTCATTCGAAAAAGCAATATTCTTATTTATAATCGATATAGGCCTACTTCCTATCGTCATCTCAGTTTTTTCGTTTCTTCATAAGTATATGCAATCCTCATAGAAGGAATTTGTTTAATTTTTATTTCGCTTTTTCCGATTTTCTCACGAATCGCAACACTTTTGAAAGACATCATGGATTACGATTATGTTGAAAAGAAACGTCGTCATAATAAAGAGCGAATGCGAACATACAGAGAAATATTAGGTGAAGATTCTAAAAACACATTTGATCAAGGAACTTAAAATCAACCTCGGTAAACATAGAAACATGAAAACACGAAAACACGAAAACACAAACTGATATTTCATAAATTATTTATTCACAGCACAATTAAAAGGTTAAAAATAAATCTCAAGTGTGCACTTAAATAAAAGGAATTCAAATACATTTGAATTTCCGAAAAATATGCAATTAGTCGTCGTTTAATTGGATAAACATGCAAGCCGGAAAAACTGAAGCTAATATTTCCGGATTCAACACTAAATGAGGTCAACAAAAATATGCGCTAAATTGGAGTCAACCAATCGCTAAATGGAGGAGGTTCTCTTTTAATATAGACTGTGTTCAGCGTTCCTAAATACTAGACATCCTCATTCCTCAATACTCATAAATTGTTTGGCGATCTTCAGTCTAACCTTGTACCTTCCATACATCGCTCATATTTACGAAAAGGCCCAAAACACGAAAATCCGGAACACGCTAACCATGTGTACCTGTGTTGCAAATTGGTTACAAACGGACGAGTAAGGGCACAGTATTGATTCCAATTGGCTGAAGGCGATTAACCTCTGTGTCTCTGTCTGTCTGTCTGTGTGTCTGTCTGTCTGTCTGTCTGTCTGTCTGTGTCTCGCCTTACAAGTCGAAGTATTAGTGTCAACCAGAAATTGATTTTAAATTGTCTGGCTTTTCTGCAGCCTAACCTTATACCTTCCATATATCACTCATATTTACGGAATGGTCCAAAACATGAAAACCCGGAACACGCTAACCATGACTACCTGTGTTGCAAATAGATTACAAACGGACGAGTAAGGGCACAGTATTGATTCCAATTGGCTGAAGGCAATTAACCTCTGTCTGTCTGTCTGTCTGTCTGTCTGTCTGTCTGTGTCTCGCCTTACAAGTCGAAGTATTAGTGTCAACCAGAAATTGATTTTAAATTGTCTGGGTTTTCTGCAGCCTAACCTTATACCTTCCATATATCACTCATATTTACGGAATGGTCCAAAACATGAAAACCCGGAACACGCTAACGATGACTACCTGTGTTGCAATTAGATTACAAACGGACGAGTAAGGGCACAGTATTGATTCCAAGTGGCTGAAGGCGATTAACCTCTGTGTCTCTGTCTGTCTGTGTGTCTGTATGTCTATCTGTCTGTCTTTCTGTCTGTGTCTCGCCTTACAAGTCGAAGTATTAGTGTCAACCAGAAATTGATTTTAAATTGTCTGGGTTTTCTGCAGCCTAACCTTATACCTTCCATATATCACTCATATTTACGGAATGGTCCAAAACATGAAAACCCGGAACACGCTAACGATGACTACCTGTGTTGCAAATAGATTACAAACGGACGAGTAAGGGCACAGTATTGATTCCAAGTGGCTGAAGGCGATTAACCTCTGTGTCTCTGTCTGTCTGTCTGTATGTCTGTCTGTCTGTCTGTCTGTCTGTCTGTGTCTCGCCTTACAAGTCGAAGTATTAGTGTCAACCAGAAATTGATTTTAAATTGTCTGACTTTTCTGCAGCCTAACCTTATACCTTCCATATATCACTCATATTTACGGAATGGTCCAAAACATGAAAACCCGGAACACGCTAACGATGACTACCTGTGTTGCAAATAGATTACAAACGGACGAGTAAGGGCACAGTATTGATTCCAAGTGGCTGAAGGCGATTAACCTCTGTGTCTCTGTCTGTCTGTCTGTCTGTCTGTCTGTGTCTCGCCTTACAAGTCGAAGTATTAGTGTCAACCAGAAATTGATTTTAAATTGTCTGGGTTTTCTGCAGCCTAACCTTATACCTTCCATATATCACTCATATTTACGGAATGGTCTAAAACATGAAAACCCGGAACACGCTAACCATGACTACCTGTGTTGCAAATAGATTACAAACGGACGAGTAAGGGCACAGTATTGATTCCAAGTGGCTGAAGGCGATTAACCTCTGTGTCTCTGTCTGTCTGTCTGTATGTCTATCTGTCTGTCTGTCTGTCTGTGTCTCGCCTTACAAGTCGAAGTATTAGTGTCAACCAGAAATTGATTTTAAATTGTCTGGGTTTTCTGCAGCCTAACCTTATACCTTCCATATATCACTCATATTTACGGAATGGTCCAAAACATGAAAACCCGGAACACGGTAACGATGACTACCTGTGTTGCAAATAGATTACAAACGGACGAGTAAGGGCACAGTATTGATTCCAAGTGGCTGAAGGCGATTAACCTCTGTGTCTCTGTCTGTCTGTCTGTCTGTCTGTCTGTCTGTCTGTCTGTCTGTGTCTCGCCTTACAAGTCGAAGTATTAGTGTCAACCAGAAATTGATTTTAAATTGTCTGGCTTTTCTGCAGCCTAACCTTATACCTTCCATATATCACTCATATTTACGGAATGGTCCAAAACATGAAAACCCGGAACACGCTAACGATGATTACCTGTGTTGCAAATAGATTACAAACGGACGAGTAAGGGCACAGTATTGATTCCAATTGGCTGAAGGCGATTAACCTCTGTGTCTCTGTCTGTCTGTCTGTCTGTCTGTCTGTCTGTCTGTCTGTCTGTCTGTCTGTCTGTCTGTGTCTCGCCTTACAAGTCCGAAGTATTAGTGTCAACCAGAAATTTATTTTAAATTGTCTGGCTTTTCTGCAGCCTAACCTTATACCTTCCATATATCACTCATATTTACGGAATGGTCCAAAACATGAAAACCCGGAACACGCTAACCATTACTACCTGTGTTGCAAATAGATTACAAACGGGCGAGTAAGGGCACAGTATTGATTCCAATTGGCTGAAGGCGATTAACCTCTGTGTCTCTGTCTGTCTGTCTGTCTGTCTGTCTGTCTGTCTGTGTCTCGCCTTACAAGTCGAAGTATTAGTGTCAACCAGAAATTTATTTTAAATTGTCTGGGTTTTCTGCAGCCTAACCTTATACCTTCCATATATCACTCATATTTACGGAATGGTCCAAAACATGAAAACCCGGAACACGCTAACGATGACTACCTGTGTTGCAAATAGATTACAAACGGGCGAGTAAGGGCACAGTATTGATTCCAATTGACTGAAGCCGATTGACCTCTGTGTCTCACTCTTTCTTTCTATCTGTCTGTCTTTCCGTCTGTCTTTGTCTCGCCTTACCAGTTATAGTAGGGCCTATTAGTGTCGGCCAGAAATCGACATTAAATTGCCTGGCTTATCTGCCAAGGAAATATGACACCGTTTCAGTCACTCGTCAATAGACGTTGATATAATGCAAAGTCAATATGAAGAATTAAAGTATGAATTGTGAATCTTCGATATTAAGTAATGGAGTGTGTAACATAATATAATTAGGTATAGACGAAACGCAGGCCTAATCACCATAAAGAGAGGGAAGGATAAGATTATGCAAAGTAATGTCAAACAAATTAAATACTCAAATAGCATTCGATATGCACTTGTTCTATGTTCATGCTAATGTTGACAATACATGACGTACCAATTGATTTACACAGAAATTCAAACTACACTAAATTATACAAACAAAGCTTATCTAGACTGAAAGTTCCAATTGGGCTATACAAGTAATCTTGGGCAGACTGGGTGTTAAAGTGACAGAAAGAGTAGGCCTATAAGAGCTATGAAACAACAAGTCGACAACTCAGTTTTGCAGTTGCCTCTCTTTGAGACATTTCTTCCAGACTTGTTAGCGTTACCGACAACACAGCCCTGAAACATCGACGGAGAACGTTTACCGCATTTAGGTGAGGAATTTTTTTTATTCGAATTACTGCTGAGCATCGTTAAAAGTATGAAAGTGCCGATTTTTTAAAAGTTAATGATCACTAGGAAACAAATATCTTTTACAACAGTTTAATCTCCTATCATTATCTCCCTGTGATAACAAATCCTATTAGAATCTCCCCCAACTCCAAAACCTTGATTGATAATATCTTCAGCACAACTTGGTCTAAACTACAGCTAGCTAATATTACCATATATCTGACATCTCAGATCACTTACCCATTCTTGCGCAATTTTCCTTTGAAAATACGTATAGTAAAGAGAGTAATTATATAGAACGAAGATACGTAACTTCAGGCGGTCTTGAAAAATTCTCTAAGACGCTTAGTGAGAAGAACTGGGACTCAGTTTTGTGTTATTGTAGTCAAGGTTTAATTGATGAAGCTTATGAAACCTTTATTCACAGCTATATGCATGCCTATAACGATGCTTTTCCCCTTCAAAATGCATTTAAGGAAAATAAGACCAAGTATAACAATCCATGGATGACTCCGGGATTACTTATGTCCTGTAAAAAGAAAAACAGTTATACATTAAATGTATGAAAAAATCCAGCCCTATTAATAAGAAAAAGTTTACCACGTATCAGTGGCGTACCGAAGGGGGGGGGCAGAGGGGGCGAGTCGCCCCGGGCGGCACTTTTGCAGGGGCGGGAAAATAGGGTTGAATAAAAATAGAAAAGAGTGAATTTTGGAGAAAAAAATATGAAAGAAAGAAAAAGAAGGAATGAAAGAAACCGTCAGTTGTTCAAGTCGGCTTGGATTGCTTTGATCGTTGGGGGCGGCATCACTCTCAGAAGTCTACGATAAACTCTAACAAAACTGCAGAGATAGAAGCGGAATCGCACTTATCTATTAAACTGTTATCAGAGTAAGCGACTACATGTACATGCAGCATAGTCTACTTTAGAGCATATTCTTGTTTTGCCGCCCTTCATAATTATAATATATATACGCCTATAATTTTATATGTATATATGTAGGCCTATAATCTAAACGAATTAATGACTTAGATTAGAATTTAATCACAAGCTATCAATAGGCCTATCACAATCACAGCCTTTCACCACTTAGTTTAGTTCCTTTAAAATAATTTTTAAATTGGTCTGGTTTTGACAGAAAATGATTGCATGATTTTGTCCATTGAACAGAGTTCAGTAATCGTATTAAGTTATTTTCAAATCTCGGTTACTGGCTGTGAGAGAAGTTTTTCAAAACTGAAACTGATTAAAACTTGTTTAATGTGCACAATGAGTGAGACGCGATTGACGAATTTTGGCAATGCTGTCCATTGAAAGAGAGGTGACTGAAAGAATTAATTTTGATGATGTCATCAATGATTTTGCAGCCGTAAAAGCTCGCAAGATAACGGTTATAACATAGTGATAATATAGTAATTATAACATAATATAGATATGTATGTAAGTATGCACTGTACAGATTTCAGTAACAGTCGCAAGTCATGAATCGTAGCCTAATGCTTCATTCCACACTCTTAAACACTTTCTTTTCACTGGTTTTTTCGCTCTGGGAGCGCCTCCGATAAGCGAACACTGAGAGGCGCTTAATGTTCAGATACACACAATAGGCCTACAATGCAATAAAGTGTTTTATCATCTAAGAAAATAGATTTCAGTAAGTTTCAATGTATCGCTAAAACTAATAATTACAAAATACATTGAAAAGAGAAAACCCAGAAAGGTTATAAACTGCAAAATAAAATAAAATAAAATTGTACGTGTAATCGGGCCTAATATCGTCGGGTAGGCCTAATATCTTTGAGAAAATAGCATATAGAAAATTAAGTTGGCAAGGGCGGCATTTTGGGCCTTCGCCCCGGGCGGCATTTCAGCTCCGTACGCCACTGCCACGTATAGAATTAAATTTACATCCTTAAGGATAATTGCAGAGCGTAACTATTATGCTGCAGAGTTTCTTAAGCACATAATCCTAACTATGCATGCCATATGAATAATTATTACTGAAGGATTCACTACACAATTAAAATGTTATAACTGTTTGGTACAATTCTTTCAGCAATAGTTTTTGCACTTGGACAATTGAAGGAGGTGAGCAGGAAAGAGGCGGAGAAGATGTTCCGAAAAGACAGGCTGTAAACGGATAATAAAATTGCAGCAGTGTAAAACAATGTCATAAATTATACCGTATTAGCTCAAACACTTGCACATTTGCTCTTGAATAAACCGTAGTTGTATCATTTTTAATAATGTTCTTTTCTTCAGTGTTCTATAACTTGGCAAATGACAAAGTCACATCAGCCACGACTGATGTGTGGCGTCCGTTTGTAAACTATTTGCAACACAGGTAGTCATGTTTTGGGTCTTTCCGTAAATGTGAGTGATATTATATGCAAGGTATAAGGTTAGGCTGCAGAAAAGCCAGACCATTTAATATATATTTCTAGTCCACCCTAATACTTCAACTTGTAAGGCGAGACACAGACAGACAGACAGAGACACAGAGACACAGAGGTTAATCGCCTTCAGCCAATTGGAATCAATACTGTGCCCTTACTCGTCCGTTTGAAATCTATTTACAAAACAGGTAGCAATGGTTAGCGTGTTCCGGGTTTTCATGTTTTGGACCATTCCGTAAATATGAGTGATATATGGAAGGTATAAGGTTAGGCTGCAGAAAAGCCAGACAATTTAAAATCAATTTCTGGTTGACACTAATACTTCGACTTGTAAGGCGAGACACAGACGGACAGACAGACAGACAGACAGAGACACAGAGGTTTATCGCCTTCAGCCAATTGGAATCAATACTGTGCCCTTACTCGCCCGTTTGTAATCTATTTGCAACACAGGTAGTAATGGTTAGCGTGTTCCGGGTTTTCATGTTTTGGACCATTCCGTAAATATGAGTGATATATGGAAGGTATAAGGTTAGGCTGCAGACAATTTAAAATCAATTTCTGGTTGACACTAATACTTCGACTTGTAAGGCGAGACACAGACAGACAGACAGAGAGACAGACAGAGAGACATACAGACAGACAGACATACAGACAGACAGACAGACAGAGACACAGAGGTTAATCGCCTTCAGCCAATTGGAATCAATACTGTGCCCTTACTCGTCCGTTTGTAATCTATTTGCAACACAGGTAGTCATCGTTAGCGTGTTCCGGGTTTTCATGTTTTGGACCATTCCGTAAATATGAGTGATATATGGAAGGTATAAGGTTAGGCTGCAGAAAAGCCAGACAATTTAAAATCAATTTCTGGTTGACACTAATACTTCGACTTCTAAGGCGAGACACAGACAGACAGACAGACAGACAGACAGACAGACAGACAGACAGACAGACAGACAGAGACACAGAGGTTAATCGCCTTCAGCCAATTGGAATCAATACTGTGCCCTTACTCGTCCGTTTGTAAACTATTTGCAACACAGGTAGTCATGTTTTGGGTCTTTCCGTAAATGTGAGTGATATATGCAAGGTATAAGGTTAGACTGCAGAAAAGCCAGACCATTTAGTATCAATTTCTAGTCCACCCTAATACTTCAACTTGTAAGGCGAGACACAGACAGACAGACAGACAGACAGACAGACAGACAGAGACACAGAGGTTTATCGCCTTCAGCCAATTGGAATCAATACTGTGCCCTTACTCGTCTGTTTGTAATCTATTTACAAAACAGGTAGCAATGGTTAGCGTGTTCCGGGTTTTCATGTTTTGGACCATTCCGTAAATATGAGTGATATATGGAAGGTATAAGGTTAGGCTGCAGAAAAGCCAGACAATTTAAAATCAATTTCTGGTTGACACTAATACTTCGACTTGTAAGGCGAGACACAGACGGACAGACAGACAGACAGACAGACAGAGACACAGAGGTTTATCGCCTTCAGCCAATTGGAATCAATACTGTGCCCTTACTCGTCCGTTTGTAATCTATTTGCAACACAGGTAGTCATCGTTAGCGTGTTCCGGGTTTTCATGTTTTGGACCATTCCGTAAATATGAGTGATATATGGAAGGTATAAGGTTAGGCTGCAGAAAAGCCAGACAATTTAAAATCAATTTCTGGTTGACACTAATACTTCGACTTCTAAGGCGAGACACAGACAGACAGACAGACAGACAGACAGACAGACAGACAGACAGACAGACAGACAGACAGAGACACAGAGGTTAATCGCCTTCAGCCAATTGGAATCAATACTGTGCCCTTACTCGTCCGTTTGTAATCTATTTGCAACACAGGTAGTCAGGGTTAGCGTGTTCCGGGTTTTCATGTTTTGGACCATTCCGTAAATATGAGTGATATATGGAAGGTATAAGGTTAGGCTGCAGAAAAGCCAGACAATTTAATATCAATTTCTGGTCCACCCTAATACTTCAACTTGTAAGGGGAGACACAGACAGACAGACAGACAGACAGACAGACAGACAGACAGACAGACAGACAGACAGACAGGCAGGCAGGCAGACCGACAGACAGACAGACAGACAAACAGACACAGAGGTCACTCGCCTTCAGCCAATTGAAATCAATACAGTGCCCTTACGCGTCCGTTTGTAACCTATTTGCAACACAGGTAGGCTACACATGGTTAGCGTGTTCAGGATTTTCGTGTTTTGGGCTTTTCCGTCAATATAAGCGATGTATGGAAAATATAGGGTTCGACTGCAGACAAGCGAGACAAATTAATGTCCATTTCTGGTCGACCCTAACACTATAGGCTCTATATGACACGCCTTCAGTTAAGCTATTTGCAAAAAGACAGAAAGACAGACAGACAGACAGACAGACAGACAGACAGACAGACAGATAGACAGAGATTGTGACACAGAGAATGACGGTCAATGCCCTTGCTAGTATGGTTGTAAGCTTTTTGCAACACAGGTCAACACGCCTTGTGCTTTCCGGAATGAAACCCGGAACCGGAACATGTTTACGGAACGGAATATGTTTTCGTGCCGCTGTATTTACCCGGGTTTAAAATCAACACCAGCGCCTATTCAAACGGGCAGTGAAGGATACACCCCATCAATTCACTGAAAAATGAACAAGGTCGAGGCCATACGGTCGCTATAGGAAATCGCGTAGGGGTACATTTACATTTAGCTGCATTCTATGAGTGTCTATCCGTGGTCACTTATATTACCGTGTTAGCACGGGCAATCGTCTAATAATAATAATAATAATAATAATAATAATAATAATGACAATTATATGGCACTGTAATACAGCCATGTCATTACAAGGGCACCTCATAATCAACAATCAGCAGGGTAGCCCTTAGCAAACAGATAAGTCTTAAGCCTAGATCTGAAAGATTCAACTGTGTCAGCAGCTCGGATAGCAGCAGGTAAGGCATTCCAGCACCTGAGGCCAGCAGCCAATAAGGCACAATCTCGAAAACTCCAGAATTCTTAACCCTCGAGTATCTGATTATCTGATATCATACATCACACTAATATCATTTTGAATTCATATTTATGTAGCTCCAATAGTTAATCACTAATCATCAATCAATGGTACTAAGCAACTGTGTTTCAATTTTAAAAGACACTGAAACTTTAACTATGTATTTGTGTGGAAGAGCTTCTTCATCACTAATTATCATCAAAATACATGTACATCATTATTAGAATGGTCGCTTGAAATGTGTTATAATAGTTTTAGGGTGATTACCCAGTTTGTAGCTGGATATGTCTCTGTTGGATCACATTTTCAGCACCAGTATCAACCATGAAACTTAAAGCTCACTATAAGCAGTTGTTGCTGGTGATTCAGTAACTCAAAATGGTTTTGGATTGAACTGAAATGAAATGCTTGTTCAAAGTCCTTACAAGTCCATCACCTTAGTGGATGAGGTTCGAACCTGGACTCTTGGTGTTATAAGGTAAATGCTCGGCTAACTTGAAGCACAAGGTATGGTCTTAGCCACTGTACCTACCGATACTTCTTAGACGGGTATTGCCTATTCAAACTGGCAGAAGTGGACGGAAAAACAATCAGTAGTGAGGCTATAGGAAAAACAGCACAAAAGCAGTCTGAGTCTCTAGCCAGCACGAGCTGAATTCTAAAAACGGAAGCCACAGGAAAATTCCTCCTCAATTTTACACATTCTCAGTTGCTCCACCAATATTGTCGCTTGTCCACCATTGTTTGTCTCAAGCTCCCCTATCTATCTGTGGCGTTCTACCGCCCGTCCGGACGCCTGCACTCTCGTTGCGCCGGGCGGGTGTCCTGGTGGTGGTGACTCCAGCCCACTGCCCGTCTGGAGCCCCACCAGAGTCACTTCCTTGTGTACTTTAACCGTAAAATGGCTGTTCTCTATCTCTTCCCATAGTGAACGTTCCTATCAGAGGAGATTCAGGATTGGCCGCTTAAGAAAGGCAACACTATACCGTTCTATCTCGGGGTCTGACTCTGCTCTTTTCCGCGGTCGCCGGATGGGCAACGTCCTGCAGGATGGCCGTCCTTCAGAACAGGGTTCGTTCTCTTACCAGCAGGAGTCTTCCTTCTTTGTGTGCCTTCTTAGCTACGGCTTCCTCTTACTCTCCAACCGATCTGAACTTTGACGTACCATTCTACATCTCGTGACTCGAACAATCGCCATTTATAAGGGACACCAAACGTTTTCTAAGTATCGGGAACAGGGAATACATGCGACAAGTCTCTGCATCACATCGTCCTAGACACCGGTCTATTGGGCAACTGTCAAAGGTAACTCTCAACGTCATGTCGTCTAGGCACCTGTCCATACGTCTTCCCACCGTACGTATCTCTCGCTCCATGTCCGTGCAGGGCATACCGGCCTCACACGTATATTATCATGCACCACATTTACGGAGTAAGTTTCCTTACCCGTCTTCTGTGTTGGCAATTGTCGACCAACACAGTGATAAATTCTGCTTCGAAAGATAACGGTAAGGGGGTCTATGGCACTCTGATAGTGAAGGTCCTCTCTCTACCCTTCGCTATCTACACACAGAACTTCGTTCCGACCTACGCACGAGGGGGCCCATCCTCGCACTTCAGTCAGTTCTCAGAGCTGTGTGTTGCGACAAGCAAATATGTTTCTACCTGGGTATCCGACAACCCGGACTTTCACGTATCACTCTCTTGGTCTGCTTTATTATTTCCCTTCAAACACGGGATTATCGTACTCCTCACCTCGGCACTCTGATTAGCCGAATCTCGCTGGGAAACGCGGTCGTGCCTCTTTAGGACCTGGGTACCCGACTACCCGATCCAAACTTTGAGGTTACTCTCTTGGTCTGCGTTAATGCCCCTTTTACCTGGGGACGCTCGTACACTTCACCTTGGGACTCTGACTAGCTGAACTTCAGCTAGGAAAACCCGGACATCTCTCTTCCAAACATGGGTTCCCGACTACCCGAAAGTTCACGTATCGTTTACTCTTGGTCTGAGTCAATGTCCCTTTTACCTGGGACTCCCGTACACTTCACCCTGGGATCTGACCCGCTGTATCCTCTCGTTGCGGCGTATCCCTACCCGTTTACACAACCTTTTATCTTCCCACTATTCAGAATTAGTCTGTCTCGAGACCTGAGCAGTAGAGTGGGCCCTTACTCCACAAGCCGTATCTCTTGAACCTGACTCTCTGAATCCATTAGAGAACGTAACAGTTGTGTCTTTTCCGGGAGCGCACAGACTCGTACTCACACTCGATTCTGCTAACGGTATCTGTGGGTAAATATCAGTAAATTTACCCCGCTATTGCACACAGACCTGTGTATCTTTCCCCCGTGGGAACTGTCCCGAACACCGTAACACCCAGCGGTCGAATCGTGCGGTTGGTCTCCCGGACGGATATTTGCCGGTAAACCGCGGGAGTAACTATGACTGCAAGGGAACCAAACGCGGGGACCGCGAATGGAAAATTTACCGGTAGTTCCCCGATGTTATCGAACGGTACCAACGGGGTCACCCTCCCCGTACAAATCGAACTGTCACCACCGGGGTCTTTGCTTCCCCGTTTTTATACAGACCTGTGTTTTCTCTAACTCTCACGATCGGTCTCTCCCCGAGGTTTACTCAGCCTGTTAAACTTCCACAATCGGGATTCAGACCGGCTCGCGATCTAACGGCAGGGTGGGCCCCAAACCTGTCGAATCGGCGGTCAATCCAACACCCAAGAGTGATTAGTTTTGCTGTACTCGGGATCGCACTGGTTAGCCAATATTTGACGATACTTGAACTGAGTTATCACTAATCGGGTCTTTGCCCGCGTATCTCTCTGACTGCTACCACCGGGCTTTGCCCGTATATCTCCGACGGTCAACACCGGGTCTTTGCCCGCGTATCTCCGGGTCTTTGCCCGTGTATTTCTAACGGTCAACAGCGGGGCCTTTCCGCGTGTATCTCTGACGGCTACCACCGGGTCTTTGCCCGTTTATATCTGACGGTCAACACCGGGTCTTTGCCCGCGTATCTCCGGCCGTGTATTTCTAACGGTCAACAGCGGGGCCTTTCCGCGTGTATCTCTGACGGTCAACTGCGGGGGCCTTTCCGCGTGTCTATCAGACGGTCACCAGCGCGGTCTTTCCGCGTATATATCCAACGGTCAACAACGGGGCCTTTCCCCGGACTCTACCGATACAGACCTGTGAGCCTTTATCTCTCACGATCGGTCTTTCCCTGTAACGCGAACCAGATACCAACGGGATCTTTCCCGTCTTTCTATCGTACAGTCACCGGCGGGCTCGCCTTTCCCGTCTTTACCGAACGGCCACCGACTGGGGCTGCTTCCCAGTCTTTATCGAACGGAGCCGCCGGGGCCTTCCCCGGACTATCGAACGGTTTACCAGCGGGGTCACCTTCCCCGAACTTTACCGACACAGACCTGTGAGCCTTTATTCCTCACGATCGGTCTTTCCCCGAATCAGCCTTCCATGATCAGACTCGGTACTGCTCGCGATCTACAACAGAGTGGGCCCTTACTCCGTTGGATCGACGCTTTGCCAGCACTGGTCAGACCGCGTTTGGAGCGGCTGTCACTCGGGAGCGCACTGATTAGCCTTGTAAATAAATATTTGTAACCTAACCGGTACCCGATCGAATCACTCGCCGTATACTACCACACGGAGTGCAGTATTAATCGCTAACCAACGACACTGAAGAACAGTATCGCTGTACATGCAGGATGCAGCGTCGCCATCCTACGATATAGGCAAAACACCGTGAGGCAGCCTTTACTTATCCCTCACCACACTATACCGTGGCTTGTTCCTTATATACTAGCCTACGCACACCTTCTCAAATACAGGTGTCTAAGGTATCGAAATCAACCTATTATACTAAGTGCCGCCCTAGCTTTAGGCCTTATTTATTGGACCTAAAAGCGTGTAATATTATACTAATTAATCCTTTGAATCGCTTAAATGACAAAAATAAGCTAGAACTTAAATATTGGCTATTTTAATATCAAGTTAGCGCTACCATTTACGCATCGGCCGCTGATGCATTTCGTCGCCAGATACCGCGTCAACAACACAGCTATTATTGATTAAACCTACAATCAAGACCTGTGACTAGTCCGCCACACTCTCCCCACCTTACTTAGATGCGGAGCATCTCTGACAAAATCGGGGACCTTAATCACTCGTGACACAGAAACATCTCCAACCCAGATCCACTTAGAAAGCAAGGAACCATTGTACCACTGGTTATAGGGCGGAATACCTCGGTCATCTGGACGACTTACTCGGTCAAGTACTCAATCCAGACCCATCCATCTCCGCACCCCGCACGAACGCCAAGTAACGATGATAGCCTGAGCATCTAAGAGAAGCCCATCTCCTGCGAACCGTACTGACGACAGCCTGTTTAATGGTGCTAGAGATCCAAACCACCACCCTACTGGCAACTTGTCTAATCCACCAAGTCGCCAACCTTAGCCGGCCCTCTGTCATGAACCTGAGCTCTACCTAACCCATATGGCCAGGAGACCTAGGAGAGAAAAGTCACCAACTATCTCCCGATCTTGCATATAAACGATAACTCCTTCACGTCACGCACACCTCCAAAATAAAACAACGGAACACAAATAATCGAACATGGGAAGTGACAGCCGCTTGGGATAACATATTTTTTATGTGTTTCTCTTTTTAATATTTTTTTTGTAGTTTTCTTTTCAAACATATTTTCGTATTTGCACAATTGTCCAACAAGTAACGAAACTCTACATCAAAAAGAAACTGAAAGATTGTCCTTCGACATAGTCCCAAAAAAGCCTCCGCAATCAAGCGGTAACTAGTACCGCTAAGTCACTATACTGTATCCTACGAGAAACAGTCCAAAAGAAACGCTCTCATCAAAATGTAAACTCAAAAGTGTCTTTTCAGAAAACCACCGCAATTAAGCGGTAACTGGTACCGCAAATCATCGCACATACGAACACCACAAAAGAAAAGTCCAACTTCATCAAGAGGAAACTCAAAATAATGTCTTACGACAAAAGTCCATAAAACCACCGCAATTAAGCGGTAACCACATCATACTTGTGATGCAACTCCGTGTTTCTCCTCGTTACTAAGTCTCAAAATTACTTCAGTAACTTATGCTCGGTAGCAGATACGTTCCGTTCCCGAGCCGAATTCTCAGACTGGTTACCCGCCGACTGCACTCTTATTAGTGTCGGCAATGAACAGGCAACGCTCTGTACCTCCCAATTCTAACCCCAAGGAAACAACATGGGACCAGCGACCTTTCACTTCCGGAATCCAAGAGACAACGCTGTGGCCTGCGTTCCAGAATCGCATCGACACATTCTGCTACACTTCAACGTTCGGAATTACCTGGACGACAACACTGGCTTCGACGGATCCTACGTCCAGCCTAAGATTCGCTCCTTCACCTCCTCCGGCAGCTCTCTGTGCACACCACCGTCTTATATGCCCTTTTGTCCACACTGACACCAACGAGGTAATCAGTGTTTCTCCAAATTACCCGGGCTCCTACGGTTCCTATGCACTTCCAGGGGTTCCGTTCCCCTATTAACAACTGCCTCCAACCTGGTGAACTCTACTGCGAACTTCCTAATCTCTGCAACCCCGCACGAACGCCAAGCAACGATGATAGCCTGAGCAATAATCCTTGGTGCGAGCAACCACTCTGCGACCGTAGAGAAGCCCATCTCCTGCGAACCGTGCCGACGACAGCCTTTTTAATGGTGCAAGAGATCAATAACGTGAATCGTGATTCGACGCCAGTCGTCCATCATCCAATTCTCGCCCTTCACTAGATTCTCGAAATCGACATCAAGAAATCCCAAGCGATCATCCGTCTACAACGTTGACTTTCCGGTTGTCTCTTGCCCCTTTTACTCGGTCGTACTTATGGTCTGTTTCGCATGCTTATACTCATAAGCCACATCTGCCTCAACATTAGCAGGATCTCTTCCTCGCACCTTCTGTGCTAAGACTTGGATTGGCGAACGCATCTATACAAGCGTCGCAATCACCCGTTTCCAAATAATCACTTTCAGTCCTGACTGCAACAGAACCGTCAGCCTCCTAATCTCTTGCACTATAGCTCAGACTTTCTCCATGAGCTCCCCCGTTAGTGCAAAGATTCATTCGAACTAGGCTTCTCTGTTCTTCGGACCCGTAACTGGCGTTAATCTCTTCATTTGCCAAGCTACATTTCCTGTGCACCCTATCTCACAACAACTGAGATGGACCCTATTAAAACGTATCTTAATTGGTCTGTTTTCTCCTGGTCACTCCAATGACCTGCAGCTAGCGCAACTTCTAGCTTCACCAAAAACGCGAACGCTGTCGTCTTTCCATCATATCGCTCAACAAACGTATGACACGATCGGTCAGATTTTCGCACTCTTCTAAGTAACAGGCGTTTTCTCACACGCCTCTAAATATTTCTTTATGGTAACTTCGCTATCACCAATGGATTCAATTTCGACTCCAGTGGTCAACCTGATCATTTTCACTTCTCCTCTAAACAACGTACATCTGCAGAGTACGCCCCCTAGAATTCTCCGTATATCTCACAGTCGGTCAACGGTTCACTTTCCTCGACAGTGCGTGCTTAATACAAGTCACTTCTGTGTAACGGGCGTCTTCCCAGTACACCGCTAAGATTCCTTCGTATATCTCACGGTCTCCATGCGGGTCACCTCCCGCGAAAAGCCCGATATCCGACTTTCCTCATTTATTCCAAAAACTCTGGGAATTTCCACCGACTATCGAAACACTACCACCTCGTTCAGAGCTGTCTCTCAACGTAAGCTCCTGAACTATTTCCGCTTCATTGTACATACGGAAATCTTCCCATCGGCTGTCAACGGTACCTGCCGCCGCCGCCCCGATGAAACGATTATAGTCTGTCAAGACAGTCTTCGGCCGAGTCACTGTTCACTGTCGGTCAACTGCCTTAACTTCACACCCACCACCGAGGGTGAAGTTGGGCTTCTTATCCGTTCCCGTTCTCCTGTCTCTGTTTCTCTATCACTTTCGTAACTATTAGTCTCACCAGCGTATTACAGCGTAATCGAACTCTGCCGTTTCCCCGATCTACGCCTCGTATTTCGTATTTGTGTTCCCGAGCCACTGAAATCGGACATACAATATCATCTCTCTCCGGTAACCTGACACCAAGGATTCGCCTTCTGTGTAAAGACATCTCCAATTAGATAACGCGGTTCTCGAACACACAAAAACCAACCGCTAGGAAATCATCCAAGGAGCAGAAACGATCTAACCAAAAACATCGAAGAAAAAGACATGGACCGGTTATCACTACCAAGCAGTCTCGGAACCAAAAGACGCAACGTGGACATACAAATGACCAACTCTTCTCAAAAGACCTGACAGAAGGGGAAAAGAAACACGCAAACGCGAAGAAAGCGACAACACTTAGGGAAACGATCGGTAAGAAACCAGGAAAACAACGAATGAAACCTGGGAACCAAGTGACCAACAACTCCCACAAGAACTAGGTACTCAACCTCGGAAAGACTCAAAAACAACGAGAAGTCGCATCGAATACTAGCCTCCGGAATCACCCGAAAACACCAACGAGATGAAAACGGCAGACGGCAGCGCGAACTACCGAAACATCAACTAGCAGAAACGCAGAAACAGAAAGAGGAGAAAAACAAACTCTACCGCATTATCCGAATACTGCAACGATTCGAGTTTCCACACGATGCCCGAAAACTCTGGTCCTGTTACAACGCCTTCCTCATACACTCTCGGCCACTATACGCCACACCCAAACGCATAGATTTATACCGTATTTAAACTAAGTACTTGAACCAGCTCAAGGGATCCTCGTATGCCTTCTACCGCTTTCCCATGTATAAGTCGCGGTACTCTAACGTTATCGAAAGGGCCTTGATAAATCAAGCCCGGTCTTTTCTACAGTTCGCTACCAGAACTGACAAACTCGTAATTTGTATCGTTTTAGACATCTACACATTAGTCCGTGGAACGAATCTCGCCCATTCCACAAAACCAGTGAGAAAACGTTCCTCTAACGTTGCCAATCTGGGCCCAGCTTCCGTTTCAATTCGACTAGCGCACCAGGCGCAACCGATTCATACTACCACATATTCCGCCGTATCTTTGCAAATAGTGGGTAACATCATTCGACTCGTCAACTGTATCTTCCAGAATTTCCTATCATCTACAGTAAGAAAACGCTGGTACCCCACTTCTGGTACCAGTTGTGGCGTTCTACCGCCCGTCCGGACGCCTGCACTCTCGTTGCGCCGGGCGGGTGTCCTGGTGGTGGTGACTCCAGCCCACTGCCCGTCTGGAGCCCCACCAGAGTCACTTCCTTGTGTACTTTAACCGTAAAATGGCTGTTCTCTATCTCTTCCCATAGTGAACGTTCCTATCAGAGGAGATTCAGGATTGGCCGCTTAAGAAAGGCAACACTATACCGTTCTATCTCGGGGTCTGACTCTGCTCTTTTCCGCGGTCGCCGGATGGGCAACGTCCTGCAGGATGGCCGTCCTTCAGAACAGGGTTCGTTCTCTTACCAGCAGGAGTCTTCCTTCTTTGTGTGCCTTCTTAGCTACGGCTTCCTCTTACTCTCCAACCGATCTGAACTTTGACGTACCATTCTACATCTCGTGACTCGAACAATCGCCATTTATAAGGGACACCAAACGTTTTCTAAGTATCGGGAACAGGGAATACATGCGACAAGTCTCTGCATCACATCGTCCTAGACACCGGTCTATTGGGCAACTGTCAAAGGTAACTCTCAACGTCATGTCGTCTAGGCACCTGTCCATACGTCTTCCCACCGTACGTATCTCTCGCTCCATGTCCGTGCAGGGCATACCGGCCTCACACGTATATTATCATGCACCACATTTACGGAGTAAGTTTCCTTACCCGTCTTCTGTGTTGGCAATTGTCGACCAACACAGTGATAAATTCTGCTTCGAAAGATAACGGTAAGGGGGTCTATGGCACTCTGATAGTGAAGGTCCTCTCTCTACCCTTCGCTATCTACACACAGAACTTCGTTCCGACCTACGCACGAGGGGGCCCATCCTCGCACTTCAGTCAGTTCTCAGAGCTGTGTGTTGCGACAAGCAAATATGTTTCTACCTGGGTATCCGACAACCCGGACTTTCACGTATCACTCTCTTGGTCTGCTTTATTATTTCCCTTCAAACACGGGATTATCGTACTCCTCACCTCGGCACTCTGATTAGCCGAATCTCGCTGGGAAACGCGGTCGTGCCTCTTTAGGACCTGGGTACCCGACTACCCGATCCAAACTTTGAGGTTACTCTCTTGGTCTGCGTTAATGCCCCTTTTACCTGGGGACGCTCGTACACTTCACCTTGGGACTCTGACTAGCTGAACTTCAGCTAGGAAAACCCGGACATCTCTCTTCCAAACATGGGTTCCCGACTACCCGAAAGTTCACGTATCGTTTACTCTTGGTCTGAGTCAATGTCCCTTTTACCTGGGACTCCCGTACACTTCACCCTGGGATCTGACCCGCTGTATCCTCTCGTTGCGGCGTATCCCTACCCGTTTACACAACCTTTTATCTTCCCACTATTCAGAATTAGTCTGTCTCGAGACCTGAGCAGTAGAGTGGGCCCTTACTCCACAAGCCGTATCTCTTGAACCTGACTCTCTGAATCCATTAGAGAACGTAACAGTTGTGTCTTTTCCGGGAGCGCACAGACTCGTACTCACACTCGATTCTGCTAACGGTATCTGTGGGTAAATATCAGTAAATTTACCCCGCTATTGCACACAGACCTGTGTATCTTTCCCCCGTGGGAACTGTCCCGAACACCGTAACACCCAGCGGTCGAATCGTGCGGTTGGTCTCCCGGACGGATATTTGCCGGTAAACCGCGGGAGTAACTATGACTGCAAGGGAACCAAACGCGGGGACCGCGAATGGAAAATTTACCGGTAGTTCCCCGATGTTATCGAACGGTACCAACGGGGTCACCCTCCCCGTACAAATCGAACTGTCACCACCGGGGTCTTTGCTTCCCCGTTTTTATACAGACCTGTGTTTTCTCTAACTCTCACGATCGGTCTCTCCCCGAGGTTTACTCAGCCTGTTAAACTTCCACAATCGGGATTCAGACCGGCTCGCGATCTAACGGCAGGGTGGGCCCCAAACCTGTCGAATCGGCGGTCAATCCAACACCCAAGAGTGATTAGTTTTGCTGTACTCGGGATCGCACTGGTTAGCCAATATTTGACGATACTTGAACTGAGTTATCACTAATCGGGTCTTTGCCCGCGTATCTCTCTGACTGCTACCACCGGGCTTTGCCCGTATATCTCCGACGGTCAACACCGGGTCTTTGCCCGCGTATCTCCGGGTCTTTGCCCGTGTATTTCTAACGGTCAACAGCGGGGCCTTTCCGCGTGTATCTCTGACGGCTACCACCGGGTCTTTGCCCGTTTATATCTGACGGTCAACACCGGGTCTTTGCCCGCGTATCTCCGGCCGTGTATTTCTAACGGTCAACAGCGGGGCCTTTCCGCGTGTATCTCTGACGGTCAACTGCGGGGGCCTTTCCGCGTGTCTATCAGACGGTCACCAGCGCGGTCTTTCCGCGTATATATCCAACGGTCAACAACGGGGCCTTTCCCCGGACTCTACCGATACAGACCTGTGAGCCTTTATCTCTCACGATCGGTCTTTCCCTGTAACGCGAACCAGATACCAACGGGATCTTTCCCGTCTTTCTATCGTACAGTCACCGGCGGGCTCGCCTTTCCCGTCTTTACCGAACGGCCACCGACTGGGGCTGCTTCCCAGTCTTTATCGAACGGAGCCGCCGGGGCCTTCCCCGGACTATCGAACGGTTTACCAGCGGGGTCACCTTCCCCGAACTTTACCGACACAGACCTGTGAGCCTTTATTCCTCACGATCGGTCTTTCCCCGAATCAGCCTTCCATGATCAGACTCGGTACTGCTCGCGATCTACAACAGAGTGGGCCCTTACTCCGTTGGATCGACGCTTTGCCAGCACTGGTCAGACCGCGTTTGGAGCGGCTGTCACTCGGGAGCGCACTGATTAGCCTTGTAAATAAATATTTGTAACCTAACCGGTACCCGATCGAATCACTCGCCGTATACTACCACACGGAGTGCAGTATTAATCGCTAACCAACGACACTGAAGAACAGTATCGCTGTACATGCAGGATGCAGCGTCGCCATCCTACGATATAGGCAAAACACCGTGAGGCAGCCTTTACTTATCCCTCACCACACTATACCGTGGCTTGTTCCTTATATACTAGCCTACGCACACCTTCTCAAATACAGGTGTCTAAGGTATCGAAATCAACCTATTATACTAAGTGCCGCCCTAGCTTTAGGCCTTATTTATTGGACCTAAAAGCGTGTAATATTATACTAATTAATCCTTTGAATCGCTTAAATGACAAAAATAAGCTAGAACTTAAATATTGGCTATTTTAATATCAAGTTAGCGCTACCATTTACGCATCGGCCGCTGATGCATTTCGTCGCCAGATACCGCGTCAACAACACAGCTATTATTGATTAAACCTACAATCAAGACCTGTGACTAGTCCGCCACATATCACCTCTCAGACATTCCACTCCCAATTAAAGTCTCATCTCTTCAAGAATTCCTACCCTGAGCCAACTAATTTTCTGCCTTCCAATCTCTTTCACTGTAAATGAAACTTACCTTAGCAGCCCCTCTGTCTCCTTCTCTTCTAGGTCTTTGACTCGGATCTCTGTTTGGTATCTCTGGACAACCTCTATGATATCACACAGCCCTCATGAATAAGGTGGTGCCCTGCGCTGAGCTTTTAAATATGGATTAAACAAATTGGGGCATATATTTAACAAAGCATTCAACTGTTGTCAACCACAGTCTTTAAAATCAGTGCTTATTCCTCAGTGACATTATCAGTAGTCAAAAAAGACATTGCAGTTCTCTGGTGCTATTAAAACTAGAACTGTTCTTGATGAACAAATTCTTTCAGTTGCTGAACCTAGATTATGTATCTGCTCAGTCGCTTGTGTAATTTCTTCTTAAAACATAATCTCACCTCAAGACATGTATCTTTTCCAAATTGTTAATCAACCATAGGTTGTCTCTCTCTTGTTGCACTGATATTCAGGATGATAACCAGATTGCAGAGCTTGGTTTTGGTAAGTAACTGGTTGATGCCTTGTGCATCAGATACTGGCGCTCTAGAAGTTGCTAATTAGTAATAATAATATTATTAATAATACTATTAATAATAATAATATCTATTGTTGTTAGACATGGAAATCCTAATATTTATATTTCTAAGGGTTTGAATATTTGCAGACATAAGCTGTCTGGCGCTCAAGTACATGCATTGTCCATTGCCACCAGATTGTTTTGTCTAATTATTTGAACAGACCACAATAATGTCCGGCAATGGGGCCATATTGACTGTGCTTCACTATAAGATAAATTACCTTAGGGAGGGTTCTGGCTCTGTTAATGTCTGCAGTTTCAGGCAGTACTTTTGTTTAAGAGTGCAAACTAAAAGTCTTATCTTGATGCCTGTGAATATCTCCGGCCTTTGAAGTCCCCGTATTTCTAATTGAGCATGACCATCTTATAAATAACGCCAATCATCTCATACAGCAAATATTTAATTTAATCCGCCAAGCATACATCTGGCAGAGTCCAGACTCCAAGTTATAAAGGAACAGCCTAAGCAGAAGGTCACTTTCAAAATGGCAAGCAATCCATTCGTTCTCAGTCAATCCCCAGGTAAATCAAGAATAGACAGAAGGACAGAGGATATGACAGACAGAAAACGGACGGACATACGGGCAGACAGACAGAGGGTCAGACAGACACAGACAGACAGAAAGAGGGACAAACCCACATACAGACAGATAGAAACGGACAGACTGAGAGGTATGACCGAAGACACAGAGATATACAACCAGGAAGGCAGGAAGACAGGCAGACAGACAAATAGATAGGCAGCATTATTTTTTATTTGGATCCTATGTTCAGTTGTGTTTGATATGCTAAGCAAAACATCTTTAGGGGTCAATGGGGGCACCAACCTCCACCTGCCACCTACATACAATCACGGCATGTAGGTGGGTCAAAGAGAGATGCTGAAGGAGGTTAACTGGTGGGGGGTTGATAGAGGAGAGGAATTTATGGTGCACCCGGAAGGTGATAAAGAACACGGCTCAGTCATGGATTGGCATGTAGTAAATCTGAAGGAAGTGCAGTCATTAGCAGGGGCTGGACCAACTGCGCCTCAAGGGACAAGGACTCACTGCAGATAGAAAACAGCTGCTCCAACTGGGTTCAGGTCACACGCTGACAAACGTGGGCATGGTGGAACAGAACGACAAGGACAGAATGACAAAGGGACCGAAAGAAAGAAGGACAGAGAGACAGAATGACAGACAGACCTCAGAGATACAGGGCATAGGGCCAAAGATAGACATACATTACGAGAGACAAACAAGCAGACACGCAGCCAAAAAGACAGATGCATATACAATACGAAAAAACCAAGAGACAGACAAAGACAGACTTACACACATAGGCAGGCATTTGGTATGCCTAAGACACTACCGCCACATAGACAGCGGGATTAACCTCAAGAGAGTCTACAGGCATATCAACAGTTTCAAAGGCCTCTTATTTTGACATCAACTCAGTGATGCACTATAGTGTCAGTGTGCTAGACTGTCAATCGAGAGGTCGCCGGTGTTCAAACCCCAGCCCAGGGTAGAAATTTGATTGAGATTTAACCTCCACCATAGCCCCCTACCCAACTCGATCAGCTATAATGAGTACACTGACTGTACACTGTCGGTGGGAAGATGAGAAAGCAAGGGAGAGAACTGGCCACCCACCCTCACCTGCCAAGGCCAAGAAATTAAGTTGATAACACTTCATACCAATTGTTGTCTCTCACGCTAGCTCAAGGAACTGCTCTTCTTCTTCTTCTTCAGTTCACACCACTTCAACCTACCCAATCACCCCATTCCACCACTGACTTGTTAAGTCAGTCACTAACTTGTTAAGTCAGTCACTAACTCTTTAAGTCAGTTGGTAACTCCTTCGCAACTCACTCCTGGTACTATCCTACTGTACCTCTGGACAACCCCTCTGACTTGACACAGCACTCATGAAAAGCTGGTATTCAGTCCTTAGCTTTCAAATAGTGTTTATGTAATTTCAGGGCATGTGATATTCTAGTGGCTAGCATGCTCGACTGTCAACCCAGGTGCCAGGACTTCAAATCCCTGCCATAGCACAAAGATGACTTCTGCTCCAGTAGCACTCCTTAATGAGCTCAGCTATAAAATGAGTACAGTGACTGTTACTTTTCCCACTTCCTCATAGAAATTTCCGGATTACGATGGTGGCCGAACCCAGCCAGACAGGCAACAGCCTCATATCAGAAGCGGACCCGGGCCGCTGCTATCAAAGAAGATTAGTAACGGTTTGTGGACTCAGAATGACAGCAAAAGTGTCCTGAGAAATAACGCTGTTAGTGTCAAGCATCAAGTATTTCCAGAATACAGATGGCTAAGGCAGTTACACGGTTTCGACTGGTATGCCCTAATATACGGCACCAGATTCCAGCCGAACAAAGAATAAACACACAGCCCCAGCCGACCTTCGGAAGCATAAATACACAAAAACAATGCCAGACAACTTGTTAAATTGGGCCAAATACTATAGCACAGCGGCGCCAAGGTGAGTGTTACTGTTCAATGGTAGTTCTATACAAACTACAAATGGTTCAGAATAATAAAGACCTCGAAATTCTTCAGTATATCACACCCATATTGCATTCATTACATTAGCTTTCCATCAAGCAGAGAATCCAGATAAAAATCTTTCTTATACCTCACAAATAATATATTGTAGTCACGTCAGACCACCTATTTCTGCTTAGTGTTCAGCCCTCCTACTAAGAAAACTATAGACCTACACTGCACGTTACCAACAGACACTCTGACTCATATTCTCAGTGGTTGGTCCAAAGCTGTGTAATTCATTATCCAATTCTGTTCAGTTCCTTCATGTCTAAACTTAAGACTTATCAGTTTCCACTTGTTTACCCTCCACTGCTTGACGTCAGGCTTCCTTGACCTATAGCATCTTGTGCATAATGATAGCGGCGCTATAGAAGTCATCACATTAGACTAGACTCACAGGTACCATTATCTGGTAAATATGCAGAGACTCTGCAGCAACTCTGCAGTAGAGTCGCTGTGGCCCATATTGTGGTGTTTCATGCAGTAATTAGACAGTATTCTCAATCAGCAGGTAACACAGAATGTGCTCTGACAATAGACATTAAGCTCTATGAACATTCTAGCTACACTAGTATCCATTCTTAGTAGACATCATTCTCTGGAATTTCTATCACTCACAGATATCGAAGCTTCGACAATCCCTCAAAGGCTCCATTCTCCAGCTTAGTAAGCTGATTGTTGTTCAGTAACCTGTAATGCAATGTCACATAATGTAAAGTAATGTAAACTAATGCGATCCAATGCAAAGCAATGCAGTGCAAGTGTAAAGTGTAAGGTAAAGTAATGCAATGTAATATAATGTAATGCAATGCCATTTAACTTACTATATATATGTACAGGTGATCCATGGTGCAGCAACCTGGGTCAGGTCAGCAAACATATTTATCAATCAATCAATCCTTTATTGAATCAGCAACAACAGCTATCTTAGAGAAGAAAAATAAAGTTCAACAATAATCCAAAATGTTCAGGAATTTATCTGTTGATGGTGTCAACAGGACAACCAAAAGGATAAACAAACCTGAAAAGGATACAAAAATCTGCTAGAACAGGACTGTCCCTTTTCTACTAAATAACTTCAGACCCCTAAACAATATTTGTTACAGTCACTTATAATCATTTACAAACCTAAATAACACTGCCTGAATTAAAGACAAAGACACAAACAACAAAATAGTGTAAATAATAAAAACAAAAATAGGCAGCCAATTGTAGCACAATCAATCATAAGGTACATAGAGTCAGAGGCATCTTTTTTATGTGAGGCTTGATAGATAATTCCTCAATTCAATCCTAAATCGTGCTATAGTTACTATATTTTTAGCTCAGAGGGAAGAGAGTTCCAGAATAATTGACCTATAATAATAATAATAATAATAATTTTCGTTTAATATCTTCAAACTGACAATTACGCAGTATGATTACAAATCAGTATGAACAGATGATCACAAGTTATTACAGGAGTCGAATTTTAACTGTAGACGTCAGCCATGCAAGGCGCCCATCACGTCCTACATCTCATTTTAACAACGTGCCATCTCGCGAATGAAAGGCTGAGTGGACCTTTGGGAGGGTTACAGGAAGCGATCCCGCTACCTCTTGCTCTTCACGCCAGTGATGTTACCACTACTCTATGGACCCCCCCCCCCTGAACACTTAATTGAATGCCAGTACACTTCAGACGTTTCAGCTGGGCAGATGAAGATGACCAGACATAATGGTTTGAAAATGTAGCAGTGCTCAATGTTAGCTGTCTTATTAGTCACTTCTTCTCAAAATGATCATCGTTTAATATTACTATTTTTACCATTTTACAATTTCTTTTATTATTATTATTACTATTTTAATTATTATTATTATTATTACTATTATTAGTATTATTATTATTATTATTCATTATTATTATTATTACTATCATTATCATTATTATTATTATTAGTCTTCCAACATTAGCTAGAGGCGCTTAAAAGGTTTAAGAAAAGGTTTAAGAAAAGAATAGAAATACCTAGGAAATCAGTACTGTTATTTTTGCATTCTGTTTGACCAGATTGGGAATTTCAGCAATTCCAAAAACATATTTCTCACTAACATCTAGGGCAGACAGATAGACAGACGGACGGACGGACGGACGGACAGACAGACACACGGACAGATAGGCAGGCAGGCAAGCAGGCAGACAGACAGACAGACAGAGACAGCAGACAGACAAACAGAGACAGCAGACAGAGACTAAAGTCCACTGCACTGGAAGGCTAATTCTGTTGGACTATAATCTTCAAAATGAATATCTGTAAGCAGTAGATGCTAGTGTAGGTGGAACACTCACAGACATCGATTGTCTGGTAGAAAGGCACAATCATTGTGGCCTAAATCCAGATGGTATTGTGGTCCTTGGTAGTAATTAAATAAAACTGACTGGCAGTAGGCTAACATGCACGTTCTAGTTACACTTGTGCATGTCTTATGTTCCTAGACATTGATCAGTTTCATGAGTAAATTGAGCCTCTATGGCAACACTAATTAGCAGACATTACCTTCAGATGTGAAATATGAGCATTCTGGGCACCTTAGTGTCGGATGCCAGCAGAAATGGCCTTCAGATAATTATATAATTATATGTATGTGTGAGTGTGCATGCATGAATGTAAGTAAGTAATAAGCATGCATGTAGGTATGTGTGAATTATGTGTGTGTATCATGTTTGTATGTGTATAGGTATGCATGTATTCACATATGAGTATTGAGTATACGGGTGTATATATATATATATATATATGCACATATATATAAAGTTTTTGTGATTGCTCTAGACTTGACTACTGCAATTCCCTCCTCATTGGTCTTCCCAAAGTCCGTCTTGCTCCTCTTCAGTCCGTTCTCAATGCTGCTGCTAGATTAATTGCCCATCTTCCTCGAATCTCTCATATGACCACCTTTATGACAGAAGAACTCCACTGGCTCCCGCTTTCTGCACGCATCCAATTCAAGGTCCTCATACTTATCTCTAAGGCTCAACATGGTTTCGCTCCAAAATATTTGTGACTTAATTCACCGCCCTCACTCTGCTGCTTCTCTTCGTCCTCTTCGTTCCTCTGACCGTTTGGACCTCCTCGTCCCCGTGTCAGGACTTCCCTGGCTCAATCTAGTTTTTTTGCCTCCATTGGCCCTGCTCTTTGGAATGAGCTTCCTCCGTTCGTTCGTTCTTCTATTCTCTCCTGAAGGTAACGTCTCTTCCTCTTTTACCTTTCTTAAAACTTGCTTTTTCTCTCAGGGTCTCTCGCACTGGGAGCGCTTCTGAATGGCCCACCCGCTAGAAGCGCTTTATAAATATCCGAATACAATACAATACAATATATATCTAGCTCAGTACGGTGATACATACAGTTTACTTATATGATTATCTAAAGGTAATATATGTAACGGTAATTGATGTTGTTATAAACCACTTGGTCATTATATACATGATATACTACAAGGATGGCATTTAACTACTTATATATTTCATATACATAATTATACTTCTTAAAATATGTAATTTTTATCATGCCAGTTTCTAATTTATAAAGGTATCAATCGATGGCACACCAAAACCAAGCCATAATCAGGTCAACAGATTACTGTACAGCTTGGTATTATGTGATGCATTATAATACATATCCTGCATATAATATAGGTGTTGTATTGTATTTGGTTATTGATAAAGCGCCTCTTTCGGTATGGACCATTCAGAGAGACCCCAAGAAATGAAGCAGGAGTTAAGATAAGAAAAGGAAGCTGAAGGGCTACCAGAGAGAATGGTGAAGCAAACAGGAGGAGGAAGTCGGTTCCAAAGTGAGGAACCTATGCAGGCAAATGATTTAGATTGAGCCACAGTAGTCCTGACACGGGGAAATAAGAGGTCAAGACGGTCATTAGATCGAAGAGGACGCAAAGCAACAAAGAGGCAACATGTGGGATGAAGAATTAGGTCACGTAAGTACTTCGGAGCACTGAGACTAAAGCACCAAAATAAGAACTTTGCACTGAATACAGGCAGAGAAAGGGAGCCAATGAAGGAGACTCAAACCCCCACACTTGGCATTACAAGAGAAGCATGAAAGTGGAAATATGCAAGAACCAAGGGTGGCGGGCAATCAATCAAGCGGTAGCATTGACAACAGACTGGAGAGGAGAAAGGGATAGGCCTATAAGGAGAGAATTACAATTTAGTCAATTCAAGAGCAGACGAATGCATCCATGGACAATATAGAGGTAAAGATCAAGGATGAGACAGATTGCTGTATAATCTGGAGAAGCCTCAAGTGGAAGTACGAGGAGTAGGTAAGAGTAGAGGTATGCTCTGCAAAAGTAAGAGAGCTATATATCTAGATAGGATATGCATTTTAATACCTAATAAATATACTGCATATATATATATATACTCCATAATATAAATGAGTATATAAAGTGCAAAAAAATATATCCTGATAGGTATCATTACACTTAATATAGTGCCTATCGTTTACCTTACGAAAGCACTGGGCATCAAAAGCAATAAGCATTCTGGGCATGTGAAGTGTCTGCTATTAGCAGACATTACTTGGAAGCGCAAAGAAGAGAAAGTTTGAGGCATAATAATAAGCTCGTTTGGCAGTCCAGCTAAACCAGTTACTAATGATAAACGAACTGATGCACTGATGGAACAGAGATAACCAGAACTATAACAGAAACCAGATGAAAACATCTTTGAAAGATCCAGCAACTAATTGCTAAAGGCAGAAAAATCTGCATCCATCAACCCAACACTAGAAGCATATGCCACGTGCTCAAGCGAGTAGGGTGATATAATAACAACAGCCTGTCAACAGGTAATCATACGGTAATCGTAATCGTAAATTTGTAAAGCGCCACTTCAAGAAAAGCTCCTTAGAGCTGCTACCGACCTGACAACACCAAACCAAAATTGAAAATAATGGTTTTCAAATGCTTGTGGAAAAGGTCAGGTAATATCGCAACAGTTCACCATGAAGAAACCATAAGAAGGCAGTTACACTTTCTTCTTCTTCTTCTCTTTAACCGTCCTCGATACGAGGGTTGGTCGCATTGTAGACGATTCTTCTCCATCCTTTCCTGTCTTCGGCTACTCGCAGCAACCTCTCTGTTGATAATCCCAACCATTCGCCAATGTTGTCCATCCACTTCTTCCTTGGTCTTCCTCTTGCTCTTGTTCCCGGTACCGTTCCCTGCATAATTTCTTTCTCTAGGCAATCCCCTTGTTTCCTCATTATGTGCCCAAAGTATGACATCTTTCTTCTTTTTATTGATTCCAATACGTTCCTTTCCACCCCCGCCGTCTCCAGTACCCATTCATTTGTTTTCTTCTCCGTCCATGATATTCCAAGGATTTTTCGTATGCATTTCATTTCAAATGCCTTTATTCTATCCTCCTCCCTCTTTTTGATTGTCCAACTCTCACAGCCATACATCATCACTGGCCATATAAGTGTCTTCATTAACTTTAACTTTGTGGTAATTTTATGTTATGGTTTTTCCATAATTTATTCAGATCTGCTCCTATTCCCAGTCCTCTTGCAGTTCTTATACCTATCTCCCTGCTACACTCCGCGTCTTCTGTTATGAGTGAGCCTAAGTACACGAAAGTTCCCACTTGTTCTATCTTGCTGCTTTGTACTTTGATGTTGCACTGCTTCCCAGTCAGCGCCATACACTTTGTTTTGCTCATGTTGATCTCCAAGCCCTTCTTTCGTCCTTCTCTGTCCAATCGAGACACCAGTTCTTGCAGTTCCGTTTCCGTGCTTGCCATTATCACTATGTCATCCGCATATCGTAGATTTGTTATCCTCCTTCCTCCAATTTGAATGCCTCCTGTATATCCTCTCAGAGCCTCCCTCATTACCATTTCTGATAGTATGTTGAATAAAGTTGGCGAAATTACACACCCCTGTCTGACTCCTCTTTTTATTCTAAACTCACTTGACAGTACACCTCCGAATTTTACCTTTGCCGTCTGTTTCCTGTACAGTTCTGTTATCAGGTTGATAATGTGTGCTGGATATCCCATTTCAACCATCGATAGCCATAATTGCTCATGTGACACACAATCGAATGCTTTTTTAAAATCTACAAAGCACATGTATAGCGGTCTTTGGTGCTCTCTCATCTTTTCCATTATAATTCTAAGATTCGTCACCTTTACAGTACAAAAATTCCACAAACCAGCAAAGCAGGCTAATTTCAAAATGCACACAGGTCAAGTAATCCATAATAACATTCTACATAAGCTGCATAGAGCAGCATTATATTATATTTTACTATATTATATGCAAAACAATACTTAAGTAACAGAATTCAATTAATCTCCAGCTCTCAACATATTGAATAATGGTAGCTTACAGTGTATTTAGATTCCTGAGGTTTTGGAAAGTTCCGGGTGGAATTCTCAGGATTCGGTTGAACCTCAGGTCCCTGAAGCAAACACACAATAAAACAAAATTAGAAAAACTGACGATGAACACAGACACCGTTTACATGTTTAACAGACCTGCAATGTAATTTAACATGAAGTAACACACCTACTGACTGACTGACTGCCTGACTGATTGACTGACTGACTGCCTGACTTACTATATAGTCCATCCATCAGTCCCAGTAAGTGAGTCAGTCAATCAATCAATCAACCAATCCATGCTAACAAATTTACTAACATATCTATCCTTAGAGAAACCGGCATAGTAGTACATCACTTGGCAAATAAATTCCAATCAGTCCCCCTCCCTCGAGACCTTTTCGGTTCTCTCAGGCCAACGCCCAAGCAGTCCCTATAGTATAGAATAACACAAGAAACACATATGCAAGTGGTGGAAGCGTGATTTCTGCAGCCCATCTCCAGACGACTCACTCAGTCCGGCCACTTGTCTTCCAAATAGGTTACATATCACTTATAAATGAAAGAAATACCTAGCGTTGAGGCACATATACTGTTGCCTGTGGTCAGACAACTAAACAGTGCGGCTGATAACAGTGTGAAATATAACACTGTGATAGAAGACAGTTGTGGTGGTGGTGGTGGTGATGGTGGTGATAATGATGATGATGAGGAGGAGGAGGATGTTGATCCTAGCCCTTTGAAGGGATTTTTAAAAAGGACGATCATAATGATGATGGTGGTTATGATGATAATGATATGACTATGAGCAGCAGAGCAATATTGTCATGCTATAGTGCTTGCATGTAACAGGTGCTGCTTCCAACCATATTGCATAGGTACCAGTGATGTTTTCCATAGACCAAATACAGCATCTCACCTTCCACTGTTGCATGCTGAAGTACTAGAGGTCCAACTGTTTGAAGTTGGACCTGTAGTCACAAACAAACCACACAATTCTGAGTGAAATTCCTATTTGTCAATTTACATAGCACCTTAGGACAAATTACTCATACTTATAGATTAGCTTATAGATCACAACTGTGATCTATAAGCTAATCTGGAGTAGTTGTCATGACACATGGGAGTGAACTGTGGCAAACAACCAACCTACTAAAAAGGTGCTATATTAAGTGTCGTGAAACATACATAGAAAGGACTACTGTTGAAAAATGGGTGCAGTATGTGAGCAACCACTGAAACTTACCTTACCTTAATTACTATTATTATTACGAACATTTTTAACGCGCGCAAAGTCACACAGAAATGCGAATCTGAGATACGGTTAGTCAGTCGCCAGGTGAAGAGCAATTAGATATCCATATGTTTGAAAGCCAGTCAGAAGTAATGACTGTAATGAGTTTTGAGGTGTTTCTTGAAAGAAGAAGAAGAGGTCCAGCAAAGCAACGGATAAACATTGGTAGTGGGTTCCATTCCTTAGGGGCTGCAAGAAATCTGAGAAATCACGAGAGCCCATGGCAGTGCTACATCTAGGCTGGACTACAAGACCCATTACCCATTAATGTGCTTGACAAGTGACAAGAAACTTCCTCGGACCTCCACCACAATTAATTTGTCCACTTGTCAACTTCTGGATGCACCAGTGCCTTACACAAACCTGCCTTAATTTACACTACTACTATGGAGAACTGCTTATTGTGGATGGCGAATGGGGTAAATTTATTGGTATCTACCACAATGGACCAAAGTTTTTGCAGTCATCATAATGCACAGGTAGACTCTTAAAGTGATCGCTTCAAGTGAAACCATAGTAAAGAATCGTAATCCACTGGAAAGTTAGCAGACCAGCAGAAGTCAGGCCACTGGGTGTAGGCTGTAAGCAAGTTGAAACAGATGACTAATTACATTTAGAAACCCAAGCAACAAGCTCTGACTCTGGGAAGACCTCTTGCCAACAGCTGCCAGTGCAATAAGATCACCCCATTAAGGGTAGGGCATAACAGATAACCGCCAGCCAGAGCTAGTGGGTGAAATTAAAGACCAGGGTAGATTAAAAGTTACCCAATCACCTAGTTTCTGCTTCATTCACAGAGACTGCAAGACACAAGAAGACAGCAGAAGACAGACAAACAAACACATAAAAAAAATTATAAGCATAGTACACACAGAGATAATGAGTAACAGATAAACAGAAAAGGAGGAAACCAGTCAAAGAAACAGATAAAGACACAGAGACAACAAGACACAGATAACCAAACAGAAACAAACAGAAACCCTCAGCTAATCTTAAGAAGAGATACACAGAAAAAACAAGAGACAGGATCACACATACAAGAACAGACATCATACAGAGACAAAGACAAGCAGAGAAAGAAACAGAAACAGACCCAGAAACACAGCTTTGGTTGTAATTCTGTACTGTGGACTTGATGCTGGTAGCAGTGATTTAAGCAGTGCCAGCCTATTTGTAACATACTTAGAAGGGTGACTACTGACGATTGATGGGCTACTAGGCCATCTGGTGTCAACTCAGCCCTCCATCCATACAGGTTGGTGAATAGTACTAGTGTAAGCTGGAAGGTAAAATGAGTGTCATGGTGGTTAACCAGTATGGTCATGTTTGTGTCTTGGTCAATAGATCCTTACACCCCAGGATCACAACTCTGATGAATTCATAGCCATAGAACTACAGATATACTATACTATTAGATACAGCTTAAGAAACACTCTCAGTCTCAGCTAATCTCAAGTTGCACATCTTATACATGTTTCTATACATAATTATGTGCAGTGCACATAGTACATACAAACATAAATGATCTATACCAGCCTACATGCATACATACATTTATTCTGGATATTTCTATAGCGCCTCTTCAAGTCAACTACTACTTCTACTCAGAGGCGCTCCCGACTACAGCATTGACACTGTGCCGAAGTTTTCACACCGAAGCGCCACAAGCAATTGCGAGTGAAGAACTTTCCCAAGGTCCGTACGCAGCAGCTAGAGTGGGATTCGAACCTGCAACCCTCTGGTCACAAGGCGCCGAACTTACCACTGAGCCACCACGCCCCACGTACATACATATGCATACATACATTCAAACATACACAGATGTTTAACCACTTGCTTTACCTTGACCTTAATCACAACCCGGAACTGTTGTCTATGAGTATTCTGGCACATAGGCTACATGTACTCAACTGTGCATAAGGCAGCAAGAGAAAGACAGCAAAGACCCTCATGGAAATCTGATAGTTAAGCTTTGGGATTATAGCTTTCCCACTGGAGTTAAATAATGTCTGAAATGTAAGTAACACCAGCTGCCAGCAGCAGTCTTAACACAGTAAAGTCAGCCGGGTGGATTCCTACAGAATAGTATCAGACAAAAACTCTGTACAGCAAGAGCCATCTGTAGATACTTAGTGATTACAAGCATGAGATAAATAAGAAACAACATAACGGATCAGAATGTTGAGATGAGCAAGGTGTAAAAAGAACTGCAGAACTGCAGAAAGCTGAAGACTACAAAAAAATCTGAGACAACAGTCCTTGGATATGAAGACAGTTCTACTCATTCGATGGTTTGGTCATGTAAAAAGAATGCAAGCAGCACTACAAACAGATCTGAAGGAACAAGCAACAAATGAACACCATGACTATCAGTGTTTAATCTAGACGTCATTTGGGGGGGAAATTTCCCCCCAGGATTGAAGTTTCCCCCCCCAGAGGTCGGCAATATAATAATGTATGGACTGTTTTTGGGAAGAAATTCCCCCCAGGATCCAAGGATACATGCTGCGCTCCCCCGAATTCCTAAAAAAAGTCGTCAAACAGTTTTAAGTTCGAAAAAAAAGGTCATAAACTTTGTGAAGATGAAATTCCAACTTTGAAAGCTGAAATTCCTAAACTCAGGAAATTTTTTGCCGTTTCAACTCAGATGAAATTTCTCCGAAAAAGGTCGCCGTTGTTGATCCCCCCCGACAAACCTTGTTTCCCCCCTCAGAAGAGGGGGACTATATTAAACACTGCATGACTATATATGCTAAACAGACAACACAACAAATGATCACAAGATTCGAACTAAGCAAGATAAAAAAAGCAGGCTTAAGAGAATGGAGATCAATCATTTACACCAATCGTTCATTCATTCTGAGAATTTATATAGCACCTCTTCAAGACACCTACTCAGAGGCACAACACCAAATTGCTGGAATACAAAAACTGATTACAATGAAGCTGATTAAACGTTGTATTATAAAACGGTGATAACAATTAGCCAATGATGATAATAATAACAATAAGTTGTGTGTTTAAGCCACATCAGTTGCAGATGTCAGAATCAGTAGACAGTAATTTCAGGAGTTGAGTCACCCTTGAGTGTGGTATGTCAAGTGATGCATTCACCTATTAGAGGTGTACATTGAGTTTCAGGTTAATACACTATAAAACATAGAAGTGTATAGTCTGCTAAAATCCCATAGTGCATGTGCATGGAGAATCAACGTTGGCCTCTAGGTTCCCCTACACAAGCATAATCATGAACAGAAGACAGCCCAGTGGACCCCTTAACGGCTTGCAGCTCAACCCTTGTGGACTTCAAACTTGTACTACTTATAAATGCATTCCGTATTCCATTTGTTTCCGTGGTTGATATAACCAAGAGTAACAGACTACAGTGTAAGTGCCTTAACATTAGGCAGCCTATGTGTTTGAGCTTTCAAGCTGCACTAAGACTTACGTAAATCATACACTACTGCATTTCTGCATATTAGTGTGTTAACACATATGGTTGGTTGCGGTGGTGTTGCGTAAATGCGTCTGTAGTTAACAAACATCAACAACCAGAATAACAATGCAACATCAATGACAAAAAAGAACAATATACAGGCATGTACCTAAGGAAATCATTCTATCTATATAGTAAATTAGCTTACTTCACTGTATGTTAAATAGATACCAAGGGCGGATCCAAAATTTCTGATTAGAGAGGACACAGTAATGAAAGATTGTGGCAAACGTTAAGCCCGTGTATCAGTCACCACATGCAGACATGTAGTTTGGAGCCATGTAGTTTTGTGGGAAAAGGTCTACTCCCTGAATTGGTAACTGTTTATAGTGTATTGTAATCATAATCTCGAGATTTCTGCATCTTAAAAAGCAAAGTTGCAGGTACCAGCTCATTCACATATCCAAACTCCAAAGTCAAAACAAAACTCATAGGCAGGTAGGGTAAAAATCTGTTCCAGGTCAAGATCCAAAGGCAGGCAGACAGTCATCTACAGCTATGTTGGATGGTTTTTAGAATTGAAGCAGTGAGAAAGATAAGGGGAAGAGGAGGAATCAGGATAGGATTTGTGAAAGAGCAGTGGTTTCAGTTTTGAGTGAATACCTGTAGAGATAACAAGAGGTGAGGTTTTGATAAGTTCGTAGGATGGATCATATATTTGTAAAAATTCTGGTGGGAGTTCATTCCAGAGAGGTGGAAATGCTGTGGCTATGGAGTGTTTTGCAAAACTTAGTGATGAGGTGACCAAAGGATGGTGAAGTGTTAGAGAGGAAGAGGAGCAGGTTGACTAGAGGGGTTGGTTTGTGAATAACTGAAGAGGATAGGAGGGCTGAAAGGATTGGATTGTGTTGTAGGCAAGTGATAGGACTTATAGTAATAGTAATAGAAATACTGACCACTTAAGATGAACTTTTCCTATATACACATTTCAACAGCGCAAGGCATACAATGAATCTTTTCATGACCATCTACCTGAAGTAGCCACCCTCTGTATTTGCTAGTCCTGGTCATGGATGCTACAAGTACATGCATCAACATTTGACAACTGTTTACCTTCCACTGAGACAGGGTCAGGCATGCATTTTGGTAGAGATATCTCAGATACATGGATGCTCTGAATGCACCTAAGTAATATTCAGTCATAACGTAAGGTCTGATACATGGTTGGACGCAGTGACAAAGTCCATTGGACAAGGATGACATTTATGGAGAGATGAAATGAAAGCCTGAACAATGAGGGCATCACCTGTGAAGAAGAATTTAATCCTTCACTACCCTACAAGTCCACCTCATCACAAGTTTATGCATGTAGCTGTAATCAGCCAATGAGGCACGAACTGGAGTTTGTCCTTTAAAAACTGACTTGGCTTCTCGAGTCCTGATGTTCATTTTATAACCAGTGTCTGCTTCATCTGCTTCAAAGGTCAAAAGTCAGCAGTAAAAGTAGCGTGAGAACTCACCAAATAGGAAAGAACTTTTGTTAAAACACATATTGAAATAGGGTCACAAAAAAGAAATAAAAATACACTAATAGCTACAAACTTACAATGTTCAAAGTAACAGCAGACACTAAGCTATCCAGAAGGCTCATAGACATAACTGTCCAACAAGAGAATTCAAGTATTCTGCACATGGGTGTCCAGAGGGGGGCAAGGGGTATCTGGCCCCTGGATTGCACAAATATTTTAAAAAAATAAAATCTTTCGACTATTATGATTATTACAACAGTCCCAACATGATTTTAAATGCTAAAAACACTTAATTATTTAGGTAAGTCCTTGACCATCATTTATTTTTAAAGTTGTCACGTGTTCTATATTCATGAATCTTCTTTTCTTCTTTTCCTTCAGGCTCGAATTAATCCCTCTTTGGAGAGGGGTCAGCCACTCGGATCCTTCTCTTCCACTTGTTTCTTTCTTGAGCGTCTTCTTTCTTCAGTTTTAGGAGTTTTAGGTCTTGTTGTATTGTGTCCTCCCATCTCTTCCTCTGTCTTCCCCGGCTGCGGCGTCCATATACCTCTGCATTCATGATTCTTTTCACACAGCTATCATCCTCTTTTCTCATTACATGTCCATACCACCTCAGCCTGGTCTCTCGTACTTTGTCAGTTATACATGCCACCCCGAGCTTCTTTCTGATGTCCACATTTCTTTTCCTGTCCTTCAGTGAGATCCCAAGTATCCATCGTAGCATTCTCATCTCTGTTCTCTCCAGTAACCCTTCATCCCCTTTTGTCAGCGCCCAGGCCTCTGCTCCATATAGCATCACCGGTCTTACCATTGTTTTGTATACCTTTCCCTTGAGTTGAGTTGGCATGAATATTCATGAATATGCAAAATCATCATTTTATTCCCCCTACAAAAATGTTGCCTCCCTCCCAAAATGTTTGCCCCTCTACAAAAATTCCTGCGAGCTATAGACCCACATTAATGTGGTCACTGGTCAGGCATTAATATGGTCTGAGGTAGGCCTAGGCAGAACATTACATGAGGCGAACAAACACTAGGCACTTATGTCTAGGAGACAAAGCATTTTTGCCACAATAGTGTCTTCTGCTAATAGATGTTATTGCAACTTTCACTGACATTTTATTTTATTACTGACAGGACTGAAATTTGTTTTGAGGTTTCTGCTCCATCTGTGCCCCAAGCAAACTCAGGTATTATGAGTACACTGACCATATACTGTCCGTGGGAAGATGAGTCGGAGAGCGAGGACTGGCCATCCGACCTCATGCCGAGGATAAGACAATGAAGTCGCTAACATTTCAAACTCATGGCTGCCTCTCACACTAGCCTAAGGGACTGCTCTTCTTCTTAATTATATCAGTGTATGAATAAACTATCCGGTAATAATTATGACAGGACTAAAATTGTGAACTATAAGAAAAAAATACATATTAGTACATAGGCAAATGTTATGTGTAAGTAGACAGACAAGTAACACTAACAGGTCAGTTGTGCCTTCTGGAACTTGTGGCACATGATCCAGCTGCAAGAACATGCATCTGACAGTTGTCCTAATACAGAGGCACTTTGGGGGACACCCCGGAACGTCCTCCGAAGCCCCACCAACTGCCTGCGACGGCCCACCGATCGAACTCTCCTGACCAGCGCTTAGCCTTAACTCAACAAACGCAGCCCAGATTACAATCAACCACGCCAGACTATGAACACGATCGGCCATTATAAACGTTAAAACCACGAACGATTCCCCGATCAAACTGAAACTTTTTGACTCATTTTACTGCATTAATCACCCACTGCGAGTAGAACCCACGCCACAACAACTATCTGCAGTAATCCGCACAGCACGCGTTCAGCTCGGTTCAGCTTCGCCAGAGGAAGGCGATTTCGCCGATTTCGAGCAGACGATTTATACATGTGCGCCTAAGCATGTGCATCGCCGTCGCCACTTCCGATACACAATATTGAAGATTCTGACTTCAGGCAGACCAGCCTATGCGCAGAATATAATATTCAAGCCCGCAAGAGCTAATCGTAATCGTAACCTTTAACTCCGAATTTCTAAAGCGCCACGCGAAAGCTAATCGCAGAGCGCCAGCTTATTCACCAGCGCTGTGTTGAGTCAGTCAAAAGGGTAGTCAAAAGGAGGTCAGAGTCCGGTTGCCAGGAGGTCAGAGGAGGCAGAGTATCTGCTAAGGCTGGTGTCGCTTAGGGCGAGAATTATAGAGTGAAGGTTCCGTTGAGTCAACGTATGAATTCTTGAAGAGGCGAGACATAAGTTTTGAGTGGAAAGCACGAGGAGTGATAGATAGAATAACAATGGGTGGGGGGGGGTTCCATAGAGTAGTGGTAACATCACTGGCGTGAAGAGCAGTAGGTAGCGGGATCGCTTCCCGCAACCCTCTCAAGGTCCACTCAGCCTATCATTCGCGAGATGGCACGTTTTTAAAATGAGACGTAGGACGTGATGGGCGCCTTGCATGGCTGCCGTATGTATGTATACAGTTAAAATTCGACTCCTGTAATAATCATCCGTTTATACTGATTTGTAATCATAGGCCTACTGCGTAATTGTCAGTTTGAAAATATTAAACGAAGATGATGATGATTATTATTATTATTAACACGAGGCAGATGTAGTGGGTGATTGGCAGTGAAAATGGAGGAACCGAAAATTTGCGGAATTCGGAGGGAAGATCATTCCAGAGACGTGGGATATGGCTCGGTTGGAGAACTTGAGATTAATTATTCATTCATTCATTTGAGCACTTATATAGGCCTAGCGCCTCTTCAAAGGGAGACTACTCAGAGGCGCTCAGAGATGAGTAGGCCTATATGACCGGAGGGTCGAGAAAGACTATAATATTATGAGGATGATCGGGTAGTGGGTACGTAGAGCGAGTTGGTTAGATGGTGAATAGTTCGCAAATATATTTGGCTGGGAGTATTGTAGGGACTTGTAGGTTAGTGATAGGACTTCGAAGTGGATACGCTCTGGTATTTTTAGCCAATAATGTGATTTTAGGATGGGAGCAGTGCTGTAGTCGAGGGTATATATTATTTTATTTATATTTATTTATATATGCGGGTAGGCCTATACAGCGTATAGCCTACTCACCTCTAGAGACCGTATAGGCCTACTCACCTCACGAAATATTTATATTTATTTATATTAAAATACTGTAGTGTATACTCACAAAATACTATAGCGTATACTCGCCTCTAATTTGTTTCGGAAAATTATAACCGGGGGGTGTACTCACCTCTAATTTTACCACTACAGCCCTGGATGGGAGTGATATGATGCTTGGGCGTCCTGGGACAGCTCGGGCTGGTGAGTTTTGGACAAGTTGCAGACTCTTTTGTTGGGTGGATTCAAGGTTCAGGAAGAGGGAATTACAGCAATCGAGCTTTGAGAGGACAATGGATCCCGAGGTAGCAATGATGAAGGCAGTATTAAAGTAGAGAATGGGCCGCATGTCACGTGCATGAAGCAGGAGCGCGAGAGGTTGGAGATGTGGTTACAGGAGATATGTGGATCAAATGTGAAACCAAGAAAACCAACTACTGCAAGCAGTCCATGAGCTAAAACAAGAAGCCTTTTTGCATTAGCTAAAGAAGTGTAAGCGGCTTTATTTCTCTACATCAGCATGTGTGGGCGGATAGCCAGTCTTCTCTGTCGCGCTTTCCTGACAGGCACGTACATTCGTTTGGCCCATGTCTGGGTATACCGACTACTACCAGTGGCATGCTGCGAAACTGCAGTGAGCCCATGAATGTGCTTGTTCATGGGTTCACTGACCCTACACACCTCGATGTGTAGGGTCAATGTAGGTCTACTTATGTTATTACTGAGTTCCAGTCTTGTTGTCCTCGAGACCAAGGTCTTGGTCTCGAGTGCACTCGAGTTCGTTTTTAAAGTCTTGGTCTTGGTCTTGAGGTTCAAGGTCTTGGTCTTGAGGCTCAAGGTCTTGGTCTTGGTCTTGAGGTTCAAGGTCTTGGTCTTGGTCTCGCAAGACCAAGACCAAGACCGGCTGTTAATATGAACAGTCATTTAACAGAACTCAGGAATTATTCTGTATCAAGCCTGCTTGCATCATACGACAAATATCTATGTATGGATACAAGTCATGTTGTTCAGGAAAACCCATTGGCAGCAGCAACAGTAACTGTTATTCTGTATCAGACGGTATGATAAACCATGAGAAGATTTCAAAAGGACTCACTATCTGTACATTTACATCCAGTGCTTGAAAAGCTACTGTGTGTGTCAGCGACTTCAGCACCTGGAGAACGTATTTTTTCATATGGCGGAATTTTTATGAGGCCCACCAGGCACGTCTTGGTCAGAAAATTCTGAGCGAAATGTTTTTTTTTTATAAAATATAAAAGGCATTTGGTATAAGAGTTTGCATGAAGGACTTTGAATAAAATTCAGATTTCTCTGCAGTTTCATTTAAAGTTAATTTGCTTGAATAAAATAAAAGACTCATGTTTTCATTAAAATAGCGAATATTCCGACTTTACAATCTTTAGAAGTCTTGACCTGATTTCGATTTTTTGGGTCTTGGTCTTGGTCTTGAGGTTCAAGGTCTTGGTCTTGGTCTTGGTCTCGAGGTTCAAAGTCTTGGTCTTGGTCTCGAGGTTCAAGGTCTTGGTCTTGGTCTTGAGGTTCAAGGTCTTGGTCTTGGTCTTGAGGTTTAAGGTCTTGACAACAAGACTGCTGAGTTCACTCTAAGGTGCAAGGGGAGCCTTGGCAATCTAAAAACCATCCTGGTCCTATCTCTCTCACAAAGAGGTTTGACTTTCCGAGATCAGGTTTTACAGTAGGGCCTACAGTGAGCAAACCACGCCATTATCGCGGACCCCAGAATCAACGAGTTAAGGACATCTGAGGGTAACAGCAGAATTCAGGAACTGAAAGGTCATTGGAGATTTCTGTTCCGCTATCGCCCTCTAGCGACCTTAACTTCAAAACATCATGAAATACATAGGCCTAATTCGTTTCAGGAAGAAACTGACCTTGTGGTAGGCTGTGGTGATTACAACTGCCTAGATATGTTGAGGTTTAGAAATCATATCCTAATGGGCATAGACGAGACTAATTTGTATTGTGAATTTGTGATGGTGGTGTCCGATGACCACCACTTTTAAGAGTGGTGGTGATAGTCATTTAACCGTACTTTTTTGTTGCATGTAGGCCTATGGAAGCTTTGTGTTGTACTGTATCATCAGTCTGTATGTGTGCATGAATGTATGTATCTACCACCGTCTAGAGCTGACTGATAATCATCAGATGAGATTAAATTACGAATCTTGGCCAAAGTTGTTGATTGGAGTAATCTATTAAAGAGCTGGTGGAGGAGACTCCTGCCTCAAACTGCCTTAGTCTCAATCCCAACTCCGCTGTTTTCTTGTCGTCTCAATTACTGCAACTGACTTCTCATTCAGATCCATACATAAGTATGTATCTATGAATACGTGTGCAAGCATAATATGTGTGTATGTATGTTATGCACGTATATAAGTTATGCATGTATTATGTCAGTGTATGCGCTAGTGTGTCTGTATGGATGCAAAAAAGCACAAACATGCTTCAGAATATATTCCTCAAAACCTGAATTTCAATTATCAGAAATAAGACTTAATAGAAGCTGCTCATGTACAAAAAAATTCACAAAAACAATGAAGTGCAACTTTAATACTTTAACGATGAGCATGTACTAAAAGTGACAGGGAAAACAAGGCAGCTCAACGTTAAAGTGTTAAACACCTTGGTTACAATGTTAGAAAAATAAGCTTCATTCAATAACCTTGAAAATATGGTCTTACGCTGCACAGATAAAATGATCATGTGACAAAGATAATTGCATGGTCTTATGGCACAGAATAATAGTCTTAATGACCACAGTGAATTAGTTCTACAACAGCCCCAGTGCCAGACGAGGCCATGGGGTCTGGCCTCCCCCCCCCCTGCGTAAATGTTTCTCCTTTGCCCTGGATCGAATGAGACTCATGAACGTAAAAGCATAAGTTGTCCTTTGAATGGTACAGTCAACTCAGCCATATCATCAAGATTCCGGAAGGGGCCATGATGCTTAGTTCCTTTACGAGAAATGACCACATCACAGCAGACACTCGGATATGAAATGGGCAATGGCACACCCTTCACCAGTGACCCCAGCCCTTATCTGCCTTGAACTGGTCAACAGAACTTGGCCACCAGATGAAGCAGATCCAGTGGAAGGCCTTTCCAGGTGGATGACAGAACCACTGAAATAGTATTGCGTTACTAGTAGATGGGCTGCTGGCAAGTTTTACGACTAATCATCTCAAAGCCCTAAAGTGGGGTTTGTGACCAGCAGAGCAGATTTGTTAATTAATGAAACAAAAGAGTTTAAGCACAGGTCAGGTTAAGTCTACAAAGCAATACATAACTTAACAAAACAAGGGTTTTAAGTGGTTCATTAGATAATTTAAATGTGACAGAGCCACTGTTCATATGAGTCATGGGTCGGTAAACACTGGTAATTCACTTACTGTAAAATGCTGCCGACTTGTGCCATGCAAATGTCCAATTACGTTACAGCTAAACACTAGTTTAGGAAGACTCGAGTAACAGTGAGCAAAATGCACCTGAACATATATCTCAAAAATAAACATGATTCAATACTTTAGCACCATGTTGAGGAAACTGTTACCTTGTTAAGACGTAGTACATCATCACCAGAAATTGGCAAATGTGGCGTAATGTAACATTAAAATTTATATACATGTAGCACGAAAGGTGTCTGTCTACAAGCGGGCAATTGCCTCTGCTGGAATTCATGTTTTTGGCAAATGATAACGAAAATGTGCCACTATTCAATGACTCTAAAAGCCTAGACCACATCAAACTCTTAAAAGTAATGCCTGGTAACGGCAGACATTCAATGTACCTAGAACATTGATAAACATGAATCGTCTAGCCATAAACCACAGTCACTTAGGCCTACAAGCTAAATGACTAGGTGCCTTTACTTTAAGTATCTTAAACTAAATAACTTAAGAACCCCACAAAGGTGCCCATTTGTTTTGTGAGGTTCTTAATAAGTGCTATAATAAATGTTCATACACATACACATACATACATATATACAAACGACATGCAAGCGTACATATATACATATAAACATACAACTAGACACTAATGTGGCCAAAACTGTGTGGTAAATACAAAACTAGTCATAGGTATTACTGACCTAATAACACAAGACCACAATCAAATAGAATGGTCTTCTAATACTGGCCTATAGAGGTAGAGAGGGCAAGAAGCTCATGCCGCAGGTAGCATGGCATTCAGTAACAGAGTGAAGGGACAACCACAGTGAAGCTACCATTTTGCACTGAGGAAGTATGGAACGGTGAGTCAACCAGAACACCTTTTACTGCACTGCAGAGTGAACAGATCTACAGTCAAGGACAGAGATTACTCAAATACATAGATCCCTATGGCAGGGTGTAGTACATCCGGCTATAATGCAATTACTCATCATCAAGAGCAGTAAGCTCAATGTGCCCTTCGCGTGGGCAACAAACGCAGCTCATCCCGTATTCAGGCATATAAGTAGCAATATGACCGAAGTTTGGATTAACCAAGCCTCACACATTAAAACAGATTGAAGTTGGCTAAAGGGGCATTCCACGTCAAATCAACACACTTTAGAAAAAAAATGGACGTCATCGTCTCCAATTTTGTTGAAATTTGGTATGGTGACAAACCACTATGAAGAACTTTCAAAACCAAAATTTTTGATTTTTTGGTCAACCGATGTCTGAGATATGGGTCAATGAACACTGACCAAAACGGGCCGATTTTCACTGACCACCGATCTTCAAACTGCTGTATCTCAGCTTCTATTGCACTTAGAGACACAATTTAAATACCAAATTGAAGGTATTAAATAGCTCCATCTGGGCAAAGCACTCAGAAACGTTCATATTTAGTGACAACAAATTTTTGAGCAACTGTAACCTAGTGACACTGACCTAGGTCAGTTTGCCACTTTAGAATTTGATCAAATTTTTCCCATGCAAAGCTTTCATTGTTCTTAACACTTGGTGAAAATTTCAGAATGGGCACTCTCATAGTTTTTTTACAGTGATTTTTTAAAGGTACAGTCATGGTCGCGATTCGCGACCATCATCGCAATTTGACTTACTTCCATGCCTACTTATTTACTTATTTAAATGAAATCTTGTTTCAGTTCTAGGTTTCATAGTCTTTCCTGTTGTGTGAATGTTCGCATGACATAAATTACAATTTTATAGAACTTTTTGATGTTATTATAACTGAAGTTATGAGAAACTACCTAAAATAGACAGCTAAGTAGAGAATCTTAAATATTTAAATTTCCAAGTATATCTGCCAGGCATACAAAAGCTTCACTGCATCTGCCCAGTATCAGCCGAATCAGTTGAAGTGAAAGACTTTTCTAGCAGACTGGATAGTAAAATTGAATGTGCCTTGCAGTCTGCAGAGATAGACAACAAGACCACTATTAAATTCTCAGATATCAAGGGCTACATCACTTCAAAGTATGATGGGCATTGGTGGCTTGGCTGTGTTCTGCAAATATTTCTGGACACAAATGAGGTGCAAGTCAATTTTTTACACCAACATGGACCAGCTCAATCATATCAATATCCACATCCAACAGACATCTTAGTAATGTCATGCCACGACATATTAACAACTGTTCAACCAACAACCGTCACTGGAAGAGTGTACGTGCTGACATCCGAGGAAACTATTGCAGCAAACCAGGCTCTTCAAAACAGTTTAGATCTATCGGGCGATATGATGGTCGTGAATCGCGACCACGACTGTACTTTTAAAAAATCACTGTAAAAAAACTATGAGAGTGCCCACTCTGAAATCTTCACCAAGTGTTAAGAACAATGAAAGCTTTGTATGGGAAAAATTTGATCAAATTCTAAAGTGGCAAACTGACCTAGATCAGTGTCACTAGGTTACAGTTGCTCAAAAATTTGTTGTCACTAAATATGAACGTTTCTGAGTGCTTTGCCCAGATGGAGCTATTTAATACCTTCAATTTGGTATTTAAATTGTCTCTAAGTGCAATAGAAGCTGAGATACAGCAGTTTGAACATCGACGGTCAGCGAAAATCGGCCCGTTTTGGTCAGTGTTCATTGACCCATATCTCGGACATCGGTTGACCAAAAAATCAGAAATTTTGGTTTTGAGAGTTTTTCATGGTGGTTTAGCACCATACCAAATTTTAACAGAATCGGAGATGGTGATGCACGATGACTGTGTTGAATTGACGTGGAATGCCCCTAAAGCAAAAAGAGAGGACTGCATATATGACATTGCCATTGTTGATGTGGTACATACAAATTCATACACCAGTTGAAGCAGCCTTAGCAGAGAGTGGCGTATGCAGTGCGAATCAGGCGCATATGATAAAAGCATGTTTTACACGCTCTCTTCATATGTTCAGAGAAATTCAATTCCTGTCCCAAGGTCACATCTAGCTCACGCGCAGACGTAGAAAACAAGGCATTAGGAAAGTGAAGCTGCAAGTAATGCAAGTCTGTCTTTTGAAGCTGCCAGCGGCTATACCATGTCAGAGCAGCTGGGTGTAAGAGGGATAAAGCTGGAGACGGTTAAGTACCCCACAGGTATCTTAAGGAACAAAGTGAAATTGTGTTATGAATCTTGGCATACATATTTCTGCCAACATTACATAATCGAGAACGTGAAAAGAACTTTAAAAACATTTCAATTACGTCACACACATTTAACCAATGTGCATTTCATTAAGGAACATTTTAACAGTGTCACATTTAAAATAAGATAAACAAGAACATTTAAACAAAACCACAGTGATTATTTCATTTTAAATATTCTGTACTAGGTACATAAAAGTTTTTGACAAAATCATATTGAAGATATTGCATCCAGTTCAGATTACAGCAGTTTCTGAATATTTCAACACAGTAATACACAAAAGTTTTGACAAAATGATACAATTGAAAAATGTTATACTAGGAAATATTACTCAAACATTAAAACCAGGTCACATAAACACTTAACAAGGTCACTGGGAACATTTAACCGGAAGTCACTCTGGGAACATTTGACTGGGAACATTTCACACAAGTTACATCAAGAAGATTTAAACAAGGTCACTCAGAACAATGCAATTACATGGAATTAACAACAATCTGACAAGCATAGGTTTAATTTTGTATTGTGATGGTGGTGTCCACTGTCCAGTCATGGCACTTTCCAATGTGGTGGTCATTTAAAAGTATTGGTCAGTCACCAGGACGTTTTGGCCCTGTGCTGAATTTTTGCAACACGACATTGTTATTCTGGGAAGGGAAAAGGAGATGGAAGGGGAAAGGAGGGATGAAAGCTTGGTCACCACCACAAAGTATATGCCCTTGCTGACAAGGTGGTATTGGAAACATCTCTACTAGGTCACATATATAACATTTCAACAAGGTAATATTGACGTATTGTCACGAAGCAGCTTCATATAAGTAAGTGTCCAATTGTGTTGTATTATGTCACATTTAAAAAGTCCTAAAGGTGAAATATGCATCCAGATACATAAGTACATAAATTTACTGCTCCCAGATTAACAGTTCTGTGTGATTTTGAACACCTTAATTAAAAACTTTCTAGCATACACATGTAAACACACATGTATGTACAAACATGCATAAATGCATACTATTACATAAACAGTAGATGTACATACAAAGAAACATAAAAACCATTTGCATCATGTCCCCATTTTGCTCCTGAGTCCCACTCCTTGACACTATACATTAAATGTACAAATTAACAGCTCATCTTACAGTGGGCAGGGCACATTTCATACAGTGGGCAGGGCAAATAGGGTTTAACAACAGAAACAACAATTAATAATTTATACAGCAACACCATCCAATTACAAGGCATCAGTCAGGAAAGAATTGAAACAGCACATTCCATGCTACATGGAAAGTGCTCAACAAATTGGCCACTGTTTTTCAGAGATGAACAAGCTCCACATCACTCATAATATTGTCCTACTCTCCCTCCATTTTAACATACTGTACACTGTAAAATAGAACACCGTATTACATACATGTGTGTTTACAGATGTATTAGCAACTTCCTTAGCACTAGGTCTATGAGTGACTTGTGGGAGACAGTCTGAACCAATGGGTGGCAAAAGATCTTTGGACACAAACAAAATGTATGAGGAACTTTATCTTCAATGGAAGAGAATAGGTAAAAGTAAGAAATGATATATCTGGACAAGGCATCTTCAGTGGGAGACAGTCTGTACCAGTGGAGCAATGAAACGTATTGGGAAAATGATCTGCAATGCGAGACAATATGTACCAGTTGGGCAAAGTAATGTATGGGAAAAATGTATCTGCCATAGTAGTCAATATGTACCAATGGGGAATAAGACATATGACAAAAATTTATCTTTGATGGATTGGATATGTAAACTGTAATTATGCACCAGCCAGGGAAAGACCTATATGCATGCAGATGTATGGGGAAAATGTTTCTTAGACGGAAGACAGTTTTTTTAAAGCAGAGAAGACCTGCAAGCAGAGGCAGTAATACAGGGAGAAACTATACTTTAAATTGGAACAGAACCAGAGGGTGATTCTCTGCCACCACCCCCTAAATCACACCCTGTGCCACCTTTAGCAACAAGTACTCATTATCAACCACAATAATGCCATGACACAATAACACAAAAAATTTCTAAATCCACAGAAAGATCCTATTGAACGTAAATCAAGTACAACATGTGTATATGCTACAACAACATTGTTTTGCATGTTCTAAAGCAAAATTAAATTCTCCAGCCAACTCAGCTAACAAGTTGTATCCTAACTGTTGCTATAACGAAGCTTGCTGTAAGGAGGTTCATGTGTACATTTCAAAGCAGTAATACATCAGTTTCTGCAAACAGACTTCACGTAACTTTACACAAATCTTTTAAAAGCATGCTGCAACCTGTAGAAAAATAATGTATTTAAAATGTTCTGACACATGTAAACAACTACACATTACGACTATCATTATGCGTGAAATACTTACATATCATGACTATAAAATGCACTTACAGGCTTTACAGAATAGCCGAATATTTTCTTATAAGTATTTACACAGAACGACCACCAAATACAGCTACAAAATTCTTCAAAATAACACCTCATAACAGTACACACTAATGTGGCCAGAATGCCCACAGAATGAAGTGTATTTAATCTAATCTACTTACTTCTATAGTGCCATCATCATAATATTTCACAAGGCACTTTAAGTAAGTTAAAACTGTAGGCAAAAATCATGTTTTGTAGAAGTTGGGTCAAAATTATTTAGGTTTGAATAACCAAAAGTAAAGGCCACGGTGAGTCAACCAGTTGATAAAGGCAATACTTATATCTGAACGACATTATTGGAACAACTGCTCAGGACATTATGTGATCACTTGTGCACGTATGCACATTCCGGCCAACCTATACATTTCACCAATATGGCAGAGTTCAGTGTCAAGCTAGTTTCTCCAATCTTTAAAGAAATCCTTAAAAACTACTAACTTCTCAGCAAACATTTTACATTACACTGTACTACTTCCTTACATAAACTTCATACACAGTTCCCAAAAACCCACACAGAACCAAAACCGGCAGTCCATCTGCATCAGCCATCAGGACAGGAAAGGCAATAAACATTTACATTCGAAGACAGACAAAGCAGTAACAATTACATCTTGGTATCACCAGAATGACTGTCAACTGAAGCCAAAATCACAGGTCAGTCCAACACTGATAATCATAGAATGACAATAATTTTTCAGTGTCACTCAGGTCTAAATTTAAGACTCGTCCATTTCAACCTGCTACAAACCAGCTTGTCTAGATTCTCTTGGATTTCAACCTTGCTTCTCCAACGGATTATGATTGTTGATTGCGATTTAGCTCAAAGCAACCATCAACTGATGTCTTGGCCATTATGAAAACTGTGCTATAGAAGTTATTACATCATTTTGGAGAGTGCAGTCACGTTTCAATGCCTATAAAGAGGCGAGTCTTAAAGGCAACATATAAATATCAAGGGCGCACACATACATAAGTATTCTGAAGAAGAAGGACGGACTCCTTGAGCCAACTTCCATTAGTCACTTCATTTTCTTTGCCATGGCATGAGGGCATGTGGCCACCTTCTCCGTCACCGTCGGATCTTCCCAAAAATTGTGTTGTCAGTCACTTTATTCATTTTATAGCCGAGTTAGATAGAGCCACAAGTGGAGCAGAATCTCAAAACATCATTCTGCCCTAGTAGAGGTTTGAATCCCTAACCTAACCTAATGGTCAAAGCGCTGAACTTGAGAGTCCAACACACTAGCCATTAGACTATTATACACCCACACCTACATAATCAGAAGCTCCAGTTAGGTTGATGAAGTTCGTTAGTGTTTAGTTAGTGAACAACTACAAAACCAAGTTCCCCAACCACTGCACATCACCTTAATATTTCTGCATAATCAATTTACAGCTGTTTCTGTTTATTTTTGAGTTGTAAGGAGTGTAGCCTTTTCACTGTTGTGTTTTCATTGTGTTAGATAATTACAGTGAAATGAAGGTGTTCATTATCCGAGTAGCCAGTTGTCATTTGGAAAAAGTTGCCTATCTGAAAAATTCGGCCAACACAAGGCCAGTGCATTATAGGACGTGGGCAGACCCAAGAAAGTACAGATAGAGGCTAAGTAGGGTTCTGGGGCAAAGCCTCAGTGGTATTCAAGCCGAATCCCAGCCAGAGTCATGGAAAGAATTTTCATAGGTACAGAAGAAGTTACTGAGTTTTGTGAATTTCGGTGCAAGTATTTTAGAACAGGATTGAAGCTTAAAATGTCAGTCAAGGGTGGTCAAGAAATAGGATACAAAATCAAAGTTGATTCAAACATGTGAAGTGTCTGCCACTGCCTAACGTTTTCCTACCAGGGGCCTGGGAATGATGCTCTCCAGCAATGATTTTTGAGCATGTCTTGTAGAAACTTCTATAGAATACTTGATGTTTAAAGAATACTTTGTATGTTAGCAATTAGGGATTGTTACAAGGTTAAAAAAACATCTCTGGCCAGGAGTTTCATCAAGAATGAGTTGGTTGACTCTTGACTTTGTCACTACGCTCATCAGAAATGAGATAGGGTAGAGTCCACTAACAATGGTTTTACAGAATACATATGAAGATTTTCAGTGAAAGTGCGAGTTTCAAAGGGTACTTTATGAGGTGCATGAGTCTAGTGATAAGCGTGCTCAGCGGTAAATAGGAAGGTAATGGGTACAAGTTCCTGCCAAAGCAAATATTAGCTTCAGCTCCACATTTACCACTGGTCAACACAGCTATAATGAGTACATTGGCTGTACAGTATACATGGGAAGATCTGGCAACAAGAGAAAGGCTTGGCCACTCGCCCTCATATGCCAAGGCTAAGAAATATACAGTCACTAACACTTCATAGCCATGGCTGCCTCTAAAGACTAGCTAAAAGGACGCTCTTCTTCTTATACATTAAGTACTTGGTATTTGAGAAAAGCATTAAAACTGACTTTCTGAGCAATTTCATAAAGGCTGGGGTGAATGACTTTCAGGTTGAGGGCCAATCCCAAACTAGGATGGACTGGGCCAAGCCCAGTGATCCACCCTTCTTGCAGTACTTGCTCTTATCTTCCTGGCTGACAGACAAACTTAAGAGCATTCTGGGAGTGTTTTGCTCTTTGGCGGTCAAATTTTGTGATCACCACAGCAGTCAACTTCAAAATCTGTAATCGATGTAACACAAAGCGCCTTTGTGTCTTCACATAACTTGAATGTTGTAGGACTTGCAGCAGAATTTGTCAACATATTTCCATTCAGTGCTGAACAAGAAACTATCTGAGATGAGACCTTTGGTGAATTCAGACCAGGTACTGCCTCCTCGAGTTTTTCCACAACATCCACTGGCTTCATCGATTCTGCAGGCTTTAACTCATCCCCGGCCCTCCTTCGAAGCCTCAAATGCTCCCAGAATGCCAACTGATCACCAAACCCCTCTTTGCTAGCTTTTCTATCATTGATTAAGCACTCATGATTCTGAGACAATGTAATTTCAATACTGTTGTAGTTGCAGAACCTACACTGCAGTCTTCCATCCCGAAAAGCAATTCTACCAAAGTTACAACTGTTTTTCTTGGCATCATTCCATTTCTCCTCCACCATCCCTGAATTATGAGAATTTTCCTTGCTTTCAACATTTCCAGGAGGTGGGCAGACTGCATGATTCCAAACCGAACAGCCACTGCTGCATGGTTCCTTAACAGACCTACGAGCTCCTTCTAATTCATGACTCAGTGTGCGCAAGTGCTTCTTCAAATCGCTCTTCCATTTTGTGGAATAGCAGCACATCTTGCAGCTGTATGGTTTCATGTATAAGTGCAATCGGCCATGATGCTTCAGTTCTGCTGCGCTCTGGCCTATAAACTCGCAGTGGACACAAGAATGGCCTTTATTCCTGTTTGCAGTATCTGCAGCTGGGACACCTGCTACTCCGTGCAGCGTCCAGACATGATTTTCTAGACTGAATCCTCCCTTAGTTTTTTCCATCTCCTGATGAACCAAATGGTGCAAATTCCGCTTCAGTGCTGATCGCTTGGCATGTCTGTCTGGGGTTCTGGACGTATTGGCTGAGTCTACAGATGCAACAGCTGCTCTCTGCGATGGCAACTGGATTAAAGAATCAGGGGCTGCCACAACTGGTTCTGGCCCACTCACAGCATCAGCTCCTTTTTTAAGTCTCTGATGTTCAGGTCCACAGCGTTTGAGGTGCTTCCTGACATCCCATTTCCACTTCGATCTAATAACAAAAAACATCAAATTTGTGTATGGTAATTGAAACATAACTTGGCTCTGGAGGGTGTAGCAGGGAGGCATGAAGGTAAACAAGGAAGTGGAAGTGTGCAGTGGACGGACAGCAGTGCTGATGATGCCATATACTGAATATATAATGTCAAGATCAGTGTTTCCCAAACTGGGTGCCGTGGCACCAAAGGATGCCATCAACCTGCTCTATGGGTGCTGTTGCTGGACAACAGAATGGGTAAGAAAATGTAAAAAAACTACAGACTATCACTACTGACATACGTAGGCCTATAACTCTGTTTTAAAACTTAAAGTAGTGTAGTTGCATACAAGGACTGCTGCTTGTCATTAAAATAAAAAACTGGAAGAAAAATAAATGAAATTAAGGCTTGGTTCCTTTGACTGAATGACTTATTAGTAAGGGTGCCTTGCTCTGAAAAAGGATGGGAAATACTGGCCCAAATGGTAAAGAAGCTCAAGTTGCAAGACAGCTTATTCCAGAAAGTTGAACTGACAACGGCAAATTTCTATACTGGGCTGTGGAAGGTTGGGTGGGTCAGTGGAAGAAACAGGTCACCTTGTACAGCAAAAATCTGTGGTAAGGGATAAAAAAGACCGATACCCATTGCTCCCTGAGTTAACAGCCCGCAAGACAATTTTGTATAAGCATTAAGATCTTAAACTCAATGCATTTTTGCATATATAATATACATATACATATCTATATACATATATACCGGTATATATATATATATATATATATATATATATAAACAGTATGCAGTTCCTTTCATATGAAACTACATATATACCCAAACAACTGACCCATCAACCTGAAGCCTTCTGTATTCTGATGAGCGATGATTGCACTGTAAAAGTGGATTACATTAGATTAAAACCATTAAAGTGTTAAATTTACTTGTACGAGCAGTAGTTGCACTTGAATGGCTTATCTGCTGAGTGGTTCTTCTTGTGCTGTGTCATCTCCGATGGCCAACGGGCACGGAATTCACAGGTGTCACATTTGTAGCGTAAATTCTTGTCCCCGGTTCCCATATCCTTTTTACCATTGCGAGCTGTCTTTCCAAGACCTCGTTTCACCTCTCGAGTTGAGGATAGAATATTTTTCTCTGTGTTTGTTTTGGTGTCATAAGTAACATGCTGATTGAGCGCGAAATTTACCAAATTTGGTACTACATCATGAATTCCAGGCTTGCATAATGTTGTAAGCGTTTCAGAATTCAGCACGGTGTCATGAGCCACAATGTCAGTGAATGACGTCAAGGTTCCTCCATTTGGCATTGCATCGTAACTATATGTTATACTATTTTCACACATGTTTGTGGCATCAGAAGATGCTCCAGCTTCCAAAAGTGGCACTGTTTGATCCTTAAGACCAATGCATGACAAGGACGCCGAACGTCGTTTTTGGTTAAAGTCTGAACTGTGTATACCATTTTGAGAAGCTTCAAGTTCACTTCTCCATTCTTCAGTCTGCGTACCTGATGGATCACTGAAAGAGCTGATTGTCCTGTTAGCAACAAGTCCAATTTTTAGCGGAACTATTTCATTTGAACTACTCTTAAAATAGCCAGATTCAATTGTCTCCATGTTCAACCCATCTCTTACAACCCCACTATCATACTGTTGATAAAATCCAGTAGATGCTTTATGAAAGTTTTTGTCCACCTGTGGCACATCGGGTACTGGAATTTCACTACAGAGGTACGGATTTGGCCGAATATGTCGATGATCTTTGTCAAAATGTTGTGCCAACTTCTGACGTGTTAGGAAGCAAACACGGCAAACCAAGCAAGTATGCCTAGCATTAAAGGACTGGTACATTGAGGGTCGACTGCATACGGGATTGTCAATTTTAGGCAAGATTTTTTCTTCAATGTTGCCAGCACTGTCACTCTGCTCAATCGGGTACTCCAAGTGATTTTTTACAAAATGCAGGTTAAGCCCTTGCTCTGATGAAAATCTGACAGAACATCTGGAACAGAAATGCCAAGTCTTAGACTGACTTGAACAAAGAGCTCCTTCAGTCGACATGCCAGGCACTGTCGTGTTCGTGCTGCTGGGCCCTGTTGCAGTATGCTTTGTTTTCTTGGTGAAATTTCTCTGCAGAACACTTCTCTGAGAAGAAGACTTCACGGAGAGGTCAAGTGGGTACTCCTGGACGGAAGATGATAGATCTGGAAAAGCCAGCACACACTCCTGGCCTTTGTTGGATAAATCAAGGATACCATCAACAAGCTGGTCAGTGGAACAAGACCTGTCTGGGCAAACAGCTGAAGTTTTGTCACTTCTAGTTGTCACCTGTGGAATGAGTGGAATGTTCCAGGTTCTGATGTCACTTGATGGCATCTTCAGCAAAAGGCTCCCACCAGATGTTTGCCCTTCACTATGCTTGGATGGACAGAGTGTTCGACAGAAATCTTTCGCATGTCTACCCAACTGATCATGCATTTGAAGATTCCTGACAGAACTATTTTCTGAAAGGCCACAAAGCAATGCAGAGCTGGGAATGTTCCGAAAATTCAAAGGATCGGCAAGTCGAAGATTCCACATATTTGTTGAAGGTGAACTTTCCATGGAATAGGGCAGTTGAGACGAGTGAGCATAAAACGAATAGGGAAAATTTCTGGTGTATTTTGCTGATGTTGAAGCCCTGTCTTGAAGACGAGAAGCTTCAGCAGAGCAGTCAACATTAACAGGGAAACCCAGTTTTCTATCAGTTCCAGTCACAGTGGTAGACCTGAACCAAGGCATATCATGTTTCTCCTTCCAGTGTTTGTTCAAAGATTTGCGCCACTTGTAGACATTTCCACAGTTTGAGCACTTAAACTTGAAGCCATCACCATCAGGTACTTTAGTGTATTTTGATGGATCAACTGCTTCACGCATCGGAACAGAACGCGGTGAGTTTTTAGCTGAACCTAGATTAGACAGTATCAGTGATGGCTTGTTAACGACGTCATGTTCACACTGGTTTTGTAAATGGATGGGACTGCCGGAAGAATCAGTGAGTCTTGAACAGTGAGGAGCAGGAGATGAGTTGCTGATGGTTTTGTTGTATTCAAGATGGTCAAAGTCTTCAACTGCAGCATGATTCTGAATCTCCATCTCTTCAGCAGTTTCATCTTGGGGAATGTTTGGATGAAGCTGATTGTGGTTTGTGTATCTGTTATTTATATGAAACTGCTCAGTTTCGATTTGTGCTGATAGGCAAGGGCTTTGCTTGCCATTTATGAGAAGCAGAGTGTTCTGTTCAGAAGCCATTTTGGACTTACAATCAGCTTTCTCCTGGATGGAAGACAGCGTGAACTGCTCTCTTTTACACTTTTTAGTGCACTTATTAGAAGAAGCAGACTTTGAATGCTTCAGTCTGGTTTTGCTGGTGCACTGATCACTTAATGCCAATTTAAAATGTTCCAAATACAGACATTCACCTTGATCAGGTGCATGTGTTTTAATATCTTCCAGCCTGGATTTGTTTGCATCTTGCTCAGTTGATATCAGTTTCATATGTTGCATTTTGATTTTGCTGTTAGAATGATCCTGGAGCGATGATGTCAACTGCTCCAGACTGGAAGTGTTTGTTTCTTTGTCACAGAGAAGCAATGGCAGGTGGTTGAGCTTCATAATAGACCTGCAAATTCCTTTCTTGTCAGGCACAGATGGCGAACGTTCATTCCTTTTATCCTTGAATTCACTCACTTGACTGGATTCTTTACTTCTACCAAACTTCTGCTGTCTCTTCTTACCTACTATCGCCTTCATTTCACTTTCACATCTCAGGCTGTTGTTTAACACTTGTGGCAGACCCGCTGATTCAAGGAAGTCGGAAGCAGATGGGAATTCTGCCACTTTCGGCTTGATTTCCATGGTTTGCCTCCCACGTGAACTGCGGTGGTTGTAAGGTTAACCTTTGCCTTTTATGAGTATCCAAAAAACAAGTCAAAACAACCGACCTATTCAAGGTAGCCTACTCGATGAAGACACAATCAGGATGCTCTTCACGCCTAAAGAGAAAAATACCAGCTGGCATGAGAAATGTCAGACAAGATGTTTAAAAATAAATGTACACATAATTTATACAGCACCGATTCAAAGTATCTACTCAGAAGCACTCTTAACCCAGTAATCGGTGATCTGATATTGAAGACAAACATACATGCACTGTTGCATTTGGCGCTGTTCAGCAAACATTTTCAAACTGTCTTAAAACACACCTGCAATGCAATGTTTAGGTAAGTCAGATAGTCATGCATGCAGCACTTTTCTCAGTTACTTAAGAGGTGCTATATTAAGTGTCTTGATAAATGCACACCTCAGACATGTACTCATAATCAAACACAAACATACACCACTGCTACATATACCACATACACTGTGTTTAAAATGATCTCTTTCAACGGAACTCTGAAAATCATTCAGCCAAACAAATATAATTTTTATGATACAAAGAAAAATCGAACAGAAACTTTTAAATTCTATCCATAACATTCTGTCGTGGTCAGGTTTCTACATAAAGCAAATGTAATAAGTATATTTAAAGCACTTCCAATGTGATGTACCACAGTATCATTCAATGTAACACAGCACAGCCTGATGATGATGACAACTATGTAAATAAGTAAGTAAGTAAGTATATCCTGCTGATGATAACAGTAGTAACAGTAGTATCATGCTGATGATAAAAGTAGTAATAATAGTAGCAGTAGTTGTAACAATAATAATTAATAATAACCTTCACCAGAGTAGTACTACTGTGGTTTTCTCATAATTCAAAGCTTCTAAAATGCTCAGCAATTTACCAGTTATACATTTCCTACATGGTAAATCCCACTCTGATAATAGCAAAGGTAAACCTACAGCAAGGAAACTCATTCGTCTGGTTCACACAAATAAAACTTCCTGTACAGTGTATGACTCATCAGCCAAGAGACGAGTACTCTGTGAAGTTTGCATAACTTCTGTCACACTTTATGTTTGCAACCACGCAAAGGCACAACGTGCAACATACGAGTGTCTGGAAACACCAGACACTACAGACGTTCTAACATAACACACTCACATTTTGCTCCACTATGGATGGTCTGGGTCAGGGAGGGGCATTTCAGAGTCTATGTCTTGAACAGGTGTTATATAAATTATTTATTACACTACCCTGCATTAAATAATGGGGTCAGAACACTGGTAGACATAATTGTCTAGCAATAAAGCACTGTTACTGCATTATATCGACATTTACAAAGCTCCAAATGCACAGCCAAGGCTGAAGAGCAAATTTAAACAGCCGTGTCATATGATAAGCTGCAAAGGTTTCTTGAGCAGCTGTACATGGAACTACATGACTGTGTAGAGGAAATTTGTTCCAGAAGGAAGTACCATTCCACAAAAATCTTGGTCAATGTCAAAGAGTTGTCGCTAAACAGCATACGAAGGCCACATTATTGTCTGGCTATATGTTAAAATAAATGCACTTAATCACTAGAAGAAAACGAAGAGCAGTTCCATAAGCCAGCCCTGAGCCAGCCATGGGTATGCAGTGTCAGCTACTTCATTTTCTTAGCCTCGGCATATAAGGGCGGGTGGACAGTCCTCTCCCTCGCCCTCTCATCTTCCCATAAACACCATACAGTCAGTATACTGATATAGCTGAGCCGGCTAGGGGTACTGATGGAAGAGAAATCTCCAACCAAATTTCTGCCCTAATGGGGATTTGAACCCCCGACCTCTCGATTGACAGACTGACAGTCCAGCACAATAACCACAACAATCAAGCACTTTATTACTAGAATATTGTCTAAAAGTCCTCTTGCTGAAAGCTGTTTCTAGATGTTACTTTAATGAGCACATGCCATGTAGAACAGAGATGTACATAGTCAAGGTCTCGACGTTTAGGTTTCAAGATGTACGCAGGCTTATGTCTTGTTTCAGTCTCATCTCGTACAAATTGGCCAATGTCTCGGTCTCAGGTCAGGATATTCATTCAAGGATATCGGACATTTATATAGCGCCTCATTCAAGGAGAACTACTCAGAGGTGCTCTCGACTCCAGCACAGCTAAATAGAGTGGTCTTAAGGCGAGAAAACAACATGGAAGCAACGGTTCTGGGGAGCAAGCGCAGCACTAGGGGAAGGCTATTCCAGGTTAGAAGGCCCACCACTGAGAAAGCACACTGCTGCCTGGTAGTGGTAAATGGAAAAGGAACAGAGAGCAAGGCCTGCTCAGATGAGTGAAGGGATCGAGAGCCCCGCGTGCTGAGAACAGGGCGGCAGAGCTTGCGGAGATACAGCGGAGCAAGGTCAAGCAAGCAGCGCCAGACTAGGGCAGCCAACCTATACGTGATATGCTGCTCAAGAGGGAGCCAGTGGAGCACATCATGCATAGCTCGAGACATGACCAACTTTGGGTATACGGCCAATGAGGCAGGCTGTGGAGCATAGGACCGATTCAAGCACCTCAGATGGGTAGCAGGGAGACCACCATAATGTGAGCAACAATAGTCGAGTCTAGATATGACAAAGGAGTGGATAAGCGTGGATGTAGCAGAGGGAGTATGGGAGCAAGCGACAGCTGGCGTGGTTGGTAGAAGCAATCACGACTGATATGGTTGATTTATTTTATTTAAATATTTATTTATTTCGGATATTTCTATAGCGCCTCCTCAAGTCTACTACTACTCAGAGGCGCTCCCGACTACAGCATTTGATACTGTGTCGGAGTTTTCACGCTGAAGCGCCACGAGCAATCGCGAGTGAAGGACTTGCCCAAGGTCCGTACGCAGCGGCTCGAGTGGGATTCGAACCTGCAACCCTCCGGTCACAAGGCGCCGAACTTACCACTGAGCCATCACGCCCCACCATGTGGGGGCAAAGGTGAGCTCTTGGTCTAAGGTGGCACCAAGATCATGAACAACAGTGGAGAAGGTGAAATAATGAAAAGCAGCAGCGAGGGCAGCCAAGTCCAGCTTAGCCAGTTACTGGTTGGTACCCAGCCAGATGAATTGGGTTTTAGAAGGGTTGAGCCGCAGCTAATTAGACGACATCCATGCCTCCACGGCTCCCATGATCAGGCTCATTGTCCTGGCAGCCAAAACAGCATCTGAGGCAGAGCAGTGCAAGTATGCCTGGACATCTTCAGCATACAGCTGGGCCAAGGTGGCATATGAGGAAAGGAGCAGAGCAAGGTCGGATGTGTATGTAAATAAGATAGAGAAGGGTACCCAGCACAGAGCCCTGTGGTAGCCCATAAGGAGCAGGGACCCATTGGGACCTGGAGGACCCACTGACCACAAAGAGGGAGCGCTCACAGAGGAAGGATTCCAACCAGTAGAGGAAGGTGCCAGACAGATCAAAAGATATTTTCAATCGCTCAATTAGTATCTCATGGTCAACAGTATCAGTATCTCTGGTCTCATCTCTGCCTTGCATTTTGACGTCTCATGGGCAATCCCGAGACTTGAAGTTTGTGACTATCGGTAGTTGAAAACAATTGCTAAACTGCGTACTGGTACCGTCACACTTAGAATATGTGTATCCGGAAATAAATTTCCCACTGTGCTGTCATAAGTACAGTTGATTTATGAGACTCTTAACAACAGGAAGCTGTCTCCTACTTGCCAACATTATTACACGTCGGCCTAGAATATCAGTAGAAACCAGTGACATTGATATCTATTCATCTGTGCTATTCACCTTCTGTTGTTCAATTCAGTATTTCGATTTCACTGCAGGATGACTTTATGTCGTAGACCTATGACAAATGAAAGCCTACAAGTTTGTGTAGCAGTTTCTCTGTCTTCTGTTGGTCTGTTTATTGTGCACTATTATAGGCTAACTATTTCTAAGATTGAAAATAGCTAAGAAAATGAACTACTGTTCATTCCTTCACTCAGTCAGTGCACTTCCAGAGCATATTATAACTGCAACTGTAAGTAAAATGGTAGCACATACCAAGCAAATTATCAAAGGACTGAATAATTTTTGAAAAAGTTCCTAAAATGGAAGTCAGTATTCGTGAGTAGGCCAGTAGTCGAACCCATGCTTTGTTACATTACGTGTGGCCAAGATATAAAATATCCAGGAATTTTCCCATTGCAGCAGGACCGATGCCCAATTTATTAATTATTTTAATCTATAAATTGGGTCAAACAAGTTAAATTATTTCTTAATAGTAGAGCTGGTATATAATTCAGTACTAAATATCAACTGAATACTTTGTACTGATCTGATATAAATCAAAACTTGCATTTTTTCAAAAAACTGATAAATATACAAGATAGTGCTGTTTATTAATATATTTATTTTAAATTATTTTGACGCCTGAGGTACGAAAAATCCCTGAAGCTCTGAGAAACTGTATAACAGAAGTGTGTTTAGGCTTGGAGAACCCGTCCTTGTCTTCAGGTGTGGTGTGGTAAGAAACATATTATGTTAAAGACGAAAGAGATACGTCACATCCCTTTCTAATTGCTGGTCAAAAACCTCAAGTATTAATTATGATCGAAAATTTCTAGTAAAGGCGAACAACAACTTCTATTTGACCTGTCAGCAATTCCTCGAATAACTATTTCTTCGGTAGTTTTCGCCTACAATACCTGAAATACATTTACTACCAGAACAAATCTTTTAAATATGGTTTTGATTGCAAGACAATCGTGTTTTTCTAAGACAGTTCAAAACGAGACCCATTCGAGAACACGTCTATTGTCTTTTTTGTCCAGTTTCTTCAGTCACTTTGCGGACCAGCAACTGAGGGCTCGGGAACCAGCACCCGGCCCACAGAACACAGTTTGGGAAGCACTGGTGTAGATTCTAGAGCAAGCCACATTCAACTATACAATGTATACCAACAACAAAAACAGTAATACAAATATTCTTTCAGAGAAGTGCACCAGTTTTGTTTCAGAGTTGACCTCTGCCTCAGTTTCCTCTGTCTCTGCCTCTGTCTCTGGCAAGTTGACCTCTGCCTCAGTTTCCTCTGTCGCTGCCTCTGTCTCTGGCAAGTTGACCTCTGTCTCAGTTCTTCTGTCTCTGCCTCTGTCTCTGGCAAGTTGACCTCTGCTTCAGTTTCCTCTGTCTCTGCCTCTGTCTCTGGCAAGTTGACCTCTGCTTCAGTTTCCTCTGTCGCTGCCTCTGTCTCTGGCAAGTTGACCTCTGCTTCAGTTTCCTCTGTCTCTGCCTCTGTCTCTGGCAAGTTGACCTCTGCTTCAGTTTCCTCTGTCTCTGCCTCTGTCTCTGGCAAGTTGACCTCTGCTTCAGTTTCCTCTGTCTCTGCCTCTGTCTCTGGCAAGTTGACCTCTGTCTCAGTTTCGTTTCACAGTTCCTAAGTCACAGTCTCATTTCAGGTTGCTAGGTGAACTTCACGGTCTCATCTCAGTCTCTCAGCATGGGACACCTTCGGTATCGTCTAGGTTCCAAGCATCTTTTGAGCATCCATACCAGTAGGCTAATCCAGCAGAACAACATGATCAGCAAGTTGACCTCTGACCTGTTTGTCATTCTCGAAACTGTGGCTGAGCTTACTGCCAAAATCTATGGGCACATTCAGGCCACATTAGTGTCTGCCATTTTAAGACAATATTTTCAAAACTATACGATAATACACTATTCCAGTAGACTATAGGCAGACTTAACATCAGGTAGTCAAACTTTGACCTGCCTATTAGCAATTCCCTGGTTCGCAAACCATACAGAACAGGCCTGTAAAGCTTCCTGCATTTCTGCCTATTTATCTAAGTGCAGTTGTACCTTGCTGACTTGTCAAACAGGTGGTTTCATTTCTGAGGAGACAAACTGTTTATAGACTATTTTTGGATATGTACAGGTGAATTAAGTGTTGCCAATAGCCATCAATCCATGCCTTATGCGTTATGATGACAATGCTACTAACGCTATTAGATTAGGTGAGACAATGGTAGTGTACTCGGGGTCAGCATCAAACAGTACAAAGGTCTCACTCCAGTGGACCAGAAAAAGAACTACCGGGTACTCCCATCATCCGTAGGATGATCCTATATACCTCAAGATTCTTATCTTATCTGTTAATCTCTGGATGTCTTCAGCACCACAAAAGTCATGGGAACTAATTTATGACACAGGTATCATCTGTCTGCATCTGTCTATGTGTATGAAAGTCTGTGTGTTTTTTCTGTGAGTCTTTCTATTTGCCTGGCTGTTTGGCTGTGTAACTGCATGAAGCATGTTTTACCACCAGGGGAGTAAGATGGTCATATGAAGCGATCTATCATTCAGTGCTGAAGTGACCTTCATACACTCATTCATCTTTGCACCTGGATTATTGCAACTCAGTCCTTATGGGATTCCCTGGGTTCCGTCTGTGCCAGCTCCAATCCGTCCATTCACATATATCACATATGGCTTCCTGTTGTCGAGTGAATGTCTTTTAAGATCGTTTTGCTGGCATGTGCTTCAATTGCTGGCTCTGCCCCGGCATACATCAGGGAGCTCTGTGTTCCAGTCTCAAATCAACTGGGTTGGTGATCATTGTGCTCTGCTAGCCATGGGGATATGCAGGTGCCACATTCCCACACTTCAACTCCAGCCCATTGTGCCTTTTCTTGTATTGGACCATCTTCTTGGAACAGTCTGCCATTGCAATTATGTTCCTTTGCATTCAGATCTGTGCAGGAAAAACATTTTCAAACTGTCTTAAAAAGTTAAATGCACTTGTTTACATGTCATATAGCCACGTGTAATTGTAACTACGCCTACTGCCTGGAGCAATCAATAGTCTAACACTTAACTAAAGAATGGATAACCGCAGTTAACTGTCATTTATATGTACTGTGAAGTCGGAAGAATGGATAACCGCAGTTAACTGTCAACCATATGTACTGTGAAGTCGGTTACTGTTCAACATAAAAAAGTCTGTATCAACAAATTATTGGTATAAAGTGACACACGTCATGCTCATATGGCCGGAATTTAACGATCAACATCCGGTTTTAATTCCTAATGTTTTGAAGACGATACTGTCAAATCAAATACACCAGTCTGCCTGCCTGACCCCTTTGGATCATGACCTGGAACCGATTTTGACCTCATCCTACCTATCGATTTTTTTTACTAAGTGCCTGTGAATAACTGAATAAGCTGGTTTCCATGACTTTGCTGTTTTGGCCAATGTAGAAATCTCAACGTTATGATTACGAACTTCACTTCAATCTGTGTTCTCGTATGCTGACAACAGCAACTTGTAAAAGCCTAGGGAGCACGGCTTTCATCTGCCAAGCCACTAGCACTGATGTTAACCTATTAATCATAACCATAGTTTGAGAATTCGCATTTTACGAATTTTAAGAATTTTAAAAGTTCACGAATTTTAACGAATTTTAAAACTGCAGTTTTAAAATTCGTTAAAATTCGTAAAATAATAAAATAGTAAAATTCTTTGCCATGGCAACGAATTTTATTATTTGTTTACTTTTTAACTTTTTAAGCAAGTAAATGTCAATGTCATATATGCAATCAATCAGCCGTAAAAGATAGCTGACTAGAAACACAATAGTACTGATATTCAGTTACTCTTCTACTTGGAGTCTTGAACTTCGATTTCTATCATAGTTGGAGTGTGTGACCATGAGTGTCAGTCTGCAGAACAAAAACCACCAGTGGTCCAGCTCCAGTGTGACCAGTCAATCATTAACACAGCTTGCAACCAAACATGGATAAAAAGGGTTGGCAACGTTCACCGAGCTGTCTTCTACTTCATTGTCCTCTGAATCTGAGTCAGAAACAGCCCACTGCTCCCACTCAACTCTGGTTTCTGTATTTTCGCCATGCAAATGCTCCCGAATTCCGGCAGAACAACCAACAAATTCCTTGTCACAAAAACAACTGTATTTTTTTGGATGACCCTTTCCTTCTCCTCCAAAATTACTACATACTTCCACTCCGGTCCATGTTCTTTCATCTTTAAAAAATTAGATTTTAACTAAATTAACTCGTTACGTAATAAACTTTTATATTGAATTTTACATTAAACTAGCTGTAACCCGTGAAAAATCACGGTATATAAAAAAAATTTATTATTGCAGTGATAGGCCTAACAATAACGTCATATTATAGGCCTGTAGCCATCGTCAAGACAACCGTCGCCAAGGCGGCAGTATAGTGACGTCACAATAGTGTTTGTTACGGGACGGACAGACAGACAGACGTACAACGGTTATTATGTTGTTTAATTCTAAGCAGAAGCTAAACAACAAATTATGACGTCATCACATTTGTTGTTGTTGCTTATGCTGTTTTGCAAAACCCACTGTCAATGTAAAAAAGGGCCCAAAATGGCCCAACGAATTTTTACGAATTTTTACGAATTTTAAAATTGACCAAAAATTCGCAAATTTTTACGAATTTTAAAACCGAAAGTCACGAATTCTCGAACTATGATCATAACTGTAATTACTCATTTACATAACGCCTCTTCAAGAGAACAGCTCAGATGTGCTTAAAACCTGATAACACAAGAACAGCCTTAAATAACTAGAGAAATTGCAGCTATTAAGGCTTTGAGTTTAAACTTTTAATCTTGTATCATCAGCCTATGAAGTCCCTTAGAATAAAAGCTTTCAACTGTTAAGTCACTGATACTAACCATAAGTCTGTTAATCAAATGATACAGTAGGGGATTTTAGGAGTCATTGCTGATGATGTATCAGTGTTTCCATAAGTTTGCACACTTAATCAATTCATGATCAATTGGTTACGGTGGCAGTGACGGTGATTTTGATAATTACCAAAATGGCAGCGATGATTAGAGCTGTACCGATTAATCGGCCATACTCATAATTGGGCCAATTATTAGAACAATCGGTATAATCGGTAGCGGCAAAAAAATCGGTGCCGATGTAAAAAAAATTACAATATAGACTTTTTTGCACAATAATTGTTACAAAAAGATAATGAGCACAAATATCTACGTTTTGTTTCTTATTATTGATTTATATTTAGCACTGCAGTAGTGCACTACTTACTAGGCACTGTAGAAAACAAGGACCTATTATACACAGGACTGGAAACTTCTTATACAACTTCATGTGCCTAGTTTTTGGGCAATAATGAAATACTAGGCTTCATAATCGGTATCAGCTATTCAATAATCGGCTGTAAGTGGTATCAGCAAAAAAGTGATATCGGTACATCTCGAGCGAAGATGAAGAAGATGATGATGATAAGTGTTGATGTTAACAAAGATGGTGAGGATAATGCTGATGATGGTCATGCTGCTTCTGACTGCAATTATGGTGGTGATGACGGTAATAGTGATGATTGTGGTGACTGTGTGCTGCTGAGTATAATAATGAAATGATGGCAATGATCATACCAACGATGATAGCTATGAGCTTTATGAGACTAATTATTACAACACACAGGACGATGACAATTATTACATATGACAGCAATGAGCAGATCGTGATGATTAAAATAATGCTGATGATCATGGCGGTGATGATGACTGATCTGTTGCTCTGACTAGTGACTGGCTCAAGTATAACAGCACCAGATGCTGGTGCAGCAGACTGTCAAAGAGGGGCAAACAGGTGCTACTCAAAGAGCAAGTGTGTGAAAAACTCACTTGCAAGTCTTGTGAGTTTCCAGTCTGAACATCTTGTTACAATAATGTCAGCTGTTAGTGGTCATTACTCCAAGAATCCTTAAGAATTCTAGATATGTAGCTTTCCACTGTTAACAGATCTTAGTTTAAGCACACATAAGCAGTCTGGTCACATCACTGACTGCTGTTAGTAGACATTACTTCAAAACTGCATAAGCCATAGTACCCTCTGCCTTAGACATTACTTTAAGAATCATTAAGCATGCTGTCTACGAAAATTTACACTCAGTACACAACGGTTATTAGTTTAAGAACTCATAAGCATTTGGGCCACTTTAGTATCTATGAGTGACAATTAAAGGGACATTGCTTTTGTTCTTATGTCAGCATTCAAGCAATACTAGTTCAAGCTGTCACAAGACACTGCTGTAACAAGCACTGCACGCTTTAGTGAGGCAATATTTGCGTTACATACCTATATTATATATATATATATATATATATATATATATATATATATATATATATATATATATATACAATTTATGCAAACATGGCAGCCAATTGAAAAGTCTGGATGTCATCATGTGGAAAATCTTTGCAAGTCATTTGGCTTCATATTCACATGCTGTTGATTAGGAGTCCATAGCAGTTTCAGTCATCCACTCTGGCAGCATTCCACTGTCTAAATCTGGCACCCAAACTGCCCATCTACCTGGCCTTGGCAGAAACACCACCTGTATCATCAGCATCATCATCATGAGCAGCAGCAGCAGCTGCTGCACCAACGGAGTTGAACACCTAAGTCTGGTTGCAAAGCTAAAACTCAAGCAATCCTACAAGACGCCTCGCTTACGGTATATTCACTTAAATATCCTTCACCAAGAATGGTAGGTCCTTAAGCCAACCACCAAAGTCTGTCAAAACAACAGGTGATTCCGTCAGCCAATCAGTCAGTTATCCATCAACTTAATAGGAGTCCATAGCATAACTGCTATCCAGTCCACAGAAATCATTCAATCAGCCATTCAGTCATTCAATGTGAGGGTTGGTCGATCGGTCTTTTGGTCAGTCAGTCAGAAACTGTCCGCTGCCAAGTGTTAGTAAACGAGTTGAAAGTCGTCCAGTCAATGAAAAAGTAAATTAGTATGAAAACATACATGAATTATCAGATCTTCAATTGCAAGTCAGTTCACCTACCCTCTTAGCATTCAACATCCTCTTAACTCATAAGACAACTGCTTCTGCTGAAGCAGTGACGGTAATCCAAAACTATCAGTTGTTGACAAGAGTTTTCTTAAACTAAGCACAACTATTTTACAGGTACTAGTTACCGCTGAAAGTACTCTTAAGTATTACCTGCCTTTGAAAGGACTTTCTTTAACACTTTAATGACAAGCTGCATTGGTTTCCCGGTCGGTTTTAGTACACCCTTGTCGTTAAAGTGTTAACAGACTACAATTTACTCCAGAAGGTACTACTGAAGTACAATTTACTCCTTAGAGCATTAAAATTCATCCAGAAGAGTTGGCCAATGCTGAAACTAATACACATTCTCTTGAGTACTCTCACAAGACTGGTAACTCTTGAAGGTACTGTTCGCCTGCTCTTTCTCTTGGTTACCAGGCCTGCTCTTTCTCTTGGTTACCAGGCAACAAATGGGCTTTCCCGCTGCCCCACCATGACATGTTTTTCCAAGAGTGACATAATTAAATCCCTGTAGACCTAGAGCTGGGCACCTGCTCGCCAGAGAGGCCAGTGCATCTTCAGACAGGCAGACATAAATCAACAGACCCATCTCTATTTCAGTCTACTACCTGTTGGTACTGCTTTGTGCAGTGGTGTACGGCAGGAGAGGAGAAACGTTCGTCTGCTAAATTACTATGCATTGTGTTACATTGGTCAACTTTAGTAGTGCCTCTTGAAGAACAATCTTCTCTCAGAGGCGACTAGAGCGACTCCCAACAAAATAGCTTCAAGTATGTGAGCTGCAACAGTCCTACCTGGTCACATCAGCGAAGAGAAACAAAAGATGACCCAAGTAGGAAGGCGAAGGAGATCACATAAGAATTTCCACAGAGCCTGCTCCAAAGCGTTAGCTACCACAGACAGAATTTTAAACTGAATCTCAGCCCGTGAAGCTACTCAGTACCTGGCTATAGGCCACATTTCACACTGTATGGTTCTGGCCACTTGTGCATAGGCTGTTGCTAGACAATTCAGCACCGTACGGAGTACTATAGCATTAAATCCGGGATGAAACAGCGACTAATGCAGAAGTTTTCAAGTCCTCAGAACAACTGTACACACGTACAGAGTATATGTAAGTGTATATATATCCATGCATATAATTGTAACTACAATTTATAACTTCTGTCATGACGGTGTCCAATGCATAAGGCATCAACCTGACATAAGTAAGAATGTACATATATGTAACAATTACATACTGAAAGTTTTCTTTCTGTTTTCAAATTTGGCAAACAATCAAAGTCTCGTGCTTTTTGCACCTGCCAATGTTTCTGAGGCAAGTTCGTTAATTAGTCTGATAAAAGTTCATGATTATTACACTTAATTATACATGTAATTATGCATGTAATTATGAGTCGGTACTAATAATAATGTCTGGCATAAGCTCATGACAGGTCTTGAAGGTCTTGCCTACATGCAGACATTGACCACACAAAATTGTGTGTATGTGTGCATGAATCATCACAATTATTCTATACATATATAACAACCATTTATTTTATATCAGGCCTAATAAGAACAGTTTCTTCAATAACTCTAAAAAAACAGCTTCAGGTCAGAAGTGTCAGTGAATTAATTTTTCTTATCTTAGCCTTACCATATGAAGGCAGTAGCTAGTCCTCTCCTTCCCATGAGGACTATTACTGACCTCTCAGAAGAGCTGTAAACCTAGCTCTGGCTCCTTCCTGAAGCACAGGCGGATCCAGAAGTTGACAGAGGGAGAGGCCAAATCAACTATTGTCTAGGTGTAAATAATGAAAAACGTTTGACAGTCATCTGCCTCTTTCTATTAAATTTTGTATCCCAGGTTTCTTTGACTTTTTGCCCACTAGCTTCAATCCCACTCTCTTATCCCTGGGTTCTTGATTTTTAGTTTCCCTTTACCCACTTTAACGCATTTCGCCAAACTGTTGTCCTTTTTTACTGCAAGATACATGTATATACATGGATATCAGAGCAGTGAGTGTGCTAAGGGTCTTGAAGTGGATTATGAGACTTCTCTTTTTGTGATGGGTCACATGAGTCGAGCAAATGAATTTTCCTTCCTGCTTTCCCAATATCCTGGAACTGATTCAGAGCCAGCAGCGCAAAACAAAGGGAAAACAAAAGCCTTTATTTAATACCAATATTTAGATTTCTATTATTGTTATTATTAGCACAAGGCATGTGCTGTGTGGCAGCAGAATTATCAGCTAACAGGCTACTGGTATCACTGGCATTGTCTGTGACTTGACATTCTGACTAAACTACTCTGTCATAGGCAGGCAGACACACACAGACAAATACACATACACTGATAGACAGATGAACAGAAAGATATGCAGGCAAGCATGACACATATATACAGACAAACAGATATACACACACAAAGGCACACACACAGATACATAAACAGCAAGAGAAAGACATACACATATAGTAACAGAGCTACATAAAGAGACAGAGAAAGACACCTGAACACACAGCTACACAGAAGCTACATATAAAATATACACATAAAGGCAGACAGACGGACGCACGGACAGACAGGCAGACGGACGCACGGACGGACAGACAGACAGACGGACGGACAGACAGACACAAACATGTAAGTATATAAATGAGAGACAGACAAACTGAGAGACACCTAGACACACAGCCACAAAAAGACAAAGACACAGAGGCAGTAAGACATAAAGACAAGCAGAAGCAAGTACACAGCCTTCCACTAACCAGTGTCCGCAAACCACACCACACATGCGGGCAAACGGATCCTATAAACAGAAAAACAGCCTTGGACGAACCCAGAGGCGACAGAACCAGGAAAGGGAAGCAAATGTGTAAGGCGATTGGGGTTTTCGTAGGCCTACCAATTTGGTCTGCAATCATAACATGACCTTCCATGGAACTATCAATTCTATTTGTTGCCTTCTGTCATCAACTGTTCCCGTGAATTTTCAATCTGAATCCGACAAAGTCACTGGGTCTGAATGACAAGTAGTGCATGTGTATGGTATACCACTGTCAACCAAATAGATTGTCTGGGTGGTGTAAATAGTTTAAAAGATTTTTGTCTAGGTTCAAGTAAAGGAATCCTGGCAACAGATTCCCATGCCAGACACATATGTATACAGGCAAACGAAGCGACAGACGGACAGACGAATAGAACGACGGACAGATAGTATAACATCATTCTCACATAAGAGGGGATTAGGCCAGTTACAACAAATCGTCACCTGCACCACACTGTGTAGAAATACTGTGCATATAACCCCAGTGTTCATCTTTCGACCTCCAGTGTCAGAATTGTAGAAAGAAGACTAGAGGGGTGGGGGGGGTTAGACTTTGATGAGTTTGATCCAAGTGGAGTTGAATATTTTATCCGTATTTTTCAAACTGAGACAATTAAAAAATGCAACAGAAAGCTTAAATTCCTTAAAGCGATGACATCACCAAATTTATTAGTATACAATTCACATGGTCACAAATCTCACAATAACCCAGAGCATTACTTTATTAGTAACCCACACAGCGAATAGCGAAAGAAAATGCTAACATATATGCACAATATAATCACACTACACAACTGAGGGGTTGGGAATGACCCTCTTGTGGTGTGCAATGAAGACTTAACTGGGGTCCTAAGAAAGACTAGGGGGTCGAACCCCCAACCTTCCCCGACAATTCTCACCCTGCTGATCTCCCATTTGAAAACTTTCAGAGTAGGGTTTGAACAAGAGTAAATGGAAAGCTCACTTAAAATAGATTACACAGAATAGCACAGAATGAATCACATTAAATAGATTATATTATAAGACAGATTAATCATTAGATAGATCAGAAATCACTTAGCTTAATTTTGACATGTTATATAGGTTATATTTAATCAATAGGAAGGTTAAATTATACATGTATCAGGTATAAGTAGATCAATTAGACAAAAGCAGAGAGATTAGATTAGGCTCACATAATCTGTCCATCAATTCAAACTCTTTCTCTTCCTTTAAGAAACGCCTCAAAACTCACTATTTCTCATTGGCTTTCAAGCATTTGGATATCTAACAGCTCTTCACCTGGCGACTGAATAACCACCCCTCCCATTCGCATTTCTGTGTGACCTGGCGCACTTTAAAAATGTTTGTAATAATAAGAATAATAATAATCAATTTACTCACAGTATCCGCAAACTGCAAATACAAATCAAAACTGAAAACTGGTCATATTTCGAAAGGCACACTATAAAGCCACCCGGAATCAATTGGAGTATTCAAACTTCGTGTAGAATATGCTCCGGTCGTATAACATGTCTACCATAAGCGAGTAAGCAACATGGTTCACTCAAAACAATACAAATCATGTTTACTAAGAATACACATACTCTGAGCGACAGAGTAAAGAACACGGGTGCATGTTGATAAGCTGCTCGAAGCATACTTGGAGGTCTATGAGCGGAGGCTAGGAGGATACAGAAGCATACATGCGCATAAAAGAGCTTGATTTTGTGTGCCATCATTTCCTGTTTTGTGCGTTACTTGATATTGTGAAACTTGAGTGCAGACAGAACTGTCCGTGCCAACCGAACTATGAGAGTCACAGCAAATCTGATAATTTGTTGGTTTCTTGTACAATAAATGTATCCAAAATTGACTAAGACTAAGGCTGCTGCTGTCATTTTGATGTAATTTTGCATGACATTGTAATCAAATATTTGCAAATCTCCAACATTTCTCAGCACTTTACACTGAGACCAGGCAGGCCAAGTTTAGGCAGAGGCAGGCACTGGGCTGGTCACACACTTGTTAGGATTATCTCTAGCCTAATCTAATGACTTCTGTGGCAAACCAAGCATCAATAAATATTAATTTCATAGTAAAATATAATTTGTCGGAAAAGTCCAGTTGAAATTCAACAGGTCAGAAAAACAGTTAGGGTGGGCTACTGTGGCAGCATCTCATCATAATTAATAGTGTAATTAAACGTTTATATGCTGAATAAACAAACACATGCTCTGAACCTAATTTCAAAATGAAATTATCAGTCACAAGGTCTACAGTAATTAGATCTGATGTGTCGTTTATCACTTTTAGAAAAATAAGCATAGGCCTACGAACTTAGGCTATAGTATGGCATGGTACCAGATTGTCATTATGCAGATTACCATAGTGCCAGATTACCACAGTGCCAGATTGTCATGGTGTAACATTGCCATGGTGCCAGACTGGCATGGTGCCAGACTATCACTTGCCTTATGACCTTCAAATCCACGTTAAAAATTCCGCTGAACATAGTGAAATTTAAAATTCACTGTTAAACAGTGTAACACATTGCAAGGAACTGGTGTTGTTCTGTTGTTGAATTGCTACTAACGTGTGTGCACTTCAGCCGAAAGATCCTTCAACTCTAAGAAAAGGTCTCTGATGACCAATATCGATAACGGCATCTAATAAATGACATAATATCGATTGATCTAGAAATGTATGGAAGATCTTTCGCTCAACTGTAACTGGTTCCTGAAGCACCTCTAGAGGGTTATCCTGGAGTATGCTATATAAATGCATATGACAAGACTCTGACTAAACATGACAGGATCATTGAACCTGTTGAAGGACAGAAATACTGGAGATCAATTATTTTCACCCATCATCGCCAGGAACTGATGATGACGATGATGATAAAGATGGTGACGATGATAAAACTGATGACAATGATTGCATCCTTGGACAGCCCTTTGCCTTCTATATACTAACAGGTCGTAATGCTGAACATATCTAGGCATGTGCGTAACACAGCTGGTCCATCTTCGTTTCACTGCCATAGTGTCAACACATTAAGCGATTTTGATTATTTTTTAAACTCATTGCCTGAAACTTCAAATATCATAGCAAATTAAAGTTAAACAGTTGAGATTTTTAATCATGTTAGGCATTCTTACTATTTGTTAGAACTTATAGATACTAATAATTGAAGCTTTGAATGTTTGGATTCTATCATCATGGTTGATCATCTCTTTGGGTTATACTAAATCCGTTGGTCCGACTTTCAAAGGACGTCAGTTTACCAAATTTGAAGAATGCCTTGTCATTGTTGTATAACAGGATGTGGTTCTAACTACACACATAGAACGAGAAATCAGATTATATTTCAACATTTAATATTCTCAGTGAGTGCATACGAAATGATGAAAACCTACAAAACTGGTTGCAATGGATTTCTCGACCAAAAGACAATTTTCCACTGAACATAAATATGGCAATATGCATTAAGCATTTTGCTGAAGAATTTGTCGATACAATGGTTACTGCCACGCGGCCTGATGGATCTGTATTCAGTGTCCCAAGAAAGCTTCCACACTAGCAAGAGATGCACACCCATCTATTTCTCACAACTGTCCCATCATATTTGTCATCAGAACCTTCCATGAAGAGAAGAAAACCAATATTCCGAGGTGCAACAACGTTCACTAGTCTTATCATTAGCAGAGATCCTGAAGATGACGGCACTGATGATGCAGATGATGAGGATGGTAGAAACGTTATTATAAGTAAAGTTCAGTGCATTTGTGCTCTAAGACATGTTCTCAAGCCATTGGAATTATTACAGCCGTGGAAGACTAAATTTTGTGGCAATTACTTACACTGGATAGTGGATATTTAAGGTATTTTTGCTGTCACCTTCTGCATATGGTTTCCTACGTGACCGTAGGCCTACACTGATGTTGCCTCGCCCTGTTTATTTATGTAAACTTTCAACCTGCTTTATTGTGCATTTATTCAAATGTATTAGAAATAACTGGATCAACCAGAAAGACAGTGACCAGACATTGATTTTCCTTGACATGCTAGATGCAAACCTGATTCACAAAGCAAAAGTTTAATGTTCTGAAGCAGTTGCATGAGAATGAAAAGAAAATCTTGTTAAACTTGCACCATCCTTATCATATAAGGCATTGAACCCATCAAACACTGAATGGCAAAGTGTATTATATTGTACTGTATTCTAATATTTCTAAAGCGCTTCTAGCGGCACATGAACCATTCAGAAGTGCTCCCAGTGCGAGAGACCCTGAGAGAAAAGGCAGGTTTCAAGATGAGAGAAGGAGGAAGAAACACTACTAAAGGGAATAGAGGAGCAAACAGAGGGGGAAGTCCATTCAGAGGGATGGATTAATGGAAGTAAAGGATCTAGATTGAGCCATTGTAGTCCTGACACAGGGAACCAGAAGGTCAAGGCAGTCACAAGATGAAGACGGCAGAGCAAAGCAGCAGAATAGGGTTGAACAATGAAGTCACATAAATACTTGGAGCAAGACCCAGCTGAGCCTTAAACACAAGAATAAGAACTTTGAATTGCACATGGGCAGAGAGAGGGAGCCAATAAGTTGTTCAATCATGATATGGAGATATGGGAGAACCGAGAAAGGCAGGCAATCAGTCTAGCAGCAACACTGAGTACCAACTGAAGAGGAGAGAGACGGACCTTGGGAAGACTAATGAGGAGAGAATTACTGGAGTCACTTCGAGAACAGACAAATGCATGAACAATTGAGGTGAAGGTGAAGGATCATACAGAACGCCTTAGGTGGAAGTATGAGGAGCAGGTGAGATTGGAAATGTGCTCAGTAAAAGTGCAAGAACTATCTAGAGTGATACCTACATCACGCACACTGGAAGAGAAAATGAAAATGAAACTTTCAGATAGCAAAGTCAAGCTTCTGGAGTTTCTGCAGGGTACCAAACCAAATAAATTGGGTTTTGGAGGAGTTTAGGGAAAGACAATTGGAGGACATCCAGGAGTGGAGATCATGAGAGAGAGCTTCAAAATGCCCAGCAAGGAGTTGAGAAGATGGAGGCCCATGGACGAAAGACTGGACATCCTCAGCTAAGAGGTGGCCAGCAGCCCCGTTGTTATGGAAGAGACAAGGGATGTCAGCTGTGTATAAAATGAAGAGGGCAAGAACCGAGCCCTGAGGAACGCTAAATTTAACATAGACCCACTGAGTTCTGGAGTCGCTGGAAATATTCATTTGGGTTAATTCAAATAGGTAAGACCGGAACCAGAGAAGGGGACCTTGAGACTGCGCTGAAAGAGAATAGCATTGTCCACCATGCCGAAAGCTGAGGAGACATCACAGAGCGCCAGAAGGATAAGTTGAGACCTATAAACGGTACATCAGACTCAGAAAGCAAGGTCAGTTTCTGAGGAATGGTGAGCCAAAAAACCAGACTGGAAAGGAGGGAGAAGTCCAGAATGCTCAAGATATGGGAGAAGCTGAAGAGTAAATTTTGTGCTACTGATGTTGTGTATATTCAGTCAATGAAAAAGTGGTTGCTGCGCTGAAATTGTTTTCACAGCAGCTAATTGCAACAAAGCTACTGTTGATGATACACTGGTATTTGTTGAAATAATTATGTCATTGTGGAAAATGTTAAATGTTAAACATCCTTTCAAAGGTAGAAATCTTCGTGATCAGAAATGTAACCTATTCCAACCACAGGGAAGCTTCTATGCAGTACTGTAGAAGTTCTGGTTGAAGGGACAACTAGGTCACCCTGTGCAGCAGAGTGAAGAAATTGACAGCCAGGAATAGATGAGACCGAGAAACACAACTAAATATGTTCTTATAGGCAAATTTCACACTGATTACTTAGAATACAGATTTTCCCAGTACAGGTGAATAGCTGGCACTAAGTTTCGTATTTCTGTGAGTGAAATCATGGAATGTGAGAAAAAGTTGAAGCTTAACAATATACTGCACATAAATTCTGTATCAAAGGGCAAAATGTCAATTATGAAATTTGCAAATGACTGTTTACTAGAGGAAAAGTCAGACAATGTGATCCAACGTGATACAAGTGCTTTTGAAGGCGTGCAGTGTGACTGCGGTTTAATAGGTGTCTCAGATCCGGAAATGCAAGTTTTTGGTTTTCTTGCTGAAGTTGCTGGGTACGGTATATTGGTAACAAAATTAAGAGGTCTGTTGCCTGTGTTCTTTGTGTAGCTGTTTTGGTATCAGCAAAATGCAATGGCATGTGACACTACAGGCACATCTTTTTCTTATTTGGATACATTGGACAGTGGAGGTCTGACTTGGGCAATTCGAGAATTGGTCGATGCCATGGTAACAGCATTTTGTTTATTCCAGCGTTTGGTGTCAACAGCTTACAAACAACAATTTCTTAGTGCATCAGATCCCAAATTCTTATTTATGCATCTATGAGAAGCTTTTTTCAGTATTCATTTATAAATAGTGCTTGTGACTGTGGGCATAAATTTTCAGACTTTCTTCATGCTATTAATAGCATATAATAAACAGTATTTTTGCTTAACAACTACTACAAAAATTGAATTATACTAATAATATTAGTAAAGGAGCAAAACAGCAAAAGTAAGCATAATTGTCAACACTAAAGGATTAATTAATGTAACAGTTCTACAGCTATGAAATGTTATTATGATCCTTGAACTTATAGAAGAAAAGCAGTCCCTGAAGCTAGCCCTGAGGCAGCCATGGGTATGAAGTGTTAGCCACTTCATTTTCTTAGCCTTGGCTTATGAGGACAGGTGGCCAATCCTCTCCCTTACCGTCTAATCTTTCCACGGACAGTGTACAATCACGTCCGTTAGTGCACTCATTATAACTGAGTTGGCTAGGGGACACAGATGGGGCAGAAATCTCGAACCAAATATCTGCCCTGGCAGGGATTTGAACACCCAACATCTCAATTAACAGTCCAGCATGCAGAAGTCACATATAGAACTTATATAAAACTTATAGAATTTTGTAAAAATGTTTAATATTAATAGCATGTAATAATGTTTCTGTTCTTATCTTCTGTAATTTTCTAGGTTTGTGTCAGTTTTTTGCACTACATATTCGGTTTATATCATCAAATTTCAGAATTGCTATAATTTCGCGTCTAATTTCTGTCCCATTACAACACTATTCAAGAAAGCCGATGAACTAGGTTTCTGACATCACACAATCCGCATTACGGCCTGTCAGTATATATAGAAGGCAATGGACAGCCCCTTTAAGCCTCTCCTCCCTGGCATACATCCAGAAGTCGAACCCATATCACATACATGAAAGGCAAGCTATTCTAAGCTCTATCAGACGAGGCCATACAATCCAAAACCAGACTAATGAATTATTATACCAACAGCCTGGTTAATTCTGCAAAAGGAACTTGGTGACTGCACAAACTAGGAGGGAATAGAAAGAGAAATTTTGACAAATGATATAAGTGTGCCTACCACACTTTGGCCACTAGTTCTCTTTAACAAACCACAGTAAAAAAAGAGTGTTCAACAATAACAACAACAATAACCACAGCAATAACAAAAAAACAACAAGACAACAAACAAGAACACTGGTAATACTTCAAACAAGATCCTGAAAAACACTGATACACCTACAAGTATGCCCAAAAGTTGCAAACTGACAGTTCTCAAACTAACAACAACAATAACAGTTGGCTATAATCACATCTTGAAAATGGTCTGAAGATAACCTGGTCTCAACTGCAGGGTCCCTCCCCTCCCTTTCCATCCCCTCGGTGATAGCACTATCAAGCCAACAATGATGGCTTCAAAAATATATACATATTCCTGGGAGATTTGTTTATATTAGTAATGATGCTAACACTTTCTGTGACAGTAGTAATTACATGTATCAACATATGTTCATACAGAAAAACAATAGTATATATATATACAGTGAGGACTCATTAACGAGTTCCCAAATAACGCACTGTTCAGATTAACTCAAAGCAGTGTTATGGGGCCCAAAGCTACTAACGTAACACACCGTATCTGTAACACCCCAGACTTATATCGACTGTCCCGGTCAGACAAACGGACTGACAGTCGGATAGACAAACTGAAGGTCAGATGGATGAACTGACGGTCGGAAGGACTGATGCTCGGATGGACGGGTTGACGAACGGACTAACGGTCGGATGGATGGACAGACTAGGATAAACAGTCGGATGGTCGAACTGATGATCGGATGGATGGACTGATGGTCAGAAGAACAACCCGGCAACCAGACAGACTGATGGTCGAATGGACGGTTTGATGAACGGACTAACGGTCGGATGGATGGATGAACTGACGGTTGGATGGACACACTGATGGTCAGATGGATGAACTGACGGTCAGAAGGACTAATGGCCAGATGGATGGACGAACTGACAGTCGGATGGATGAACTGACGATCGAAAGGACGGTTTGACAAATAGACTAATGGTCAGATGATGGACGGACTGACAGTCAGATGGATGGTTTGACGAACAGACTTACGATCGGATGGATGGACGGACTGATGATCAGGACTAACGGTTGGATGGACGGACTGACCGTCAGATGGACGAACTGACAGTCGGACTGACTGACGGCCGGATGGATGGTTTGACGAACAGACTAACGGTCGGATGGATGGATGGACTGACGATCAGAAGGACTGATGGTCGGATGGACGAAACGATGGTCGGATGGATGAACTGACGGTCGGACGAACTGACGGTCGGAAGGACGACGACCGGATGGACGAAGTGACGGTCGGATGGAAGGACTGACGGTCAGATGAACAGACTGACGGTCGGTCAGATGGATGGACGGACGCTTGGACTTACGGACAAACGGATTTAGTTAAACAGTAGGTTATTTCTGCATCTGTTTTACATGTGGTCCTTGTTAACGTTCGATGGTTTGTCCTCCAACGACTTCTGTCAACTGTCCGCACTACTATATATAGATTAATTGTTCGAAAAATAATGATGGCATTATTTTGTTTGATTGTGCAACTCATTAGCATCACCCACAACTACCTCCTTCTCCTTTTCTTCCTCCACCTCTATCTTCTCTTCTTCATTCTCTTTCTCTTCTTCCTCCTCATCAGGTCCTCTTGCACCTGCTCTTCTGTATGCAAAGGTTGTTCACCCTCTTCTGTTTCTCTATAATCACAGATTACGCCCCTTTAGGCAGTTTCAATGTTTCACTGGTTTTTCTTCTCTATCTAAACAGGAATGACCTGAGAAGGCAGATTATCTATCAGTGTCACTTAGCAGCAACTATCAATTGATGCCTAGTTTTGCAATGCATTGCTAATGGCACAACAGAAGTTATCAGATTAGAGTCTAATCTAATCCAGAGGAAAGACTTCTATAGCACCATCATCATATAGGAGAGCATAAGGTACGCGGTTCGACTCCCGTAACCCCCCTCTAGGGTGGCGCCTTGCATGGCTGCCAAACCGTGTGTTAATTAAGATATTGATTGTACTTTCATGTTTCAATGTAATCTTACTGCGTTTGTCGGTTTGAAATAATAAAGAATATAATTATTATTATTATTATTATTATTATTATTATACTGTCCAAGGCACCACTTCGAAAAACCGTCTATATACGAAGAAATCCTCTCTAACTACCACCAATTTAAAATCTCTTGTTCCTAACTGAATTCTCCAAAGTCATTGTCTTCTCTTTCCTCACTGGCTAGCTCAACTCTAACTATCTCCTAAATCCAAACCAGCCCCCCTACAACAAACACTACATAACCTCTGTTCTAAAATCACTTCTTTGGCTAAAGGTCCCTCAGCGCATCCATTACAAAATTTTATCTCTTACCTATAACGCCCTTCAAACCTCTCAACCTTCTTACTTTCGCCAGCTATTAACCATCCAACCGTCCGCGTCTACTTGCTCATCATCATATCTTACTCTAACTCGGCCTCCAGTCTAATCCTCTCTGAATATCTGCAACCGCTCTTTAACCTATGCTGCACCGGCTCTTTGGAATAACCTTAAAAAAGATCTCCACCAGTTTGCTCATCCTCCTATCTCGCCTGTTAATTTCACCTCTCCTCTTCTTGCACTGTCCTCCGCTGCTTTCCACTCACGACTGAAAACCGAACTCTTCAAGCTATCCTATCTTGATTCTATTCCTGCACCACCACACAACCACCACCATCATCAACTACCACCGTACCACCATGCTGTCTCCTCGGCTTGACCTCCCCAAACTCTGACCTGGCACCGGAATGGACAAGTCAGCCTGGCTATTGCGGACTTGATTTGATATAGCACCGGTGAATAAGCTGGTTTCCCTGATGTGGCTTGTGTGTGGTGCTGACATTTTTTCAGAGATTTACATTTACATTTACATAATATTGCAATCTGACAGATTATGCAAATTTCCAAACATTGAATCCTCTCTTTTAGTTTCCCTTGGCAAAGATTGCAGCATACTGACCCATGGTTTCGTTTCACTGAGAATGCAACTCTGGCCTATTTTGAATTTGTTGATATCTTGTGGGATTTTTGTGTACAGTGATTTGTCAAGCCCACAGTTGCAATATTATGGTTGGTGGTTTATGGCTTTCCATATGATTTTTGAATGCATTTCTCCTAGAGCTGTACCGATGCATCGGGAGCAATCGTAATCGGGCCGATTATTAGAGGAATCGGCATAATTGGTATCGGCAAAAAAGTATCGGCGCTGATGCAAATTATTTTACAATTTAAATTTTTTGCACAATAATCGTTACAAAAAAATAAAAATAAGCACAAATATCTTATGTTTTGTTTCTTATTATTGATATATATCTAGCGTTGCAATCATTAGGCATCAAAACAACTCTGCTAGACAAAGTCGTTCAACGAAGACTCCGATGGTCTGGACATGTAGAGAATGTCAGTTGACAGAATCCCACACAGTGCACTACATGCAAGATTCGAAGGGAAAAGACACAAAGGCAGACCAAGACTACGCTGGATAGATAATATAACTGAGGACATAACATCACTTGGACTAACATTGAGGAGGACAATGGAGATCATTTATTCGTACCCATCGCCGCCAAATGGCTGGCGTCAGGAACTGATGACAATAATGATGATTGCACTACTTAGTAGGCACCGTAGAAACCGAGGACGTATTATACAGTTTACACAGAGGTGGACAAACTACGACACGTGGGCCAGATTCGGACCGTCAACACTTTTTATTCCGCCCCCAACACTTTATCCGGCCCACACAATTCTTCGTAAAATTCAAAAAAATTACAAAATTCAATCACGAGAAGTTTTGCTCATTTTATCACGCCAAGCGCAAGCAGCAAAACACATGCTAGCATAATGCATTGTAATAGTAGTTATAGTACTAGTAGGCTTATGTTTGGGAACCGAACATTTTCACTAAACAAATAAAAGAAATAATCGGCTTCGTACGCGGTATCGGTTATTGCAAAAATCGGCTATATGCGGTATCGGAATAATCGGCAAAAAGCCATATCGGTACAGCTCTAATTTCTCCAATGGGTTCTGATCTTTAACTACATTTTCTCTTGAAACAGCCATCAGCTGAAGCATTGTGAGTTATGAAAATGGCACTATAGAAGTATTTTACCACATGCAACATAAGGTTGTGTGAAGGCTTTGACAGATTGCCGACTGACTCTTCCATTCTCTGCTGGGTGCAGCTTGGCTGAGACCTACCAAGTCAGCAGCTATCCCAAGTCACACATACAGGCCAAGTCACGCAGATAGCTTGAGTCATGCTGTGGAGTGGCAAGCCAAGTCATACAGCTAGCCTAAATCACGCAGATATCCCAAGTCAAACATTATAAGCCAAGTCTGCAGGTAGCCCAAATCATGCAGATAGCCAAGTCACGCAACTGGTATGTAGGGACAGGCACCAGGCTAACTCTACAAGTAAGCTAAATGCAAGTATGCCAACGGCCTAATGACACTAAGCAACGGCAGAAGCACGGAAGGCATAGACCCAGAAGTGTTCTGAAACTGATGCTGCTGCACGTGACACTGATTATCTACACAATAGTAAAACTAAGACAGTGTCAGTGTGTCAGTCAGTGCAGTCTTCTAGCATACCTCTGAACCTTATCCATGACTATGAAGAACTAGAGAATCATAGGCATAGACTCAGAGGGGCAGCCAGGGCACGTCCCCCCAATAATTGAGAAGGGGGCATTCCCCACAAAATTGAGAAGAGAATTTCTTGAATTATTAAATACTAGCTGGATTACCCGGCGTTGCCCGGGGTTATAAGTTTCAATCCCTGCACCCCCACCACCCACCACCCCCACCACCCACCACCACCACCCCCACCCACCACCCCCCCACCACCACCACCACCCCCCACCCACCCCCACCACCCCCACCCCCACCGCCCCCCGCCCACCCCCACCACCCCCCACCACCACCCCTCACCTCCACCCACCACCCACCACCTCCCAACCCACCACCCGCACGACCCCCACGACCCGCCTCCCCCCACCACACCCCCACCCACCACCCCCACCACCACCGCCCCACCACCACCCCCAAATTGACTTACCAACAATAAATTTCTCTTCGATGTTTGTTACACGTGCATGCATCCAATGCAGTAATCCTAAATGTCACTGCAGGGACTGCATCCAATGCAGTAAGCCTAATGTCACTGGAGGGATGGTAATTTTCCTATCGCTTGGGGCGATGTTTTGGCCGTTTTTCACCATGGTAGCGGTGAAAACGGGGGACGCGAACCCCTCCACTGGGTGTCCGAAACCGAGGCCGACACAGAAGTGAAGGTTTCGAGTGAAAAGGTGCAAAATTGTAGAAGTTAAGCCCGGTCAAACAGACAGACAGACACACACACACACACAGAAAGCTGGCTTTATTAATATAGATTATCAATCAATCAATCAAGCATTTATATAGCGCCCATCAAGAAAGCTATTCAGAGGCGCTCCCAGCCCAACCCCGGCGAAAGAGAACATTCTTCAGAGCAGAGAAGAAAGAGGTGGACTGGAAGCAGCGTTTAATGAGGATCAGATAAACTGCAATGATGACAGTGAAGTCTAGTTCTGAGGCTCTGAGACTCAACGACTGTCCAAACATCCATGCCCCACCAATAATTTGGAGAAGTTTATGCCAGTGTACAGAATTATCACCACAAACTTTCCAAACGGTACTCAAGGGGTTGAAATATACACAAATATACATATACAAATACAAATAGTGTTATAATTGGATAAAACTATACATAAGTAAACTGAGAGATTAAACTGGGCATAAAATGTAGTCACAATTGAATTAAACTCAACATAATATATAAGGTAAACATGGGGTCAAATTAGACACAAAATACAGCCATGAGTTAAACCAGACAATATATAATAGACAAAATATAAAAAGGGTTACAAATAGACACAAAATGACTAAGAACATCAGCATAACTAGAATGGATATATAATACATTGTTGGCAAAGGGCTAAAATCCTGTAATAGGCTTATGCTCTGTGGGTTTCCTGAAACTTTCTTCCACATATAGTTACCATACAGAAGAGCAATGGTTTCAAATAACTACGAAGCACCTTCATTTGCATGATTCCATCCACAGTGCCCTTAGGTCTGCAAACTCTCAGCTGTTTTAAAAGGAAAATGTCCAGTATGAGCATGCACTATTCCATGCACTCAGAGATACTGAATGGCAACTATTCTTCAGAATCCTGCACACCCACAGTGGTCAGCTGAAAGAAATATTGAATCACATGATCAAGTGAATTCCAAGGTTAAAATTGTTAGTTTACAATGGGGGAAGGGCAGTGAGGCAAGGTGGTATTTCTCACTCACCTTTTCTTTAAACTCCGGTTTTTGAAGAGCTATTTGTAGTTTCCCAGATTTTTGATGACCTTGTTTTACTTTCCCCATTTTCATGAACTTTTCATCTTTGCAAGTTTAGCAGACAACCCTCAACCCTATCTACAAGCCTTGGGTTAAACCTCCAAATTGGTTTGGTTTTTGGGCCAACTCAATGCCTACCCTGAACTCAGATCTCTGTTGCATGGGATATGGCTGTATAGCTAATGATAAATTATTATGACATGACCAATATCAACTGTGCAAATTTGAGAGGTCCTAAAAAGTGGTATATACGCTCTTACATGCATACATATATACATATATCAACATATACATGTATATACACCTCTTTACATACACACTCAAACAAATATACATACACTGCAATTTATACTAAAACTGTCCCCAAGGGGTTTGGGTCACCCTTGAAATACATGCTCTGTTACTCTACATAGGATGCCTATTCAGGTCCTGACTACATAACTGTCTAATGTTACCAGCCATTACTTTCAGAATGTTGTAACACAAGTATAGTCCATTATGCCACAACCAGGATGCTTAAATATTTCAGTTCTGTCTCTAGCAGATACTACCTGTTAATTGTCCAAATTTCTCTGCAAATTTATATAGGTCTGCCTAAATGTCACACAAATACACTATCATTTTGTCAACAAAACTATGATACATATTCATAATTCTTCATCTCTTGAGATAAAATGCTTTGGGCCATTCTTGGGATGTGCAATTCTTGGGATCTGCAGCCACTCTGAAACCCAGGCAGGACACAGGATGTACGTGGAATGCCCTCAATGATCTGAAAAATTGAAATCCTGCATTTGTGTGACATAAAAGCTAGTGCTTCAGTGCTCAAGCTTTCATTGAGGCTGAGGGCTCACTTTGAAAGGATACCGAAAAGCAGGCCAGTGTAAGCTGATCTTTGTCATGGTGGGGAGGGGGTACTATCAACTAATTCCTTGTCTCACTTTTTTACTTCTGATTCATCTGTACAGTTGTACACAGTCTAGGCATCACCTTTGACCCATTTCTCTGGAGTAATGCCAACGGGTTCAAGCCTCCACTCCACTTAGGCAATCACTGTATAAGGACCTTGAGCAAGTCCTTCACCCACAGTTGCTCAGCTCCATCGATATCCTGCTGTATGGTCATAAGTACAACTCTGAACTAGGAGGATAATATCAAATATTCAACTTATTTACATCTCTTGACATACACACACATAAACAAATATGCATACTTTGCAATTAATACTAAAACCGTCCCCAAAATTCACTTGCCTGACCTGCCCAGTGGCGGCGCCACGATTTGAAAAGTGGTACGGCAAATTAGAGGGTCTGGGTAAAAATGTACGGTAAAATTATGTTTTTTCCGTAAAACCTTAGAAAGTGGTATGGCAAAAACGTACAACAAACATAGGCGGCGCCGCCACTGGACCTGTCACCATGCAGGATACCAAATTAGGCCATCACTCCTATCCTAGATCACTTCATCACTCATCAGAAAGCATTCATTTCAAAGTTTCCTCACTAACCTATATTACTCTCTGCCAGTGGCGGCGATCTTGTTTGACAGGTGGGAGGGACATTTTGGAACTGATCTGGTGAAAAAAGTTTTGAACTGATCTGGTGAAAAAAGAGGTCCAAAAAATTTTTTGCGCGGAATTTGATGACCTTTTTTTGGGGTTTCCTCAAAATTGGGGGGGTCCGATGTATGGCATGTCCCCCCACTCTTAAAGGTGGGGGATCTTGTCCCCCTCGACCCCCCCGGGATCGCCGCCCATGCTCTCTGCAATACTCCCACATAGGCTATCTTTGCAAACTGGTCACTCACTATCCAACCACCTCACTCTACTTGAGCATCCTTTGACCTCACTCTGCTCTGTCCCAGTAAATACTTATCTAAGTTATCTAATGATCCATATATCAAACTGCAGCTCTGAAACAGTCTCACTCCTGCATTCAGCAAATTCCCCATTCCTCAACCCAACCTGTGGCTCACCCAGTGCACCAACACCTGTCTCAATTAGGCTTCTCTTTATCACTACTCAGGCTTTCCATGAAAAACTACTCTCACCTTTTCAAGAAATTTTAGACTGATCAGTCCACTCTGTGGCCTTCCAATTTATCTCATCAAAAACACAACCACAGCTTCGCTCTGAGGTCAAGGTGGGGGTGAGCATTGTAGCAACCTCCGGCTGCACTGTCCAATGGGCAGGTACAGTGCAGCAGAAAATGAAATTTGAAACACATATTTATCATCTGCACCCAAACTTAAATGATGATCACATAAAACACAATGAGAACCTATGCATCAATTAGTCCTAGTTCCAAAGACTTTGCAGATATCATCATATCAAGGCTAAAAATATTTATTTTGAGTCTTTGGTGTTATAATATTAAGTTATCAATTAAAATTCAACACGTGACGTTTCTCTAAATTGTTGATTTTCATTAAAATTAAAAATGTGCAAGGGAAATTGCCATCCCTCGCCCTGGACACCATAAAATATACACCTACGGCACTGGCTGCAATGTCTAATGATCTCTGTACATGGTTTTATGGCAACCAGACTTTGTTCTTCCCTTTGTATCTTTGGTCAACCCCTCAGCCTTGACGCAGCGCTCGGGAATGAGCTGGTGCCCTGCGCAGAGGCGGCGATCCCGGGGTCGAGGAGGAGTGGAGGGCACAGTATAGAGTTGTCCCCCCTCCCAAATTTGAAGAAACACCAAAAAAGGTCAACAAATTTATTCACCTCTTTTTTTACCAGATCAGTTCAAAAGTGTCCCCCCACCTGTCAAACAAGATCGCCGCCGCTGGCCCTGCGTTTAGCTCAGGGGCGTAACTTTGGTCTAAAAAGTGGGGGATACCAATTTCTTTCCACTTTCTTTTTTCACATGAAGACCATCTCTGGAAAGCCACAATAATAAAATATTGATTGACATTGTTTAAAAAGTGGGGGGCACGGTACCCCCAGTCCAAAAAGTGGGGGTAGGGGTACCCCTCGTACCCCCCACAAATTACGCCTATGGTTTAGCTTTTGAGTAGCTCTCAAGTAATTTTCAAGTTTAGGATGACGATTGCGACTTAAACTAATGTGGCATAACAAGGCCAATTTCTGTAGTTGATATAAAGCGGCTGCACAGTACTCAGAACTTCGAAAATCTGACAAAAATTTTAGTTTTTTTTACCTCGCAAGCCGAAGTTTATTTCTAAAATCGCAACTTTTGAAGTCGAATTCCCTCAGATGAGGACCGTTGTACACACAACACGGATCAACGCAGACGACTCACTTCCGTCGTCGGCAACTCGTCGCATCAAAGCGCGCATGTTCGCCTCCCTGTCCACGTTTTTATACATACACTGTTTCAGAAGACCCTCATGACTTTATTGTGAACGTCTTCCAACCGTTAAATGGGCCCATCATCTTCTAGAAGAAGGAAACCGGATTGTTCACTTTTCTTAAAAGCTGATCAAAGGTTTGGAAAATATAGTGTATTAAATTTGTTTATATTTTAATTTTTAAAGAAACATTTTGACTTACCGTTTCAGCAGGAATATCCAAGGCGAAAATTATAACGCGGCCATTTTGCAGCTATAGGGCCGTGCTGGCCAACATGCGGCTCGCGAGGCTCATGCGGCCCGCGGGCTGATTTTAAATGGGACGCCTAAGTTCGCTAAATATTTGCAATTTGTGTACGAAAATAAAGTAAAATACAAATTAAATTTGAAATTGTAAGGGCGGTATCAAATATTACCAACTATGATGGAAATTACTAATTTCCATCATAGTTGGTAATATTTGATACCGGCCTTGCAATTAGGCCTAGTGTTTTTGAAACTAAGCTAGACTTATTCATCAGTCAATCGAATCGGTCAAATTTTATACACTTTCCAGCACTTGCCAAGGCTGCATAAGAATTTACAGATTTAGTCAAAAGTGAGCAGTTCAACCTATCATTAGAAATGTTGAAATTAGATTTCTCTGCTCGTTTCGAAGACATTCGCAGTGTGACTCGGACTCCTCTGACTTCTGTTGAAAATCCATTCTCATGTAATATTTCTAACGTAGCCACGATAGGCGTAGGCTAACTTTCTATTGTGACGGTGGTGTCCGGTCACCACCACTTGTAAAAGTTTAAGTGGTGGTGATCGATAGTCACCACCACTTTTTGGTCCTGCAATGAAACTCTTAAACGCATAATCTTGGATGTATTGCTCCGCCTTGAATTACCCATACAGCAGCTTAGAGGACAAACCTATGATGGGTCCTTTAACGTTCACATGTCTGGCATGCACATTGCACAATGGTGCACAAGCATTGATAGAGGAAGTGCAGCCTCTTCCACTGCTTGTTCACTGTTAGGCTATGCACACTGCATAAACCTCGTTACAGAGGCATCAATCAAGAATTCGCATACATGTTGTTCGTCACGCAGTCGATCTCGTGAACGAGCTGGGAGTTTTATCATCACAGTCTGGCAAGTTTCATACTCTTTTTGCGTCCGTCGCAGCAGATAACCAAGAGATGGTGTTAGCTCCGAACCTCTGAGTCCAACACGGTGGACCATCAGCGCCAATTAAGGCCATTCGTCGAACCATTGATCAGTAGGAGTCTATCATTGAGGCTTTTGAGCAAATGTCGCAAACAGTGGACGGACTGGAGCTCGTGCTTCCGGACTTCTGACCAGATTCCAGAAAAATTCCACACTTTTAGCACACACCATGGCTTTGACAATAATTATTGAACAACTGGAGAACCTGAATCAGAGTGGTTCAAGGAGTGTTCAAGGACGTACCAACACTGTCAGTAGATACGTGTGCTAGCCTTCCTGACAGTCTTGTTATCAAGACCTTAAACCTCAAGACCAAGACCAAGACCTTGAACCTCGAGACCAAGACCGAGACCAAGACCTTGAACCTCGAGACCAAGACCAAGACTTTGAACCTCAAGACCAAGACCAAGACTTTGAACCTCGAGACCAAGACCAAGACCCAAAAAAATCCCCTTCAGGCCAAGACTTCTTTTCCTTACACAAAAAATTGTGGAGTCGATATTTTAATGAAAACGTGAGTCGTTTATTTTATTCAAGCAAATGAACTTTAGGCCCTAAATGCAGACTGCAGAGAATTCCGAATTCGTATTTACAAAAGTCCTTCATACAAACGTTTATTCCAAAATGCCTTTTGTATTT
>OY744602.1:56454763-56659763 GCA_963556255.1 Allolobophora icterica | reverse complement strand
CTGAGAGGTGAGGGGGCGGACAAAGTCGGCCACGATCTCGTCGACGACCGTTTTCTGAAAATCTTGTCCCCCCAAAAAATTTGTCTGTCAAATCATCTCCGAAATATATCGCTTTCATCTCCGAAAAAGTTGATGACTTTTTTAGTCCTTCACCTCGCTCTTTCCTCTTTTACAGCTTTTTTTACAGTCTCCCTCCGGTATGGTATTATTACCTTTTTCTCCCGCTTCTTTAACTTTTCCCCACTTTCATTTTTCCCCACTTTTTCTCAACTTCTAAAAAAAAATTTCCGCCCTCTTTTATAATTTCTTCTTACTTTCTGACAGTTTCCGGGGGGCACACTTCTCCTAACAATAATAATGTCTTCTTTACCTCATCTCTTCAACAACACAGTCAAAACCCTCGCGCGCATATACATTTCCTCGCCTTTTTGGTGTTTCTTCAAAATCTGGGGGGACAAATGTATGGCGTGTCCCCCCACTCTTAAAGGTGGGGGACATGTCCCCCGTCCCCCCCCATGATCGCCGCTCATGGGCCTCCGGATGAAGGCAAGGGGGCATTCTCCCGGATTTTGAAAATTGTCTCGTTTTCTGTGTTCATGAAAAGCTATGCAAAAGCGTCATTTTGCCCCCTAGGAAAATTTTGCCCCCCTAGTAAAATTCCTGCGGTCGCCTATGACTATAGCAAATTATTTTCTCAAATTTTCATCAACACTCTCTAGGATATTATTTTCTTTTCTAGGTTTCATAAGCGGACTTTGTGTTTATGTAGGCCTAGGGCCTAAAATGTTTGCAATCTGTTAAAAAAATTCGTGTTAAGCCTTTTTCTGGAAAATAAATATTAAGTTAAGATTAAACTCGGTAGCTGTTTGTCACACACATAAAAATATTTTAGACGGCTTCAACTTAGTTGAGCTGGAAGAATATTTTATTTCGAGAAGTGATATTAGGAAGAAATTGTTTGGTTCTTTCTTTTGCGTAGTAGCCTATAGCCTATATATAGGCTGTTTAGCGAGTGCATAGAGCACATTAAGTGACATTCTTAAGTAGGCTAAAGGTGTTACTAACTAATAAAAATAAATTAACTTTAGATTTGAATTAGTTTGCATGTGATTAGGCCCTATACAATTTGAGCAAAAATAATACATCTACATGCCGTTACAAAGTGTCTGCCACTTGCTTTTTAAAAGCATTTTTCGTACAGAAACAAAGAGGTAAAAAATTGTTTCCGCTCTCACGCGCGAAAATTTTTTTTGCCTCTTTGGGGCCATCCACATATTACGTACGCAATTAGGGAGGGGTCGGATTTTGGCGATTTTGCGTACGGGTGCGAACGCGGGGGGGGGGGGGGGCAGGGGGTGACAAAATGTGTACGTACACAAAATAAATTTCTAATTATGACGTCCACATTAGCCTATTTATAACTCTGTATTGTCCTATAGTCGTCCGATGGAATTTTATTACATTATATAAAAGCCATGTGCAGTTATTCTGTGCTGTGAACGAGACACCTATAATTTGTCTATATTGGCCCTCACTCATCCTTCAATAATCTGGCCTAAAGTGCAGACAGTCGCTGCCGAGACACTTTCTGCAGCTGGTCTTCGGGGGGGGGGTGTGCGTCAAGCGTACGTACGCAGGGGGGGTGGTGGAAGAAAGTACACTTGCGAACAGAGGGGGGAGGGGGTACAATTTTCCCGGATTTTTGTGTACGTAATATATGGATGGCCCCTTTTTTGACCAGGTCAGTTCAAAATTGTCCTCACTCCACCTGCCAAACAAAATCGCCGCCTCTGATCTTCAATGGCTCGAGATCGGCGAGCGCGCCAACTTCAAGATTTGGTTTCTTCTAAATAGCCTACCAGCGTCTGCACAACTGCGCTGAACGCTCTCTCGCAAATCGCATTACAGCGCGCCATCTGACGACCCCAGTCGACTACGGCTGCGATCATCAACATTCGCGGATGTTTTTGTGCCAGCAACTAAGACTACAGTAGGTGATTGGATCTGTCCGGAAGCTGGCCCATGTGATGAAACAACCTTCTGCCATACGCTGGGGTTGCCGTGAGCAGGCCCGGATCTACATTTTGGGGGCCCTGTGCTGATCGAATGACGGGGCCCCTTACAATTTTAAGAAGCAAGGCAGACATAGGCCTACAATACCCCGACACATAACTTGTTATACTTTACAGCACATAAGAAGTAGATAGGACAATTGTCAAGAGATCACGACTCACGCACTGACATGGAAAGAACATAGTCTGTCAAAGAACAATATTCTGTATAAACCATTACTACCTTACTGTGCCATAGTGCTAGAGTGTATAGACTACAATGAATGTATCATAGGCTACTAAGTAGTACTCACGTTCGTTTCCTACAAGTCTCTTCTGCGATTTTTTTGTTTGGCGAAGTCGTTTATTATGTCGTCAAAGTCAACACTTTGCAGGACTTCCGATTCGATGCACATAAGCGACAGAGCTTGAAGTCTCTGCTGGGTCATTGTTGTGCGCAGATGATTCTTCACTCGGGAAAGCGTCGAGAATGATCTCTCACCCTCACAGTTAGTTACTGGAATAGTGAGGTATATCCTCAGTGCGATCCCCACATTAGGGAAAGTAGCCTGCAATAAACCTCCGTCCGCCTTCAGCATCTCGCTCATGTGAACTACACTTTGGTCTCTCTCTGTCATAACGAGAAACGTAACTTGTACAAACTCGTCCACAAATGAGGGCTCAAGATCGGCAGAATATGATGCCACTAGGTTAGTAGCACGAGCTCGCAACTCATCTGCAGGTAGAGACTTGAAGTCCGTTGTGAATCCAAACACTTCGTGAAGGTTAGAATACGCAGTCAGTCTCTTGCGCAATTCAGCAACAAGACGATCGATTATGCAGTTGAACGTTTCTATCTTGAATTTGTCCCTAGGACTATGGACAGTGTCAGGAGCGTTGCTTTCATCGAAGAATCTCTTACGTTTTACTATGACATTATTTGGTTATATGTGGCGTTCTGCGCGCCCGCCCGGACGCCTGCCCTCTCGTCGCGCCGGACGGGTTTCCTGGTGGTGGCGACTCCAGCCCACTGCCCGTCTGGAGCCACCCCCGAGTCACTGCTTTGTGTGCTTTCAACGTAAAATGGCTCTTCTCTATCTCTTCCATAGTGAACGTTCCTATCAGAGGAGATTCAGGATTGGCCGCTTAAGACAGGCAACACTATACAGTTCGATCTCTGGGTCTGACTCTGCTCTTTTCCGCGGTCGCCGGATGGGCAACGTCCTGCAGGATGGCCGTCCTTCAGAACAGGGTTCGTTCTCTTACCAGCAGGAGTCTTCCTCTTTTGTGTGTCTTCTTAGCTACGGGCTTCCTCCAACTCTCCACCTGATCTAAACCTTGACGCACCATTATACATCTCGTGACTCTTGAACTATCGCCATTTATCAGGGACACCAAACGTTTTCTAAATATCGGGAACAAGGAATACATGTGACAAGTCTTTTCCATCACATCGTCCTAGACACCGGTCTATTGGGCAACTGTCAATTGTAACTCTCCGTCGTGTCGTCTAGGCACCTGTCCATACGTCTTCCCACCGTACGTATCTCTCGCTCCATGTCCGTGCAGGGCATACCGGCCTCACACGTATATTATCATGCACCACATTTACGGAGTAAGTTTCCTTACCCGTCTTCTGTGTTGGCAATTGTCGACCAACACAGTGATAAATTCTGCTTCGAAAGATAACGGTAAGGGGGTCTATGGCACTCTGATAGTGAAGGTCCTCTCTCTACCCTTCGCTATCTACACACAGAACTTCGTTCCGACCTACGCACGAGGGGGCCCATCCTCGCACTTCAGTCAGTTCTCAGAGCTGTGTGTTGCGACAAGCAAATATGTTTCTACCTGGGTATCCGACAACCCGGACTTTCACGTATCACTCTCTTGGTCTGCTTTATTATTTCCCTTCAAACACGGGATTATCGTACTCCTCACCTCGGCACTCTGATTAGCCGAATCTCGCTGGGAAACGCGGTCGTGCCTCTTTAGGACCTGGGTACCCGACTACCCGATCCAAACTTTGAGGTTAATCTCTTGGTCTGCGTTAATGCCCCTTTTACCTGTGGACGCTCGTACACTTCACCTTGGGACTCTGACTAGCTGAACTTCAGCTAGGAAAACCCGGACATCTCTCTTCCAAACATGGGTTCCCGACTACCCGAAAGTTCACGTATCGTTTACTCTTGGTCTGAGTCAATGTCCCTTTTACCTGGGACTCCCGTACACTTCACCCTGGGATCTGACCCGCTGTATCCTCTCGTTGCGGCGTATCCCTACCCGTTTACACAACCTTTTATCTTCCCACTATTCAGAATTAGTCTGTCTCGAGACCTGAGCAGTAGAGTGGGCCCTTACTCCACAAGCCGTATCTCTTGAACCTGACTCTCTGAATCCATTAGAGAACGTAACAGTTGTGTCTTTTCCGGGAGCGCACAGACTCGTACTCACACTCGATTCTGCTAACGGTATCTGTGGGTAAATATCAGTAAATTTACCCCGCTATTGCACACAGACCTGTGTATCTTTCCCCCGTGGGAACTGTCCCGAACACCGTAACACCCAGCGGTCGAATCGTGCGGTTGGTCTCCCGGACGGATATTTGCCGGTAAACCGCGGGAGTAACTATGACTGCAAGGGAACCAAACGCGGGGACCGCGAATGGAAAATTTACCGGTAGTTCCCCGATGTTATCGAACGGTACCAACGGGGTCACCCTCCCCGTACAAATCGAACTGTCACCACCGGGGTCTTTGCTTCCCCGTTTTTATACAGACCTGTGTTTTCTCTAACTCTCACGATCGGTCTCTCCCCGAGGTTTACTCAGCCTGTTAAACTTCCACAATCGGGATTCAGACCGGCTCACGATCTAACGGCAGGGTGGGCCCCAAACCTGTCGAATCGGCGGTCAATCCAACACCCAAGAGTGATTAGTTTTGCTGTACTCGGGATCGCACTGGTTAGCCAATATTTGACGATACTTGAACTGAGTTATCACTAATCGGGTCTTTGCCCGCGTATCTCTCTGACTGCTACCACCGGGCTTTGCCCGTATATCTCCGACGGTCAACACCGGGTCTTTGCCCGCGTATCTCCGGGTCTTTGCCCGTGTATTTCTAACGGTCAACAGCGGGGCCTTTCCGCGTGTATCTCTGACGGCTACCACCGGGTCTTTGCCCGTTTATATCTGACGGTCAACACCGGGTCTTTGCCCGCGTATCTCCGGCCGTGTATTTCTAACGGTCAACAGCGGGGCCTTTCCGCGTGTATCTCTGACGGTCAACTGCGGGGGCCTTTCCGCGTGTCTATCAGACGGTCACCAGCGCGGTCTTTCCGCGTATATATCCAACGGTCAACAACGGGGCCTTTCCCCGGACTCTACCGATACAGACCTGTGAGCCTTTATCTCTCACGATCGGTCTTTCCCTGTAACGCGAACCAGATACCAACGGGATCTTTCCCGTCTTTCTATCGTACAGTCACCGGCGGGCTCGCCTTTCCCGTCTTTACCGAACGGCCACCGACTGGGGCTGCTTCCCAGTCTTTATCGAACGGAGCCGCCGTGGCCTTCCCCGGACTATCGAACGGTTTACCAGCGGGGTCACCTTCCCCGAACTTTACCGACACAGACCTGTGAGCCTTTATTCCTCACGATCGGTCTTTCCCCGATTCAGCCTTCCACGATCAGACTCGGTACCTTTCGCGATCTACAACAGGGTGGGCCCAACCCCGCTGAATCGGCGTTTACCAGCACCGGTCAGACCGCCTTTGGAGCGGCTGTCACTCGGGAGCGCACTGATTAGCCTTGTACCGAACCGGTAGCCAACGACACTAAAGCACCGTGTCGCTGTACATGTAAAGCGCAGTAACGCCGCTCTACAATATAGGCAAAACACCGTGAGGCAGCCTATAATATCCCTCGCCACACTATACCGTGGCTTGTTCCTTATATACTAGCCTACGCACACCTTCTCAAATACAGGTGTCTAAGGTATCGAAATCAACCTATGATAATAAGCGCCGCCCTAGCTTTAGGCCTTATTTATTGGACCGAAAAGTGTGTAAAATTATTCTAATTAATAATTTAAATCGCTTGAATGGCAAAAACAAGCTCAAACTTAATTATTGGCTATTTTAATATCGCGTTAGTGCTACCATTTACGCATCGGCCGCTGACGCCCTGCGATGCATTATATCACCGGATAACGCGTCAATAAGACAGATATTATTAAAACAACATACATTCGAGCCCAGTGGCCAGTCCGCCACATATATATTTAGTCATAGCTATGATTGCTATGCATAATGCATTGCAATTTGCACTGTTTCTTTCCTTAATCCTTTATTCTTTATTTTTTTTACTTTTACAATTTGGGGCCCTGTGCTGCAGCACAATCAGCACCGTGGTTAATCCGGCCCTGGCCGTGAGTGTTGTAGTAGGAGTAGATATATCGAAAGCAATCGAAATTCCATCTGTTATGTAACTACAGGCCTACTTCGTATATCTATCGGCAACACGCTTGGTCGGCTATGTTTGTTGCGGTTGCGGGTTCGAATCCGTATAATTGCCGTGGGCAAGTTCATTGTTTGCCCACGTGTGTCTGTCACCAAGCAGTGTAGGCCTAATTTGGTTGAGCCTACTGGCTTAAGCTGGGACGGAATTAAACGACAATTTATCGCTCCGTGTCCAGGGCCCTTGGAATTCGTTCATTGCTGGTGTAGGAGGCTGAATACACTCCTGGACAGTGGCGGCAATCTTGTTTGACAGGTGGGGGACACTTTTTAAATGATCTGGTCAAAAAAGAGTTTTGAACTGATTTGGTCAAAAATGATCTCCAAACAATTTTTCGTGCTCACACGCGATACAATTTTTTTTACCATTTTCTGGTGTTTCTTCAAAAAAATTTTTGGAGGACAAATGTATGGTGTTCCCCCACTCTTAAAGGTGGGGGTCTTGTCTCCCTCGACCCCCCCCCGGAATCGCCGCCCATGCTCCTGGACAAAAAGACTCAGGCAGTGTTTTCATCCTAGTATTTATGACTGGCGCCAGTGGCGGCTATCTTGTCTGAGAGGTGGGGGGGGACAAAGTCGGCCATAGTCTGGTCGATGACCTTTTTTTAGGAATTCATGTCCTAAAAAAATTGTTAACTTTCTTTCTCCCAAAAATCTTGATGACTTTCTACAGTTTCATCTCTGAAAAAAGTTGATGACCTTTTTTTAGTCCTCCACCTACTTTCGTGATTTTTTCCATGCCTCCATGCCTTCAAAATAACTCACGACCTTTTTTTAGCAATTCGTGTATCTTCAAAATTTGGGCGGGGGTCCGATGTATGGCGTGACCCCCCACTCTTAAAGGTGGGGGTCTTGTCCCCCTCGACGCCCCTAGATCGCCGCCCATGACGGGCGCGTTAACTAATAGCCTACTAGGCCAAAGACACTCCACCCTGAAAATAAACACTAGGCCTACGTAGGCCTACGGTAGTGTTTTCTTTTGAGATTGGACCAAATGACTTGTGGAGTTTGTTCTTCCTAGGACAAATTGAATGATGCAGTTTTAGCTATGTAGTCATAGGCGTAATTTGTGGGGGGTACGAGGGGTACCCGTACCCCCCACTTTTTGGACTGGGGGGTACCGTACCCCCTACTTTTCGAACAGTGCCAATCAATATTTTATTATCGTGCCTTCCCAAAGAACGCATTCTCCGCCTTGCTTCGTGTATGTAAGAAATTGGTACCCTCCACTTTTAGACCAAAGTTACGCCTCTGTATGTAGTATCTTCCATGTAGGACCAATTGACTGGTAGAGTATAGGGTCTATTGACACTGCGAATTAATTCAAAATGTTTCATTGAGATAGGCTATACTGCCGCTACTATAAGCACATTAGGTGGCCTATATTTATTTGAAATCACGAATGGAACTGACACTTAACACTGCTTAACACTACAAATTTCAAAGTTTAATGTATTATAGTCATATATTGAAAGCAAACGAAACAACGGCAAATATATCCCCCCTACAAAAATTCCTGCGCCCATGGTACCACGCCATTTAAAGTTCCCGCTGGTGTCTTCTCATGAAGCAGCTTATTAAAGGCCTTGTAAAGGGACCTAGGAAGACTGAATTTTCTGAAATTAGAGTCGTCAGGTAAGAGGATTTGGCCTTGGCGAGTAGGTCACGAACAACAACTTGCACTGTTCTTCGAAATGCGTAGGCCGTTATCTATTATAAATAAAGCAAAGACTCTGTCTGTCTGTCCCTCTGTCACAGCGATCTTTGACCGGGATGCATTTCTACACCTTTCGACCGTTTCACTCCAAACCTTCACTACTGTCTCGGGGTGGGCATTACACACCCAGTGTGAGGCTTCGCGTCCCCCGTTTTCACCGCTTCCATGGTGAAAACGGGCGAAAACCTCTCCCAAACCCCCACTTCTTAAAAATTCGAGTCGACCTATTTTCATTCGCCAGATGGCGCCACCCGAGAAGATTCTGTGTGTTTCACCGAAAATTCTCTGTCACCGGCACGCATTTCTAAAGATTCGCCGTAGAGATTTCACTTCACATTAACTGGTGGTGGTGGTGGTGGCGGCGGCTTATAACCCCGGGCAACGCCGGGTAAACCAGCTAGTATGAAATAAAGTCGTGAGGGCGGCAAACGCTTTCAAACTAATTATACGTTGGCTACTTTGACGTCGAGCTTCGGCAATTTCAGAGTTAACCAATGCTCTCTCTCTCTCTCTCTCTCTCTCTCTCTCTCTCTCTCTCTCTCTCTCTCTCTCTCTCTCTCTCTCTCTCTCTCTCTCTCTCTCTCTCTCTCTCTCTCTCTCTCTCTCTCTCTCTCTCTCTCTCTCTCTCTCTTTTACACCATGCCTATAGTAACCCTAAAAGGCCCTAATAATTTGTTAAATGGAACCAACAGAAGTTTAGTAATCGGATCATTCCAAATTCATGATCCTTTCAAATGATTTTTACAGTGATAATACTATTTTTAGTACAGAAGATGTAGGAAATCCATCGACCTAATATAGGTCGATGAGGAAATCTATCGAAGGCGCTGGGTAATGATTATTTGATGCGCTGACCTAGTTACGTTGTTGTCAACGTTGCGCAGGTCTGACCTAAATCGCCCACGCGTTACAGAAAGAGAGTAAAATTATAGTGAAAATTAATTTTCGAAGATCCCTAATTTTTGAATACTGCACATTTTGTAATCTGAGCCGTGTTGCTGCATTTCTATGATAAATATTTGAACTTGCTAAACGTGAGGTAGGTGGATTAATCGGTCTAAACGTCTAAATTCTCATCCTGTATAATGATGAGCGAGCGTTCATTATCCGTAAAACTCAGATTAACACTGGCGCGTGTAAATAATTATTAATAGGTAATGTACGTGCAAATCTCCAAAATTCCTAGCGCCGTACAAAAGCTGCGGGAGAGAGACCAGCTTATCACCAATGCGGTAATCCTCCAGTTTAGGTGCTTTAATTATTTTCTCATTTTTTTCATGAAAAAAAGTTAAGTTCCTAACAATCATCAGCAATATTTAGCTAGGGGCCTACATATTGTACACTATCATAAAGGGTAGTTATCAGCAATTGCTCGAAGGAAAACAAGGAATATATTTTGCCCTTTGAATCTGTTCCTGTACATGAACTCGTGTAAATGAGTAGGCAAGAGAACCCTAGATGTGCCAAATTGACTTCGCAATTTCCTCTTGGCTCTCATCCACATGTTTCCACATTCTGTGTTACTGTACGTGTTTCCTCATTATCGGGATTGATGGAGTTCCTCTGGTGTACAACCACCGAATGCATATATATTCCATGCTGTATGGTGTCAATGCGACCATAGACTGCTCACCCATCCGAGATTATATGTGACCCAGGTTTGATTAGCCGTTCAATAAGAGTTTCAAGGGTAGCAATCTCTGCCTCATGTAGGATGGCCATCTGAGGCATGTCGTGTGACCAACAATATATCAAAATTATTATTTGCTTCAGCATCATGTGGCTGTGTAAGAAGAATGACCCATCTCTCACTGACTTCCTAACATTGCATGGTTGACATTTCATCTCTTCCCATCAGTACTCCCGTTGTGGACGGTTAAGCTGGAAAGTTGATGGCATTTTGGACATGGAAACGCATTCCTGACTAAGCATCGACGAGTTAGCCACTGCAGGCACGTATCGGAGTCATGAATGTCAGGCAACAAGGAAGAGAAATTATAACTGTCATTCCGCATTTGCATAGGCATAATTTCGTTAGGATCCACGATTGTTTTTGAGTGCACGGTCTGCCTGCCATAATTGGGTATAAATTAAATATCTTTTTATAATTTTTATCTCTAGAAGACCAGACAACGGGAAGAGAACAAATTTTCCGCTATGATAGAATAATGCAAAGATACCAATGAAAAATAATTAAAGCACCTAACCTGGAGGATTATCACCAATGCTATCATACATATAATATCCATATAGTCTGTGTCTGTCATAGGACGCTATGTCACAAACGGTTTCTGTTCTATTGTGAAACAGAAACCGTTTGTGATGTCAGTACTGCCGTCCTGACGACGGCGGTCTTGACGACGGTCTTGACGATGGCGATCAGAGCATTTTAACCAACGACACATATAGGCCTATTATTATACACTGCCCGTCATAATATGACGGGTTAATACTCTAGTATAAAATAAAGTCCAAAAGAGCTGGATTGTTTGTCAGTTTCGGTGCCAGGTCAGAAGCCGGGGTCAAGCCGATATAGCGCTTGGTGACTGAGGAGCCTTGAAATCCTTTAGGAAGCATACCCTAGTCTTTACAGTTATTACTGTTGTGTTTGCACTTCAGTCGACCGAAGGATCATTCAAACCCAATTACTCTAGCGCCGGTGAATAAGCTGGTCTCCCTGGCATGGCTTTTGTGTGCCGCTGAGAAATTTAGGAGATTTACATTTACATTTCCCCTACCTTACATACCTTCGATCTGTCCATCCTTTTATATTGTTGCAGTGGCACTATAGAAGTTCATAGATTAGATCAATGTATTTACCCTGTTCAGATTGTTACTTAGATGGCTTTATTGAAGGTTTCTTGATACATTAATGCATACATCATCCGTCCATCCATTCTTCCATCCATCTTTACTATCATCACTCCTTTCATCTTTCCATCCATCCATCTGTCTGCCTGTCCAACTGTACCTTATCTGTATTTTTTCAATGTATTGATGTAGAAATTTGTCTGTTGTTTCTTTTTTCAGGTTCCATGGCATCAGCGGTTGACAGTCGAACAGATGCGGCAGACCAGAGTTTTGATTACATGTTCAAGATTCTTCTGATTGGAAACAGCAGCGTTGGCAAAACTTCATTCCTCTGTCGTTACACGGACAACTACTTCACTCCTTCGTTCGTCAGTACTGTAGGAATCGACTTCAAAGTTAAAACTGTCATCAGTAAACAGAAGAAGAAGGTCAAGCTCCAGCTTTGGGTAGGCAGTGCTTCAACATAGAAACGTGTTGGTTCTATCACATAAAATTAGCAAAGGTCAGTTCATTAATGTAACTGTTAATTCTTTAAGTGTTAAACATCCAACATTACTTATTATATTTATTAATTCGTGATGATCATGTATTTTGAGATGTAGTTTAAAGGTGCTATATTACATGTCTTGAGACATACATACATAATGGAATGATGGTATATGCATGCATCCATACTTCATAGTTGTATATGCCAAAATGACTGTTAGGACTTCACCAACGTGCTTTATTGATACAGTAATGATGACAGCTACAATGATAATGATAATGAAGGTGATGACATTTATGAAGGTGATGGTAATGATGAAGTTTTATTCATTCATGATGACCATGTTTTTTGTTTCCACAGGACACAGCTGGACAAGAGAGATACAGAACCATTACAACGGCTTACTATCGCAATGCAATGGGCTTTGTACTCATGTATGACATCACGAGTGAAGCATCATTCAATGCTATACAAGACTGGTCAGCTGTGTAACTATTATTAACTAAGTAGTAATTAATTAGTGTAGCAATACAAGCTAAAATATGAGAGTGGTGGTGAGGCCACTAGTATTTACTGATTAGTAATTAAATTCATTTATCACTAGATAAATTACTAAATTAGTAATTAAATTAAATATAACTAGAGCGATATAAAAATACAAGACTAGTATGTGATATTATTGTAAGACAAAATAGAAGACTGGTCAGCAAAAGTACTACTATTTACTAATGCTGGCAACGAGCTCCCAGAGGCTCAAGTAACCATTCGAAGGGTCACACTGAGCCATAAACTTAATAGCTGAATACCTGATATCTGGCCAAAGAAGCATAACGATATAAGAGACTGGCTTAGGTACAGACTTTCGACTTAGTAATGGGCAGTTGTCGCCTGTGAAGCCGAAACATGTGGGGTGAGAGGTGTTGCAGAGTCAACAGTTACCAGTCGGTGCAGCATGCAGAATAAGAAATTTCTGTAGTGTCTAATAGTTAATAGAAATTAGCAGGCAATCGTATGCATTGGTGTGCTAAAGATATCACATTGTGGGGCGTTTGGTGACTTAACTCCTCAGTAGCCAACCCCTCTAAGGCGATGTCAGAACAAACAGTGATAACTAACTGAATTAGGCGTATGTGCATATATTAACTCATATGTGATTCTTTGGGTGACTTAAATTTGCTACTGTATGAATCATATAGAAATTAAATGATGATTTGTGTGTTGCTGGATACAGGTGTAGCCAGATCAAGACCTATTCATGGGAGAATGCCCAGGTAGTTCTTGTTGGGAACAAGTGTGACCTAGAGGAATCTCGAGTCATTTCCACAGAACTTGGAGCACGCCTTGCAGAGTCAATGGGTGAGCAACACGCCTTTCAAATTGGCTTATAAGCCATGGCTTCAATCAGCTGACAAAGAGAGCTACAGATTCAGTGGATTTTTTTATTCAGTCAATCAATTCAATCAGTTGTTATTAATATAAATGATTAAAAATATGTTTTCTCTCATGTTGACTTTACTTTGCTCTTGGGTGCTTGGGATTATCAACAGAGAGGTTGCTGCGAGTAGCCGAAGACAGGAAAGGATGGAGAAGAATCGTCTACAATGCGACCAACCCTCGTATCGAGGACGGTTAAAGAGAGAGAGAGAGCTTAGCACCTTAGTGTTAATAATAATAATAATGCTGCTGGTTAGACAATAACAACAATAATAAGAAAATAATGCTAATAATAAAAAACAATAACAACATTAAGAAAATAGTGCTAATAATAGAATAATTATAAATGCTTCTCCCAGCTGAAGAATTCTACCAGTGAAGACTAGCAGTTCTGTCAGCCTTCCTCTTACTTGATTTTATATTACTGTTTTGGAAGGAATATTAATTATAATTATAATTAACATTTATTTATATTAATATTAAAATTAAACTGAAATAACAGTAATAGATATAATGATGTTATAGTAATACTGTAAAAACCTGGAGTTATCACATTCTAGTGTTGTGTTTGCGAACTTGCTATCTGCTATTGTCATCTAAGTCAATTGTCTAGACTAAAGACTGTTTACTCTAGACTTTACATGACTCTGTCTTTTGTGCACTCTGCAAAAATTCAGATTCAGGTTAATCTAAAACAAGATAATAAATAAGAAAAATTGGAATGATATTAATTAATATTGTACTTTTTTATTACTGACGTAAATTACTTCTGTTTAGGTGTTCAATTCTTCGAGTCATCTGCCAAGGAGAACATAAATGTCAAATCCGTCTTCGACTGTCTTGTTGATAGCATCTGTGACAACATGGCTGAGGCCCTCGATGCTGAAGTTGCGGCCATGTCACGTAGTCGTACAGCTGATTTGAAAAGTGTCACGGAAGCTGCTCCGGCCGGTTGCAAGTGTTAAAATATACTGACACATGTGTGCTTATAGATATATATACATATATATATAAATATATATATATATTTATATGTAATATAAAAGCGCAACATCATAATCATAATCTCGAGATTTCTACAGCACCTAAAATAAGCAGAGTCGTGGGAACCAGCTTATTTGAAGGTGCTTAGTCAAAACAAAATCGATTGGCAGGTAAAGTCTAATTCGGTTCCATATATATATATATATATATATATATATATATGTTATATATATATATGTATATGTTCATGTATATGTTCTATATATGTTATATATAATTTTGTGTTCACATATATTGTGGTATTTGTGCCTAGAAATTTATATATCTACTGTTAGAGTTTCTAAAACAGTGCTGTATAAATTAATGGCTGGCATTTGTTGAAGAGAATACAAACTCTAGTCTTGTAGGTGTAAATAAAAACATTGAATTTACAAACAGATATATATGTATATTATATATGTGTATTTGCATATTATATAAGTAAATGTAGAGTTGTAACTGTGGTATATTTATACTACCTTTGTTTGGCTCTGCATATGAAAGATATATATATATGTATTGCATTCCAAATATTGATGTGAACGACATGGAGGTGGTGCTTGCAAAGTGAATGAATCTCAGAGTCCTTGAGATGGCACCAGTTGCTTTTATAAGCCTTGCCCATGTCATACTTGCAGTTTACAAACATAATAATATCACAAATATGAGAAACATAATAGGCCTACAGACAAACTATCAAAATAAAGCTAGGCATTGAAGTCATACGTCATGTTCTGACAATTGAATACCTTAAGAATACCTCGCTTATGTTGTGTGATTTGTGGAAGAAGGAAAAGCTCCTCAGTTTTTCTCAAATTGTGAGGCCTATCCTTGTTTGAGCATTCCTCACCTTAATGCAGGTACATGTTCTTATCTCCATTAACTTTGGATGGGTTGTGCATCCACAATGTTGTCACGCTATGCCACATGTTGTTTTTGTATAATCGAAAGATAATGCCATTATCATAATGCATCAGGTTGCTTCAAGTCACACAATAGTCAGAAGTCATAGTCTGGTGAAGTCCAGTCAAAGTCCTATAGGTCAGGGTTTCCACATGTATGCAGTGAAGGTGAAGTTTAGACTTGAATGACGTTTATCAATCCTCTGTTTTAAAACGACTGGCTGTGGATGTGTTGATGCCCCCAACTTTGTACCACGAGTGGGCACTGCATAATTCTGATGTTGTGTTGTGTGTTAATTGCTCTTATGTAAGTACTTTATTATGTTACACAGTGTATTAAATCAACATGGTGTCAACTGTTAACTCTGGGTGGGACTCGGTTCGTTTGGCTCTGCTCTGTGCCGCAGTCCATCAGTGGTGACTTTACTAGTTATCTAAGCACTATTTGCATTAGGACGCATAGGCATAGCGGAAACTTCAGTGGTGGGGGGCAAGATTTTACTTCTGAACCAAACAAAACTAAATCCCGAAATTTGGATTATGTCGGAGCTAGTTTGTTCAGCATTTTCGGGGTGTCTAATTGCCCAAAAAACAGGAATGCCCAACATTTTGGGGAAGTACCCCCTTCTTACCGCTGCCTCCTATTGCCTCCTACACCTATGTTTGGATTAATTCTGTTGTTAACGAACTTTGGTGCCACTTAGGCTAATGATCAGAGTACTTTTGCGATGTACTTAAATTGCACCATATTAAGTGTCTATATACAAGATTACTTACTTAGTTACTTAACTTGTTATGTAGTTGCAAAATCTGTAGATCTGCTTTAAATTGCATATATATTGGTTGAGTGTAGCATACATGTTATTGGAGTTGCACTGAGGATTTTCCCAAAGTGGTGCTATATAAATGTCTGATTATGATTGCTATTATGGATGTCAGCAACAGTTAAACTGTTATTGTAAGATTTATCACATTAAATGAAAGTTTCAGTGTATTAATGTATTTTGTGTAACAGCTTAGAACAGTATATGTATGTGTTTGAATGTTGATGTTAGGTTAAGATTTGAATGTTAGGAGTTAGATGCCTATTTTTGTAATGTAAACTTTCAAACGAAATATGTTATCAATATATTTTTGTATCACATTTAAATGTGAATTGCTAAAATTATTTTTTTCTTGAAGGATTTAAATATATTTATTTATCTAGCAGACATTTGTATGCTTTTGGCTGAAAGCCTTTCATAAATAATTTTCGTTACAATGTTATTATTTTTATCCAAGTTATCATCAGGGTCTCAGAAAACATAAAAGTGAAAACTAAGTTTTGCATTTGTCAGTCTTTGCTGCTGTCCAACTTATTATTTTTATTATTATTATTATTATTATTATTTTTTTTTTTTTCATCACTCGACAAGTTATTATTATTATTATTATTATTATTATTATTAGTATATTTTATTGTCATCAATACTATTAATTTTAATACTACTGCTACTATTAATAATAATAATGATGTACTATTAGTTTGCGTACTGAAGTAAAAATGACTTTAGGACTTATTATTATTATTGTTGTTATTATTACTGTTATTATTATTACTACTACTATAATTATTTTTTTCTTGAAGAATTTATTATTATTACTAAGTTGATTTGTTGTTGTTCAGTTGTAAATAATGTTATGAATAGAATTCCTATGATTATAATTATTTGAGATTGCTGAATGTGTGATTTTCAAGAGATTTTTTTAGTTAAGTAGGAATAGGGTCAATAAATGTTTTCTTCATCCTTGAAGTTGTTAACTATGTTGTTATTATAAATACTTTTACTTCTAGTAAATATTTTGCATGCTGTTGACACTGCTTTTCTGTTTGAGATTGGTAAACTGAAGTTACACAGGAATGAAAACAAGTACATGATTACAAAGTTCCTTCAGTAAATCAAGTTGCCAGAGTTAAATGTGACCGTTGCTGATAAATTGATTTGTTGTTATTCAGTTGTTAATAATGTTGTGAATATAATTCTATGATTATAATTATTTGAGGTTGCTGAATATGTGATTTTCAAGAGATTTTTGTAGGTAAATAGGGTCAATAAAATGTTGTCTTCATTCCTTGAAACTGTTAACTGCTTAACTATGTTGTTATTACAACTGTAAATACATGGACATCTAGTAAATATTTCACATGCTGATGTGGGTAAACTTAAGTTACATTTGTTAAATGTGACCGTGCCTGAGAAAACCCTCAAAACTGAGTTTTTTGCGGTACTGGATTGGGCTGGAATTACTAAACAATTATGTGAAAACCACGTGTGTTATCACAAATAGTAACAAATTAAGCTTTCTAAAGATGTAGGTTTTTCTTGGCTACATTTCAGAAATGGTAAGTTAAAGTTTATCGTACCTATAGCCCGACCTCGGTCATTGTGCTATGGATCCTGAGTGTTTACGAATATAGTAAATTAGAGTGTATATGCAGTTATGCATGCATCTATGAAATTTCGTAAAAAAATTGATTAAGAGGAATTTTGCATAACTTGGTCCTTTGCATAATAATCAATGCATATGACTTCAAATAGAGCACAAGGGACATGTTAAATTAAGGTTTTGTTGCAGGGCATGATAATAAAATTAACACGATAAAAATGTTTTAAACAGTCTACAGAAGGACATGGCATTTGATTGCTAATAGGACAAATATGCAAATAAGTCAATTGACACATTTTATGCCTACTCCCCTTCTGACTGCTCTTCTCGCATATTAACTTTTATGACTGTAAGGGTTTTCTCAGGCATGGTCTGAGTTTTACTTAAATAAAAAAATCACTGTGAAATATCAGAACTGTACCAAAAAAATTAAAGTGAAAGTTTACAAAATAAGTGAAAGTTTACAAAATAAGTGAAAGTTTACAAAATAAGTGAAGTGTTAAAAATTATTCAAATATTCGGATAACTTTAATATTAAAAAATAACTTGAACATATATGTGGTTATTCAAAGCATAGCTATACTCGTAATAGTAATGTGTGGTAAAAATATAAAGTATAGTGATTTCTGGTCAGTTCAGATATACTGTCTCTACATGAATAAGAAATTAAATGAACTTGCAGACAAGACAAGCTAGTAGGTGTAAAGACAAGTTTAAGAGCAGCAGTTTCAAACGGTGTTTTATCTACAATGTACCTATTCTGTTCATTCCACTCGATGCCTTTTGCTCTTCTGACGTTTTGCTTCACATTTCATGACTGTTTTAAATATAATTTCGTCGCATAACTTCGCTTTTTTGTGGGGTACAATTTCTTACTTTCTTTGCATTTTCTACACAGTTTTTTGGACAATTTGTGTTTTGAAATGTTTATTGGCATAAATTTGTATTATTTTATACAGAGGATGTGGTACAGTTTCCTTCCTACTTCAACCATTACCCATAGCTGCTGTCTGCCCTTTCTGCTCCCAACCTATTCTCCCTTATCCGTGGGTTGAAGTAATTGGTTATATATAATTTTGGGGTGTGAGCCTTCACCAGTGCTTAAACTATTGGAGATTTGAGCACTAATTACTGATACCTTGCAAAAGTTTACACCTGTAAAATCGTTTTAAAATTTCCCAGTTTTCTATAAACTTACAGAATTTGCATCATGCTTCAACAGAGTGGCAGTAGGCTTTTTGGACATTCTACTTAAAATACATCAAATACTTGTCCAAAACAAATATAGATCGTTGGTAAGTTACTTTCTCAAACACAATTCTCAAAGACTTACGTTTGTTGACATTGCGTGAATGACTGCATTTACAAAAGCTGAAGTTGTATTTTTTGGCTTGCAATGAATTTTCGTTCACTTTCTTCTTAGCTTCATTGGTCTTTGTGTATTTAAAATATGTCTTCAAACACTCGATGATAAGTGGACTTAATGATACCGTTTTCAGTGTGCAAGTGGAAATATGACAATTGTTTTTTCACAATTTAATAAATTTTAGATTGTTGAAATTGTTTCTGTATAGGTTTTGCAATTTGCAAGTTTGTTTTTTCACCTTGACAGCTGCATTCGTTTGGCCCATATTGGGTTTATAGCTGGCAACCAGTTGCACAATATGGATGATCTAAGTACCCATTGAACATGGCTGTATGGACAAGGCACATTTAACAATGAACGTTTAAAGATTTATGAGGACTGAAACATTTTGTCAGTGAATGTGCTTTATATAAGGTTTACTCTCACAATTTTTTATAAATTTCTTGATGAAATATTGCATTTTGGTTGGATACGGGATACGGTGTTGCACGAACATGGTTTTGAAGTTAGAATCATTAATGTTTTAATTATTAGTAATCAGATACTGGCATTTCGGTAATTAATGTATTAACCTCAAGAGATAGGATAGCTTGAAAAATATGAATCTTGTTTCTGAAATAAGAGAATGAGAAGGTTTGTAGAAAGATGAAAGCAGCAGATTTGGTAGAGATGGGCCAGTGTGCAAAAGGCAGGGAAACCTTTTCAATTGGATAGAGGTTGGAGAAACAGAATAATGGGACAAACAGCAAACCCAGGGAAAGCCGATGATAAGTTTGTTACAGTATGAATCCATATAAGTAATAATGTAAAGGATTTGCTCTTCACATACTTGCATTGTTCTTTTGTTTACTTGTATGAATCTTGGTAGCTCTTTAAAAAAGTGTCGGCATCTTTCCATCGCTATGGCACATTTGATTACTTCCTGCAACATGAGAAATCAAGTCTTGGGTTGTTGAGTTGCACAGCTTGTAAGGAAACAGACCTGGTATTAGAGTCCTGGTGCATTTGTAGTTTAGCCAAGATCTATGAACCTTAGCACTACCACACATAGACTTATTTAAACTATCGTTGATAGAGGTCGATAGCAAATTAGAGATTTGAATCATAATCGTAAACTCCAAATTTCTAAAGTGTTGTTCTAAAGCTAAGCGCAGGGTACCAGCTTATTCACTAGCACTGCGTCATATCAGAGGGGTTATCCAGAGCTCAGTGTCCAGTGTTGGTCCGAGTTCAGTTGCCAGATCAACTTTGTGGGACAACTGTGCATGATTTAAAAAGCAGATTTACGTCGACGTATCTGATACTGGAGAATCTGCAGATATCAATGTCTGAATTAGATGCGTAGACCACAGAACATCATTTTACAAAACGAAACTCATACTTAGTATAGAGAATTTGATTCAGAGTTGTAAGAAATGAAGCAGCATATGATTTATTTATCTTTAGATTTAATTACATGTAGTCGGTTCTGCACATTGGTCCATTTGTTTTCAATTCAGGATGAAGATCAACTATTGCCAGTAGTAACCTTGACTTTAGAATAATTAGTAACTTATTGCATAGTTTGCATAACCTATTTTCCATATAATTTATTTTCTCTTTATTAATGAAATTCGGAAGCAAACCATATGCTTCAAAATATATTTTTTAAGCAAGAATCAGCTTCTCATAGTAGTTTTATTTTATCATATAACAATGTGTATTTAAGCATGGGTTAGGCACAATTTTACAGACAACCTGCAAGTTATACAAGGTTTGCATGCAAGTATGGCATACATCTGTACACGTGCTTGTCGGAAACAGTAGCTGATTGTGGGACATGGTAGCCAGTTGGATGAGCACATGCCGTGTAATAAGGGTACAGGTTCGAGCCTCCCCTGAGCTGGTTTGCTGTGTAGGGACCTTGAGCGTCCTTCATTCAGTTTCTCACCACCATTGATTGATTCGTGATCATTAGATAGTGGTGCTTAATAAATGCACAATAATAATAATACGTCATGCGTTATACAGCACAAACAACCAGTGGGCTATATCAGATTGCATGCATACCAATGCCATGGGTTATACACGGTTTAAAGGTATACAACCTACATTCTATCGGGCATATAGTTTGCAGGTATTTTGGTGCATGTGCATTTTCCTGTATTATGTAGTCCATGCATTTCTGATTATTTCTAAAGCACATTCAGTAGTTTTCAGTAATATTTTAGATAGATGTATACAGGGCTGTAGTGGTAAAATTAGAGGTGAGTACATGCTACCGGCTAATTTTCCTAAACAAATTATAGGTGAGTATACGCTACAGTATTTTATGAGTATACACTACAGTATTTTAATATAAATAAATATAAATAGTTTGCGAGGTGAGTATACGGTCTCGAGGTGAGTATACGCTGTATACCCGCGTATACCCTCGACTACAGCCCTGGATCTATATCTATTTATGGACCTTGATTGTAATTTTATTGTAGTAAGTTATTTCTCACTTTTTTCTGTTTTCAGTGTGGGAATGTGCTCGAGTCTGATATTTATTTTCAGGGATTTTAACTTGTTGCAGTGTTGCTGGAAGTGGTTAAATGTCCTGAAGTTTGCTGTAATGTATAAGTTTAGGCAGGTCATACTGCACTTGCTTAATTTCTGTTAATTTCCATTAAATAAAACCTGTAGTTGGTGATTTTGTTTAAATTGGCTGCAGATGAAACAGATTACTCTGCAGTTATAGTAATGCACATTTAGGAAACGGGTGTAAACAGATTTAAATGAAGCAGGTTTTGTGTTTCCTACACGGTCATAAGACTGAGTGTATAGGAAATCCATTGACATTAAGAATATCAGATTACATGCACATTGTATTAAACATATTAAACTGAAATTGAAGTCATCTGGTAAATTATAAGGCAGCTGTATGACACCCTAGGGGTCAATTTCCAGTCCATCTACTAGTCTGTTGAACAATGCTGCTTTTACAGAAAAAAGCTATTCTGGTCAAATTAGTTGCTTTATTTATGTTGTGCATTTGTGCTTCAGCCAAAGATCTACAATCTTGAAAAGTGCATTTCTACAGACAGCTCTTGTTCAAGGCGCATTTGCCTTTTGGTAACTTTTTCAACTGGTGATGTTGTTGGACGGATGTTTCAGTACCTTATAAAGTTTTTCAGTATGCCTGAGTAAACTTTCACATGTTCTTGATAAACAATTAGGAATGTGTGTTCAAATCTTTGCACTGTTTTTACAATAACTTGTCCTGAAGCCAGTTGTGATGACTTACATATTTTTCAGTCTGTATAATTTGACTACATTGCAGATATAAAGTTAGTGTTTGTGTGGCCTTTTGAATGTATGGTCCATCAAAAATTAGTTTTAAATTAGATTACACTGATAGACACTACTTTAAGACATCATCAGTCAAGTAATAAAGTAGTCCCTGTGTCCTAGAACCAAATAGTATTGTGACCTTTTGGAGCATTTATGCTAAAGCGTATGGGGCCAAAGGTGACAAAATGTACCGACACATACAAGTGCATGTACGACGACACGATATAGTGCCTTTTAGGTATCTCACAAAGTGCCGAGATGTTCTTATGAGGTGCTACAGAAATGTCGAGGTTATGCTTTAGGGTATTTGCCGTACTTCACAGACACAGAACTTAAATGTTAGTGTGGCCTTTCCACGCACACAACTGTATTTTACCGTGCAGGTTGCAGGGAAAGATTAGTAATATTTACTAGATTGTGTCCTTGAAGGTAATCCCAAAGGCAGTTGTTTAGCCTTGGGATATGCAAGCAAGTAGCCAGCCCTCAGTGTAGTTTATATATATGGTCAGTGTACTCATTTTAGAACAGAGTTCATTACACAACTGGTGAGAATATTTATAGTAAATCTACTAACCTGTGGCATGAAGATACTGTTACTGGCTTTCATGATGGTCAAAAGCCCATAAGAATGTGCCACAAATCCCACGTTATGCATGCATGTATGTTGGGATGTGATTGTGGTACAGTTGACAGCTGCTGTCAACAAAGATTCACACCCATCCACTTTGAGACCAACAACCAACTACATTATATCTGAATCTGTGTTATAGTGTGTCGGTAATAACAGTAAAATTCCCCATTTAATCCCCATCAACACTTGCATTGTCCTCAGAGGCACAGTCAATCAAAAGAAGGACCTTTTGGCTGCAGTGCAGTATCAACTCAAAAGCTGAGAAAGGTACTTGGAAGGTATCTGGAGTATATGGAAAGGGGCTATATAAATGTCTGCCTAGTTGTATTACATTAAACCTACATTGCATTACATTACATTGCACATCTCTTCACACTAAAATGCAAAAACTGGAAGGTTTAATTCAAATGCATGTACAACAACCAATTGTTGTAAATGACAATGACATGCCAGAAAATGAATTTTAGACGGTTCTGGTGAAAGGCGTTTCGGTCAACTTGTCCACTGATAGCATGTAATCACAGAAACAAAACTTAACCCGTGCTGTCCACGAAATGCATTGTCTTCATGAAAGGGCTTCCTGAAGTCAAAGTTTATAACAAAAAGCCATCGAACAAAAAGTAACCATTCTCGTTATTACACAGAAATCCACACAGTTTACAAAATCACCTGTATGTATGTTGCTTCTATGACAGAAACCGCTGATGTTACACAAAAATGCAAACAGATACATATAAAGGAATTTTGTTTGACTATGACTACAGCTGATTCATGTAAACCTACTTAATCAAGGCCATTACAAAAAGTTACACTGCATTTACAAATGAATTACACAAAGCAAAATTACCATTTGGGACAGTCATGCCATACTCAGGATCACATTGGTAAAGTAATAATAGAAAAATCACAAAAATAATTGGACAAATAATTGAAAAATTACAAAAAACAATTGGAAAGATACAAATGTTATTTGAAAAATTGCATAAATACTGAGATTATTTTTTTATCTGAATCAAAAAAGAGAGACATAGAATAAACAAATCCTGATAAAATTAACAAATAATTCAACCGCAGATCACAATAAATTACTAAACAACTACAAAGGAAAGTAATACGTGTAGCCAGGTAAATTGTTTGACTTTGTTATCTTCTTAAACTCATCCAATCCCACCATATAAAGCTCAATCTTGCATTTCACACAGTGCTCATTTCCGCCAGCTTAGTCAGTACTTTGCAACAGTGGCTTTACATGGGACTAGATGGCCATGCACAAACTGAACTCTGCAAACAATCAAGGGTCCACTCTTTAAGGGTCTCTTCTTTCAATAAGCTAATGGAATCCCCGTCATGAACTGAAGGTTGTTGTGTCCCCAATTCGACTAGACTTCTGCAACAGATTGTGCATGGTGGCTTCACTTAGAATCGACCCTTGGAAATGACCTTGACCATAATGAAAATAAACTTTTATAAAGATCCAACAATCGAATGACTGTCATAACCTTAGGTCTCCAGGCAGTGACCATCATGGGAGAGATTCAAACAATACCTATCTGACCAGCTTTGTCTTTGACTAAGTGCCCATGAATAAACTGGTTCCAATGACTTGATAGTTTGGGTGCTGAAGAAATCTGGAGATTACAAGTATAATTACATGCTGAGGTATACCACAAAGTCATGAAACAAAGCAGGTATCTTAGGTAGTGCATGGTGACCGGATAGTTTACAAACCCTCTGACATTATTTCCCAAGTGGCTTCCCAGCAAACACATTAGTTAGTCCCGTAGTTGACCTCCGATGGCACAACACAAGTTAACTATGTGCCCAATGAACGTCCTAAGCTTTCAGGATCTTTGGGGTTAAGCTTTCAGGCTCCTTCAGAAGAAGCACAATTGCAACAACTGCAATCCAACAATACAACCAATGACATATGTACTCAAGAACCTCTCTCCTTATAACGCTGCCTTTGAGGCCACATCAAGTAACATAACTACTTAATTGAAGATTGGCCAAGAGGAAGGTCCAATGCATGAGTTATAACAACACTGTGTTATAATAAGGTCATGTTCAGAGCTCCATCTTCCAGAATTCATGTTATAATAAGTTAAAGGATTTTCCATTGTACTTACAGGTCACACGCATCAAATGACTATGAGTGACATTTTCGCATGATGCATTTGGGTTTCAAAACCTGGACAGTGGACACTACGGTAAAAGGCATATTCTAATTATCAGTGACTCGTCATTTGTTTCTAATCAACTTTACTTCATTAAACCTGATGCAAAGTAATGTAAACAGATGTAAAGTAACTCCTTAAATAGTTCGCAAAATAGATTAACTCCAAAGAAAATAACTCATTAAAATCAAATAAGCTAACTTTCATAAATTAAAGAACAAAAACAAAATAAATAAGCCAAAATGACAACGAAAACAAAAAAGATTTTAGCAATCATTGGTAAGTAAGTTTGGCAGTTTGCTCTTCAACTCTGGATCAACACTTAATTTAAACAACATTACAAAATCAACAGTTATTATTATTGTATAAGTGGCATTTACAGAGGCTCAGGAAATGATGGTAAATACTGTTAGTATCAACATCATTATCATTATTAATATAACTCAATAATCAGACATGTCTGTTGCGAGATGTTATTTTTTCTTCTTTAACTATACGGTCTCATAATGAAGATGATTAGCGTCATCCTCTTTTGCACGAAGCAGAAATACATCTGTAAAGATGAATGCATAGGAATGTTTGTTCATATAGTGCTTTTTTGAACTCCTGAAACATTAAATATTTTGTCAACAGAATATCTACCTTGGTCAAGAGTGTTCCACTCTTAGTGCAGAGACAACATGGGTCATTAAACACCACCCTAATCAGCATCCAAATTTAAAAAGAGCCTTTCAGGTGGTCAAGGAATTCATAAAGTGCCTTAAAATGGTCACAAACTTCATTGGAATGTTCCAGAAAAACCAGATGCTAGCAACAATCTCATGCTTAAGTATTGACTGATGTTGCAAAACAATTTTGTGTGAAGTATGTGCTCCAAGATCCCTGCTGCCAAACATTTGAGACAGGACTCAAACTCATGCAGTCTACGTCAAGAGTCAGTTGAAAAACACTCTCGTCACACAGTGGGACCCACAAGACTACATACATACACTCTAATACAGTGTTATGTAAAGTAATGCCACAGGACTACACAAAGAGCCCTTTGTAACAGAACAAGTCAATAGCCACTCAAGTTGTGTAAGCCAAATGTAATGTAATGTAATGTAATGTAATGTAATGTAATGTAATGCAGTGTAATTTAATGTGATGCTATTGAATGTCATAAAATATTTAGATGTAAAGATGTAATTAAATTGATCAGTATGGTCATGAGAATTCAAATACTGTTACGAAGCACATGTGCATGTACACAGACAAGCCACCACACACAGACAGTTACACAGACAGAGAATCAGACAAACAAGTAAATCAACCCACAGATGCAACTCAAGCAACCACACAAAAAATACTATAGATCAGCCATGCCAGCACAGACAGACGCGTAAATACTAAGACAGACAGAAAAATAGGTACAGACTGACACAATAACACACAGACAAATTGTCTGTGTACCTGTTTATATACATAAATCGTATTATTATCACCAATAACGCTTTAACGACAAGAGTGTACTAAAGCAACTGGGAAACCAGTGGAGCTCATCGTTAAAGTGTAAAACATAAGCAGATAGGCAGGCAGACAGAAAGACACATGAAAAGTAACAAATGCAGACAGATCCTTAGAAAGAAAGGTACAGCTGTAATGACCAACAGACACCTGAAGCAGACAGGAATGTAAACCACCTGCAAACATAAGAAAAAACTAGATACTGTATCACACATGTAAAGACACAAGCTAATGATATATGACATATAAGCGTATACTATTTAATATGTATATATGCTATTTACTCACACACAATACATAACTTATTATGTATACTTTCACATAACAATTACTACGTTGAGACAGCTTATGGTAAGTGCGTATGTACAACTATTTTACATGTACAGTGAATTTTATGCATAGTTGCATGTATACAAATACACATGCATACATAAAAATATATATGTGCAGTCATTCATCCACAAGTTCGTATTCTTGTCATCAGCTCTTCATTTATATAGTGCCAATACCTACTGAAGCATTTACTGGAATGCACTAGCCAATCGTGTGTTAACTACTTGCCCAAGTTCCTCGACCATTGCGGAGAGGCTCAAATAACGAGTTCTGAACTAATCGGCCTGTATGGGTCAGGGCCGTATGCATGAGACGGGTGTAACTCTCATTCCCAGCTTAAATCTGGCCTACGCCGGAGTAGTGGGTTAATTTGGCATGCATGTATCAGGCTTAGTGCCTTACGCTGGGAATAACGCTACTCTGAGTCTGCCCTAGGTGGAAGTCTGCTATTCCTAGCTTAGCGGTGATAAACAAAGATGGCGGACGTCGTGATTCGCTGCATTCGACGACGTTTTAGACGTCAAAAAGTGTTTCAGAAGCGCCATAATTAGCTCACCTCGTTCACTGACAATGAACATTATATTGCTTTTCATCTGCTGTCACAAAATGCTAAAATTTGACGAGATACCTGACGATGTTGCATTCGAAGTGCCGCGTCAGGTTCCGTATGGTGAGTAATAATTAGGGTATTTTCGCGCGGGAAAACCCAGAGCCATGCATTGTCTTGCACAGTTTACACACGTAATAACTAATCTGCTGGCCACACGGGTGTCATGCATGCCAACAACGGCCAAAGCTTATTCAGAGAAGTTACTCCTGGCGTAAGCGCTATTCAGGGAATAAGCTATTCTCGTCTCATGCATACGGCCCCAGATGCCCATTCCCTTTAATGCATATTTTTTCCTCAGCAGTGTATACCTATATACACTGGAACCTCCTTAAAATGCAGTCTTTTGAATGCCATATTAAGAACCATCCTATAATATGAGTGTGTTAGGAAGCAGTAATTTCATAAAGCTCAGCCAAATTTTGGATACATGTCCAACCATGTTATATCAGAATTCTTGTTAAAACGAATCATGCTATAACTAGAGTCTCTAGTGCATACATATTCACATGTATATATATATATATATTCATATATATACATACATGCATGTAGAGTAAAGTTTGTTCCTATACGACAAGCATTGATCGAAACCTGATAATTAGCCCAGGCAAAAAACAGACTTAATCTTGATCGAAAGCTGATAATTAGCCCAGGCAAAAACAGACTTACATGTAATCTCCAAGGCTGTAAAGCGGTCAGAAAATGCTAAACCACGACATACACACCAAAAACCGAAACTAAACAACACACTCCACTCTCAGAACTTCTTTTTTAAATTGAAAAACGTGTTAACGATTTTTTTCTGTTTTTCCACCACGTAAACACGTCCTCCTGTAATCTGAAAGTTTCTCGTAAATTCCAACTGGTGGATTTTCGAAAGCGCTAGTGTGCAGAAATCTCGTGTGAATGCAGCTGACGAGTGGCTTTTTCTGGTAGGACAACAAGTGATAGTTTTTGGGTGCACCCCACTCATTTACTTGACTTCATGTTCCTGCTTAGGTACTCTTCTTGCTGTAGTTCCTTCCGCAAGTTCACCACTTTATCTATTGACAAAAAAGCAGCACAACAAAATATATTAAACAACAATAAATAAAAAGTAAAAATAGTGAGCATATATATACAAACAATATATAACCAGCAAACAAAGTATAGAAAAACATTATAGGTAAACAGCACTGGTAAATTAAAAAATAAACAATATGGGTTAACAAATGCACAGTAAATAAGTAGTAAACAAAAAATGCACAGTTAAGAATCAACAGTAAATATCAAATCAAATCAAATCAAATCCTTCTTTAATGAAACCATGTAAAGTACAAATGGTAATAACGTAATCAATCAAGGTAACACTTAATTACAATGGCTTCAAGGGTAGGCCCTGAAGGGAGAAAACTCCCACTAATAGGGACACCTATTTGCAATGCATTATTTGAGGAAAATTTAGGCCCGCTTGGGTGCTACAGATAACAATTAGTCTCGTTCTCTGAGTGATGACAGATTTCTACGGAAGCCTCCTCCGAAAGGAGAAGGATGAAGGACGAACACTTTGTGCCACAGAGTAATAATAATAGTGACTTAACTAATCTTAACTATGCATGGAGAACAGTAGTTGAATCAGGAATTAACATTATCAATTAAGTATTGTCGTAATTTTCTTTTGAATCCCTGCAGGGACCCAGTCTGCTGAAGCGAGGAAGGGAGAGCATTCCAAACTTGAGGCCCTGTGATATTGATTGAAAACCTACGGAAGTTAAAATGAACATATGGAGTGCGGCATTTGTAGGAGTTCCTAGTATAGTGGGAGTGGACATCCGAAATACACTGTGAACAAACAGTAAATAAATTATACACAAACACCAAACAAACAAAAATGTGTGTAGCCCAAGATTCAGTGGTTACAATAGTTCTGATCATTTCCGAGACTGGGGTCTGTCCGCAAAATGTCTGCATTTGTCATGTGTGCAATATATGGAAGTCGCTGAATTCTTCTCACACACTACCACTGGAAGGCATCCAGCTTCTTCTCTAGGGCCAGTGTGAGCGCCCAGACCTCGGACCCATAAAGGGACACAGGTAGCATATAAATATGTAAACAAGTGAAATTTATTGTCAAGCCGAATGTTTGTAGTTCAGAATCCCAATTGAGACTGTTCATACAGTTGCAAGCAATGGCTATTCAATTTGACTCGATTCATATGCATACAGTTTATAAAAATATGCTTACAATTTCAAATGAAATTAACAAACGTACTTACAACAAACTTACTTACAACAACATAGTAAAGCGAAAACTCAAAATCTCCTTATGTTTTGTTGATTCTTCTTGTGCTTTTGATCTTACCACACTCACCCCTCAGCTGAGTCATGGCTTCAATCTTCTTGTTCAGAAGACCTTCAAGCTGTTTAGCATAGGCTAAAACAAGACGAACATAACGGCCAACTGTTTAGCATAGGCAAAACCACAACAGATAAAACCGTTGACTTGTTTATCATATACTAAGTCAGAACATACATATCTCATCTCATCTACCTAACCTTGTTTCGGTTTTACAATACCCTACGTTACTAAGTTGCCTTACATACCACATATCATCTCACCTTAATTCTTCATCTACTAGATAACCTTCTCATCCTTACTTTACATTACCTCACTTAACCTTAGTTAACTTACCTATCATCATCATCATCATCATCATCATCATCATCATCATCATCATCAGCATCATCATCATCATCATCATCATCATCATCATCATCATCATCATCATCATCATCATCATCATCATCACCATCACCATCATCATCATTATCATCATCATCAGTTCTGATGCCAGCCATTTGGCGGCGATGGGTACGAATAAATGATCTCCAGTGTCCTCGGTCATTTGTCAAGTCTAATGCCCCCAAGTGTTAGTCCAAGCGATTTATGTCCTTATTTATATTATCTATCCAGCTTTCAGGATCCTTTAGAAGAAGCACAAATGCAACACCTGTAAGCCAACAATACAACCAGTGACTTATGTACCCAAGTTTTGGTCTGCCTTTGTTTCTCTTTCCTTCGACTCTTGCATGTAAGTGCACTATGTGGGATTCGGTCAACTGGCATTCTCTCTACATGTCCAAACCATCGTAGTCGTTACATCATCTTTATCTCACCTCAGCTTACTTTATATTAGCTTACCTCACATCGCCCCACCTTGCTGTACCTTTTCACCTTACCTCGTCTAACTTACCTCATCTCATCATACCGAACCTTTTTGCAAATTAATTACCAAAACCTGTAACGCCATGACATCCACTCACCTTCAACATCGTAATCTACATCATCCGTCATCTTGAGCAATTTCTTATCGATATCATTCCATTTGAAGGTCATCTGCAAAAGTTTGATTTCATTTGTTGCATTTATTTCTGTAATCAATCTAAGCTAATTAATTGCTAATTAATACAATATTCAAATAATACATATAGTTTCCTTATATGCAAATTTGTCCTGGTATAACGCTGCGTCACAAAGCCTTTCTGTTTTATTGTGAAACCGTTTGTGACGTCACTATACTGTCGTCTTGACGACGGTCGTCTTGACGACGGCGTTCAGAACATTTTAACCAACGTCATAATTATGACGGGAAAATACACTAGTATTCAAATAATTTGTCAATTACCTCAAGTAATGAACTGACTATATACTTGTTTAACTACTTTGCAAAACATAACTAACATGTCAGGTAGCTTCTTTTCAGGCTGAGTAAAACCTCATAAACTCATCAATTTCGTAAACAGTTCAAGCTAAAAAAAACAATTTGCTAACTAATAACTATGGTTTCACTAGAAGTGAACATCCATAATGCCTTGTGCATTTTTATTAGGGTGCTATATAAGTCAATATTTAGATACGATCAGATTAGACATTTGAGGGTAAGTACATTCATCAAAGCTATTAGAAACCATGGCCGGTTGTTTTCTTCTGTGCCTTACCTCGAGGATGTCCCGATGTTCGTCGATGACTGCCTCTTCCTCCTCCTGCATGTGACTTATCACTTCATGAAACTCATACAACTCCTCTGGCAGCGCCTCCCCCTTCAGTGAACCAAGAAAACATCAGCAATGCATGGCAAAGTAGGTAAAAGTAAAGGTGACTAAACTGCCCAGTTCTTTGTATTCTGTCAGTTCATTCAGGTCTAAAACTAAAGACCCCATCTGTTTGAACTTGCTTACCAAATGACTTTTAGTTTCCTTGACCTTTTAGACATTGACAGGGCTACTCAAACAGATTACGATTTACCAATACGGCTTTGTTTGAAAGCTACCATCGATTCCTGCCTTGCATAATATCATAATGAAGCTATAGAAGACATCAGCTGAAATAAGATAACACATTTGTTAACATGTAATCCAATAAAAAAAACATCTTTAAACCTGGTATTCACTTCCCGACACTGAAAGAGTTAAGGGTCAGTTGGGTGCCAGATGACATGTTTCTTGTCAAAACACAAGGTGCAACACCACTTGGTAACCGGACATTCCCCTGGACATTTGCCCCTGGACGTTCCTCCGACATTTCCCCTTAGGACAAGTCCCCGGACATTTCCCCCGAGCATTTGATGTTGTAATTACTTATACTACACACACGTGCTCGTTGAGGGATGGAACAGAAGAATAAAGGTGGCCATTGCTGAACAACATCCAAACTTCTGGCGCTTCCTCGTGGTTCTGATACAAGAACAGGTCTAAATAATGCTGTGCTAGACCAGCACATCACATCGGCAGCCATTAGTGCACCAGACAAGGAAGAAGTATAAAGATTGTATTGCACGAATATTAAACATAGTTCGAGATTTTGAACACCGATCAAGTCTGCACTACTTACGTGGAATAGCACACAACTTGAAGTTCTGAATGTTTGGCAAGACATGTTTAGAAATTGATTAAAACTCTAAAATGATACATACATGTGTCTCTACTTGATACACCTATTAAAATGATTAATAATTAACTGGAATAGCCAATAAAATTAATTTGCTCGTCTATATTTATGCTAGGTAAGTCATCAAAGAGGGGGAACTGTCTGGGGGAAATGTTGGGGGAATGTCCAAGGGGAAATATCCAGGGGGAAATGTCCTAGACTCACACAACTCGGCTGCCCTTACCTCAAGGTAGATTATTTAATTATTTTAAAGGTCATATAATAGAAGGTAATTTTATGCATTTCAAGCTACAGGTAGAATTGTAAGATACGGTTATTTAAGGCAAGGTAATATGAAGTAACATAGAGCAAGGCAATGCACTGCAGGTTAATGTAGGACTTTTAAACACAGGCATATGTGTGCACAAGGAATTAATTCATACAGTGTTGCGTTATTTCTTAGTACTGTAATGTATTGCAATGATTACATTGGCATTTCTCAGGAGAGCGAGGTCACTCTTCTGTGGCGATAGACCGGCTGTAGGTGCAGATATGGGACTCAGTTCCGCTAATTTTCCCTCAACTGGACCCCCTGGGCCCAACTCCTTTACCCTACAATGACAACAAACACCATTATCAGCATGCAGAGATACAAGTACTGTGCTTCTATACATCAACCGAAGCACATTGTACCTTTTTCTAAACATTTAAGAGGTAGAAAAGAACAGTGATTGGCTTATAATAATTTAATTTATTTTTATCACCAGATTTTAAAACAAGGTTACCTTGGCATGTTTTACTTCATAGGGTACATTTTCGGTAAGAATGGAGCAGTCTGCGATATTGGCAAGCCGTGCTTTCCTAGCTGTTTTTGCTACTTGTAAACTGCTATCATCAATGCCACTGCCATGCGTACATGTATAGTGCAATAGATTTGCTATGCTGATAATTTCTGATGGTATAGTTAAAAGCAATTCCAGTGGCCAAAGCTTTACTCTACAGTTTTAGCTTTGGAACCGTACCACCACAAATAGCTCAATTTTCGGCTTATCTCAAGCATCTAAGCATCTCAAGCATCTATGTGCTTAAAAATGTTGTTTATGATACATACGTACAGTCAACAACCAAGAAGCACATGAAAGAAATTCTTGTATACCAATGGATACTTGGAAAGGCATGAGAAGGTGTGGCAGAGAAGGATATGCCTACCTGTCCGCGTAACGCAGAGTGTTGAGGGTGTGTTCACAGCAGCCGATGCCAGGAGATATCATGGCAATCTAACAATAAAGAGAAACTGGTAAATGTAACACATATGTATCAGCCCATAGAAGTATCGGGGTAATGAAATATACCTGGTAATGTGTAATGTAAGGTTAGGTAATGCAGTGTAACACATCACAACAAATTGTAAAGTTTTGTAAAACCAGTAAATATGATTGAAACAGACTCAGTAATGCAAGATTAGGTAACATAAGTAACTACGGTACTCTCTTCTTTACATGTCATCTTGGCCTGCGAAACAGATGTCAGGAAGTCTGGGCTTCCTGATATATGGCTGGGTTCAGATCCACGGATCGCTTCGCTGTCTGCACCTGGGTAATTTCAGTTTGGCAGAGGAGGATCAATGCCAACAGGATGGAGGGTCAGGTGGGCAGAAAGTGGCATGCTATTCCTAGGACAGTCTTCCTTCCAACTGCTCAATTGCAAACATGATCGCAACAACCCAACGATAACAGACCAATAATTTCTCTCAAAAAGTCCAAGCTTTCATTTAACCCACAGATCCTGTACAGCACACATCCTCTGTGGCAACTGTTGATACATGCCTACATTAAATGAGAGCCTATATTAAATCACCCTACCAGGAACTCCAGTTTAGGCATCGCGTGACCAGCTTACCATGCAGGTTCGTGAGTTCTCACCAATGAAGGAATCTCGCAGTACCTGGGTGAGCTTACTAGCTCGGAAAGGTAAGTGAGCGCCTTTTCGGCCCAGAGCACGAATACATTCCTACAACATATTACAGTAAACAGTTAACTTGTTCAAAGCTGTTAAAAGGTTAGAAGTGAACCAACTGTTTACCTGCCTCTAAAAAAACTCCTCAGAAGCAGAAGGCAAAGATAAACACTACATTACAAGCCTCAACAGAAAAGTCTCAGAAATGGAAAGGTAATGGTAACTCTTTTTTAACCTTTCACCTTTCACCTGATATTCATAATTGAAATCTCACGATTTCCTCAGAGATCAAAGAAAGCCAACTAGCTTATTCACAGGTACTCAGTCAATTCAAAATCTGTAGTTAGGCACTATCAGATTCAGTCAGATGGATATTGTGGTACAATGTACTCATTCACAAAGCAATAAAATGATGGACGCGGTTCCACTAAGAGGAAACTTTATCACATCAATTACCACTGTACTGTGACCTCATTTGTCTGTGTTCTGGCCATGCTTAAAACTAATTTAGATGATGACCAGCTTTCCAGAAGAAATACATGACATGATTTATAAATAACTAGATTTATGGATTATAAGATAACTAGCTGAATAGATGACAAAGTTTATAGATGACTAGGTTTATCAACTACAGAATGACTAGCTGTATAGATGCCATGACGAACAGAGAGGTCAACCTTGAGTGCCAATAGACTTTTGTTAATCTCGGCGCCTTCCATGCGAGTCTGGCGGTCAGAACTTGATGTATCGGCCCCCCGTTCGTTGCCTGTAAGAAACAATCAAACAATCACCACCTTCATCACAACCACTGCCATAATGCATACATGTTTCTATTTTTATCAAGACATTTCATAGAGTGCTTTTACAAAAAATGTATCTATAATGATAATTGTAATCATTAAAGCATTTATACAGTGTCTCCTCAAGCAAAGTTTCACAGTGGTGCTCCCAATCTAACAAAACAAATTCAAGATCAAACAGAATGGTGTCAATCATCAATGGGAAAGAGCACAGAAAGACCAAGAACCACATGATGATTGGCAACATGCTCCAAAATGATAATCGACACATTCAAGAACTTCTGTTGCATTGTGGAAGTTTGGGCAGGAGGAACACCCTCGTCTCCATTATGGAAAGATGAAATCTGTGATGGATGAAAGGGATTACTTCACATAAACATGTAATGTATGAAGACACTCAACAGTTATGTGGGAAGTCAGCAGATGCTTACATTTGCCAGCTATTCAAGATCCAACCACCCACCTACTAATTCTTTGTCATACTTTTTTTTATCTCGGCCTAAAGTCTCCTCCTCTCTAACATTCTGCAAACACTCCTTAATCTATGCTGTGCCACCTCTTTGGAACAAACTCTCAAAATATTTCTGCCAGATCACTCATACCCCTCTCTTGCCTGTTAGTTTCAGCACTCCCTTGCTTATCCTGTCTCTTGCAGCTTGCCACTCAACACTGAAAACCAAATTTTTCAAGCTGTCTCATCCTGGTTCTGGTCCTGCACCACCTAATGACTACCATCACCAACTGTTTCCACTGCAGCACCTTGCCATCTCCTCGGCTTGACCTCCCCTGGTTCTGACCTGAGCTGAAATAGACCAAATAACCTGTAACTTGCTAACTTAATCTGATATAGCACCAGTCAATAAGCTGGTCTCTCTGATGAGGCTTTTGTGCAGTGCTGAGAAATTTTCTAGATGTAGGCCTACCATACCTTACATTACATTACTGGATATATGGCACAAACATCATTGATGTCATTTCCTTATCAACATTCTCTTCATCATCATCATCATCTTCATCATCAGCAGCAGCATTAGATCATCATCATTCCATATATCAAAATTATCATCATCATCATTAAATTAATTAGTAAGTATTGACCAGTTGCCATCCTTACCAGCGAGATCAATCAAAGAGAATTTTCCATGAAGCTTCTTATTACCCCTGAAAAATCAAACAAACACTTATATACCACCTTCTGGAATCGTCAAAACGTTCTAAAGTGCACAACTCAGTAGCTCATTGGATAACATCTGGCGTAGAGTGCGAGAGGTACAGAGATCGAGTCCCATAGGCGGACATGCTTTGTAGGCTGCAATTTGCGCCGTGTATTGCAGGCTGTCTGTTCTGTTAGTAGTTAAGGTTTATCGCATAACATGTACATGTACAGCGCAGTGCGTTTGCAGGCGCTTAATTAAAGAATAAATATTATTATTATTATTATTATTATTATCATCACGCATTGTAATATAATTCACGATGCATATAGTGGCTTGATAGTAAAACATGAAACCTTCTTATGCGCTATGCTGAAAGCATCCAATAATAATTATTTGTCAGGTTTTGGTAGCATACACATCATAATAATTGTGATCACCCTTCACATGCTCTGCTCTTTTTCTGCAGAAGATCTGGAAATGCAGATCTTCAAATTCTGAAGATACCAGCATTGTTGAATTAGAGAGGCATGTAACAGGCAATATTACCTTCATTGCCTTACCTAACCTTACCTTATCTTACCATACCTTACTTTACCTCATCTCACCCTATCTTACATTTTTACCCAACCTTACATTACTTTATGTTACTTTACTTCAGCGAAAGAAATTCCTCAGTGTTTGTACTTTTTCCGGAGTATGATCTGAAAGACGGCATGCGACCGTGACGAGTGGTTGTTGGCAGATGTGACTCCAGATGTTCGGACATTGTTTCCATGTTGGATGAGGCGCAGGACATCCTCCACTCGCTGAATCTCTTCCTCCTTCAGACCGACGACCTGGACCTGTTGCTTACCATCCTCCAAAACACGTAACTTCTGCTTGTTGTTCAACAGGTCAAACACCTAAACGACAACAACAATCAACATCATTCATTTACTCATACATGTGTCTAAATCTATTCTAATCCACAATGAAACCTATAGTTCCATTATCATTTTTTTAGTCCGGATATTTTTATAGCGCCTCTCGAATTCTACTACTACTCAGAGGCGCTCCCGACTACAGCATTTGATACTGTGTCGGAATTTTCACGCCGAAGCGCCACCAGCAACTGCGAGTGAAGGACTTGCCCAAGGTCCGTACGCAACGGCTAGAGTGGGATTCGAACCTGCAACCCTCCGGTCACAAGGCGTCGAACTTACCACTGAGCCACCACGCCCCACAAGGCATCAGTAGATAGGTCAGTCTGTTGTTTATTGTTTCATGTTCAGCAGGTGGAAGACATTCAATTCAAGGTCCTCATCCTTGTCTCTAAGGCTCAACTTGGTTTCACTCCGAAATATATATGTGTGATTTCTATCGGGGTCTCTCGCACTGGAGGCGCTTCTGAATGGTCTCCCGCTAGAAGCGCTTTATAAATGTTCGAATACAATACAATACAATACAATACAATACAATACAATACAACAACCAACAACAAAAAGGATTTTTTTTTAGTTGTAGGTTCAGTTATTGTTTATTTATTTATTTAAGTATTCATTTACAAACATACATTTCTTCATCTTCTTATTCATTCACTGAATTGTATTGATATTTATAATAGATTGTTGTGCAGCAAGTTAAAAAAACTTAACCAACAGCAATTAACAGCTCTTTTTAGTTGATTACCTCTTACCTCAATTTATTTAATTATTTACACATTCAATTACATATTTAGTTAGTTAGTAACACAATTACTTATTTATTTATTTTGTTACCCATTGTTTACTAACTGTGAAACACACCAAACACCTAACTAAAAATGTAACCAGACATTAGAAAAGTGTCTCCACGAAGGACCTGTAGGGTGCTACGTTGATGGCTAGTTACATTACATTACACACTAAAAAAGCAAACATTCATTCGTTCATTAAATCATTTTGTTCTTTCACTCATTCATTCTTCCACCAACTTATTTATTCATCTATTTATTAAACTTGCTTGTTACTGAGCAAGTCAAAAAGGTAAGCAGTTGAAATTAAGTATATTTCTGTATTTATGTAACTCCGCTATATTTCAGTTTCAGGCCGTCAATTCATGACGGCCTGAAAACTATAGCTAACACACAGGTGCAGAACAGCTGTGTGTTAGTGAAATGTTCCCACACTGTGACCATTTACAGGAGAGGCAAAACAGTAATAAATGGGTTTATAACCTGTCATTTAAGAAAGTGCTTATTAGAAATGGACCATAAACGTTACTGTCTCCTACCTTGCCACTGTAGATCTCAAAGAAGCTCGCACCAACTGACAAGTCAACCTTCTTGTACTTGGTACTCAACAGCTTAAACACATCACTGGCTGAAAGAAAATTCATACATACAACAAAATCAATCAATCACGCAATCTTGTATAAGGTATATAATCAATCAACTGATCTATCAACTGCTCAATCAATCATTCTCAATCAATCAACCCATCCACCAACCAATAAAACGACCACTTTTTCAATCAAATGTTCAATTAAGAGACCAATCAGTCAATCAATTTCAAAGACGTCAAGCAAATCAATCAGATTACTGAATAACTCAATGCAAGCAGGTCCTTTCAGATGAGGATTCAGAGGGTGTGACTTGTCTAAGGCTATCGACTCTACATTTCAAGAATACTAATATAACTTAAAAATGTTCGCCTCTGTGTCTGAAAACAATAAGGCATCTCTAAATCTCTCAAGACACCTTAAGGTAAAGCATATTAAGTAAAGTAAGATGAATAAAAATGTAAGGTAAATAAAGGTAAGCAAGGTAACACAATGTAAAATAACAATGCAATATAAAATAAGTACAGTAAGGTTAAATTTAGGTAACCTAGTAACGGTTAAGGTCAAGCAAGGTAAGGAAAATATAAGTTAGGTAAGGTTAAAGTAAGGTAATGCAAGACAAGGTATCTAATGTGAAGTAAGGCAAGAAACATATGGTAAAGGCAAGATAGATAAGGTAACTGAATATGTCATTCAAACCTGCAAGAACGTAGATTCCCTTGGTACAATCTTGCTTTCCTTTACTCGAGAAATCACCTCCCATCGTCTAAAAATTACACCAAAACAATTATATCAACACGAAAGTTAAGAAAAGCATAAAATAAGAATTTACCTACATCAGATCCTCTACTTCTGGGTGCCATCTAATGTCATTTAATCTGATCTAATAACCTCTGTAGTACCATTATCCTAATGCATAAGACAAAACATCAATGATCACTTCAAACAACAAGTCATTTAGATCAGCCAACCAGCCACCCAAGCCAGCCAGCCACCCAACCAACCACCCAACCAACCACCCACCCACCCACCCAACCAACCACCCAACCAATCACCCACCCACCCAACCAACCAACCACCCAACCAACCACCCAACCAACCACCCAACCAATCACCCACCCACCCAACCAACCAACCACCCAACCAACCAACCACCCAACCAACCACCCAACCAACCACCCACCCACCCACCCAACCAACCACCCAACCAATCACCCACCCACCCAACCAACCAACCACCCAACCAACCACCCAACCAACCACCCAACCAACCACCCAACCAATCACCCACCCACCCAACCAACCAACCACCCAACCAACCACCCAACCAACCACCAAACCACCCATCCAACCAACCACCCAACCAACCACCCAACCAACCACCAAACCACCCAACCACCCAACCAACCAACCAACCACCCAACCAACCACCCAACCAACCAACCAACCACCCAACCAACCACCCAACCAACCAACCAACCACCCAACCAACCACCCAACCAACCACCCAACCAATCACCCACCCACCCAACCAACCAACCACCCAACCAACCACCCAACCAACCACCAAACCACCCATCCAACCAACCACCCAACCAACCACCCAACCAACCACCAAACCACCCAACCACCCAACCAACCAACCAACCACCCAACCAACCACCCAACCAACCACCCAACCAATCACCCACCCACCCAACCAACCAACCACCCAACCAACCACCCAACCAACCACCAAACCACCCATCCAACCAACCACCCAACCAACCACCCAACCAACCACCAAACCACCCAACCACCCAACCAACCAACCAACCACCCAACCAACCACCCAACCAACCAACCAACCAACCAACCAACCAACCAACCAACCAACCAACCAACCAACCAACCAACCACACAGGAGTCTTGTACACAATGTACAGGATCTACGTACATGTGTCTTGCCACTTCCTGTCTGGCCATATGCAAAACACGTCGCCATTCCGCCGGAGAAGGAGCATTCAACCAACGGCTGAGCTGTGTACCTGCAAATGAAAATTAACCAACAAATTACTGAATATCTACAAAAAAAACATATTAACAAAACCTAAATAAGAAAAGAAACTACAAAAAAATTAACAAAATTACCACAGTTGCTAAATGAATTACTAAAAATATCAAAATCACCATATCAATAACCAATCACGTTACTAGACAAAAACAAAATAGTAAAAATAACTAAACATAAGAAATTATCAACAATTACCAAAAAGCTACATAATAAAACACCAAGAAATAACCAACCAACTTAAGAAACAATAACCAAACAATTAACTTTGAAAAGTTACATACTTAACCTACCTGTAAATCATTTCGTTGGTACTATTTTCGTCGAAGGAATAGTCAAATCGGAAAGATTGATTTTCGAGATATTTTGTCAGGTCGACCTTTTGCTTTGGTTCATGCACTATGACTAAGTCCTTATTTGGCACCGTGATCACATCGATCTCTTTTCGATCTGACTCTAAAAAGGACATAGACAAAGAAACACAGTAGTAAAAATTGATCGAGATCTCTTTTCAATTTGAATATCATCAGTTAGGATGTGATTCGTAAGTAAAATCTTTAAGGTGATGTTTAGATGAACACAACAAATAACAAAACATGATTCAACATTATGATCGATACAACTCGTAAGAAATTCTGAAATTCATCAGTCACAGTATGCTCTGTAATGTAATGTGCTGTTTAAGAACACACATATGGCAATGCCATCATTGTCATATGCATAAGGCATAAATCAATGGTCGCTCCACAATATAAAAATTTAAAAATCTATGATCACAGTCATCTATGATCCAAATGTGAAGATTATCAACTAAGGTAAAGTTAACATGATGCATAATGCACAGAACATAAATCAAGTAAATGCACGACGTTCTCAAGTTAACAAGATAGCACTTTATAATTAAAATAAATTTTTAAAAACTTTTCTATACATTTTATTACAAAACTTACGATTTTTAAAAAGTTATCTGCACTATTTACACTTTTTCATAAAATTCTTAAATAAAAAAATAATTAGTGACATGAATAACTCACATTAGCACTCGAAAGCTTCACTCTGAGTGATTTATTTTACCAGGAAGAGGTTTAGACAGCAAACATGATGACTCAGCACAAAATCATTACAAGGTTACCACAATAACTATACTTGAAATAAAAATATACCCAAGATTCAAAAATTCCCTTTATTAAATGAAGTGAAACTTACTGAATCATAAAAACTAGAGCTAAAAATCATTTTTAACTTTGTTTTTCTTATTCAGCACATCAAGAATGGTCAAAATGAACTGATTTCATCATCGAAACATTTAGGCTCTTGATCAGTATTATGTTGAATTGGTGTGTGCAAGTTGTTACAGTCAACTGGCTTAGATCAGAAAGTTCAACCTTTCTTGTTCAGAGGACGCTTTCGAAGGCAAACACATATCTGATGGTTTTCGATTGGATCGGAGTTTGTGATTGGACGATACTCAAGTGTCTTTCGGAATTCCCTAAAAGTAGAAAGGTGACAGGGAATATTATTATTATTATGTTTATTACGCATTTATTAAGCACCACTACCTAATGCCAAAGCAGAGTGAAGTTAAGAAACATCAAGCTCTGGTAGTACATGGAAGGGAGATCATTAATGGAATACCAGCCCATCTGGTACCTCCATCCTTTAGTGGTCAGTAAATTATTACTAATGCAAGATGGTAGGTTAAATGTGTCTATTGTTGGATTACTATGGTTGTACTTGCAACTCAGCCAAATTATCTGCCAACTCTCTGACCTTGGCTTTGAAAGACTCCACACAGCCAAGTAAACAAGGGTAAACTTTACCTTTTACCCTACTCCTAACCCTACTCCATCATAGCTATTCACTGATGGAAATCCTAATCCAAACTGCAACCTGCAGTCAATCAGCTACTAGTCTACATGATTATTAAACCGAGCATTCTCGATCGACCTAGTGTACTCAAAGCACACTTCAAACAACTTAGGAGCACCACACCAGAACATTCAAGCAGATCAGAAGAAACTCAGAAGTACACTCCAACATCAGCTAGGGTGATTAGGAGTGTCTCCAAGAGGTACTTAACACTTAAAAGGCAAGCGTGCACTAAAATGTATGAAAAATAATCCCTCTCATTGTTAAGGTACTTAAAAGCACTATATAAACATCTAATCTAAATCATTCTATAGTGCCATTACCATACTGCACAGGGCACCAGCTGATGGTAACTTCAAGCGAAACCATAGTACAAATCATGATATGTTGGGGAAGCCCGACTGAAATCCAAAAGGTCATGATCGGAAAAGAGAAGTCTAGACATCGAGAGTAGCATTACTGTACATTACGTAACATTTGCATTACATGGTGTTACATTACTGCTATACTGAATTGCCTTTACTTGCATTACATTACTCAGTGAACACTTGATGCAGACGTGAAATGCACTTGATGTAAAGTCCACCTGATCATTGCTTCAAACTCCCAAGACGGCAGACTCATGTCAAATTCCTGTTCTTGTTGCTCCCGAAGCGCCATCTGCTGAGCTCGCCGTTCATTGCGCCGTTGCTTGATTTTCTCCACTTCTTTCACACAATTCGACTTCTTCCGATCTTGACAAAGGTAGCCAAATCAAGATATAAATGCCATGGTTTAGTTTTACTCTTCTGTATTTTTACAGAGAGCAATTAATTTAATATTATTAAATATTTACCAGCTGTATAGTTACATTTCAATCCCTTGCTTAGACCCATTGTATGTCTCTGCTCCTACTTCAATGGTCATTGTTAATATTTTTATATCGAATTTATTATATTATTGTTCTCTTAATTATTATTATTATCATCATTATTATTATCACTATCATTATAATTATTATTATCATCATCATTATTATTATCGTAAGCATTATTATTACAATTACTGCTACATATATATTATAATCACCATTATCCTTACTAAATTAATTAAAAATTTAATACATGAGTTGTTGTTGTTCTTGCGTATTTCATCGCCAGCCTGTAGGTTGTCCATATCACCTGAATCTGGTTGACCTGCTCCTGGTTGACCTCCTCCACCTGACTGGTCATCTGGCACTCGATTGTAACTCGGCCGAACACCCTGACCTAAGGTAAAGAAAATCAATATCCCACGGTTAATGTATTTGCACACTAATACAGCGCCTATTTAGATATACCCACAGAGGTTCTCCTGACTTGACAACACAAGGTCACAATCAAACAGAATGGTGAAACAGAGGCAGAGAAAGGACAAAAGGCTCATCTCAGATTCCATGTAGGACCTGTTCAAGAACTTCATGTCAGTCGATGAAGTGTATGGTTCTGAGGTTAAGTGTCAACAGTTTGTGACATCACCGTCGTCATCATCATTCTCAATCACCTAATCTAATCTAATAAAATCTATGGAACCGTTATTATTAGGCAGAGGAAATGAATCAATGGGCATTTCAAGTGAAACTGTAATAAAAAAACTCCAATCCAGTGCAGAAGACTGGTTGAAGTCCGATATGTCAGGGAAAAGAGAAGTCAGGCTGTGGTCGGTCAGCAAGTTGAAACAGTCGAGTGCCTCCAGAACAGTTTTCTTTCTCATCGTCACTATCCTCATCCTCCCAATATTCATCATCATCATCATCCTCATACTCCTCATTGTTATCTTTATCCTCCTACGACTCATCCCCATTGTTATTATCTTCATCCTATGCAGACTCATCCTCAACGTCATTGTAAATATCTTTATCCTCCACAGGCTCATCCTCATTATTCTCATCCTCCTCATCGTCATTATCTTTATCCTCCTCATACTCATCATCGCTATCTTCATCCTTCTTGTACTCCCCTCCATTCTCGCCATCTCCATCCTGCTCATACTCATTATCCTTCTCCTCAACCTCCTCATACTCACTGTCATTATCCTTATTCTCCTCATTTGCATCAAACTGTCATTATGCTCACTCTCTCATATATTCATTGTCATTATCCTTATCTTCATCTTTACTGATTATCCTCTAACGACGTCCTTTTAAAAAGCACAGACCATTATACAAACACACTTTAAAGTGAAAACATTCATCACACACTTAGCAAGGGCCTTCTCTACAAATTTCTCCAAGCAAAATGACCAGAACAGATGACAGATGACACAGGGAAATGAGTCTACAGATGACTATGAGCAGACACTTTTCTAGCCACAATCTAAAGTATCTCAGAGTCTTCTCACAAAGCACTGAAAGTAGAAACTAAACCCTCAATGGCTGTAGATCTGGAAGACTACATGTGAAATGTTATAAATTTCGTAAATAAAATTTCAAGCTTTTAAACGAATTTTTAAACAATTGAAATTGTAAATAAAAATATAAAATATCTTAAATAAACTAAATTTTAAAATATTTACAATAAAGTCCTACAGTATTTCTGAAAATAGTGAAATAAATTTATTGATCACAACTCAACCTAGATAGAGTAAACTACCAAAACAAGAAGCACTTTCATGCAAGATAGAAATTGACAAAAGGAACATTGAAAACATCATCACAGATCAAGCGCAGACGTGAATATTTACCCGCACTTGTTGTGGGCCCTATGACCATGTATTACAAAATAATTTAAAATGCAAAGTTACCACTAGTTTAAATATCAAATATTTCAGATGTAGTATATTACAAAGTATGAGTTTTAGTATAATCATCAATATCTTTACCCCAAATCCTGAAGTGTGAAACAATTGTAGCATGTATACAATTGTATGCATGCAAATGTGTATGTATGCATGTATTCTATATGTATGCATGTATGTAAATCTGCCAAAAACACAGTTCATCTGATTGGGCACATGATAAGGAAGAACCCAGATGGACGAAGTCATGTGAACAGTTAAGAATCAGACTACCCATTTCAAAGATTCTGTCTGATGCAGTAACATCAAAGCCCTGACAACCATGCAACATGGAGATACCTTACTAGCTTACTAATGACAGCTGCTGCAGAGTTTAGTGAGGTTAATTAATGCAGCAAGGAAGATGATATTGGTAATCAAAAAGCCACTAGAACCACATGATCTTTAAACTTTTGGAATTACTGTGACTATAGGGCCAGTCATTACAAAGACCCCAGTGTCTCTAAGTGATGTCATTAAGACTGATATGATTACCAGTGCCAGTAATTACACCTTAGGAAATGTCTGGACTCAACTGAGACTAACTGTCTAGATCTAGTTATTTATCATTTAATTATCCCACTTAGCTCATTTTAGATTTAAGCCTTTTCTAGAATTTAACCTTTAAGCTTTTAACATAAATGCAGAACTGAAACTAGAATTATAGCTAAAATTTAAATCATTGTTACAGCAGAACTGAAACTAAAATGATTTGGAAAACAAAACTGAACTGAAACTAAATTGATTGCAATGGGAAAAATAAAATTAGAACTTAACCTACAATGATCAGATCGTAACCAAATAAAAACTAGAACAAAAAATATTTCCTGAACTATAATAACACTTGGGAATAGGATGATGTAGGAAGTTCTATACAGATGGTCCAGTCACAACAATAAAAAATTTCCTTACATTAAGATAATTCAAACAAGATCTAGTATAATGGTTGTGAATTTCTGAAGCACTTCTAAAATAGCTAAGAAACATTTGAGGTCACAAATCTACATGAACAGTCACTACATGAACAAACAGTCACTACATGCTTTTAACATAAATGTTTAACATAAACGTTTAAAGAGTTTGTTCATGTAGTGACTGTTTTTATGTAGTTTCTTCCTGTAATGACTGTTCATGTAGTTTGTTCATGTAGTGACTGACTGTAATTACTGGGACTGGTATTTAACATAAACTACATTAAAACAGTCACTACATAAACAAACTACGTACAATAGTACAGATGTATGTATGCATGCTCATAAGGTATGTAGGTATGCCTTTGGAGAAAACAGTTCTCACAGTGTAATAAAAGGTTCTTGTAGCCTCTGTTATCCCTGGCCATGAAACTAATACTGGGTTCCATTTATTACATTAATTTATTATGCCACAGAAAATTAAATTGCCTCACCCTGCGCATCTAGCAGCTTTAAAGGAGCTAGATCAAACATTTTGATACATAGAAAGTTACTAACAAAGAGACTGATCTGAAATAAGACTGTAAGCATACTTTTAACGTTACGTGGCGTCTCTTTTGGGACAAATCTGTTGTAGTCTATATTTCCGTTCTGCAAAGTAAATCATCACAATGGCATGTAACATGGCACTGTGCAATGTAAAATGAAGTAAAATAATGGTCTACGAAATGATGCGAGAAATCAATAAACGCTTAGCAATTCATTCATTCAGTCAATCAGCCCCCCCAGTCAGTCAGTCAGTCAGTCAGTCAGTCAGTCAGTCAGTCAGTCAGTCAGTCAGTCAGTCAGTCAGTCAGTCAGTCAGTCAGTCAGTCAGTCAGTCAGTCAGTCAGTCAGTCAGTCAGTCAGTCAGTCAGTCAGTCAGTCAGTCAGTCAGTCAGTCAGTCAGTCAGTCAGTCAGTCAGTCAGTCAGTCAGTCAGTCACTCAGTAAGCCAACCAGTCAGTCAGTCACTCAGTAAGCCAACCAGTCAGTCAATCAGTCAGTCAGTCAGTCAGTCAGCCACCCAGTCAGACGATTGGTCAGTTACTCAGTCAGTAGAACCTCGCATGATTTTCTTAAGCTATAATACAGCCTAGTTGACGTGAATCAATAGATGATTTATGCAGTCTCTGACCCAAACCACCAATGTTACATGCGTGTAGCATGTATTAGACATATGATTTTCAAACATTCAACCACCTGTTAACACTCGGGTCGGCTAGGACATCAATTATTTGCATTGGTTGTGCACTGATTGCCTGGTATGCAGAAGTGTGCTGATTCTAGCCCTGCCCTGGGATGGTCACAGTTCAGCAAACTTGAGCAAGAAGTTTGCTGTGACATCTATTGATGCCTTCTTGTTAGACAGTCATTTTGGATGGGTTGGTGGGTGGGTGGGTGGATGAATGGATGGATGGACGGAAGTGGATGGATGATTGGACAGATGGATCAATGGATCGATGATAGATCAATGAACCAGTTGCTGCACACACTTGTCTCACATCTCCCTTTACTGACCCTGAGCAAGTAATAAGTGCCATAAATAAATAAATAAAATAATAAACTCAGAGATGTTTAATCTCATGGCACTTACTTCCGGTGACAGATGATGTGTAGGTGGCAGGAGGTCAGGATTCAGCTGGAAAATGGCATCGATTTCAATCTGTAATTGTAATGTAACTCAAGATATATACATAATGTAAAGAGAAACTTTGTTCAGAGCCAGTTTATTTTTCAAGTGACAGAACTTTGTAACTGAAAGGTAACTGCATATGTACACAACATAAACTAGAAATTTACACAGTGCTATTTTCTTTTGTGACAAGTCTTGCTCACAACTGTAATATACCAGACGATTTATGTAGTGTACAGCGAAAATGTGTGTGGCTCTAGTTTATTTGGGGCGACATGACACTGGTAATGGTAACATCACACAAGACATCTGTGATGTCAATTGGAAATTTGCACAGTACACGTATCAGTTTCTCTAGGACCAAGTGATGCTAGCAAAGATTGCTGATGGCTAGCAAATACCGGTATTCGGAAAACCAGGCTCATGTATATGAGGTGGCTCGAGGTATAGCCACCGCATATACCTGCATCACCTTCCACCAATGACGGACTGCTGGACAGCCACATAAAGTGTGCTTTGGATGCTGCCACCTGTCATCGGCCCATATTATCGAAGCATCTTGTTCCAGAGACTCTGAACAGGATGCTGTCAACTCTGAACAGGATGCTGTGGGGCGTGGTGGCTCAGTGGTAAGTTCGGCGCCTTGTGACCGGAGGGTTGCAGGTTCGAATCCCACTGTAGCCGCTGCGTACGGACCTTGGGCAAGTCCTTCACTCGCAATTGCTCGTGGCGCTTCGGCGTGAAAATTCCGGCACAGTATCAAATGCTGTAGTCGGGAGCGCCTCTGAGTAGTAGTTGACTTCGAGAGGCGCTATAGAAATATCCGGAATAAATAAATAAATAAACTATGGATGGGCTCCACATGAGTGAGGATCTGCCAGTGCTGACTCTTCTAGTTTTCTGTGCACTGTTTTGCTTACTTGTAAATTTCTGTTCTTAGTTACATTAAATATCATTTAACATTACATAGGCCAGGGCACAGAGAATGCCTCTGATTAGTTTTTCTTGAAGTGGCACTATATAAATTTCCAATTACAATTACAATTATGGCCACAGTGAGCAACTAATTCCACCTTGAGCTTAAAAACAAAGTGAGTAATATCTAATCAATTAATAAACAATAACGAAAACACCTGTGTAACCAATCAAAGTTTCCAAGCAATTTTGAAATAAATCCACACATTACAAATCATTCATCTGACTTTAGGCATCTGACTCAATCTAATCTAATCAAACCTAATGTATTTGGCTATTTATAGAGATCTCGTTTCAACCTCCATAATCCTGTCTGATGTAATCTGGTGTACTTATCTAAAGTAATGTAATCTATCTTGTCTATTTTACCCTAGGTAATGCAGTGTGTTTCCTAACCAAGGTTCCACAAACCACTAGGGTTCTGCACACCACCTTCAGGGCTTCCACAAGAAATCATGGAATAATTAAATACTATATCATGGAATAAAAAGAAATAAATAAGCAATCATCACCACCATTAGCTACTGACACCAGCAATTTAGTAGTGGTGTTGCTTTGCATCTAGCATGAAGCACTTTCTGTGGGTTCCTCACGACATGAAAAATTATTTCAGGGTTCCCCAGTGAAAAAAATGGGAAATGTAATCCCAGTTTAATCTACGCTGATCAAATCCTTATTATTCTAATCAAATCAACACTCTTAAATGGAATGTCTACTTACATCATGATCAAACCGCTGACAGACAAATCTGTCTGGTGTCGAAGCATTCAGCGTTCAACATAGTTGTGTCTAATTAAGTACTATGAAAGATAACACTGACTGATTATACATGTATGCATGTGATTTACTATCGGACAACTGATGCACTTGCTGACTATGTCGAATTGCATGACATTTCCAGACATCGCTGTAAAGGTGAAGTCAGATCAATAATCTAGTCCAGCCAAATCTAATATTATTAAATGCATTCTTGCTAAACTTAGCTAATGTAATCCAAACTACTAACCTAATAAATTCTACATCTAATCTTAACTCATGAGACCTCCCCATGTCTCATTCCAGTTCTTACCTCTTTGCCTTTTGTTTCTCCGCGCTCGAACCATTCCACTGTGACGCTCCTCGTGTCCGAATTGACTCCACTTACGACAGCCGAATGAACGCGGCCTGAAAACCAACTGAAGTCATGTGAGGTACAGTAAAGTATGGTAAAGCACAGTAAGATAAGTAAGGTAAAGTAAGGTAAATCAATGTAAGGTAAATGAAGGTAAGGTAAACTAAGGCAAGGTAAATCAAGGTAAAGTAAATGAATGTAAAGAAAACTAAGGTAAGGTAAATCAAAATTAAGGTAAAGTAAGGTAAAGTAAGTTTGGGAAGCTGATAAATAAGATATGTTAAGCTAAGGTATTACCACATCCATTACTGCATATCTCTGCACTGATGATTCCCTTCCACTAGACAACACTGCCAAGAATGAGGTGCTATAGAAGTCGCCTGTATTATATTACCTTAAGCGACTAGACGAGTACTGGCAGAGATGATGAATTCTTTGCACTGACAGCTGCATGGCAGGAGGATACGGAGGAGGTGTTGTAACCAACGCAACCCTGGCAACCTCCATGTAAACCTCATGGATGCCAAGAATTCACAAGTCCCTCACACTATCTGCCTGCCTCCTTTTCTGTTACCTTGCCTGTCTGCCTCTTGCAAATTTGTCTGCTTACCTGCTGCCTAGATGCCAACCTAAATACCTGTGTTGGATGTCGTTTTCTATATGTGCCTGTTTTTGAGTCTTTGTGTTTGTCTGGAGGCTTGTATGTCTATCCGTCAGTTAGCCTGTGTCTGTCTGTGCCTCTCTGTCTGTCTGTTCTGTCTGTCTATGTAAGTCTGTCAGCATGTCTGTCTGTGTCTATCTGTCTGCCTATCCACGTTCCTTAGTATTGATTTTTCTTGTTGTCAGCCTATGTGTGGAGTCTATTTCCCGGTTGCATAGGATCAACAAACCTTGTTTCATGCGGGCCACAGAGCCCCACCTACCCACCCACTCCCATATTCACCTTACTCACCTGATCACAACCAAAACAGAACAACATTTGCACAGCAAACTGAACAGAATTTGATTAAACCAAATAATGGATCAGTTGATTTGCTAATTGATTGAGTTACTATGGCTAGCATAACGATTACATGGTTCGTTGACAGGCTTAAATAGTAAGGACTCTAATGACCTCATGGGATGACCAACCAATGAATCAACTGAGTCAGTCAGCAGCCAGCCATTCAGTGCAACAGCGGAAGCAGACAGTGGGACAAGTCAAGTGGAAGTCAAGACACAAGAAATTACTCCTCCAAAAGCTACTTCAAACAAAACAGGTTCGGGTCTGATCCAAACCCTTGGACAGGCCCTTAGCCAGCCACCCGTCCTTTGGACAGGTGAAAATTATTTTGGACGAGCATAAATTGAGCATGATTCTCCTACACCACCATCTAGTTTCTTCTCTAGAGCCACTGCCAGCATTCAGATGACAGTTCTGTAAGGAGCATGGGTTGGTGTTAGGCTCTGTAAACAGCATAGGGGCACTGCAGTCGGACTCGTACGGCAGCAGGACTTCAGGCGGTTGCGATTTCGAATGATCACGGCGTGCGTCACGAGTATGAATGCTTTTGGACGGGCAACTCTGTATTTCTGGCCAAGGGCTTGCCCTTAGACCACATGTAAAAATTCAGGTCACGTATACAGAATCTATATGATCTATATGCCACAGTGTTTAACCTAGACGTCTTTTGGGGGGGGGGATTTCCCCCCAGGATTTATGTTTCACCCCCAGAGACCAGAGAAATAAAAAAATTAAATAATAGTTTTGAGACTACTGGGGATTTGTGTCTGTCGCAGTATTGAAATTGTGAGACGAATTGCTAAATAAGTCATGAAAGTGAAACGAATATCTAAAAAAAAGTCATCAAGTTTTTCGGAAGATGAAATATGGAAAAAGTCTTCAAACTCTTTGAAGATGGATGAAATTCCCCCTAAAAAGTCCTGTCGAAATTCAACAATTTCCGACGCTCGTTGGTCTCCCCACAAACCTTGTTTCCCCCTCAGAAGAGGGGACTAGATTAAACACTGTACATGCCAAGTGATCTAACTGATCTTTATGCTAAACTAATCTAACTTCATCTACTACTAATTTCAGAATAGGTCATACAAATCCTTGTATGTATGTATGTATATCACATAAGGGCATGATTAGTTCAATTGCTAAATGATTAGAATTAGAATTAGCAAAATCTTGTAGGTAATCGACTAGAATTAGAATTAGCAGCAGCTAGTCAATTAACTGTCTGTCTCTCAAGATTTCATTTTTTCCTTATATTGCTTTTCTGTATGTAACTGGCTGCGGTTTGTCAGCAAAAGTTCAATAAAACGAATATATATAATATATATATTAGCAGCCAGAATTAGACTTCAATAATTCATACATTATATTTACTTCAAGAATTTGTCAAATTTTGATCAAAGCACGGCATGCAACAAAACACCACATCGGTCATTGTGAGAAGCACGGAGAACCAAGCACAGAAATAAGAACTTCTACTGGTTCCCTTGTTTTATAACCATGAACAGATAATTGAAAGAGTCTTCAAACTCATCACTAATAAACTCATTCTCAATGAACTCGTTTTTAACATAATTTACAAAATCTAATCGATCAGCTAATCGTTTAACAATTAGAATTCTAAAGCTAAAAACTGCTAATCAATTAGAATTAGGATCAGACAACAGCTAATCGATTACAATAAGAATTAGCTGTTTGTTTAGTCCATTAGCTAATCGATTAGTATCTAACTGATTAATTACCCATCTCTTATGTATATTGCATGCATGTATGTATAAAGCCATTTAATACCTGTAGATAGTGCATTTGAAGTACTTCACAAAAGCACAATACTTATGACTATCTAACTGATCCAAACAAGTGCACTTTAGATATTTCTGCAAAATGTATATACTGCACAAAGTCAAAAGCAACAGAACATAAATGTAATGTGAAACTGCTCCAGAAGGACAGTCCAAATTAACATGAGTAGGCACAATGGGCTCGAGACGATGTGCAGAAGTTCGGCACCTGCATATCTCCACTGGCACCAGAGCACAACAGTTGTCACCCAGCTGACTCGACACCGGAACGCAAAGCTCTGAGCCTCTGACGTATGCCAAGGCAGTGCCAACAATTGAGTCCTTTTATGAATCTTACAAGGGCATTTAACATGGCAATTTAACAGATCTAAATGGGTGATTCCAAAACGACTTGAAAATGTTTCTTAAGCTGTCTGTGATGAAATAGGCTTGATGGTAGACTGTTCAAGAGGGATGTTCAATGTATAAGAAATCGCAAGTGTAAGACCAAAAGGTCTCCATTGACCACTGAACACAAGGATTGTCGAATAGGCTGACTAGAAACATATTTTGGAATATATTCTATCCCATATGAATATTTCAGCTTGTTGGCTATGACTTGAGCAGCACAGCATGAACTGGATCTGATGTAACTGAAATTTTGGCAGGCCAACACGGATCAAATTGTAATAAGCTAGGCACGCCACAATGAATGAGTGAATTATGATCACATCAACACTGAGTGACAGATTGTACCATATCAACCACATCTGGCAAAACTGGCATCAATCAATCAATCAATCAATCAATCAATCAATCAATCAATCAATCAATCAATCAATCAATCAATCAATCAATCAATCAATCAATCAATCAATCAATCAATCAATCTGTTTATTAAAAAACAATAACCAAAACAGTTAAACCAATCAACACACAATGTAGAATATCTGGTTGAGCATCCCCAAAGGGACGTGTCCCGCTACTCAGGGCACCCAATAACGATCCCAGGTGGAACGAAACAGATAATTTACAGCAGCGGTTCTCAACCTGTGGGTCGCGACCCCTGTGGAGGTCGCCTTACGATTTGCCAGGGGTCGGCTGCAACCTTCACAAATTTGGATTGCGAAACTCCATCATTTTTCTAGTTATAGTTGAAATAATATTGTTGGCCTTCTGTAGCTTTGTTTTCTTCTTAAATCTTAAATAATGTTTAAACTTTAACTTTAGCAGCTGCCATTGAAATTTGTAACTCTTAATTGTAGAGTCATATAGTACGATACCCAATAAATATTAAACTTCAAGTGAGCATTTCAAATGCTAAATTTTACTTTTAGATTTTTCTAAATTATTACCACCAAAAATTACAAATTGTTTTGTTGATTAATGATTTAATATTATGCTATTATGCATGATGCAAATAGATTATCAAATGGTGAGAAGTGAAATGCATCATAATGGTAGCGAAAATGCGGTGAAGGGGAATTACCTAATGCAGGGATGGCGAACCTATGGCACGCGTGCCCAAAGTGGCACGCGTTAAAATTTTTTGGGCACGCGGAATTCAGAGCGTCCCCCAAAATTTCAAACTTACAAATACAAAATCCTAGTTGGAATCCACATTTTCTTGTTTGAAGGACGTTATTTTAACACCATTCAAAAACAATCTTTGAAATAATGTCTTTAATTCATTTTTTGTTACGATTTGTTAGCTAAAACCTATATGGGAAAAATAAATATATATACTATAATTATTTATACTGTGTATATACTGTGCAATATTCCGAAGGGCACGCGACGTTATTTTTAAAAATGATTTAGCAGTATTTTGGCACGCACCTTAAAAAAGGATCGCCACCGCTGACCTAATGCATTTCATTGTTGTGGGTCACCACAACTTTGAAAATATTATCAAAGGGTCGCAGCACTAAAAAGGTTAAGAACCGCTGGTTTACAGCATAATCTTATCTAACAAAGATCTTAACTAATAGATAAACCAATCCATAAGTCAACAAATAATGTGGATAAGATAGCAAATGTCCGTACAAAGATTCTATTAAATTGTCCTTTGGTTGATTGAGTGAATCTTTAATAAGCTTTTAAAACAACCAATCGACAGTACAGAAGCTAGATCTAAAGGTATAGAATTCCACATCATTGGGCCCTGACATATGATAGAAAACCATTTAGCTTTAATCCGAACAAAGTCAGGACGACAGAATATGCCTCAGGTTGCAGTGTAGAGCAGCGGTTCTCAACCTGTGGTCCGCGGACCACTGGTGGTCCGCGGCCATCTGCCTGGTGGTCCGCGAGCAAGGCCTACAATTTATATTTTTTTATAATTAAAACATGGAAACAGACAAATTTTGTCAATTTTTTATTTTTTTTTTAATTTCAATCGCTAGAATCTGCTAAATGGTACCATTAAAGTTTAAATCCGCGTATTATTAGTTTAATGATTAAACTAATAATACACGGATTTATAGCAAAAATTTCTTTTGCATTAATTTTTTTGTTGCACAATTATTAGTGGTGGTCCGCGACTTAGACACAAAGTTTAAAAGTGGTCCTTGAGTCTCAATAGGTTGAGAACCGCTGGTGTAGAGGATATAACGAAGCATACCTAGAATAGAACACTGTGGCAAATGAAACTGGGCACCAGTCTGACCAGATGGAACGGAAAGCCATCGCCTGAGAATGATCAGAGAGGAACAAGCACAACCACAGCACAGGACGACCCATGACACTGTTTTGAGGTGTACTAACAGAATGTCACAGGGCAGTGTCAAAAGGCAACACTCACATCACAACAATCACATCAAAAAAGCAAATGAGTTAACAGACCCCACTCATATATCAACAATTAATGTTAGCAATAATAAAAGTAATAAAATGTATAATAATAATACTTACACTAATAAAAATAATTTGTCTATTCCCCAGATAATTTTTTAACTTCTGAAGGATCATTATTATGTACCCCCAGTAAGTAAAAAATTAAAGTAATATTAATAAAATAATAGCAATGTTGATGGCAGTGGTGTTTATAACAAAAACTAAAAATACTAAATCACCAGATACTCTGATCATACACAGGGTAAGGACTGTTAGAGGGTTCAACCCCCTTGCCCCCAGTCTTTCTTAGGACCCCCCAGTTAAGACTTCATTGCACACCCCAGGGGGATAATTTCCAACCCCCTCAGTTGTGCTAGTGTGATTATATTGTGCATATATTTTAGCATTTTCTTTCACAATTCACTTTGTGTATTACTAATACAGTAATGCTCTGGTTTATTGTGAGCTTTGTGATCAGAGGAATTGTATACTAATAAATTTGGTATTAAGGAGTTCAAGCTTTCTTTTGTTTTTTGAATTTTCTCAGTTTGCAAATACGAATAAGATGTTCAACTTCACATGGATCAAACTCATCAAAGTTTAACCACCCACACCCCCATATTTTTTCTACAGTTCTCACACTGATTATACAAGTATCTCCAACTGATTTGTTAACAGTCCAAGCTTGGTTTCTGAGGGTGAGTCTACTAGGGTCAGTGAGTCCAAGTCAGGGCATGGCAAAGTCCTGTTTAATCATGCCCGTCAGTAAATTGCCCGTTATTTCGTGTTTTCAAGCCGGGAAATACGCAATTGCTCTCATCCTTGACAAGTTCACGCTTGCCCCATGAGCAGACCGGCGAAGGAAGTGTAAATGTCAAGCCCCTCTTTTATTCTGCGCATAACCAAATGCCTGCTGGGGGCAATCAGTTTGTTCGTTTCCTTTTTGAAAATGCCAACGAAAATGCGCAAAACCAGAGGAGGTTCATTGCCAGGTCTATGTCGAAGAACACACCTTGATTTTAGCTTGACCCGCGCCAAAACAATAGAAGGCGCCGTACGAATCAGTCACTTTAATTAAAACATGTCGAACACTTGAATTGGGAGACAGTTTCGCTCTGGATCAAGTTAAGGTGTTATTAGAACGCTTGACACAAATTCTTACCATCGGTCCGCTGAATGTCAACATTGACTCCTAGTTTCAGCAGACTGAGCTCCATTTTCGTTGTTTTCCAACTGCACGGCGAGTCTCCGATAACAAAACGTATTAAAAATTACGTAAGGGAGGATACTTCGATGGACATTTTCCGCAATAAAGTTTGTTGTGCCGAAAATTTCTACATTTGATATGACGTTCGGTTCGCGATGCCGAGTGTTTCTAGTTGTGGCGTTATTCGCCAGGCGGCGAAAGACAGTCGACTCGTTACGTAAGACAGCGTGGCACTGCCACCAGGCGAATACGACGAACGTTGACGCGTTTACTGTTGTTGTGTTAGTTACATGCTTAGTGAACATATGACGTATTAAATTGTTGAGCTGTCGAGGCTGCTACACTGCCTTCGAACCACATAGTTTGTAAGCGAGTATGTAAAAGAATTTATAACTTTCTACGAGCAATATATATGGCTTACTCATCCTAATAATTGCACACTACAAGTAATATTATCTGAGATATAAAAATATGCTGACAATAATTGTATACTATTCACTCTAGTAACGCATGATCTAGAATAGGCTGGTGTCCTGCACTTGGCCTTCAATCAATCAATCAATCAATCAATCAATCAATCAATCAATCAATCAATCAATCAATCAATCAATCAATCAATCAATCAATCAATCAATCAATCAATCAATTAATTTATTGATTCACAAAGCAAACGTGACAATATACAAGAAAATATAATTTAAATAGCGAGTGGCGCTTTAGAAGTTTGGAGATTACGATTACGATCTTGAAAGCATGCGTTTATCTTGTTTATGATCGAAGTCAATATTATTTTTATTTTAATCATTTCAGTTATCTGTAGCAGAAATTAAAGCCCTAACTTGGCATGTATAGTGCACTAATTTTGACCCAAACATGAACTATTCAATTCAGTTCACTTCAAATTTGTATGGCTTAACTTATTGGTCAGTGGTCACCTTTATAAATCCTCCACGTCATTTTCATGATATTATTTATCGTCTGTAGCCTATATTTATAAATACAGGGCTTGGATGCATGCAGCAAAAACATTTATCAAATTTTATAGGCTTAATTTATTAATACTTTTTCTATGCTACACCAACTGCAGAGTGAATTAATTCTTGTGCATAAAACAAGTCTTATATAGTTGCAGTTTATAAGAGATAAACTGCAACTATATATGACTTGTCAGACTGTTTCGATGATTTTATTGTCTTCTCCAGCGTTATTCATCGAGTGCTGAACTCTTCTTAAAACCATCTTCTCGTCGACGTCAATGTGTAAAGATACTAGACTGTCCTGACATTGATAATGTACATTTACTTCACTTAGGCCTACGTACACTACCTGGCGGATATCTCAGAATTAATAATAATAATAATAATAATAATAATAATAATAATGATGATGATGATGATGATGATGATGATGATGATGATGATGATGATGATGATGATGATGATGATGATGATGATAATAATAATAATAATAATAATAATAATAATAATAAATAGTATATTTTCTTTAACTAAGCGCCTGCTAACCGCAATGCGCTGTACAGTGAGCATATAATAGTAGAAACGGCAGTCACGCAGGGCGCCTTACATACATGTTTACAGTTGAAGCACATGATAACAGTTTTACAGGAGTCGAATACAACTGTTTTTAACGGCAGCCACACAGGGCGCCAGTCACCGCCTAACACTCACTTAACTACCGCCGCCATCTAGCGAGTAGAAGGCTGAGTAAACCTTATGGAGGGCTACGGGATTGGATCTTGGTACCTTCTGCACTTCACGCCAGTGTGTTATCCATTACTCTACGGGCCCTCCCCGTATTAAAGCGAGTGCCTGTAGTAGGTTTTTTCCGACTTTTTCATTAAACTTATTACAGAAAATGACATAAATTTTGCACTCACCCAGTTAGTTTGATTGAACACCACTGAGTCTTGTTTTTATTTAACGGATTTTTTGCGGCAGCGGTACTAAGAAATAACGAAATTTTACATGACGTTGAATCATTTTGCATTGATGAAGATGACGACGACGAGGAGGAAGATGGCAGAGGACTTAATTTGGCAACGCGCCTCGGGGTTCCTGTCTGTGATTCATTGGAGGCGTTATGGTCGAAATTCATCACGAAAATTGACTTAGAATTCAACTTTTTTCATGAGCTTCGCTCAGATTTTACGCTTTTACTCCGAATCCGAACTGAGAACGACGGATATATATACTGTTAATGGTGGAAATTTGCGTCTAAAATATTTAAGTGTTCGATAAGTTGCTAGCGTCTTGACACCCATCTGCAGTGCATTTATTGTGCGCCGTTTTGTAATCTGGGTGACGGGTAGTAGGCTTACTACAGGCACTCGCTTTAAAAAGTGTCTCTTGGTCTGGAGGTGACGAAGTTGACGACTTATAACCCGGCGTCCAATACGGACCATACCTGTGTTGCTGATTTCGTAAATGGTTATTCAAAACACAGGCCAACAACGCGGCTTAGGCTTCGGGTCTTATATCGATCGATGCAGGCGCAGATTCAGGATCATGACTGTTTAACTTGAAGTAACGATTATAGGAAATAGGAGGAATGCCCTTGACGCCTCTTCTGAAATGAAAATGCGAACTAGAAGCGACTGGATCGGCTGTTGTTTGTGGATTTATTGCTGGTGTGCGCTGCTGACGTCGGCCTTGGCAAAAGGTAAATGTTACTAGTTTTTACATTCTGATAATCTGCTTGTGTATAGGCCTAATGGGGACCGTACTGCATATACATGTTGTGGTGCCTTTTAATATTGACAAATCAGTTGGTTCTATTTATTTCATGCCTGAACTAAATTATATAAGCAAGCAACTTTTACATTACGAACCTCTGACTCACAAGATCAGATAATTGTTATGACATCAAATGGATAACTATTTCTATGTGAGAATATGTGACGTGGACATAAGTGGACATTTATTTAACGGCCTCATGTTACTATGTTAATTTCCATACGTTGTGTGCAGGACTTTATGTAGTGCATTTCATAAGGCATTCTTGAACACAACTTTCATGGCTGTGACTTCTCTCTGAAGGTGAAACTTAATGTTAGAGGGAATATCTGTTGAGCAGAGTCATACAGAACAGTAGGCATAACTCTAAGGTAAGACCTATTATTTTATGCTTGTTGGGCACTGGAAATGTATTTGGGTAATTATATAGCACGTTGTATGAGCTTACAAATAAAACTTTCTATCTTGTTGGATGACATCTGCTGTTGTGGAAAAGACCTGTTAAAATACCATGTTAATTTGTTGTGAGGCGTCCTTGTAACGGTATGGCCGCATTACGGCGCCATATAAATTGTCGTTATTATTATTATTATTAATTTCCTTCCAACATCTGTGTGTCACAGTTGATGGATAACTCAAATCAAATAACATTTATTGGTCAACAGCATCAGAACATTTAAATTAAACAGTTAATTATTATTTCACCGAAACACACATTCAAGCTTTAATATCTATACGTGCTATTATTCTATAATTAGTTCTTTTCCTTCCTATCAACTATCCGAACAGATGTTACCACGTGTGCATTTACCTGTGGCAGATTTAATATTTTACTTATTGAGTGCACTTCTGATTAAAATTTTAACTTCAGAATGCATATATAGTTTGCATACCTATAATAAATATCGTTTGATTACTCCAGCTCCTACCAGCTCTGGTCAAAGACCTAAGAGAGAGACCTCCATGCAACCTCCTACAGGTATGATCCTTTTTTCCCTTTATTTACTTTATGACATTTAAGGGACAACAGCGGATCAAGTTTTCCATATACAGACTCTTCATCAGTTTATGTTACTATTGTTATTTCTCAACCCTTGTACATTATTAATAGTCAAATGTTTTGTTATTTTATAAACATATTATCAATATTAATAAGCTTTTACAACAAATCCTACTCCCGACTCCAGTCGTTAACCAAGTCTCTATTTTTACTCACTTTTTTGTAATTAATTTCTTCCCAGTTCGAATTTCACAGAGTTTGTAGAGACAGTAGCAGCGTACCTTTGTATATCCTATGGTCCGAGTTAAATACTCCAGAGTGACCATTGTTAGCTTGTGGAGGTTATGGAAAATTTATTTGGAGAACCAAATATAGTCATCACATATAGTCCAATAGATGTAGTTTCTTACTTGGCAACTTCTTTTCATGCGCGATAGATAGCTACTTTGGCCGATTATCCAATATTCGGATCATAGATTCTGAGTGTGCTAATATCTTGGACACGTACAGGTTTGAGCATTACTTCATCATTCACCTTGATCATCACTTTTCCTTCTGTTGTCTATGCTCTGTATATAAGTTTTCTTTTTACCAGTTGCCTGGCCAAGGCGAACAGTTTCGAATTTTGCCTTGTAAGCAGTTCGTTTATATATATCTTCGTACTACTGTTGCGTAATTGTCTTTTTGCTTTGTATATTCCATCTCTTGGACTTTTCTTAGAGAAGCTTACTACCAGTGAGCGACCTACACCTTCTTTGTTGCTGGGGATTCTGTAGGTAGCGGAGATTTCTTCTTCCTTTATTTCCATCCCTACTTTCTCGTTAATGAAACTCACAAGCATTTCTCCATCAAGGTGTTGTTGTTCCTGCTGTGGTAATGAGTTGGAGCCTTCATGGAATCCAACAAAGACTATTAGAAGTGCTGTTTGTCATGCATTCTACTTTGTCTATTCTTTCTTTGAACATTTTGTTTTTCATCTGTAATTGCTTAAATCCTTGAGTAACTGATTCCAGCTGCTCATTGACTATCTCTGCTGATGCTTCTTTTGCTGTTTGTATCAGTTCTTCCTTTATAGGGGTTAATAATGACTTGATAATAAGGTCAATTGTTGGTTTGATCGCATCGATGATTTTTTCCTGGAGTGCTTCTATTAGCTTACTGTCAATAACGGTCTCAAGTAAATCCACCTGTTTTGATTTGTCCATTGCCATGTTATTGTTTGCCGGGATTGTAGAACCACTCTTATGTTAGTTCAACCGTTGGTTTGACATAAGCTCCAGAACCGTAATTCTTGGTGCCCTTGTTCTTGCGGCCCAGAGACTAGTCCGAGTTACTTGTTTAGTAATTAATAAATTAGTGTGTATCCTTTTGACGCAAACGTGATAGTTTCAGTTGTATTATTATATTTCTCACTTTGTATTAACATCAAGTGTACAGCAAAGTTATTCGTTATTTACCGCATGGCCTCATTCAGTCCTATAGGCACATGGCCCATCCTTTGTTAATCCACGTCTTCCTCATCGATTTCAAATCACGTTCAAGTTCGAGTTAATCTTTTGTTATTTACGGTACGTAATTAACGTATGATAATGTACCTCGAGTCTTCTATTCCTCTTCTTGCCCTATTTTTTCCCATTGATATAGTTTGGAGATAGAGTTTTTGCGATTATTTACGGGCTGACGATTATTTACTTGCTATCGACCCGCCATTTTCCAAAGAACCTGTTGGGTTTGATCTGGCTTGCCCAACCATACCGTACCCTTGTCTACCTTACCATCTTCTATTCTTTCATACCATTTCTTGCCATACAATACCATAAACTGCCATATCATATGCTGGAATATTCTACATTTCTCTGTCCTACCCTCCATTCCTCTACCTTCTGTCTACTCTACATACCCTGCCATAGTCTCCCCTCCCCTCCTACACTATCCTATCCTACCCCTACCCAATTTCAAGTCTACAGGGTGGGAAATTGTTGCTCTCTGCTAGATATGGATATAATTATGAAATTGTTGTGATTCCCCACGAGCCCATCGAGCCTTCTCCAGTATTGGACCATCCTCCTGGAACAGTCTTCCATTGCATTTATGTGCTGTTGCGACTGTGTGCAGCAAACGTTTCAAGCTGTCTTAAAAATGCACTTGTTTAGATCAGTTAGATAGATAAAATGGTGCTATATTAAGTATCTTGATACGTATATACACACGTACATCTTGGTCTCAGTTCCAATTGTGCAATGAAAAATTAACAATTTGTTGTAAAATACGCAACACTTGAAGTGGGCTGTCGAATTGCTGTCTTTTTTGCGCTTCTGACAATTGTTGTGTAATAAATGAGCAGTTATCTTACCTTACCTTACCATACCTTAATTTACCATAACCTTAGTCTACCTGACCTGACCATACCGTGCCATACTTTACCTTAATAACTGTGTACCAGTAATATTCTTACTTTGCATTAAATAAATGAGCAATTGTCATTACATTGCCTTACTCTGCCCTACCTTGCTTGGCTGTGCTTGCCTAGCCTTATCTTGACTAACATTACCTTACCATAACTTACCTTTCCTTACCTTACTTTACCATGTCTTAACTCTTAACTAATCTTACTTTAACTTAACTTACTAAATAGCTAAGCATTGCCTTGCCTTGCTCTTTTCCTTGCTATAACTTACCTTGGAAAGAATAATGCATGATCAGTTGTCGTGAGCCTGTCTTTCTTTTACTTTCCTGACTTTGCTGCCTTGCCTAGACTTAACTCATGTTAAATAATCTTATCATAACCCACCATTCCTTTGAAATACATTAACTGTGAATAAAGGAAGAACTATTATTATCTTCCTTATATGCCCTTCCTTAGCTTGTCTACATTTCTTTCCTTGCCTTTTCCTAACATTGTCTTTACCAAAGTGCGACCGTACGTTACTTACCGGAATAACTTACACGTACCGTATGTACGTTATCGAAAAGGATAACACGCATACCGTATGCGTATGTTAAAAGTGCCACAAGTTTATCTGATCATTCACAAAGAACCTTAATATAACTAGTCTTATAATGTAGGCTACGTGTACCATACGCGTACGTTAAATATGATCACTTTAGCTCTACAGTATTAGTCTCCCTGTACGCAGGCCTAATTATTTACAAACAGTACCGAAATTTAATATTACTAATAAAATGACCACTGGCACTGACCATCCTATAAAGTGTGCCGTAACATCTTAATTATCGTCATATTATACATTAGATAGAATACTCGCAATTTGGAATTTAAAAGTTTAAAAGTAGAGATCATTGACTGATGTAATGGTTAAAATTGTTTATGACCGTCAATCACCAACTATTATTAACTTTTCTTGTGCATAATGTTATATATTTTATTTTCGTCATGAACTGATGTCAACGTACACCAACGTACAGCATAATAACGTATGCGTACCATACGTACGTTATAGATAAAAATAATGTACGTTCCTTACGTACGGTCGCACTCTGGTCTTTACTGAACTTTACCTTAACTTATCTTGGACGTTTTTTGCCTTAACGTACTTTGCTATCATTTACCTAAATAAGAAACATATGATGCTAATTTCAAAGGTGAGAAGATGAAAAAGGAGATAAGATGTTTTATTTTTCAACAACATAGTTGTAATAGGTCCTGATTGATGTCTTTTCATAGATGGTGCAAACTAACATCTGGTAACATTAAGCACTAATATGAATAAAATGCTTGTACACATTATTATCATTATTACAAACTTTGTAACCAGCATTGTCATGTAGAAATGTGAACCTGAGACGTGGTTAGTCAGCAGCGAGGTGGTAGTGCGGTTAGGTATCCAAATGTTTGACAGACAGTGATAAGTAATGAGTTTTAAGGCATTAGTTGAAGGAGCAAGGAGTTAAACTTCGAATAAAGATTGATAGTCAGTTTCATTTGTACAGTGACATGGAATGTATCATAGCCCATGGCAGTGGTGCAGCTTGCAAGATCCTGGCAACTTGTATTGTCATACATATTATTATTATTATTATTATTATTATTATTATCGCACCGTACTTGCTATGGCGCCACTCAACTAGTGCTCAGCAGCGCTGTACATGATTTATAGTAGTAACAGATCTATACAGTTTTACAGGAGTCGAAACTAACTGTATATATGGCAGCAATGAACGGCGCCCATCTGTCCTACCACTCAATTTTACAGTCGCCCTCTAGCGAATGCAAGGCTGAGCCAACCTTACGGGGCTAGTGGGTATCGAACCCGTGTCCTTCTGATCTTCGTTCCAGCATGTTACCATTCAACCATCTCCCTGCCCCATAATTTATATAGCACTCTTCCAAGATGTATCTATTAGAGTCAGACTGTTACCATTTTTGGGGTCTTGCCCTTTCAATCATGCAAAGGGCCCCGTGCCCAGCCTAGCCCGTAAAATGCAGTATTAGGCGTTAGACCAGGGCAAACTTTTGGAGGGTAGGAAAGTGTCTGTAGTTTTATTCTTTCATCTGCTTTGAATGCAACATTACCTTTACTTGTAAGGAGTTCGCTTCTGGGTGCAGATCATGTGCAAAAACCTATGCGGAGAAGTGGGGCAGATTGGCAGAGTTAATAGAATTATTATAAAGGACGAGATTGGAAAAGTAAGTAAGAGAGCAGCGCCACGTGACTAAAACAAAGAAAATTTTCTAAAGAATTGTGGGGGCCGGATAAAAAGTGTTGGCGGGCCGGATCCGGCCCGCGGGCCGTAGTTTGCCCACCCCTGCGTTAGACGATTCATTTATTTTAGTCATATTCTGCAATCTGCACATAATAAAATACAATATAAATAATAATAACAATTTATTAGTAATAACGACAGGCCTCAAACAGTGCTGTTATTGTTTTAAAGTGTTATTTAATATACTATTTTGATTGAATAGGTCGCTTGTGGATACATCATTTTCAATGGGAGTTTAACGATCACATTGGGAGTTTGCATATTTATGTATTGCCTTGTTAATTAATTCCTTTCTGCCCCAGGGGCCATGAGCACCGACATGGACACAATGGCCAGTCCGTCGGCTGTATCTACGTGCTGGAACTTCCAACCTACCTGTGACGAAACTAAAGTTTTTAATTATTGACGAAGACCTAGAATACCAGACGTCCATCATATCCTAATACATTGCTGGCTCCATAGTCCACATCACCCTCTGAGACTCTCATGTTCTTCTAAAACTTGTTGCTAGAATTATGTAATTTCAGCTGCTGAGCTCCTCATACTTGTAATCTTCTACCAGAAAAAGGCCTAACTGGTTACCATCATTTAAATCACTAGTCAACAAGACTCACTATTTTACTCTGGCTTTTGCATGACTCTCTCTTGGCTCCTAGCAAATGTACATCCACCTCAGATTCAGATTTGCTGACCTTTCATACAAGTACTTTTAGATATATAAAATAAAGGAATGAAAGTAATGTCTGATAAGGGCAGACACTGGGGTGACTGGAATGTTTGGATACATAAAATGTCTGGTTTTAAAAACTTGTGAATTCAAGTCATATGCTGCTAGTTAGTTATGTGTGATTACTTTTAAATTAAAAGACCACATCGATGTCTGGCTTTAGGTTTGAAATGAATATTAACTGAGTGGTAATGAAGTACACAATAATATGTGGTATAGGCCACAGTGACTGACATTTTATTACCATGCTGTCTATAAGCCTCCCATGGCCATATTAGTGTCCGTCTGTTGCTAGACATTACTTGTAAGAGTATATGACTGTTCTAGCCACATGATATTTGAGTGCCTCTGAGTAAGTATCTTGGAGAGATGCTATATAAGTCCTCTGAATAAATGAATGAATGAATAAATGAATGATTTTGACATCTATAACTACACTCAGGGATGCACCTTGCCTTCATTTTCTTTATTCTGAGTGAGATATTTAAGAATTAATGTGCACAGTGTGTCGTTGGGCCATATCTACCAACATTCCTTTGACTTGCATGTAAACAAGGGTTTGAGTGATACTTACAATTGGCTAATTAAAGAAACTTCAGCAAATGACATTGATTTCTATCAATCAGGTTAAGGCAAATACTTAAGGTTAGCTGAGGTACAGTAAGTTAAGTTGTTATGGAAAGTAATTGAGATAAAGCAAGGTAAAGAAACTAAGCGTGTTAAATTAATGCAAGGAACATACAACATACACACTTATATACATAATCCCATATGTATAATTTTATATTTATGCATGAATATCTGCTTTTATATAGATATGTGTGTATATTAGGGCTGTACCGAATATTCGCTTCGTATTCGCTTCGGGGCCGAATAGTGGGCCAAATAGCTATTCGGTATTCGGCCGAATAGTAGCGGTCGGACCGAATACGAATAGTGGTCACGTGACGTCTGTTTCTGCATATGCGGCTGCTATAGCGAGCGGAGTGAACGTTAACTAAGTGACAATTTTTAAGTTTACTTAAATTAGTTCCATTCCTAGTTTACACAGATTGGCGGAAGGGTGCAAAAATTACATGTAGTTAACGGTTTACTTTTAGTTTATGTATTAAATTTACTGAAATGAAACTTTTGCTTACATTTGAAATTTTGAACGTTGACGGTAGACCTATTTTGTACACTATTCGTATTCGTATTCGGCCGAATAGTTGGTCCAATTATTCGTATTCGGCCGAATAGTGATAATCACTATTCGGTACAGCCCTAGTGTATATATATATGTATTGTATTTTATTGTATTTAAACATTTATAAAGCGCCTCTAGTAGGGTGAACCGTTCAGAGGCGCTCCCAGTGCGCAAGGCCAAGAGAAAAGAAATGAGTCTTGAGGAAAGCAAAAGAAGACGAGGGGTTACCTATTAAAATTTGAGAGCGAGTAGAAGGAGACAGTATATTCCAGAGAAAGGGACCAATTGAAGCAAAAGATCGGGACTTCGCCATAGCTGTTCTAGTATGAGGAACTGCAAGATCATAGTTTGAGAATTCGCATTTTACGAATTTTAAGAATTTTTAAAATTCACGAATTTTAACGAATTTTAAAACTGCCGTTTTAAAATTCGTTAAAATTCGTAAAATAATAAAATAATAGAATTATTTGCATGGCAACGAATTTTATTATTTCTTTACTTTTGAACTTTTTGAGCAAGTAAATGTCAATGTCATAGGCAATCAATCAGCCATAAAAGATAGCTGACTAGCAACACAATAGTACTGATATTCAGTTACTGTTCTACTTGGAGTCTTGAACTTCGATTTCTGTCAAAGTTGGGTGTGTGACTGTGAGTGTCAGTCATGAGAACGAGAAACCACTAGGCCTAGTAACCCCCAGGCTCCAGCTCCAGTGTGACCAGTCAATTATACAGCTTGCAACCAGGCATTGTTAAAAAGGGTTGGCAACGTTCATCGAGCTGTGTGTTGTACTTCATCGTCCTCTGATTTTAAGTCAGGAACAGCCCACTGCAGCTCCCACTCAACTCTGGTTTCTGTATTTTCGCCATGCAAATGCTCCTGAATTTGGGCAGAACCAACAAATTCCTTGTCACAAAAACAACACTGTATTTTGGATTACCCTTTCCTTCTTCTATAAAATTACTACAGAGGCTACTTCCACTCCCGTCCATGTTCTTTCATCTGTCAGAAATTAGATTTTGACTAATTTACCTCGTTACGTAATAAACTTTTATATTGAACTAGCTGGTTTACCCGGCGTTGCCCGGGGTTATAAGTTTCAATCGTCATCATATTTGTTTTGTTGCTGACGCCGTTTTCGCAAAACACTACTGTCAATGTAAAAAAGGCGCAACAATGGCAAAACGAATTTTTACGAATTTTTACGAATTTTAAAATAGACCAAAAATTCGCGAATTTTTACGAATTTTAAAACCGAAAGTCACGAATTCTCGAACTATGTGCAAGATCAAATCTGTCAGAGGAGCGAAGTGGACGATGCGAGGAGACAGTAAGAGGCCGGTGAATTACATCAATTAAATATTCGGGGGCAAGACCCTGCTGTGTCTTGGATACCATATATGTATGTATATATATATATATATATATATATATATATATATACTCAACATTTGTATTTGTGTTTTTTGCTTGTAAAACTTATCACCTGCACATGTAGCAGATACCTATGCTTCTATATATATATATATATATATATATATATATATATATATATATATGTATATATATATATATATGTATATATATATATATAGATGCATATCCGTACATATATATATATATATGTATATATATATGTATATATATATATATGTGTGTGTGTGTATGTATGCGTTTAGCCTAAACTCTATTATATATAACATTACATGCATAGTAGTATGGTTAATGCATACATTTATGTATATATATATATATCTATATATATATCTGTATGTATACATGTAGATATGTACATGTATATACATCCATATATGGACATATGTAATGTATTATTATTATTATTATTATGGTGGTTATTATTATTGCTACAAAATTTTTTAATGTGTGCAAGGTAACACAGAAATGCAAATCAGAGGTGTGGTTAGTCGATCACCAGGTGAAGAGCTGTTAGAATATCCAAATTCGTGAAAGCCAATGAGGAATAGTGAGTTTTGAGGTGTTTCTTAAAGGAGGAGAAAGAGTTAAACTTCGGACAAACATTGGCAGTCGGTTCCATTCCTTAGGAGCAACCAATGACAGTGCTACATTGAGGCTCGACCAAAAGACCCATAGACCCATACCCGAAGATTGCAGTCTGCATGGCGGAATGTAAGGAGAGAGTAGTGGTTGAAGGTAGGCAGAAGTGCTTGTTGTGAAGGTTTTATAGGTAAGACAAACCAGTTTAAATCTTAGTCTGAATTCTACAGGAGGCCAATGCAGCTGAGCAAGCAGAGTTAAGAAGTTTGAACAAGAATGTGCCGGCAGCATCACACGAGCCAGAGAATTTTGTATGTGTTGAAGCCTGTTGACTTGAAGATCTGATATGCCTGCAAACACGAAGTTGGCCTAATCAAGGCAAGAGCAGAATAGAGACTAGAGAGCAGGCTATGGTCTGTGACATTTCCTTGGTAAGAGCAGACCGTATGGGACATACTGCTATAATATGATACAAGCAAGATTTATTTTGTTTATTTTGTAAATTTTTATTACGTTATAGGACATATGTATGTTAAGACATGCCTACACCCACAGCCAGTAAGCAGAAAAGATCTGATGATGCATTGTTATGGTTGCATGCGTGATATTGCAACAGGGTCATAATTTGGGCTTGGTCTCCACCCTCTTCCTGTTCCAAATTGATTCTTCTTCAATCTCCTTCTCCTTTCGTCCTCCTCATAGTTATCTTCATCATCACATTTGTTCTTTTTTCTCATTGTCATTCTTATCGGGTGTTGTCCAGACGTAGACACCAGGATTGAACCACAAATCCCACCCAACCAAATGATCCAAACGAATAACCTCTGACCCCACTCACCAGCCCCATCTGCCCAATGGACCCTACCCCAGCAACTGCCTGGCCTACTGACCAGTTCACACTACTTTAAAATTTCTGACCAATTCACACACTTCGCTTTTCCTTTTCGTGACTATTTCAACTCTGACCGTATTGGACCAAATCCCCACTGGCCTGACCCAACCAATTCAACCAAGCTGATTATTTCCTATGATTTGCTCAGTACATGTGAAATTCTGAAGGCATACGACCTACAAACGCAACAACACATGCACACACACGCATACACTCATACATGCAGGGCCCATTCAGACATTCACGTTTATTCTGCTTGAACAGATATTGTTATCCGTAAACCACAAACATCCGAAAAGCTCAATGAAAATTCCATGGTTGTAGATGTATATTTAAATATGCACATATGCACATAAATGTGTATGTATATACCTGTAGACATGCATATATATATGTATATATTGATGTGCATTTATTCATGTTTGTGCATCATGGATATATATTTATGCATGAATATATGTAGATAAATGTGTGATTTTATATATATAGATGTGTCCATTAACTGAATTTATATCAAGATATAAATATATATGTATATATATATATGTATGCATGTTATAGTTATATAGATGATGTCCATATAAGAGTACTTGTAAGAGGATGTCTTTTATGTTATTCTTTTCATGCTTAAGTGTATTTCCTACCTTTCATGTGTGGGTGTCTTATTTGTGTCGATGTCTTATTAGACGTACATATGGAAGTTCGTGGAATTCACTACTGTGCAGTGGATGTGTTTGTCCCTCCAGCTTTTCGTGTTGTTAACTTTAAACTCAAAACTCATCCGGTGACTGATATAGTGCCATTACCATAATCTATGGTCTTTGGTCAATTCAAGAGAGATTAGATGTGTATCATACACTGACTTCTAATTTCTATGATTTCTGATTATGGTTTCAATTGAAGCAACCATGATAATAGCGCAAAAGAAGTCAAATACAGTGGCGGCGCCACGATTTGAAAAGTAGTACGGCAAATTTGTGGGTCGAAGGTTCTAACAGACAAAATGTGGTACGGCAAAAGTATGTTGTTGCTGTGCCACCTGAAAATGTGGTACGGCAAAAGCCGCACCAAAGACATAGCGGGCGTCGCCACTGATCAAATAGATCTGATCAGATCAGCTTAGGCTGGTTTCAACTGATGCATTATGATGGTCCTGCTATATAGAAGGTATCAGATTAGATAGGTCGGCAGGGTAAGGTATTATGGGGTAAGGTACGTTAAGGGAAAGTAATATACTGTAGGAGGTAAGGTATGCAGTTAGGTAGACTAAAGAAAGCTTCCTCTTTGTCGGCTAACCATGGTGTTCAATGCTGCATTCGTTTGAGGTTGCTCAGATCATAGGTAGCCAGTATTTTATTGGTATGTCTTATCCACTTTGACAGCAAATACATGTGGAGTGGTACCACTAACGAATGCTTTGCAACATTGGTCTTGAATTCACTGTTTTCTCCACATTGTGACGCATCCAGTTTGTCATCCACAGACGGATACTTTTTCTCGTGTGGCACCATTGACTCTCATGTGAAACTGCTTAGTTGGAACTGCCCCATTATATCTCAAATCCGTGTGAATCTCTCTGCCTCATCTATTTCTGGTCGCAGGTCCCTCCCATCGGCTGCACATGGTATCCTTGTCGTCCCTCAGGCTAGGTCGTCCACTACCCAGCACAGGCGTTTTGCTGGAATAATTTTCCTTTAAAAATTAAGAGTGAGCTAATCAGTCTGTCACCTTCCCTGTTGTGCAAGTACTTGAAGTCTGTTTCGTTTGATGGTGGGTTCTCCCATCTTGGTCGGGAGCACTGCTGATGAGTTTGTTTTGAAGTTGCAATTTATAAGTTTCAGTATGTTATGTTAAGTTGAGAAAGACAAAAACACAGTAGAATGAACCTATCTGATACTATTGTAGAGCACAGTATGGTAGTGATTTAAGGACAGGGGTGATGTGATGGTGTGTGGGGGTTTTGGTGACGGCAAGGGCGAGAGCGTTCTGGAGAGCTTCAAGGCGGTTTTTTGGGTGGTGTCTATGTTCAGAAAGAGCAGATTGCAATAGTCAAGTTTAGCCTGGAATATGGTCTATGGATGTAGTTGTGACAGTAAATGCAGTTTTGAAGTTGAGCATAGGGCGGACTCTGTGAAGATCACAGATATGCATGAAACAACAGCGGAAAAGATGAGTGATATGTTCAGAGTAGCTAAGGTTTTGGTAAAAAATCACACCTAGGTTGCGGACAGTAGAATTGGCAGTGAATGTTTGGATGGATACAGAGTCTATGTTCAAAAGAAATAGAAGAATCTGGCATTTTCTGGAGCTGGTCATGAGGGCTTATAAGTGTGAATTCAGTTTTAGACGGGTTTAAGCACAGACAATTTTATGTCATCGAGGAGGAGATTTGAGTAACTACATGTAGAAGATGATCTATGGAGTGGGATTTAAGCTGTTTGTAGAGAAAGATATATGAATAATTGGGTGATGGTCAACTGAGGGTGCTTTGATGAGTGAGCTGAGTGGAGTAATGCAGAGGATGAACTAAAGAGGCCCAAGAACTGAACCTTGCAGAACACCACAGGTTAGAAGGTATAATCGGGATGACGTTTCCTATGTTTTAATGGAGAAAGAGTGGGAAGAAAGATAGGATTCAGAGGAGAGCAGTGTCAGCAGTATAACTGAACCAGGTTCACAGTCTTTGGAGACTGGAGAGCCAGGGATCAATGGTATCAAAGGCTGCTGAAATATCAAGGAGGCAGAGACAAGAGGTAAGATGTGGTGGGAGCAGTGACCAAACGAACCACCTTCAACCACTTATGAGCCACATTTGGGTTATGGGGTCATGTGCAAAAGGTCAGAGAGTCCGAAGCAAGAGGTCATGAAAAGGGTAAATATCAGCAGCCCTAATTTTGGACATTCAAATACCTTGATTACCGGGTATGTGTTTTTGGCAATAGTAATGGTAATTGCAAATTTATATAGCGCCACTTAGAGGAGAGACTCATCAGAGGCGCTTCTGAATTAACACAATGAAACCGCAATCGAACAAAATGGTCTTCAGATGTTTGCGAAAGAGAGGCAGAGTCTGGGAAGCTCATGTGGTTGTTATGTTAGGCACCGTATTCCAGGAGGATGGGCCGACCACAGCAAGACGTCTATGCTGGACTGTGAAAGTCCGGCTGGCGGAACAACCAAGTAAGAGGTAAGATGGAGCACAACTTGCAAGGCAATTATGCATAAGCATAAAAATCTCAGACTCCATGTGATTTTGCGTGGGTAACCAGCGCAGTTCCTGTTCCTCCCACATACATTTTTATATATGCCCAAATCTAGGTATGCCACCGATCATGTGAGCAGCGGCATTTAAAAGAGATTGCAGAGCTGATTGATGTGAGAAGAAGTAAGGCCTGCGTTTTTTACTTCTCTGTGTGTGTGTGTGTGTGAGTTTTTGTGTACTTCCGTGTCTGTGTTTGTGGGCATTCAAGTTTGTCTGGTTCATGTATCTGCCCACGTCTGTGTCACCGAGAGAGACAGACCACACCGCGCTGGGTGGCCGGTGACCCGTGTGACTCCGCCGGACCTGATTCCCACACCGCCTTCAGCTTATAGCTGTGGCACGGCGGCACCTTCTAAACCACGAACTCCCAGTCTCTTATATGCAATTATGCATGTACTTTTTAGCCTAATATACAGCAGGAATTCATGTCTAAACGCTTAGGTCTGAATGCGTAATCCTGTCTCGCAGAGGATGCCGATCTGAATGCGTAATCCTCACTTGCAGAGGATCCAGATCTGAATGCGTAATCCTCACTCGCAGAGGATCCAGATCTGAATGCGTAATCCTCACTCGCAGAGGATCCAGATCTGAATGCGTAATCCTCACTCGCAGAGGGTCCACAGCAGAGGATCCGCGATGATGTTTCCTTGATGTTTCAGGGTTGAGGTTGTGGAAATATAGGCTGACCGCCGAGTCTTTGATGTCTGTCTGTCTGTTTGTTTCTGTGTTGTTGCTGTTTGTGTCTCTGTCTTTGTACCTTGGCATAGGCCGGTTTAGAAAGACGTCCATGTCTGTCTGTCTGTCTGTCTGTCTATTTGTTTAAATGTATATCTGACAGTCTTTATATCTGTCTGTCTGTATGCATTTGTTTATGTCATTGTGTATGACTGTGTTCTTCTATGTATATATCGTCTGTCATATGTCTGTGTTTCTAAAAGAAAGTACTTTGGCCAGCCGTGTCTATAGCAATCATATCTTTATTGGGTCTGATCATCATCCTGTGGGGACTGTTCAGTCTACAGGCGCCGCATACCTGACATACCTGTCGGCCCGGATGGAGACGAGACAGTAACCTGGATTTTGCATGAAAACGACACTTGACGCACACGCAAAAATAAACACATGTACGCAAACGTACTTGCGCGTGCGAACACGTACACAAACACCCACACACACCCACACACATACACAATCTATCCAATCCCCTCTCTCGCCTGTCAATCTCAGCACACCCTCCGGCTTGCTATCTCTCCTGCAGCATTCTATTGAAGACTGAAAACTGAACTTGGCAAGCTACCCTGTTCTGGGTTCTACTGGTTCTGCTCCTGCCCAATCTCTTGACCTAGCACCATAATCAACCAAACAACCTGGCCTTGGCGGATTTGATATAGCGCCAGTTATTTGATATGCTCCTTTTACATGCTTGCATTTACAGTGGCATGTACATTTTACAATAAGCAAGGATAAGATAAGGTAAAGAAGGTTTGAGAAAGTGAGTTCAGGTAAGATCAGAAAAGTAGAGAAAGGTAAGTTGAGCGAAGGTTAGGCGCATGTGGATGAGGGAAGATAAACTGAGGTAAGGAAGGTATGGGAAGCAGGCCCTTAGCCAACCACCCGTCCACCCATCAGGTGAAGAGTACTTTGGACGGGCATAAAGTGTGCATGATTCTCCTCCAGCACCATCCAGCTTCTTCTCTAGAGCCACTGTCGGCGTTCAGGTGACAGTTCTGTAAGGAGCAGGGGTTGATATTAGGCTCTGTAAACAGCATAGGAGCACTGCAGTCGGACTCATACAGCGGTGGGATTTCGGGCGGTAGCAACTTCATGCGCTCAGGGCGTCAGGAGGTAACGACTTCGAATGCTTTTAGACGGGCTGCTCTGTATTTTTCAGTAAGGGCCTGATGGGAAGATAAACTGAAGGCAAGGTAAGGTTACGAAAGTGTGAAAAGAAACAGATATTTTTGCCTTTCACCTTCAAGTTCAGGAATTGCATCCTTGTGCTTCTGATCAAATTGACAACTTGTTGCTGAGTTAGGCCTATGTATCTGTGAGAAATGGTGATCCAGTTGTTGAATTGCTGTTGTCATGTTGTTCTTAAGCTGACAACTCCACAGGTGAGCATTTTTAAAAGCAGGATGCAGTAATTGAGCTATCACTGTGGCTGACAGGCCACAAGGCTTATTAGTAAAAATAACCTCATGGAAATAATATAGAAACCACCTTTAGAATGGTTTTTTATTTAAGTTATTCAGTTTCCTAAGTTTTATTTCTAACTTCTAACATTTAATTTTATTAATTCGATTTAATATAACACATCTAATGGTCAGTAGCTCTAGGACATCGTTTATATCAAAGGCTTCCATACAAACAAACGTTCATCGGCCATGTTGCTTCTCACAATAGCTGTAAAGTAGTGCGGAAGACAAAATACGTCGTTCGTATTACACTATAGGATAGAGACGCAGCAGAATGGGTTGACAGCAGAATAAGTCGATCATAGTAAAGGCTGTTGTATGCTGCGTCGAACTTAACGTAGAGTGGCGATGAGTGCATTCCACGCAAAAGTGATTTCGTTATAAATACATTACATTCGTGGTGTGCAGGGCGAGCATATTGTGTATAAATGAAGGTCCGGGTTTGAGAGATGGGTGAATCCCCATAGTGGGATGCAAAAATATAGGACTGTGTGAAACAAATAGGTAATGTTACAGAGGTATACCCCATTGGTGCCATTAAGGAAAATGAGTTTAAGTGTAAGTACCCAGAGACAAAACCAAACTTGATGGGGTGGTCCTGGAAGAGACACAACCGGGTCAGGTCAGTTTTGTTGGGTGCAATTGGTTGGTTAGTCTGATTTCTGGTCGAGAACTGCCAACACAGAGCCCGAGTAAGATAACTTACTCCATAAGTAGGGTTGAATGACCAGTATACATGTAAGGCCGGAAGTTCTACATACGGAAGTGGTGCAAGATGCATTTGATGGTACGAAGAAGCGTTGCCCAATGTACGTGTGCATATAATGGTGCGGAGACTTGTCATAAGGATTCTCTGACCCAAGAATTCAGAGAACGGCTGGTGTCTCATATTAATGTGGATGGTTCCAGAGTCATGAAATGTAGTATGGTAATGAAGAGAAAGTCCGTAGCTGAGAAGGCGCACAATAAGGGAATGACTGTTGCCAGTAAAGGTGCAAACCCTGAAATATTCTTAGAAAATGCCATTGTCAGGACGTTGCCCACCTGGCGACCGAGGAAAGGGGAGAGTCGGATCCGAGACTGAGCTTTTTGGTGTTGCCTCTCTTTAGGAAACAGCCGATGCTGAACCTTTGTTGGAGGGAAGGTCACTATGGGGAAATATAGCATGGAATGGCCATTTTATGTGGGAAGTAGAAGGGGCAGTTATGAGTAGAACTGGGTTGGATTCAACTCTAACCATGAAGGAGTTGTGTCTGGACCACTGTTACCTCAATTACCTTATCTTGTCTTACCTTACTTTTACTTTACCTGTACTTAGATGTCTGATTGCCATAGAATGGTATTTTGTTGTCTAGCTGCAGACCGCACTATCTCTTCCTGAATGCCAACTGCCAAATGACAAATGGTACTGAAACAACTACATGCACTGTGCATTAACAAACAATGTGATCACTAGTGACTCATAGATGTGCATTAATGAATCATAATGTGCATTAATGACTTATATGCCTTTATTATAAGATGTAGTAATTACATCTGTTCAGTATTTGTTCATATTACTGTATGTGCATAATGAATCATAGGTGTATAGTTGTGCATTAGTAGCTGTTTCACTATAGAGGTACAAGGGATGCTTATTTTTGCTGATATCCGAGTTGTTTAGAGCGTATCTTTTACCATTTTCCTTGTAAATTTTACATGCATGTACTTAGATATTGTGTATTTTACATCTGTACATATATTGTTTGTTGAGTTATGATTATTTGCAGTGTCAACTCGATCAAACCACTACACAAATTTCAGCCTACAGCTGCACACACTTGATCCTAAGTTTAGATTTGGGACCCAAGCACAGGTCATGCCCTCCAAACTCAGATGGGGGACCCTTCGTGCTGTATCTGCCCTTAATGTGCATTAGGGAATCAAAGCATTAAATCCGGGTATATAAATTTGTATGCAATTATTCGTCTTGGATATGCACATATTTCATTATATGTGCACCGTTTTCATTGTGTGTTGTGTGCAGCACATACTATTTCCTCCAAGGTAATGTAGTAATTCATGCAAAGCATGCATTAATACCTCGCAGAGGTGCATTAATTCATCTCAGGAATGCATTAATTCATCTCAGGAATGTAGTAGTGAATCATGCCCAGAGGGCGTGGGGTTACCCTGATACTCATCATAAAAATTGTTTTTTCAACCTGCCTTTGTGGAGCTGAATACCTGGATGGTATTTATTGTTGTTGAGGCCATTGACGGCAAACAAAGTTATTCTCTAGATTACCTGTCCACTTCACAACTAGGTTCCTTGACGTACCTAATGAATATGTAAATATTGACAGAGTTCTAATGAAGAGCCCTTCACCGACGGATCATTAACGATTAATACACATTCGAATCTAATGAATATGTAATTGCTGTTAGGACATGAATATGTAAATAACATCAAATAACATTTATTGGTCCACAGCATCAGAACATTAATGTCAATATATTTGTTAATTACACTGATCAGTTAAGAGACAGTTCACAAGTGTTATATACTATACAATAGCTAAATCACATGCAACCATCTCCATAGTCTCACATTCAAAAAGAATAGCCAGCAGTTGTTTAGTGACTGAATCTTGCCTTAATTAACATACGTTAAACTAGCATTAAAATACCCTGTTACTTATATAAATCTTCAGTATGTTCTAAGTATTTTGATTTTGTTATAATCCTTATACACCTTTTTTGAAGTATCACCAGTTTACTGAGCCTTGAATTTGAAGCCCCCACAGCCATACAGTAGTTTAAGTATGGGTCAACCATCGTATAATATAGGCTTTTTAATATATTTGGTTGAAGTAGATAAGATATTCTTTTTATTATACCCAGATTCTTTGCTATTTTGTGGGATATATGTTCAATGTGATCTTTCCATGTTAAATTTTGATCAAGAAAAACTCCAAGAAATCTAGTTGATGTCACTTGTGGAATTTCTGTCTGATCAATTATATGTTTTTCTAGTGGCTGTGGGTGTGGGATCACTTTTCTAGAAGAAGAGAATAATTAATATATAATTAGTTTTGCTAAGATTTAAGGATAATTTGTTTGTTTTAAACCAATTTGCTATTAATTTTAATTCATGATTTACCACTTTGAAAAGATCATGATAAGAGGTATGTGAAAGGAATACATTAGTGTCGTCGGCAAATAATACAAAATTTAGTAATTTAGAAGCATTAGGTAGGTCATTTATATATATTAGAAATAATAAGGGTCCAAGAACTGAACCTTGTGGGACTCCAAATTCTATCAACCTAAAGGTAGAACGAATTCCATTACATTTCACCTGTTGATAACGTGCAGAAAGGTAGTCCCGGAACCACGCCAATGGAATTCCTCGTACACCATAATTTGCTAATTTATTAATTAATATTTTATGATTTACGGTGTCAAATGCTTTCGAAAGGTCCAGGAAGATTTGTTATGGATTCCTATCGAAAATTTATTCTGGTCAATGGCTTGAGAAATTTTATTATGTGTTAATGGGAGTGTGGTTGAATGAACCATGTTGAAATGGAAATAAAATATCGTGTTTGACTACATAGGGAGCCTTTGGTAAACCACCTTTTCTAGCAATTTTGCAAAAATTGTTAAAATAGAAATCGGTCTGTAGTTACTAACTTCCTCTCTGTCTCCCTGCTTAAAAATTGGTATCACTGTAGACATTTTCATTTTAGCTGGGACAATGCCTGTATCCATTGAACAGTTATAAATAAGTGCTAGAATATTAGACATAAGTGGCCAATAATATATGGATCCAAGAAATATGGGCCTATGCTATGAGTGTGTTTCATGGAGGAGTGGATTGCAAGAATTTTTTCGGAACAGGTGGGGTATAATGCAAGTGAAGAGGTTGGTGATGGGGGGAGATAATCTGTATACTGTGAGCATGTGAACATTGGAATTCCATCCGAGAGGCTCTTGGCTACCTGAGTGAAATAAATATTTAGGCTATCTGCTATAATTACACTGTCAGTTGTAGTTCTCCCATCCTTATTTATCGATGTTATCTTGGACTCAGGTGGACTAGATGGTTAATAATTGATCTTATTGTAAACCGTTTTCTTCAAGTCAGATCCATATTTTAGGAATTCATTTTTGTAATAGGATTTCATAGATATTGTTTTTAGTCTTTTAAAGCTATTTCTATATTCAGTGAACTTCTGCTTATTTCCTGGTGTTGGGTTTTGTATTTATTTTTTGTTAAGTTTTTTTTGCATGATTTCAATAATCCTTTTGACATCCATGGTTTGTAGTTTATTTTACGATTACGAGGCTTAATTAGCATTTCAGGGAAAGCTTTATTATTATTTTCCTCCAAATTGAATACAAAGAGGTCAAAAGTTGCATTGGGATCACTGTTAGTATAGTGCTTGGAAACAGGGTTAAAATCTACCTGAGCCAAAAGGTTTGAGAAACATTCCTGATTCTCTTTTTTAGTGATTCTTCTTATTACCTGTCTCGGTTTTTCAATATAGGAGTTTTGATTTTCCATCCAAATTATTATTGGTAAATGATCTGATATATCAGTTACTATTATTGATGAATTTACCGAGGCCATAGGTTAGATATAATGTTATCTATGAGTGTGCAAGTGGTTTCAGTAATTCTGGTTGGTCGGACTATTGCAGGCAGGAAATTATATGAGGTTATTATGTCAAAAAAGTGCTGGTCGGGGAGTGTTGACCAACTTTTAGTAGGTCAATATTGAAATCGCCAAATAGAATCAGTTCTTGTTTTGAAGGTGTAATTTCTGTCAAAAGTTGTTCAGATTGCTCATTAAACGCCTGTAATGGTTGCCCAGGAGGTTTATATATTACTCCCACCTGAATAGGAGTTCCTTTGGGTTGGATAATTTTAATAAACAATGACTCAAATGCATTAAAGTCAACTCTACTTTTAGTTACCTGGAAGTTTATTGTCTTTTTCACAAAGAAGCCAACTCCCCTCCCATTCCTGTTTCTCTGATTTTTTTAACAAAATCGTAATCAGGAATATGGAGTAAGTCATCGGGAGTGAGCCATGTTTCTGTAACAGCCAGTATTTCAACTGGTAGTTGTTTGCAACAAGAGCTGTAATTCGTCTATTTTATTTTTCAAACTTCTACAATTAATGTGCATATAAAAAACCAGGTTATTTTTATTCCCCATCGTGGATGCGATTTGCAACGGCGTGCCATAGCCATAGTTATTTGATCTTGTGAACAAGTTTTTGTCAGGGTCAATTTCACTATTCCCTAGCAAGGGTTTATTGGGTTCTTCATTGGGAAATACAGTTAGTAAGGACTAATTGTGTTTATGAGTTTTATATTGCCTTGCCTATTACTATCATTCTGGTTGATATCCAACACTTTAGTGGCATAATTACTCAGTTCAGTGGTATTTAGAATCCAGTGGTAAGGCACCTCGTTACTGTCATCCTCTTTAGAACTACTAGCAGATTTATTCAGTTCTGTGTTGTTCAATAATCTTCTAATAAAATGTTAATTTATACACAAACTCGTAATCTTCGAGTCAAATAAATCAAATGTAAACGAGTCAATGAAAAAAGAACAGTATTTAACACAAATCGTCTCTACTCCTACGCAGAGGACTTAGTACTCCAGTCACACTGCTGTCTACTTTACAAACACCTAATAGTTGCAAGTCAGCCGTATATAGTTTCCCATGTCTCTACCAAATGCACTTATTGTAATCTAAATCATTTCAAACACATTCAGGTGGACTGTCATTAATTTGACCATCCCTCGAGTCTATTAATATACTTTGTTGACCCATATTACTACCTTCTCTTATCCTAAGTTTCTCATCACTCGTCTTCCCCTCTGCTATTCAGCCTCCTTCTTATCATCAATAGATTTCTGACTTCCAGTTCAGTTCTTACTCAATTCTGTGATTCCGTTATTTTGCAATAGGTGTACATGTTTAAGATAAGCAGAACAAAACATGTTACAATGCAGTGCATTGTGGGGCGTGTTGGCTCAGTGATCAGTTCGGCGCCTTGTGACCGGAGGGTTGCAGGGTCGAATCCCTCTCTAGCCGCTGCGTACGGACCTTGGGCAAGTCCTTCACTCGCAATTGCTCATGGCGCTTGGGCGTGAAAATTCCGGCACAGTATCAAATGCTGTAGTCGGGAGCGCCTCTGAGTAGTAGTTGACTGCGAGAGGCACTATAGAAATATCCGGAATGAATAAATTAAATAAATAAATATAATGAAACAGTTAACTATTATTTCGCCTTATTATTTGCACATGTTTAAGATAAGCAGATCAAAACATGTTACTATGCATATAATGAAACAGTTAATTATTATTTCACTGAAACACACATTCAAGCTTTATCTATACGTGCTATTATTCTATAATTAGTTCTTTTCCTACCTATCAACTATCCGAACAGATGTTACCACGTGTGCATTTACCTGTGGCAGATTTAATATTTTACTTATTGAGTGCACTTCTGATTAAAATTTTAACTTCAGAATGCATATTTAGTTTGCATACCTATAATAAATATTGTTTGATTACTCCAGCTCCTACCAGCTCTGGTCAAAGACTTAAGAGAGAGACCTCCAAGCAACCTGAAAGAGGTATGATCCTTTTTTCCCTTTATTTACTTTATGACATTTAAGGGACAACAGCGGATCAAGTTTTCCATATACAGACTCTTCATCAATTTACGTTACTATTGTTATTTCTTAACCCTTGTACATTATTAATAGTCAAATGTTTTGTTATTTTATAAAAATAGTATCAATATTAGTAAGCTTTTACAACAAATCCTACTCCCGACTCCAGTCGTTAACCAAGTCTCTATTTTTACTCTTTTTTTATGCATTTAATTTCTTCCCAGTTCGAATTTCACAGAGTTTGTAAAGATAGTAGCAGCGTACCTTTCTATATCCTATGGTCCGAGTTAAATACTCCAGAGTGACCATTGTTAGCTTGTAGGGTTTATGGAAAATTTATTTGTAGAACCAAATATAGTCATCACATATAGTCCAACAGATGTAGTTTGTTACTTGGCAACCTCTTTTCATGTGCGATAGATAGCTACTTTGGCCGATTATCCAATATTCGGATCATAGATTCTGAGTGTGCCAATATCTTGGACGCGTACAGGTTTGAGCAGTACTTCATCATTCACCTTGATCATCACTGTTCCTTCTGTTGTCCATGCTCTGTATATAAGTTTTGTTTTTACCAGTTGCCTGGCCAAGGTGAACAGTTTCGAATTTTGCCTTGTAAGCAGTTCGTTTATATATATCTTCGTACTACTGTTGCGTAGTTGCCTTCTTGCTTTGTATATTCCATCTCTTAGACTTTTCTTGGAGAAGCTTACTACCGGTTTGCGACCTACACCTTCTTTGTTGCTGGGAATTCTGTAGGTAGCGGAGATTTCTTCTTCTATTTCCATCCCTAGTTTCTCGTTAATGAAACTCACGAGCATTTCTCCATCAAGGTATTGTTGTTCCTGCTGTGGTAATGAGTTGGAGCCTTCATGGAATCCAACAAAGACTATTAGAAGTGCTGTTTGTCATGCATTCTACTTTGTCTATTCTTTCTTTGAACATTTTGTTTTTCATCTGTAATTGCTTAAATCCTTGAGTAACTGATTCCAGCTGCTCATTGACTATCTCTGCTGATGCTTCTTTTGCTGTTTGTATCAGTTCTTCCTTTATAGGGGTTAATAATGACTTGATAATAAGGTCAATTGTTGGTTTGATCGCATCGATGATTTTTTCCTGGAGTGCTTCTATTAGCTTACTGTCAATAACGGTCTCAAGTAAATCCACCTGTTTTGATTTGTCCATTGCCATGTTATTGTTTGCCGGGATTGTAGAACCACTCTTATGTTAGTTCAACCTTTGGTTTGACATAGGCCTCAGAATAAACGACAGCACAATAAGTGATATGCGTCGATATAACAGACTAACAGCAAAGTTGAATGAATATGTTACCGCTGTTTGAATGACTAACAAATATATGTTACCGGTACATGTAACGACAGTGCAAGAAGTGTCAGTTATGAATATTAGTCGGCACTAATGAATATCAACATGTGATAATGTCCTAGTTTAGCGGGACCCTGTGTCCCTTTGGACAGTCCTTTTGTATCCACTTTACTCAAAGTTTGACCTCGTTTTTCATACTTTCTTCTTTCTTTCGATCAGTTTTCTTGTTAATTTTATTCATTCTGTGCTGGGTACAATAAATTTAAAATTGAATTGAATTGATATGGAATAACCATCATAAACATATCTTATCACATCGCTATTAAATTGTAATCATCAATAATTAAAATTCATCAGCAGTAATTAACCATAATGAATTTGTAGCTGCAATAATAATTGTCAATCAATCTTATTGAATATTCAGTGCAATAATTGATACTCATCAGCAGTGATTAATACTGATCAGTGTGAGTGAATATTCATTAGTGATAATGAATAATAATTGACAATAATGAATATTAATTCTGACAATTGTGAATATTTATGAGCAGTTGTCCCATAGTAAAAATTCCACAAACATGAACTCTGTTCATCATCCAGGCGTCATCCGCTCATCTTTAGCTAGTCAGGCGGCGGTTGTATTCCTGAAACGGGGGAGGGGGTCAATAAAACGGGGAGGTGAGGGGTCGAGACAAGTGGTTCTCACCACCTAGAGTACACCACTTGAGCTAATCTTCCGTAGTATGTAGACTCTTCAAAGCACCCACCGTTTGGTAACAGCTCAGACACTACGGTGTCGGTGTCGTTGTCAACATAGAGTGTCCAGTAATGTTGGACAGTCATTGTGGACTGTATCATATCCTACTTTAACTCGCCCTACTATACTGTATGATGCTCTACCTTACCACATCCTACTTTACCTACTGCCTGACGCTAATATACCTTTTATCTCAGTTTACCGAACTCTGCCTTACTTCAGTGCCAATTTTCCTGCCTGACCCTATACCCCACTTAAATGCCTTTTCATAACTGACCCTACTTTCAACCCCTCGTTAGATTGTTAAGCGGCCTTGTAGCGGCATGTGCTGTGTTACGGTGCTGTAGAAATTGTCGAGTTCATCATCATCATCATCATCATCATCATCATCATCATCATCATCATCATCAAATGATCTGACAGTACTCAACATTGAGGATTCTTAGAAGGTGCTATTATGCTATGTGCATACCCTGCCCTACCCTTACCGTATCCTTCCTGACCTGATGTTGGTGTGCTTGTTTCTTGGTGTAGCCCCACAGATCCTTCGTCCTCCGTCGAACGTCTCAGCGATTGTTGACCAGAACCTGACCTTGATATGCACCGTCGACGGTTACCCGGATCCTAAGATCTTCTGGCACAAGCGCGCAAATTTGACTGGTAGATGGGAGCAGGTCATCCGTGGTGGTGCCGAATCCAGTCGCATCCGGATGCCACACGGTCGCTTCATCATCCGGCGACTGCTCATCGGAGACACCGGATACTACAGGTGCACAGCGTTTAGCACTGCAGGATACGCATACTCTGGCCCGGCCTATCTCAGCGTACAAGGTACTGCACGTGGCATCGGTCACTCATCAGTCACTCATCGCACTTGTTGGGCTCTTTCTGTTTAAAGGCTCTTGGCATTGTCGTTGTGATCATCCTCATCGTTGTTACCCTTTGCATCGTCATCATCATACCGTCATCGTCTTCATCGTACCGTCAGTGGCATCATCGTCATCATCTTACCGTCTTTGGCATCATTGTCATCATCATACTGTAATTGGCATCATTGTCATCATCACACTAGTTGTCATTTTTGTCATTATCATAATTGAGGCAGGTTAGGCCACTCTGATGCTCAACGCCTCAATTGTTATAATCATCGTCATTGTCATTATCATCATTTTTGTCATTACTATTTAAACTAGTGTTTTTCATCACACTTCCAAATAATGTTAGTTTTTATATATGATTTAATATCATTATGTAATTGCAAGTATTGCATTGTTTCATGTTTCACTTCTTTGGATTTCATTACATCACTTGACGTCATGCATGGCATGTGCATTACCAAGTACGTTACAATTCGCATGGACCGTTAATGTTAGTCTAATTATTTCGTATGTGTGAGAATGCATAGAGATAGATTTTTTGTTTCTGTGTATGTGGGCATTGTCTGTGCATTTATTAAGCGCCTTTCAGGAACCTGTCAAAACCTCACGTCTGGTGATTGTATACTTTAGCTAACTGATGAGGTCGTACTAGCTATTGCACAGTCATTGCACGGTCCAGCCAGCCTTGATGACATTGCAAGGCCGATTGGAGACCACTAACGGGCTGCGGAGATGGAGATAGAGGGACAGCATGACAAACAGACAGACAAACAGACAGACAGACAGACAATAAGAAGAAAGCAGAAAATTAGACATAAACGTTGATTGTCTCTGATTGTCTGACAGAGGAACAGACACACAGGCTATCAGGCAGACGCACAGAAAACTACACACAGACAATGAGACAGCCGCACAGACACAGCAATAAACAGACAGCCTATCAAACAGGCATTCAGGAAGACAGACACACACAGACAGGGGCTTGGATGTGATGTAGTCTAACTGATCAGTCACCATAGCAATAATTATGTTTTTACGTAGATTACCTTGAGCATTTTTGTAAAGCAATTCAGTCGGTGCCTTGGATTGTGGTGCTATATAAATTTCCTTGAACTTTCAGCTCCAGTGACGATCGTTTCTCCACCAAAGAACCAGACGGTCATGTGGGGCACTGCCGTTGAACTCCAGTGTGAGGTCATTGGCATTCCATTTCCACATCGATGGTGGACAAAAAACGGACAAGTGGTATGTGTATTCATCCATCGTGTCTATTCTTGAGTCAATCTCATCTTTTCCATCTAGTTTCATTCAGTCTACCTAATCTGATCTTATCTATCTCATCTTCTTCAATCTAATCTAATCTAGAGCTTCAATCTAATCTCATCCATCTCATGTAATTGAGCAGACAGACAGGCAAGCAGACAGACAGACAGACGAACAGACAGACAGATAATTAGACAAATAAACAGACACTGATAGATGGACAGGCAGACAGAGAAACGGGGTCACAGGTAGACAGGTAGTTACCGGTACATAGAGAAGCAAATGTGCACTCCGGTATGCAGTGATACATAGGAGGTCATTCAGACAAACTTACAGACACCCAGCTAGAAACAAGCACTTGCAATTCATCAGACAAGTCATTTAGCTCTACACGGACTTCTGCATAATGCTGTTGGATGAGAAACTCGCTAAACCTTTATTGTGCTAGTCTTCATCAGTGAGGTCATCATTATCATCGTCGTCGTTGTCTGAAAAAAGTCCATCGTAGGTGTCTGATCGTAAATGTCCAAAACGAGTGCAACGCCGTAAACTAATCTCAAGAGGCAGCCTTGGGTTTGAAGTGCTAGAGACTCTAGCTTCTAAGCCTCAGCACATGAGGGCCTTGTTTGGTGTATCCCCAACCTTAATGACTGATCTTCTGAGCAACAATGTCCATGCAAAGCACTCATTTTATAACCGAATTCTGTGGGGCGCTAGTGGAACAGGAACCTTAGAATATCTATCTATCTGCCCTGTTGGGGACTTCAACCCTGACCTAACAGCTGACAGTCTAGCGCGCTAGACTAGTGGTGAGTTAGTTGCTGTCTTTTGACGCTGTGTCATAGCAAAGATGATTAGCATCGCCCTCCTTTATTCGGGCTTGGGACCGGCACTACCAGAGTACGGGCAATAGCAGAGTTAGTAGACTAGTGCAGTCCCCACGCTGTAGTAGTTCTGACAAGCTTCAGCGGGTGGTGAAGTGTTTCACATTACGTTGCTGATATGTGGCAGTCCTACGGCTTGTCTCTCATACGTCGTCCGTCCTTTCGTCCCTTCGTTGCTCAATGTCCTGGCTTAGAATTTCCGATTCGTCAGTGCTGACATTTTGTCCTTTCTCAGGTTCTAGTTGTTTTTTGTATTCTTATTTACTTGACGCGGCATTGCGATGTGTTGGACATGGCTTGATCGATGGTGGTGAGGTGCAGTGCAATGGGTTGGACATGGCTTGATTGTCCAATATGTATATATATATATATGTATAATTATATATACATATATGTGTATATGTATGTATATGTATGCCTGTGTCTTTCTGTGCTTTGGTTTGTCTGTTGGTATGTTTCTCTGTCTGTCTGTGTCTGTTTGCATATCTTTCTTACACACACACAGAGTGTCACACACACAGTGTCACACACACAGTGTCACACACACACACACACACCTACACACACCTACACACACACACACACACACACACACACACACACACACACACACACACACACACACACACACACATCCGGTCCTCTGTCTTTCTTTCCACTGAAGTCCATTTCGGATTTCTTTCATTTGGTGGCGGAGCACAGGCTCTCTGTCGTGGCTCGTCAACCATGGACGAACTTGCATGAGCCGACAAAGCATCGACAGCTGTAATAGGACATGACCTCTGACCCTCGGGACTTCTAACAGTAGCAGTGAGCTCAAAGCTATACGGCTGACTAGGATAACATTCAACCCACACCAAACTTATAGAATAGCAATACCAAAGTTGAACCTACTTTTTGGCAGTGCTGTACAGTAATGAAGTGAAAGTAATGTGTCACTGTACTTAAATAAAAGTTTCAGTACTTTTACTTGTAAAGAAGTATCACAAAATGGCAGTACTTTTACTTTTAACGAAGTAAAATTTAACCCATTTTCAGTACAATTGATATAATATTCATTACAATGTTTGTTACTAAAAATTGTGCTATAACAGTTTGTTAGAAAGGGTGGAGACAATATAAATTTGTAAATAGCGCACGATTGGAAATCTGTTTATAGACTCTGGTAATTTCCAACTGTGACCAATCGATAGACTTCTCTCAAAACATGTGACTTAATTCCAATCGTTTCGGTGGTTTGGTTTTGGTATGCCTTCGGTTGATGCCTTGTGCATTAGACACCGGTGCAATAGAAGTTACTAATTACAATTACAATAAAAAGTAAATATCAGCTGTAGAATAACAATAACAGCAAAACAACAGGAATACTACAGTAAAGTAGCAATTAAATGGTAATACCATGGCAATAGATTAGCAATACTACAACAATAAAATATTATTACCGTAGCAAAGAAATAACAATACTGTAGTAATTAATGAATGAATTATATAGGATGGGTGTATATGAATAATCTCCAATCTTTTCCGTCACTTGTCAAGTCATAAATTTATGCATAATGTCTAGATACACGCATGCTTACACATTTGCATCAGTGCTCAGTCTCATTCTCGAATACAAGAAGAATATGTTCTATAGTAGCACGTACATGCCACCGTACAGTCGCCCCATGCAATTAGTAGCGACAAGAGGTGCGCGAAGCACATTGCATTCATATTGACACATCGAGCAGTCAGCGCTATTCTTAGCATATAGTCTGATGTTATCATCAATGTGTAGTCTTCAATTGGCGTATCACGTCATCTTTTCTTTCTCTGCTATGTTGCTGCTACTACATTCCAACTGATTTCAGGGTCAGTAACCTACTTTGTCAGTTATTTTATTTTCTGAAGGCTGCACGTGTGCTCTTGCATTCGACTTTTTGGGAACAACTGTTCACTTCTAATGCACAAATATCATGGTCATAAAACAGTGTTTTCCTCAAATTGCTGTAATAATAAAAAACTAAATGCATGACATAACAAGTCAGAATGGGTGTAATCAATATGTAGGAAGTGAAATTGAAATACAAGCAACAAGCACACACAGAAGTCATTATAACTTATGTAAATTTCTTCAGTCCATAGTGTGATACAAACATGTGGCTATCCTTTCTGTTATTAGCGGCCAAAGTCCAAGAATTGTCAAATTTCATTATGGAAGCAAACTCCTGTTGACCAGTTTAGCAATTTCTCATTCATTTCGACATGAATGCTGTAGTCCTTAGTACAGTTTGCATCATGCGTCTTTTCCTGCTTGTCCTCATGCATTTACACATACATACATACTTACATATCTACATACTTACACACATGCATACACACACATAGATGCATACATACATACATGCATTTTTACATACTTACAAATGTAGATGCAAGTGCTGATGCTAAGAAACTTTAATTGCTAACACTGCATGCCCATATCTGCCTCATAAGGGTTAGTTTAAGGGAATGTTCTTCGTCTTTTCTTTGTCTTCATCATCTTCATCATCATTGTCTTCACAGTATATACATTCGGATGCACGTTACATTATTTTTTTTCCAGGTGGTTGACAAGGAGACACAGATGGTGTTTACTGACCCACGGTTACCCATCAATGCTACGGAAACGACGACATACGAGTGTCTGGCAGAGAACCACCACAGTGAAGGATACACTATTGTCTCCCAGGCAGCGGTTGTCACAGTGATAGGCAAGTAGTTGTCTTACTATTTTACTGTGTTACTCGTTAAGTTTATTAATATTAATAATATTATCGTTATTTATTTATTTATTTATTGCAATTATTATGGATGCAAGGTCAGTAAGTCTAAATCTGAGGCACAGTTCTAACAAATGAGCATGAACAACTTGCTCTGGTAGTTGCTCAGAGTCTTCTCAGCAGGCTCAAACCACACAGTCGTTGGATGTAAGATCCAGCTGGTTACAGAGTTAACCTGGAAGTGAGGCAAATTACTAGCATTTTCTGAGTAGTTTTGTTATTTTTCTCTCCAAGAATTCCGGTCCTTTGAAGCAGTTACTGTGTGGTATGGGCCTTAATAATAATAATAATCTTCGTTTAATATCTTCAAACTGACAACAACGCAGTATGATTACAAATCAGTATGAACGGATGATCACAAGTTATTACAGGAGTCGAATTTAACTGTACACGGCAGCCATGCAGGGCGCCCATCACGTCCTACATCTCATTTTAACAACGCGCCATCTCGCGAATGAAAGGCTGAGTGGACCTAAATTTGGGGCGGTAGCGGGAAGCGATCCCGCTACCTCTTGCTCTTCACGCCAGTGATGTTACCACTACTCTATGGACCCCCTAGTTATGAATGAACAATTGCATAGCATCATCGACTGATGCTATGTCATGCTGTTACTTGTGTAATGTAACAGGACAGCTCCTTTAGGTGCCTCTCAAATCTGATTGTTATTGTAATTGTAAGTATGATGCCATGTTATTATAACTGTAATTATGGTGCCATGTTACTATTAACTGTTACTGTAAAACTTATTAAGATGCATTATTAATGGTTGGTGTTGTTATTATTGTTATTGGTGTTTTTGTTTCCTACTGCTATTTCAGTTACGGTTGTTATTATTATTGCTGTTACAGTTATGCTGGTTATTATAACAATTACAGTCATGAATATTAGTTTCATATTCGTTAATTGTTTTTATTAACAGATAATTAAGTCGATTTTGTTGTTGACAAACCTGTTTGTGTTCTTGTTTCATGTTCATTTTAACATGGCTGAAAAACTGTGCAAATTTTGACTGGAATTTTTTCTGAACTGGTAAGATTTCTCTCTGATAAGCATTTCTCATTCATTTCAAATGCACACTTTAGCCCTTCCTGATCCTCTTCCTCCACTCTGAGTCCTCCTCACTAAATCAATTGTGGTCATGGGGCTTTTGATGTTCTCCGCCTTTGCCACTAGGGATTGACCGGAAACCGTTTCGGATACTCGGTTCGGCCGGAAATCCCGTTTCCGGAAGTATTCGCCTCGGCAAATATTGTAGACGCAAATAGTTGCAAAAAATTTGTTTCTTTCAGAATTTATTTAATAAACTTGCGTATATAAAATTATTAATGTTCAGCCTTAAAACAATTAAACATCCATTGAATTCAATTCCATTTTCTTGAAATGTATTAAATATTAACTGATCCGAAAATGGCGTCGCATAGTGTAGCGCTAATTTCAGAAATATAACAGACGATTGACGAATTAGAATCGGATTGAGATTTTAGACTTATAACGTTTCCGGTTCGTTTCCGGCAAATAGTTCATCCAAATACTCGGTTCTGGTTTCCGGTGGAAAATCTCTTTCCGGTCAATCCCTATTTGCCACCACAGATGGCGAAGGTTGACAAGGACAGGTGGGAAACATGTAGTCAGCCAGCCGAAGGACTAGCTGGTCTTCACCCTTCTTGATTCATCTCTGACCAGCTCTCTGTTGCTTACTTGGTGTGACTCGTGACCCTCCATTTTGGTATGATGTAGTATGAATCGGTTTGGTATATTATGGTATGATATGCTTGGTTTGGTTCTTAAGATGTACTATGCAAATGTTCTATTACAAATACAGTGGTATGAGATATGTACTGGTGCATCATGTGACCACTCGTTCTGTATATAGCGTGGTATGGTCTGTACTTGTGCTTCTTCATTTGAGATATACGGTGTCATTTGTTCATTCTGTGTGGAGACCATGCTGTGCATTTGTGTACCTGCATGTGCTTGCCTGTTTGTAAGTAAGTAAGTAATAAGTAAGTAGCCCTTATTAGCATCTAAGTAAGTAAGTAAGTATATTCTTTATTTTAACGGCTGCAAGATGCACTCTGGTGTTTATACAATATATATACAATATATAAACAACCTTTATCAAGTTAATAAGAATAGAGCATTCTACACACAAAAGCATGCATGCATTACATTGTGTAGAACGATTACTTACATACTTGAAATAGATTTTAACAGGAACAGGTAATAGGCAGACAAGCACACCAAACTAATTTTAAGGAGTTTATATTTAACAACAGGTAAAATGGAGAGTATCTTTTTTTGCAAAGGGAATGATGCTTCTCCGTATGAAGGGGTTGCAGGCGCTGATGAAGGCAGTGGTGGGCAAATTGTAATTAGTTCTCTCACATTGCCATCTGGGAGCCTTGGTCTTTGTATTTAACATTGTATGTGTATATATGTCCATTTATATATGTATATATATCTGTGTGTATGTGTGCATATTTCATGTATGTTTATGTGTCTGTGTGTTTTTTCATTTGTTTGTGGATTTATTTTCAGCTATGTGCATGTTTATGTATTTTGTTGTTTGTGTATTTATGTTTGTGGATGTGTGTTGGTGTGTATGGTGCTGTGAGACCAATGTCTTGGTCTCCTGCTATTTACCCTTGGATAATTGGGGGTTGGGGTGCCTTAGTCAGACAATGAACCTCTATATGTTAGCCAAATATGTAGGTCATGGTCAGGCAGAGAGCATCAGACTTGTAAGAACGGTGCCAGGCGATTGGGGTGACTACGTGGTTGGGGTGGGGTGATTGGGGGATGAATGGTCAATGGCCAGTGGTCAATAATGAGCCGTCCAGTGTTCGCTTGGCCAGCCGGTGTCAATTCCAGTGACCCACATTTAACCCTTGCCCCTGGGGCAGTGGGTCATCTGAGTGCTGGCAGGGTTTGTACCTGTCTGGTGATACAGTGTTCGGTGATACAGTGACCATCTATTGATTCTTCGGCCGAAAATTCACACACATAAATTGCCACAACAAGGATTTACCTGTTGACCAGTTTGAGAGAGAAAACTTTGAATTCTACTAATATCAAAGAACTTCCACAAAACGGATTTAGAACTTGACTAGTCTGGAAGTGAAATTACATTGTAAAACGGATTTTCATGTTGAATTATCTGGAAAGGAATGCTTTGAATTGTGCTACTGTCAGGGAACTGAGGCAAGACTAAACTTTGAAAGGAAGCTATGAACTGCACTGTATTGAAGCTGCCGCAGGATGCATTTACAAACTGAATGGACTGTAACAAACTGCTGTGGACTGTACCCCATGAAAATGCTTCAAGCTGGATTTTTAAGTTGACTTGGCTTGATAGGAAAACTTTGGACTCTCTTGCAGCATCCACAAGCCTTGCTCAAAAGTCGAACAGGCTTCAAGGAAAAACTCTGAGCTGTGCTAGACATCTGGTGTGTTGTTGATTCGGGGGGAGAGGGTAGCGGACGGGTAGAAGAAAAAAGTGGTGCCATTGTCTCAGTTTCACCCTTGCCATGTATCAGGATTTTTTTTATCGAGCTTTGACACTTGTGCTGTTCAGCAGTATTGAGAGTTGGAGTGTTCGTGGGTAGGTGATTTTGGACTTGCTGAGTGTGAGTTTTAACCTTGAGAACGTGTGTATCTGGGCATTTTTATGGCGCCTAGTATGAACCTTTGAAAGACACTGTCTGGCATATCTAAAAGGGTCTGATATAGGGCCATTGTAGAGCAGTGAGAGAGCTACAACAGAGAATATGTCACATTCAGTAAAACTGCTGAAGTCCAGACTTTGCTTTTGTTATAATATATCAAAATTTGTTAACAGCTTTTCTGAGCAATCTATGCCATGGAATGCAAGTACAAATGCAAGTACATGTACTGGACTACATGCCTTCCTACCTAATCCTACCTGTTTTCTTACTTAGGCCTTACTTACAACTCATCTTTTTGAAGATATCTGTCTTCCGGTCTCTGTGAACTCTTCAGCCCACCAGATTACAGTAACGGAAGTGCAGTGATCATCGGTGTATGCCTTTTGTATTATGATGACTGCTCTTCAGAAGTGCAGAACTAGATGCCAGTAGATTAGGTTGTCTCACCAGAAGACTACTAGTAGATTAGATTATGTATTAGCTTACGAGTTAGTTAGGAGTTTGAGAGGTTCTGAATAAATGCTCAGATTCGTCACATATAATTATGCCTTACCTTACTGTGAACTGTTTCTGTGCTTTACAGTACAGATGGCCACTGTGTCAGCTACAATGGAGATGTGTGCAAGAGATTTCTCATGTCACAACCCGTCTTCCTAAAGCGATCAAAGCCAAGTGCAATCCACGAATCTGAGGTCTATGTCCGGAGTTTGCTGGAAGCATTTGAGGAAGTAGCGAATGTGTCTTGCCTAGAGCATGTGCACAAGATGCTGTGCCACTACAGCTTCTGGCGTTGTGTTTCAGGCGGAAGGAACAAGGAGGGAAAACAGTGGAACTTGTGCAGGTATGTGGAGGAAGCCATTTGGGTGGAGATGATGCTGTCATGGACACTCAGGTTAAACAGCTAATCAAAGCTTATCTAGTGATTTATGTAGCACCGTTATTTTAAGCCACAAGGCATCAATCGATGGTGAAACCGCAGCTGAAAATCATGGCGGAAGTTGGTTGAATCCAAAGGACAGTGGAACCAGAAGTTGACTAAGGTGAGTACGCAGGTTCAAACGGAGGTTCAAACGGACAAGTTTAAACTAAGACTAGACCTAAGCTAAGAGCACGACCCAGTTATCTAATCTAATCTAATCTAATCTTGAACTTCAATGATGCATTATCTGTCATGCACAAGGCATCAATCGATGGCTACTTCGAGGCTGTGTTCCAGAATCATAATTCTTTGAACAGAAGTAGTTAAGATCCTTGAGGCCTCAGAGACTGGAAGATGGACTATTGTGCATATGGAATCAGAAAAAGATGAGAGATCAGGTCAGACAAAAATATCGGCAAATTTGCATAACAGACATAGCAGTTGAGATGGCGATGACAGAAGAATTGCAGCAAATTATAATACTTAAAAAGTCAAGACCAGAAAACTGAAAATGGATCATGTCCAATACACAGTAATCAAGTAACCTTGCATATTTGGACATTTGTATAGCACCGTTTAAGAACCTCCCAAATGCACTGTGCATGTGTGTATGTGTGTTTTAGGGAGACATGTTTGGCGGTGAAGGAGCTGCTCTGCGAGACGGAGTGGCTATTATTGGAAGAACGCAACATTTCTCTGCCAGATTGCGACAGTTTGCCAAGCAGACATTCTGCGCCGACCGCTTGTAATTACGTCGATCTATTCAACATCACTGAAGACCAGATCACTAGTAAGCATCTGTTGTTGAAAATAACTGATAAATGTATTTATTTGCAAAGGCATACGTAATCACCTATATAATTTTTAGATACATTTCTGTGGTAAAATTTTTTTGAGTCAGGGCTGTTCCAAGCAGGTGAACTTACCATAGCTGCAAAATTAATACCCCGTACACTAATACAATTACAGTAATTATGTTCCGCCGCCTACCTCAACTAACCTAGCCAGGTACTGGTAACAAGTTGTTGACCTATTCCTGAGCTCAGCTGCTGTATGGTCAGAGACGACAACAGCTGTATGAGCACTGATATCCCATGCCCTGCTGCTGCTGGCTCCTCTGACAGTTGCTGTTTAACAATGCTTTGTCATAACAAAGATGATTAGTGTCACCTTCCTTCTTTCTCCAGGCTCGGGACTGGCGTTACCAGAGTACGAGCAGTGGTGGAGTTGACACTTCTGGCTGATTAAAAGTAATACGGGTGGGTGTCGGGTATTGAATTTAGGACTGGATGCAAACCCTTCAGGTGCATATGCAGGCTGCCGCATGCCCGAATTGACAGCCCTAATTAATATTATTATTTAGAAGGTGCTGTTGCTTCTAATGAATTTTCCTCTGCCCTACTATTTAGAGTTTAAAAGCAGCACCTGAGCACAAAATAAAAGCATTATCTGGAGTTGATGACATTGGTGTCAATGATTGTTACTAAGTTAGTGTTGTTATGCGTCCGTACTGTATAGCCTCATGCTACCGTGGCACGGGCAGCCACTACCGTGGCCCGGTGAACGTGACGGTCGATGGACTGCAGTGCCAGCCGTGGAGCAAACAGGTCCCGAACCGACACAACCGCATGCCTGGCATCTACCCGATCCTCCAGGACTCTGGCAACGCCTGTCGAAACGCCGGCGGTGAAAGACCCCAGCCCTGGTGCTTCACAATGAACGCCACTGTGCCGTGGCAGTTCTGCGACGTCTCTCCATGTGGTCAGTAATTGATTGATTGGTTGGTTGATTGATTGATCGATAGAATGACTGATTGGTTGAATGAGCAGTAGATCATAGATTGTTCGATTGATTGTGTGGTTGATTGCATGACTGTTTGATTGCTTGTATCTGTTATCACGTATTTACATATGTACCTCTTGAAGATAGATTCATCAGAAGTGCTTCTAACCTAGCAACAGAAAACTAGGATTGAAGAGAATAGTTTGCAAACGTTTACAAAATACAGGTAAAGAAAGATTGTGGTAGTGTATTTGGCAACATATTCCAGAAAGTTGAACCATGCACAGCAAAGCTTCTGTGCTATACCAAATTTGGGTACAATCAGCGTCACAGTCTGTCCAGCTTGTACAGTAGAGCAAGGGGATCTGCAGCTATGAATGATTGAGACTGAAACTCACAACTCCCTGAGATAAGATGGAGCATAGTCTGCAGAACCGGTTACGATCTGAAATTTAAAGCATCGTTGATTTCACAACTAGCACACTTCCTACTGATATAAGCCCAAAACTAGGTGGATATATGACAAAACCTGGTTTGTGGAGCATTGATTTGTTGGACTGATTAATTAATTGATTATTTCGTTGGTCGATTAATGTTGGTTAATTATTTGATAGATTGATTGATTAATTGGTTGGCTGAAGAACTGATTACTTGATCCACTTATTCGTTGAATGATTCAATTACAGTATTTAATATTATATTTAATTGCAGTGTGCAATTTATATACTCTAAAATAAATGTCTGCTGACATTACTGTATTACTAAAACAATTCGTTACCTTGGTTAATGGCTGAACTGTTTGTTTAACAGATGCAGCAGATGCAACGACAGTCTTTGGCTCTAACCTGCCAAGTGCCTTCAATATAGAACTTGCCTTCATCATTGCACCGAGCATTGCGATTCTTCTCACTCTTTTAATTCTCGCTGCCGTCATCTGCTTCAGAATCATCCTTCCAGCCATTCGCAAGCCGCAGAAGCACCCAAGCTCCGACATCGACATCTCCGAGCTTGTTCAGCTTCCGAAGCCTGACACAGACTACCCAGTGCCGGCGCTTGAGCACCTCGAGTACCGCCAGCGAAACAGCATCGCACACCAGGAGGACTTGGCAGAGGGTGCTTTTGGGAAGTTCTTTCTTGCCCGAACTCCAAACATCGTCAGTGGCCAGGACGCGACAGCTGTCGTCGTGAAGGTGCTGCAGTCGAGGGCAACACCCGAGATGGAGCAAGACTTCATACGTGAGGTCCAGGTCCTTGCGCAGTTCCACCACCCAAACATTCTTCGGATTCTCGGTGTGTGCCTTGTTGGCCGGCCGTGGTTCGTCCTGCTCGAATACATGCAACATGGCGACCTCAACGGCTTTCTTCAGAACTGCATTCCTGAACAGTTCATCGTGCGCCGGCGGAGCGGAAGCTCGTTCGAGCGCGACGGTCCACGGCTGAGCTGTCGTGAACAGTTGAGGATTGCGCGTCAGATTGCAGCAGCTATGCTGTATGTCGTCGAAATGAGGTACGTCCACCGAGACCTCGCGACGAGGAACTGTCTCGTCGGTAGTGAACTTACTGTTAAAATTTCCGATTTCGGACTGGCGGTGGCGCTTCGGCCGGACGAAGTGTACCACCAGGGCGGCGAGTATGAGCCAATTCCAATTCGCTGGAGTCCGCTAGAGTCGATCGTCTATAACCAGTTTACACACGCATCCGACGTCTGGTCTTTTGGTGTCGTGCTGTGGGAGATATTCTCGTTTGGTGAGCGGCCATATCATAACATGAGCCAGGAGGAGGTGGTGCGATACGTCCGGGAGGGTAGGATCCTTTTCTGTCCAGACAATACACCGTCCGATGTCTACGAACTGATGCAGATGTGCTGGAGTCCAAAGCCGACAGAACGGCCTGGATTTGATATCCTTAATAAAATGTTGTGCGGCCTGGAAGAAAGGGAGGAGGCTGCGGAGACGCGGATAGGTGCTTTGGGACAGTAGCTGCAATGAAGATGATATGTATCTTTCCAGTTTGCATTGAGTGGCTGGCCTTTACCAAGTATCCCTGCATCTGTGGTTTCCCGATGGTTCCAGGCAGCCTTGTACCTCTGGCCCCGATTTCAGATGACGTGTGCAAAGTAAGACCTGCTCTCATAAAGTTGCTTGAATCAATGTTTGGGCTGCAGTGGTCATGCGTGACAGAGATTTGGATTTATGGGAAATAACTGCCAAGCGGTCTTCCAGATTTGTTGACCATCACTGGATTTCTCGATCCTATTTGAACTTCTAGACTGACTGAATAGATTTTCTATGCTAGATTTTCAAACATGTTTATATTTCCCAGTTATTAGTGTTTTGTCTCGTGGATTACTTCACTATCTACCAGAAGATTTTTCAACCACGCCGAGTTTCTCAACCAGTCAAATTTTTTAACTGGTCGCCTAGAATTCTGAACCAGTTATCAGATTTCTTGACAAGTGTTCCAGATTTCTAGATGAATCTACCAGGTTTCTTTCTTCTGGTTTCAGGACATTACTACTTTTCAATGATTTCACTTTGAAGTTACTGCAAACTGAGCTAAATTTTTGTCGTATCAGATAAGATCTGCATTCTGGCAGTTGAACAGACAATGCAATGCAAGCTTTTAAAGTGTCAGCAATGCTCAGCTTCATCGAGTTATTTCAGTCAAGATGTCAACCTGCACGTGCCTTGTAAACAGACCCGTGTTAGCCAAGTGTTTGTATAGTGGGGACTTTGATGTGACTGTTGTTGACTGATCCTTTTTTCATTATTATTATTATACTAGGACAGAAGACTTTTAATGAAATAGAAACTGCCAAGCTTCCAGTGGCTCTGTGGGCAGCTTGTGCTTCTCCTTTTGTTCAGTCGAGTGGCCAAAATGTTTTGAGTTGAATCATTTCTTTAGTTCCTTTTACCTTAACGTCTCGGGCTTGAATCCCAAAATCTCGGTGCATCACATGAAACTGAGAATTCATTGTCTCACCATGTAATGTATAAGCAAAGGTTCTGCCATTGTTAGAATGCTATTGTCACTGTGTGATTTGTGGTTAGCAGAGGGAACTTTTGGCCGATGTGCAGTATTGTTAGTGCACGATAGTCTGAACGAGAGGGCAAAAGACATGTGGGCAGGAGCAAATGTATGAGGAACATGGATTATCAGCGAGATATAGTGTGAACCCGTTGGGATTAGGTTTCAGTTATTCTTGCTACAAAATGCACCAGTGCAGGTGTTGTGCTTGCCTGTGGCTGAGTATTGTTCAACTTGAGGACTATACATCTGAGGACAGTTGTTGACAGTTGTTATAATTGTAGTTATCTTGCCTTGCCTGACCTTGTGAACATCACCAGACTTCAAACTGCTCTATCTCCATCTTGGCTAGGCAGTATGTGAATGATTGATTTTACAGTATGTTACATGGAAGGGTAAGAAACACTAGGCAATTGACAGCCATTTATTTTCTACTACCAGCTTAGGATGGCTTACTCTGCGATTTTAGAATTATTTTGTGTTGTGAAGAAACAGTTTTTGAATAAAAATAATTTGTAAAACAGTTATCTAGCTTATAAAAAATATTTGGACCAAGTACTTGTCATTTTGGTCATTCTTTGGCTCATTGGCATTTGGGAACCCGTCGGACAAAAGCGGATCCAGCAGGAATCTTCCGTCAGCCTCCCTCATTTTAAATGGGGGGGAGGGGCAGTGAGTAATCTAGACGTCTTTGGGGGGGGAAAGTTCCCCCCCAGGATTGATGTTTCCCCCCCAGAGGCGAGCAATATTACAATGTACAGACCGTCAGGGGAGGAAAAATCCCCCCCCAGGATCGATGTGGATACATGGTTATCCCCCCCCAGAGAGATGGATTCCTAAAAAAAAGGTCATCCAGCTTTTTTGACAGAGGAAAAAGTAAAAAACCGGGTGAAGGACTAAAAAAAAAAAAAAAAGGTCATCAACTTTTTTCGAAGATGAAAAGTGGAAAAATTGGAAAAGTCTGAAACTTTTTAAAGATGGAAGACAAAATTTTGTGTCAATGGTCTGGGTGAGGGTCACTCGCTGAGCTCAATAGTTGAGGCCACCAGCAGTATGAAAACCTTGAATATCTGTCCTTGGTTGAAAGTGGTGGAAGACAGGACACCACAAGGGTTTTTCACTGTATACAACATGCATGCATATAATTATCATATGATCTTTGCTATACTGTAAGGTGCTTAAGTATTGTATATACCGTAGTAATTAAAATATTTTATATTATATGCAAACTTGACATTGATGACCATTGCCCATGTTTGCATGACCAGGCTACAGGCCCTTAGCCAGAAATAAAGAGTAGGGCGTCCAAAAGCATTTGAAGTCGCGACCGCCCAATGCCATGACCTTACGAGTTCGACTGCAAACGTCTGCAATGTCCCTGCACTGAATGCCCTTTGGGTTTTGATCACAATTGTAACAGTTTTGTTTTACATACTATGATACAAACAACAATCTGTTGACTTCAGATCGTAACTTTTAATTCCCTTATTTGATTATTATAGCCTTGGGGACAGACATTGATCATGTGTCCCTTTACTTGTTATCAATCCAAGCCTCTATAATTATTCGTAAGGTCAAGGTATTTATAATTGTAGTCAAATCAGTTACCAATTACCATGAAACAACCTCATCTTTTTGGCACTTAATTACATTGTGTATCTTGTGTGGGAAAAGGAACATCCTTACACAGATGAAGGGGAATGAATTATATATATACATTATATCACATTTAGGACATGGGGTCCATGCACAATTTATGCCCGTCCAAAATGATTTTCAGGCGTCCAAAGGACGGCTGGACGGGTGGCTGGCTAAGGGCCTGCCAGGCTAACCTCTTAACCTCAAAATGGTGTCACATATGTGGCATACTATTAACACTTCAACAGCGAAGCCTGTAGAAAGATAAAGAACTCTAACCACCACCTTATTCCCATCCCCTCCAGTGCGATCACTAAACTCTGCTCCAGTTACTTTTCTAGCTATAAATGTTAAGATGCACCAGTTCAGATCCCTTAGATGGCCGTGTTCAGAGCATTTTAAAGGGGTTCCTAAAATGCACTGTAAAAGTCCAGATATACACATACAACTAGGACCACCTGCACGTCTACTACTATTGCTAACTAATAAAAATCTAAATATACTGCCATTTTTTTCTGCCATTTTTTTATTTTATTGCTTTGTTTGTGCCCTTGGCCTTTGAAACTGGGCTCAATAAGTCCAGATGGCCTAGCTCTGCCATTTTTTTTATTGTATTGCTTTGTTTGTGCCCTTGGCCTTTGAAACTCTGGGCTAAATAAATCAAGATGGCCTAGCTCTGATCAAACCCCTCAGCTACTGCCTCGTCCAAATATCAGGAGATAATAGCGACTCCTGTTCTCTTTCAGCACTTATCTATGGCTATCCAGTGCTTCAGTGCAGTCGCTTTCTACAGTACCTTTCCACTCATAAAACCATCTGTGAAGACTAGCCATTACAGAACGTTTCCCCAGTTTCTGCAGTCTTGAGGGATCATAATGTCCTTGGAGATAAAAACAAATACCTTTCCTCTCTCCAGATTAATTTTTTCATTGCCATTGGGTAGTTGACATCTTCAAGCATTAAAAGATAGTACCAGCAATAATAAAATAAATAATAACAACAGGCTTTCTTCAGAATGTGCAAAAGATTTCACCAAAATGTCAACCAACCAATAGCGAAAAACTTATCATGATAAAATCTGTGCAATAGTTTCCCCAAAAATTGCAAAAAATCCTAGGTTGTGCTAAACCATAAATCAGAGTGTAAAGTCACAACCACTGGATAACCAGATTGTCTATGTAGGTAAGGCAAGGTAATAATTGCTCAACAGTAATCCACTGGACACGTCATTCAGTGGCTGTACACACAGAAATGCAAGAACTGGCACAATACAGATTGGTGAAATGGGACTGGAAATCAAAAACCAAGTCAGGTCAGATGGTTGTAAGATCCAGATGGCAGCATTGGTGTATCTCTCTTCATCTTATTTCTTCTTTGGAGCTTTCTCTAAGCCTTTGATGTAACTCAACGGCACATGATAATTTTCTGTGAACAGATAAGAAAACCATATATGTATATATATATATATATACAGCGAATATATATATATCCAGTGTGTATATATATACATGCATATATATATATATACAGTATATATATATATCCAGTGTGTATATATATATGCATATATATATACAGTATATATATATATATATATATATATAGTGCTCATATAGCGCTTTTAGAAGAAAAACTCCTCAGAGGCATTCCCAACACAACAGCAAAAGACTGATAAAACGGACTGGTCTCAAACCACTGGCAAACTAGAGGCAGAGAAAGGAGAAACTTATGTCACAGGTAGCCCGTTTTCGAATGAAGGTCATTGATAAACATATGTACAACATATACCAGCATATATACAACACTACATACCAACATACATATATAACTGCATAGAATCAAACAAATACATACATACCAACTATTACAAGATAAGACCTAAAAACTGAGTGAAAATGAACCACAACTCTGGTATCCATAAAGACAGCCATACTCTAAATAGGTCGCACACAATACACATAGCCGTTAACACAAACATACCTTTAAGCAGTTTTTCAATGAACTTGATCTGGTTGCCTTGCACGGTCACTTGCTTTTTTCCCTTCGGCTTATCACTCGATGGGACGACAGAGGAATGGCATGAAACACCTGTCTGAATGGCAGCAGAAAACTCGTCTAGATCAATGCCATAGGCTTCCAGGTTGTCAACAGTTGTCACCTGCAACATCAAATAGGTGCGCTTAAATTAAGCTAAGGTACAACTGCAAAATAACACAAGGTAAGCTTATGTATGCTCACCAAAAGTAAACCTGGAATCCTATATAAGACAGGTTTATAAATGCAATTTACGACTTGTGTAGTGTTAAGTAAAATTAGGTGAGGCACAATGAAATCAAGCTAAATGAGATCTGCTAAGGTGAAGTAAAGTGAGATTGAGTAAAATGAGGCAAGGTATACCAATGGAAAGTACGGTTGGGTTGGGTAAAACAAGATGAGGCACAAAGAGGGGCAGGAAGATAAAGTGTGATGAGGTAAGGTAAAGATTGGAGTGATAAAATGAGATCTGGTTTAGTCTGAACCAGTGAGGGAGAACTTGGCCCTCGACAACAGAAGGTCGACATTTATGGAGTCTCTCCTTAAATCCTACCTTTTTGTTACTCGCTCGCATTAGTACATCGAGCAGGATTGGTTCGAGTTGGCCTTTTCGAATCTCGGGATCTTTTCCTGGAAATGAAACTCTTTGGGCCACCTTCATCTTTGCCAGACAACGTGGAAGCAGGTCCTGGAATGAGAGAACATCTGAATACTCGTTCTTTTGGGTAAGTACTGGAGTCAGAACCATGTCCAGGTGAACGATGCTTCAAATAAGTATGCAAAAGAACAACGTTAAGCAATTGTTTCCACACTTAATATAGCGCATTTTAAGTACCTCACAAAGCGCAGGATCTAAGGTGCAGTGTGGGATAAGAATCGTTTGGAGAACTTAAGGCGAGTAGTGACTGAAGGACAGGAGAGAGTGAGATAGGAAGAGGATCAGGTAGAGCAGGGTGGCTGGATGGTAGAGTTACGTATGCTATTGAAGACATAAACACTATGCTATTAATCATAGCCATTTTACAAGCAATTTCCAACCAATTGTAAACACATGATGCAATTATTCTTATACGAATTATGGCATACTTTTTTCTTGCTGCATCCTGAAGGTTGTTTGTTCTGACATAGTCTGTTAGACGTTCCTTAACTTCTGAAGCCATCATCACATCACCCTTCCTAGAAGAAAATCCATAATTCAACTGGTCAAACCAAATTCAATCAATTCAATTAATCAAAGTCAAAATCAAGAATATACAAATTTTCTTAAACCAACACCAAAATTTACTAATTGGAAATAAGCTGCTTCGAAGAACAAACTAATTAATAACATATTGAAACAAATTAATCTAACACTGAACTTACAATATTATATCAAAATTAGCCTAAAACTAAACATTCTAAACCTAAATCAGCCCACTAACCTGAACCCACTGAGACTCATTAGTGGCAAAACTTCTTGAGTAACCAGATAAACCTCTGTGATTGTCGGTGGATTGTAACTGGCCCCGGCAACCGGTGGTCGTTCAACAGCCACTTCCTGTCTCTCATTCAGTGGCCAGGTTGGAATCTTAAATGACCGGAGTCTGCCAAAACAATTATAAAGTGATGTGATGAAAATCATGATGTACTTATGCAAGTAATCAGCAATTTATAACACTTATTACTATCCTCAAGCACTCTATCAACAATATATACAGCTAAAATTTAATAAAACCCCCATACATGGTTCAGACATGTCCATAGAAGCTGAGCAGAAGGAAATGTTGTCAACTGTAAATGGACTGGAAGAGGTAAGTTCAGAACAAAAGATGGACTCGCTACGAGAGTCATGAACGTGAGAAGGTAGAGAGTTCCAAATGGTAGGAGAAGCACCTGTGAAAGTGTGAAAGTGTGCTGTATGCTTAGTAGTCAATGTCTATCAGTGTTTTCAGGAATGCTGAATCGAGTATAGAGCGACACTGGATTCTTATGAAGCAAATCAAGAATGCTCAAGAAATGGCAGCTGTAATCATTTTATATTTAGATTTAAATGTTATATATATATATATATATATATATATATATATATATATATATATATATATATATATATATATATACATATATATATATAGAGAGAGAGAGACAGACAGACAGAGACAGACAGACAGACAGAGAGAGAAAGAGAGAGAGAGAATTTTGAGCAAAGCATAATTCTAAAAGCCCAAACAGTGGAGGTTGGGAAGAGTAAAGAGGAAGTACAGAGTGAGAGCCTCTTGAGAGGTTGGTGCACTAGCAGCTTGGAGGAATGGTCAAACCAGACGACCAACAATTTTACTGGTTTAAGTTTGGGATGCACATATAGACTCCATAGCATTACGTCATCCATTTGTATCCAGTTTATTAATTATGTAGAGCGATTCTCAGTAGATATCTTGAATGGTGTCATAATAATTGTAAAGTAATGCGATGAAAAAGAGAATGTACTTGGGCAATTTTCTCAGTTTTTGTTAGTTAGAAATTTATACAAAGCTTATTAATTATGTTATTTATACAGTGACTCTGAATAGGTATCTAAAAGATATTCCACAACGAATTGTACCGAAATATAAGTATTTATTTTAATTCTTATATTTCTGAATCAGAAGTTTCAGCAGCCTAATTAATTAATAAAAAATTTAGAGACTTTGATTAAATATCCAAGCCATCAGCAAAACAACCTAGTTTGTACCAGCACAGCTTATAATTGCACATTGAGTTCACATTTGTATGTATGTACAAACATACGTATTAAGACATTAACTATTGCTCCTTTTAAGAACCTCAAAATCACTGCATATTTGGCTACCTAACTCATCATCACCACATACAAATTATGATACTGTGAAAATCTGTTTAGCAGAATCAAATGAAGCAGTGATTCAAATCCAGTCAAAAGTTTTGATCTCCGTTCTTCAGCTTCATAATTATATCATAACTTTCTCAATGCACATTATAGGAAGGTAACTGAAATTAGTAGGCATATGAGCAAACTCACTCGTCATGTTCTTGTTTGATTTCTGTGATGCTTTCAACACCTTTTGATAATTCCTTTACGTCGATGAAGCCCTGCTGCTTCATATATGCCAGAAACTTAGAAAGTTTCTTGAATGAGGATTTCTTGACATCTAACACAACTCCCTTTGGGCTTCGAAATGAGGAAGAAAGAAAGATAAAATATAAACACACATGACTAACATTCTTATTACTATTATATCTGATTATTTTCATACAACAAAAGATATGGATGTATAACTTCACCAATGCAAGTGTTCAAACAATTCAAATTCTTACAGCCAATTTTTCAACACAGGTTCACTATAGAGCCTTTTTTATAATGGGGAACATGGTAGTCGGTTGGCTAGAGTGCTCACCTTGTAACGTGGACAGTACAAGTTCAAGCCTCCCTGAGACAGTACTGTGTAGGGACTTTGAGAAAGCCCTTCACTCACAACTGCTCAGCACCATCAACTGATCCTTGGTCATTAGATAGTGGCACTTAATAAATGCATAATAATAATAATAATAATAATAATAATAATAATAATAATAATAATAATAATAATAATAATAATAATAATAATAATAATAATAAATGCTTCATTCCAAAACAGGTTCTGATACAAATGGCCAGAGGATATTGATCTTAAATTTAGATCAGCAGTAGCAAATGACCTCACTATGTAACAAGCTCAGGGTCATAAGACAGTTCTCAACATGGGTTCCAAAGACAGCAATATAAGGAAGTTTCAGTGCACTAACATTTTAATTTATCAATGCAAGACAACACAATTTTAACCACAGATTATGCTACAGGTTGTAACAAGGTAAGGTCACTCAGAAAAGTTGTGTCAGAGGAACCAACTTACACATCAGTTTGTCCTAATACAATACAATGCAATACAAGGTAAGGCATGGTAAATGCAAAGCAAGGTAATAAAAGTCAAGGAAGGCAAGCCAAGTCATGACTAAGCAATGAAAAGCAAGATTCGCATGAACGTAACAAATGCAGAGAAAAGACAATTCTTTGAAGTTCTACCTAAGTGGAACCATGTGATTTCGAAAGAAGGTGCTCGTTAGAAGCGGTAGTTCCACGCGTTTTGCGCTTGTCTTCAGGGCATACAGAAAGCATTTGTGCAAGAGATCATCCATCGATTCTGGAAACAAAGACAATCAGACAGGGTTAATAAGTTACCTGGAATGGCCTCGCTCTGGATCGGAGTCCTTCTGGCCAAGACATTGTACGTCCTTTTCATCAACATTTCATACCTGCTCTCTTTTGCCAAGGCTTGTCTGGGAGCACCTCTAGAGTAAATTGCTTGAAGAGCAGCTATACAAATGCTGTGAAGGAACAACTGAATGAACGGAATGAATGAATGAATAAATGAATGTAGTTGCCAGTGTTCAACAAGAAGTCAACACTATCACCACCACTATCACTAATAGTTGTAACAGCGATATTAAGAACAATACAAGTGTGTCACTGCTACATTTGCAACTACTAAAATTACTTTTATTCTTATTGCTTACGACAATTTCCGCACCTCAGATTCGCATTTTTGTGTGACTTTGCACGCGTTAAAAATGTTTGTAATAATAATAATAATAATTCTGCATTGTTCTGAAAAAAATGACACAATTATATTTGTTAATATTTTAAAACAATGAACAATTTATAAAAGCTAAAGCCACGCTTACCCAAATTATCTTCTGTAGTTGACACCTCTCCCTCCACCTCCACCAAGTCCTTTGTCGATTCTCCTGACACTTCTTCCACCAGACCATCCCGAGATTGTGCCACGAGACCCGTCTCTCTGCATACATCACTCGTCTCTTCTGCTACACTCGTGGATGAGACGTTTTCTGTATTGCTGCCCATTTCAGCACCATCTGATAACTTTTCAGCAAGATTTGAAGCATCCTGTTTGCACAGCAAATCACTTTGACAGGATGCTTCACTATTGTTAGGATCACAGTCGAGAATTTGTTTGTCCAATTCTGGCTTGCTGGGAACTGGAATTTCTTCACCCAGCACAGGTGGATCAGATTTGTCACCCAGCTGCCTATATTTACAAAATGACAAGAATTTCTTCAAATGCTTTGGCAGGTTAGTTAATCACTTCCTTATTAGCAGTTTTTACTTGAGATTCCTAAAAAGTACAGAGAGATTACCGGTAACAAATCCATTTACTTATTTTTTTAAATTATTATTAATTAGGCTGCTATTATCAACTTATCACACCCTTCTTGTATTCATTGCACTGGCTGCCAATTGAGCAAAGAAACCAGATTAAAATCTGTCTTTATTTGCCCACAACGCATTATATTTAAATCAGCCATACTATACTTTCTTCTTGCTCAGTCTTTATACAAGCAAACATTGCCCTTGATCCACTCTTGCTGTGCCTCGAACCAGAACCATAATGGGCTCTCGGGTGTTCCAGTAATCTGAACATGTCTTATATACAAATAAACTTTGTGTTTTTAACAAACTTTAAACCCCTTATGCTAGCATCACTTCTGTGAGGTGTTTATTATGATTCTACACACGTTGTGAACAAGTTAACAAGGCAGCAAGCAAGCAAGTAAACGATTGATAGCAAGTGATAGACTAACTGACCACAGTTGGTCCTGGTACGTGTGAAGAATGATGACTGCTTTGCCTTTCAAGTCACCTGTGCACATTTCCTTGCTTGACAATGCCGTCTTACCAACAGCAACTGGTGCCCTGGAAAGCCCAAAAACACAGCAACATAATCTTATGTAACAGATGCAGGTCGGTATAATGGCTATGACAATCTACTGCAGAGGTTCAGGGTTCAATTCCTGGCCAGCAGATTAAAAGAAAGTTCAGATTAATTTTAGATTTTAAGATTAATTATCATTTATTTTTTCTTACATCATTATTGTTTATTAGTATCCTTTTTAATATTATTACTATTATCATTGTTATTATTATACTAGAAAAAAACAACATACCGTTAAGCTAGTCTCGAGAGGAAGCAATGGGTATGAAGCGTCATCAACATGAATTGCTTAGCCATGGCATATGAAGGTGGGAGTCCACTGTCCAGTCCTTTCCCTCACTGTCTGATCTTCCCACCAAAATCTTTAATTGACTTACAATGCATATTATATTGCATTCTATTGTATTGTGTTTTATTATATGTTATAGTACTGTATCACATTTTAATGTCTTTTATCACATGCCATTGTAGAATATAAGTGAACACAGAATGTATCACACTTTAACCTGTTGTGTCACAGAATAGCTAGAACATAAGCTTTTATAATGCTCTTCGTTACAGTGTATCACATTTGAACACTTTGTATAACGTTATAACACATAAAATGAGCCAATACCTGTTTCCATGGAGCCGGACAGCACAGCCACAGTCCTTGAGAAATTCTCCAAGAGCAGCCGGAGAACGCTCTTTGCCCAGAGGAAAAATGACCCCAGGAAGCATGAGAGCGGCTCCTCCAAGCAGCTTCTTAAACACTTCTGACCAAGTTGTGAATGTCAACACAAGATGGGGATATTTCCACAATAGATATACTGTACAAAATGCAAGAAAAAATCAACAAATTAAATAAAAATAATTCGAAGTTGCATGAAAGCACCTTTACAGAATTGGAAAATGAAATTCTTCAATTACTGTTAGATAGTTTACAGAGTGATCTGTGATATCCATATAAAATAATGTGACATTTTATATTAATATCAGCTATCAGTAAAAAAACAACTGATGTCAAGTGGTATCATGCAATATAATATACTATACTGATTTTAGAAAGACATCAACATACAATAACTGGACAGCAAACTCATATTTTGACCGCACATGAACAACCTTTGCAAATCTTGTTTCCGTCATTTCAAAGCAATATGTACATTAGGTTAGGGTTGCCAGATACATGAGTAGCCAAAGGAGGACACAGAAAGATGGATATGAGGACAAAGGAGGAAGCATTGAATGTTTCACTCTGGAGTCAGAGGGTCTCCTAAGTACCCAAAAAAACGGAAATAAGATTTGCACTTTGACCATAGATACAATGTAATGTTACTCAGATCGTGGACTAGAAACGTTTGGAAAACAGAGCTGCAAAAAATGAGTAAGTAGATTAATTGTGGAACTTAGGGACAACATGTGTGTGTAAATCTTTAAAAACGGCCACAAAATAATAGCCAATAGCCCAATACAACAAACATGCACAAAGCCACACATTTTCCAGGTTTTTAGCTTTGCCTGCCGACAGAGGACATGAGGCCAAAAAGGAGGACATGTCCTCCTTTTGCCGGACGTCTGGCAACCCTACATAATAGGTCTGTTGTTATCAGACATGTCACAAACCATATCCACTACTCTACTCTCTTGTCTGCTCTTGTCTCAATTATACCAACTCCGTTTCTTTATTATTCTCGTTATTATTATTACGAACATTTTTAACATGGGCAAAATCAAAAAAATTTGAATCTGATGCACGGATTTTTACAGTTTTCATAGGTATATCAGTAGTCAACAGGCTTCAACACCTCCTAACTTCTCACCTACTTAATGATGGCAAAATTCTGAAAGTGCTATTATACAAAATCTTTAGCTATTACCAGTCGGATAAATAACTTTTTCGATTTGAAAGAACATCGGGTTTTTCTGGATGGTATAGACTACGACAGTCTCCAAAGAATGAGTTTCCAATTTCATAACTGACATTTCATCTTTGGTTGGGACCAGCTCTTTTACATCCTCTGCACTAATCTCTTTGTATTGCTGTAAAATGTCTGCCCGCAGTTTCTTCCTGAAAATGTCATCAAGGAATTTTTTATTTATACCAGAGAATTGCACATAATTATAACTGGACAAAATTATACATATAAGAATTTATTTTCAAAGTAACATCTATTCTTCTATACTGACTCCAACACTTCACACCCTGCACAGGAAAACTGTTAATACATTTATTATACTAAAACATACTAACGATGAGTATAATGATTATTGAAAACAAACTGCTCTTCCCAACTGCTTTCCTTCTGGCGATTGACTAACTGCACCTGGGATTCATATTTCTGTGTCACTTTACAAAAGTTACAAATTTTCATAATTTCACAGTGATGATGATAATAACAAATAAAAAAATTTGTATGGGAAGCGACTGTTGCGGACAATTTGGCTGAATCATACAGACCTCATACAGCTCGTTCTGCTTGTGCAGAGACCGTGCTGGCTGTCTAGACGAAGGTAGCAAAGAAAGAAAGCCTGCCTGCCTGCCTATTACCAGTTAGTCCCTCTCTGTCTTTGAGACACTTGGCCTGATCAATCACCAGGGATTGGAGTTCATGGCCAGCCTGGGTCGCCATCTCACCAGGATTGCACCCAAGGGAGACTTCTTTCCTCTCAACGTGTTGCCATAACAATCCAACGTTTCAACGTCATTGCTGTAGGGGGTACTTTGTACCGGTTGATGAGCCAGGTATCTGGTAAGACTAAGCCATCATTCCAAACACGTATTCCCCTTGCATAGAGTAGTTTCCGCACCCTCTGCATTTTATCTTCCTTTGGGTTAAATAATAATAATAATTCCATACGATTATTACTATTAAAGCATATTATTATTAAATAAAATTAAAATAATAATAATAACACAAATAATGATAACTAAATTAATACGGACATAGGCACCTACTGAAACCAACCTGTCAGACCCTTTTATGGTTGACTGTGATTTTATTTTAAAAGGTTTGAAAAACATCTTCTGTGCTTCTGTTAAAGGTTTATATATACGACAACTTTTCGCGACAATTAAAAATCTTGATTAAACGGAATCACACTAAAGTAAACAAATTTACAGCGTTGGTGCTTTCTGTTACAGCAAGATCGCACCTGGTAGGATAAGAACTTTCAAAATCATCGGTTTCCAACCTGGCTATTCCAACGGATATTATTATTTTTATCAGAATTTCACCGAAGATCATTTTTAGCGGCGCTATAGAAATCATTATATTATATACCAAAATTTGAGCATGCAATGAATACTAATTTTAACAGAACACACGTATTGCAACTTGATACTTCAGCTTGAAGTATAATAAAGGTCGATGAAAAATACGTAAATTTCAGCAAAAGCCGAAAATCTACCATAACCCTCATTCACCAGGTGCGATATTCCAGTTTCCATTTAAACAAATTTTCACAGCCGCAGCAATTCGGTACGTAAGAAAGTCGATCGTTTGCGGTAACTGAAGAAAAAGCTATATATAATTATATATATGCTATATAAAAGTTATATATAAAAGTTATATATAAGAGGTCGTTGAGAAAAAGTATGTGCTGTAAAATTTGCTGTGTGCCACTCAGCACATTTGACCAGATGTTGTCACGCGAGCTGGCCAGTTTTTAAATTAAAAATCTCAGCGAATCTTTAAGGAAAAAACTCGAAACCTCAAATGAGGAAAGTTTAGGGGGCCGTAGAGTAATGGATAACACACTGGCGTGAAGTGCAGAAGGTACCAATATCCAGGGGCGTAACTTTGGTCTAAAAAGTGGAGGGTAGGCCTACCAATTTCTTACACGAAGCAAGGCGTGGACTGCGATCTCTGGGAGGGCACAATAGTAAAATATTGATTGGCGTTGTTCAAAAAGTGGGGGTACGGTACCCTCCAGTCCAAAAAGACTAGTAGTGGTACGAGAACCCCTCGTACCCCCCACAAATTACGCCTATACAAACGAGTAGTTTGTGAAAGGTTCCGTCACCACAAAAAGGTTGAACTGGCTTAGGACCTCACCAAGTCTAAATCCGTCACTGCCTAAAATCATCAATGTTTAAGGTTAGGCTACCCATAGGATTTCGATCGGGCTTCTCCAACGCCTGTGAATAAGCTGGTTCCCGCGACTTCGCTTTTTTGGGCGCTGTAGAAATCCGGAGATTACGACCATCGATTAAATAACGGCGCTAGAGAAATAATTAGATTAGATGCTATCCACTGTTCATTGCGCTATTTCAGATCCCATATTTCCTTCTACATAATTTTAATAATAATCCTTCGAATTGATTGTTATATAAGTGACCACCGATTGGTGTTTTTACGTAATGATAACGGCGCTATAGAAGTCATTAAATTAGTGTTACACTATAATTATTAGGCCTACAGTAGGCCTATACTAATGAAGTAAGTAAGCAAACCAACTGCTTACCGTACTTTGGTGTAGGCCCTACATGAAAGTTTTATCGAAAGTTTTAATAAGTGTATAACTGTACAGGGTGCGGCAAAATAAAGTAATCCCCTGCAGTGTGTTGCAAATTCTGTAGCAACCGCTTAGAATTTTTATATAAAACTTGGTAATGATATTGTCTGTTCACATCTACATATAACTTCCAAATGTTATTTAACAACCTTGAAATATGACAAAGTTATGTTATTTCAAACACGACACCCCCACGATTTTACATGGTTAAAAATAGTTACTTTGTAAAGAAACAAGAAAAATAAATGGTACAACTTGAAATATTTTTACAACAAAGCTTTACGAATTGCACTTTCAATTTTACATTAAGTGTTCAAAGTGTCCACCATTGGCCTGCACGCATGCCTTCAGCCGTTTGGTAAAGTTCTTGATGGCCTTGTTGATCGGCGCCTGTGGCATATCGTCCCATATTGACTGCAAAGCGGCTTTCAACTCGGCGATTGTCTTTGGCTTCGGCTGGAGTTTGTGATACCTTTCCAGCATGGCTCCCCACACGTGATAGTCAACGGGGTTGAGATCTGGGGAATTTGGTGGCCACTGGTCCTTCTCAATGATCTCAGGACAGTTTGCGTGCAGCCACTCCTGCGTGACACGTGCCGTTTTCATAATAAATGCTACAGTACAACCAATAACGCAACCGTAAAATTTGCACGTTATAAAGCGTGGGCTTGTCTCTGTTCAAATAGCATAACTTAGTCAATTGTTGTGATAATATAATGTAATTTGGCAATTGTACGTAGATATGAATGACCAATGGCCGTGTAAATTGTCTTATAAAAATCCAACTTCGTTCTTGAGATATCAACCAAACACTGCAGGGGATTACTTTATTTTGCCGCACCCTGTATATATAATATTAATAGTTTGGGGGCTTTTGTGAAAATTGTCGTTTGAACATTATTTGTAAAAAATATTATATTCGAGACTACAAATTTGGTTGTTATTGATTACGTTGATTTTTAGGGGCGCTATATTTAGGACTATTTGGATGGTTGATTTAGTTACGCTTGGCACCAACGACACCAACGACACCAACGACACCAACGACAGAGCGCAATATAGCTCCTAAGTGTATAGCTCCTAAGTGTATAGCTCGATCACCTTGTCACCTTGTGCTGTCGATTCGTTGAATCCTAGCGACTGTCATGGTCAACCTTCTCCATGTGCTCCGATTTGTCGTTGCCTCTCTCAGCTCCGAGATGTTCATCTTCAATGCCTCCTGTATCTCGTCCATCCATCTCCTCCTTGGTCGTCCTCTCCTCCTTCTGCCCTCCCCACACGCCAACATCATCTCCTTTTCCAGCCCATCTGCACGCATCACGTGTCCAAAGTATGACATCTTCTGCCTGGACGCTCTCTGCCCCAACGTCAAACTCCCTCTCCAGTGTCCTATTTCTTCCAGGATATCCTCGTTAGTTCTCTTCTCAGTCCAAGAAACCCTCAACATTTTCCTCCAGATCCACATTTCACATGCCTCAATTTTCTTCTCCAATGCCTTGGTTTTTGTCCATGTTTCGCATCCGTAAAGCACCACTGGTAAGATCATTGCTTTAACAATTCTTGTCTTCGTTCCCAAACTCACTGATTTGTCCTTCCATATTTTTTCCAGTCCCTGCGTTGCCGTCTTCCCCAATGTAATTCTCCGTCGTATTTCTCGTTCGCATCCACCTTCACTCTCCATCATGGCCCCCAAGAAACAGAAGCTTGATACCACCTCTATCTCCTCTCCATCTACCTCAAAATAACTCCATTTCTCAGTGGTCATTATCTTCGTCTTTTTTATATTAAAGTACATTCCTGCTTTCTCGCTAGCACATTTTAGCCTTCTGATGTTATCCTTCAGTTTCTCCTTTTTTTCCGCCAGCAGTGTTGTGTCGTCCGCATACCTTAAATTGTTCACTATCCTTCCAGCTATCCTCACACCCTCCGCCTCATCATCAAAACCTGCCTCCCTCATTATCCTTTCTGCATATAGAATGAATAGGTATGGTGATAGTATACATCCCTGTCTGACCCCTTTCTTTATTCGAAAACTTGAAGTGTCGCCATGTTCTGTCCTGACCACCGCCACCTGATTGCCATACAGGTTCTTGAGGAGAGTTATCAGATGCATGGGTATGCCCATTTCACTCAGTGTTTTCCACAGCAGAGCATGATCAACGCAGTCGAATGCCTTGCTGTAATCTATAAAACAAAGATGTACCTCTTGTCCATATTCCCTCTGCCTTTCCATTATCCATCTTAGGTTTGCAATATGGTCTCTTGTGCCTCTCCCTTTTCTAAATCCTGCTTGATTTGCCGGCAGCTCTCTCTCTATCGTGTCTTCCATCCTTTTGTGGATAATCTTTAGGAGTATCTTGCTCGTATGAGATATTAGCGCAATGGTTCTGTAGTTCTCGCATTCCTTAGCATCTCCTTTTTTAAAGATGGGTATAAAGATCGATGTTTGCCAGTCCTTCGGCCACTCCTCAGTCTCCCAAATCAGATTACACAGAATTGTTATCTCTCTTATCACTCCATCTCCAGCTGCTTTGATCAGCTCAATAGGGATTTCGTCTGCTCCTGGGGTCTTGTTATCTCTGATTTGTGTAATTGCCCATTCCACCTCTGCTTCCATGATCTTTGGTTCCTTGACGTAATCAGTTGTGATCGCTTCTTCGTTTTCCTCCACTCTGTCATCGATCTTGTAGAGATTTTCCGTATATTCTCTCCACCTGTTCTTTGCTTCCTCTTTATCGCATATTATTCCGCCATTCCCGTTTCTTAATGAGCCGTTCCGTGGTGTGAACTTGCCAGTGATTTTCCTCATTTCCGCAAACATCTCTCTAGTTCTTCCCTTTTTTCCCTGTTCTTCCATTTCTTTGCATCGATCGTTCAAGTATCTTTCTTTATCCTTCCTTGCCTGCTTCTGAAATCTCCCGTTCAGCACCTTGACTAGGTCTTTGTTTCCTGCTGTTCTCACACTTCTCCTTTCTTCTGCTATCTTGATTGCATCCGACGATAACCACGGTGATATCTTCTTCTTTTGTCTTTTTGGTACGTGAATGTTCGCTTCCTCCTGTATCACCTTCTTCATTCCTTCCCACATATCATCAGCACTAGTCGCTTCAACCAAAATCAGTGCCTCAAATCGGTTCTTTATCTCGTCCCTGTACTCAGGAATGATCCCTTTGCACTCGTATCTAGTCAGGCGTTCCCCCAATTTGAGTCTCTTAAGTTTCAACTTAAGGGTAGCCACCAGCAGTTCATGATCCGATCCACAATCCGCTCCCGGTCTCGTTTGTACATCCCTCACCATGCTCTTCCATCTCTGTTTTACCATCACATAGTCTATTTGATTTTTGTGTTTCCCATCCGGCGAAGTCCAGGTGTATAATCTTCTCTTTGTCTTCTCAAAGCATGTGTTCATGATCGTCAGTTCATTTGTCTCACAAAAGTCGATGAGCCTTTCTCCTGCATCGTTCCGTTTTCCCAGCCGATGTCTTCCAATCGCTGACTCGATCTTGTCCGATCTCCCTACCTTTGCATTGAAGTCCCCCATGATCACCAAAGTGTCGCCTTTTGGAACTCCATCTATCTTCCTCTGTAGCTCATTGTAGAAACTTTCTCGATCTTTCTCGTCCGCCGTCGACGTAGGTGCATACACCTGGATGACAGTAGTGTTAATCACTTTCCCCCTGAACCTTACGCTCATGATTCGATCATTAACCGTGTCGTAGCCCAGTATTGCTGCTGCACTCCTCTTGTCGCAGACCATTGCCACACCATTCCTTCTGCTATCGCTTGGTCCTGACATCATCACTCTGTACTCCCCAGAATTAAAGTGTCCCTGCCCCTGCCATCGAGTCTCACTCAGGCCCAGCACCGCCAGCCCCAAACGCTTCATCTCTCGTTTTATCACCTCTAGCTTCCCTATCTGCATGCTCCGGACATTCCATGTCCCCAGTCTCAGCTGGGTTTTACAGCTCAGGTTGAGCTGGTGTTCCTCGACTGAATCAGTCGATAGCTCGATACGTTCCTCAAAATCAAAATTTAAGAAGCAATTAAATAGTTATATAACATTCAGACCATTGAATTTCTTCTTTTAAATCTTTCAAACTATATATGCAGTCCCGCCTACCGAATCCCAAGTTCGACATCATTATAACGTCACAAAGACGTTATCAACTTCTCTTGCATAGGCCTAAATACCGCTTAAAACCATAGTTATTGGCCTTGTGCCGCGTGGCTGGTTGCCACCGTGTCACTCACCGGATGTGTTCTGACTCCGGGTCGATACCCGCCTGCGCAGTGACATGATTTTTGTTTCAACTTTTTTTCGTTTCTAACCTCACAATCCGCAGCATGTGGCCTACAGATTCTGAATTTCTTGGGGGCTTTTAATATTTTATTTGTAGTGTACATGCATGTCAACCCAATCCTTCCGTTGACAATCCTTCTGATTTAATCCTTGTTCTCTTCGTACTTAACGCCTATTTAACGTTCACCTTTTGAACACTAATTCTACGTATAAGTATAACCTGAATTAATCAGCAACACAGTTTAATATCTTTTCAGTTTAATAAGAAACAAACAGACAGAACTCAATTCGATTACAACTCAACTAGTCAGCCACACTACTACAGCGAACACACTCGAATTCAAACTTTTCTAGTCAGCATAATTCTTCGCGCCTCTTGACACACCTGTCTTCTGTGCGCATAAGCGAACTCTAATAATATACATATAGCGCGCCGCTGCCGATATCGGCCGGCCGCGCGTGTCACTAAGACTAAACGTTATACATCTATCATATATACATATACACGTGAAACTAAAGTAAGCGCACTAAATATATACGCTAAATATCTCGCACTGCAAAACTGTACACAAAACACAGTTCACATTACCTCCTTCCTTTTTCTGGAATTGAGCAAATTAAATTTCAAAATTTGCGAAATTACCAAAATACATGAAACAAATATATATATAACTAATCAATCAAACAGTCTTACGATTATTTATAATCTTGACAAACAATCAGCAATAATATTCAATCTGCCCTTCTTGTACTTCACCTCAACATCAAAAGTTTGTAAGGCTAACGCCCAACGCACAAGTTTAGCAGACTTAGACATTGACTCAGTCAAATATGTAAGAGGATTGTGATCAGTAAAAATGAAAATTTTTGATCCAATTATAATTTCTTTTAACTTGTTTAGAGCCCAAACAATAGCATAGGCTTCCTTTTCCACAGTAGCCCATCTCTTCTGGGTATCAGTTAATTTCTGACTGATAAATGACACAGGGCGTTCTATTCCCTTGTCGTCCATCTGTGTTAAAACAGCACCGACTGCAAAGTCACTACTATCGCAGTACAAATTGAATGGTTTTCCCACTTCAAAAACATATAACACTACTTTGGATCGCACAGCCTCTTTAAGTAAATCAAATGCTTGCTGATGTTCAACAGTCCAATCAATCTTATCAGAAACACGTTTACTAGTTAAATCAGATAAAGGTTTCGCAATCTGTGCAAAGTCCTTAATAAACTGTCTGTAATAATTAAAAAATCCAAGCAGTTGCTTAACTTGCTTCTTAGTTTCTGGGATCTTCAAATTAGTCAAACTTTCAATTCTGTCTGGATTCATCTTTATCTTACCAGACCCAACCACATGACCGATAAACCTTACCTCACTCTTACCAAATATGCATTTTTTCAAATTCAAAGTAACGTTATGCAATCTCATTTGCATCAAAAATGCATCTAGATGCTGCAAGTGAACTTTCCAACTGTCAGAATGCACAGCAATGTCATCAACATACGGTTCTGCAAAGTCACTTATAGGCTGTAAAACTAAATTTATCGCCTTAACAAAAGTTCGTCCAGAATTTATCATTCCAAAAGGAACACGAGTAAATTCATACAGTCCATTATGTGTTACAAAAGCTGTCTTCCATTGATCAGATTGTTTTACAGGACAAGTCCAATAAGCACTTCGACAGTCCAAGATGGAAATCACATTAGACTTTCCAACTTTGTTCAAAACGTCTCTGACAATCGGCATAGGATATTTACAATCCACTGTGAATGAATTAATGTATCTGTAGTCACAGGCAAGTCTCAAAGATCCGTCTTTCTTTTTAACAATAACCAAAGGGCTTGCCATTCTGCTCGATGATGGTTTAATAATGTTTGTTTTTAACATTTCTTTGATCTGGCGTTCCACTTCTGCTCGATAAATCAAAGGAATTCGATAGGCTGCAAATTCCTTTCCACGAAATCCTGGTTTTAGTTCAATTTCATGTTCAACCAATGTACATAATCCGGGTTTTTCTGAAAATCTGTCACAGTATTTGTTCAAAACGTTCAACAACTGTTCTTGTTGAGTTACTGTCAAATGGCTAATTTGTTCAGGATCGAGGTTAAGTGAATTCTTGTCATCTTGAACCTCATTCCTCATTGGTAATTCAACCACTGAACCAAAATCTTCATCTTCTTCAACGATTAGACCACAACTTAATGCTCGAGTAATATATTTTCTGATCTTGTTGGCGTGAATTATTTTTCGACCATTTTCACCCATATCGACTAAATAAGAGTACTTTGATCTTCGATGTATGATCGTACATGGACCATGCCATCGAGAAATAAGTTTGTTTGTTGACGTTGGATACAAAACTATGACTTTCTCACCAGCTTCAAATTCTTTGTGCTTTGCTCTCTTGTTATACTGATTCGTGTATTGTAATTGCTTTTCTCGAGAGTAGGATTCTGCAAACAATAATGCTTTCTCCATATTTTCTTTGAGTTCTTTTAAATACTTTTCTGGTTTAACTCCAACATGAGGTGGTAAGTTTATTTCTCTAGTCCAACTCTCTTTTAATATTGCCAATGGTCCTCTCGGAATTTTCCCATAGACAAGCATATATGGTGATACTCCAGTAGTTGCATTCGGCACTTCTCGTAATGCCCACACTGTGAAAGGAATTATCTTGTGCCATTTCCTCGGGTTGTCTATTATCACATGATGGATCATCTTTTTAAATGTCTGATTCCATCTTTCTACTAATCCAGCAGCCTCTGGGTGTCCTGGTGTGTCGAATCGTGGACTACAGCCCATTAAATTGAGAAATTCTCTTGTCAAACTGGCTGTGAAGTTCGTTCCTTGGTCACTGGTAATCACGGACGGCACACCAACGTTCATGAACAGTTCCATCAACGCTTCACACACAGCCTTCGCTGTCAGCGATTTCAATAAGAAGATTGTAGGCCATCTGGTGCACGAGTCCACAATGCATAAACAATACTTGTGACCTGCAGCAGATACTGGATCGATCGGGCCAACGAGGTCCATCGTCATTCTCTTGAAGGCGACCTCTTCTCTTGAGACCGGAGTGATAGGTACTCTATCCATCACCAGACTCCTTGCCTTTAGTTGACATTTCTCGCAAGACTTACAAAATTTCACAATGTCTCTTCTCATCTTTGGCCATACAAAGGACAACTTTATTCGTTCTCTTGTTTTCTCTTCTCCTAGATGTCCTCCAAATACCGACTCATGTGCCAACTCCATCACTTTAATTCGTCTCTCTTTTGGTAACACTAGTTGATATATCGTCTGGTCTAATATCTGATATTTCTTATGCAATAAACCGTTGATCACACAGAATTCAGATTCTTTCTCTTGTGCTAACTTCCACCACGGCTTCAACGATTCATCCTTACTCTGTTGCTCTTCGAACTTCTTCGAATCGGCAATCTGCACCTTTTGTTCTTCATCCATTTCTTCATCTCTATACAAGTCTCCTATCCCCACATCACATTCATTGTCTTCTTCAGTTTCATTTAATGTGCCATTCTCCCATGCAACCATCTCTTGCTCATTCATCTCTGATGTTACACCATCTCGCGATAAGCTTCGTTGCTCATTACTTTCGTTTTCCTCATCACTTGAACTTTCAGTTTCACTCTTCTCATCAACATCTACCATTTCCTGTTTCCGACTCTGCGCTCTCGTCATTACATTTGCTCGTACACTCACATCTCCTTGTATCGTTTTGACCTTCATCTGTGGTACGGCTTTTAATTCGGCAATTATCTCTGGATGCAACAAGAATCTTTCTGTACTGCCCATCTTTGCAATACTAGCACACATCAAGGTGACATAAGGTGTAAGTGAACACTGGATTTTACGCGGAAATCCCTCTTCTTCCACGTCACTATCACACAGTCTAACATCGACTTTTACTAACTTCGCAGGAATGGCATCTCCTGCCACACATTGCAAATTCACTTTTCCAATTTGTTCCACCTTCATGCCTTCCAGTAATTCTTCACTAATCACCGGAATCTCTGCACCCGAGTCGCTCAGTGCTTTGACTTTCACTGGCTCTTTACCGTCTACTGCACGAATTTCAACCTCGACATATTGCAAGAACGATTTCTTCAATATTCGACTGTCATCTTTTCCTATGACTTCTCTCTGAATTTCAGCATCCAATAGAATTTCTTTTTGAATACCACATTTCATTACTGACTTTACTTCAGTCTCTTGGTTTTCTTGACCCGTGGTTTGATTGTCTGTATCACTAACCACTTGAATCAGATTCACCCTTGTGCGTTCTTGATTTCTGCCAGAACTAGCTGCTGCCACTGGAACTGGACAAAATTTAACCAAATGTTTATCTGAACCACAGTTGTGACAACGCTTCACAACTGTATGGTATGGTTGTGAAATACCTCGTTGTTCATTTCCTTCATATCTCTTATACTGCGTAAACGATGTGTTGCCTTCCCTCTTGGCAAACGGCGCTGACGATTTGTTAAATCCCTGACGACCAAACGTCACTTCTCTGGTTTCATTGGGTACAGGGACATTAGCCTTGACTTCTTTACCTTTGAACTGATTCCCTGTTCCTGGATAACTTTTCCACTTTCCACTCTGGCTTTGGTTTACGGAACGTTGAGAAGGATAACTGTTTATATTTGGGATCGCAAACCCAATTCGATTGTTTACATGAATGTCTGCTAGGTCTGCCACTGCACTAGCTTGGAGACAGTCAGTTCCTTCCTTCGACAATACAAACTGTAGTGGACCTGGCGGTAAACATTCTTTCAGCTTATCCGCTACCAGCAAATCAAAGAGCGTATCATACTCTCTGTTCACGTTTCGACTTCTCACGTAATAGTTTAGCAAGTTCTTAAGTCTTGCCGTAAACATCGTATAAGTCTCTTCTGTTGTCTTCTTAGCATCCACAAATCTGGCTCTGTATTCTCTCGAGGTCAATTTAAATTCTTTTAATAAGTGCTGCTTGACTCTATCATAATTGTCTAGATCATCGTATGACAATCTATTCAGAACGGTTCGAGCTTTCGGCGTCATCAATGGTAGTAATAATTTAACCCAAAACGGCTTTTCCACAGCAAAACTACGAAATGCGTTCTCGACTGTTTCAAAATATAATGGCACCTCCATCATATCAGTTGGCATATGAGGCAATACATGCTTCATTGCATCACCTATTTTCTTAATTTTTGACACCAAAGTTTCACTTTCTTGCTGTTTCCTTCTTTCTGCTTCCCGTTCTTCTCTCATTTGCGTTTCTTTCAATGTCAATTTTGATTTCTCCAGTTTCAGACGTTCTTGTCTTTCTGTCTCTGCCTTTTCCAAACTTTCTTTCTGAAATTTGAGTTCTTCTTGTCTGATCTGTTCCGCACGTTCTAACTCTAACGTTCGCGCTTTTTCTTTTTCTTCTTCACGCATTCTCTTTGCTTCAATCTGTTGCTGACGAACCTCTTCATCACTTTTTCTAGCTTTTTCAAATTCAATCATCTGCTCCAATCTTCTTCTTTCAGCATCTTCCCTATCTCTTTTCAACTGTTCTAACTGAATCTCAAACTGATTCTTTTGCAATTCAAGTTCTGCCTTACGCACTTGTTCTGCTTTATCTTCTCTCTCTCTTTGCAAACGCAATTCCTCTTGCCTTGCAAGTTCCGCTTTCTCTTCTTTCTCTCTCTGCAAGCGCAATTCTTCTTGCCTTGCAAGTTCCGCTTTCTCTTCTTTCTCTCTCTGCAAGCGCAATTCTTCTTGCCTTGCAAGTTCCGCTTTCTCTTCTTTCTCTCTCTGCAGACGTTCTGCTTTCTCTTCTTTCTCTCTCTGCAGACGCTCTGCTTTCTCTTCTTTCTCTCTCTGCAAGCGCAATTCGTCTTGTCTTACACGTTCTGCTTCTTGTCTCAGCTCTTTCTCTTCCTGTCTACGTTTATCCTCTCTTTCTTTCTCTTCTTGTCTTCGTCTCTCCTCTTTTTCTTTCTCTTCTTGTCTCCGTTTCTCCTCCCTATCTTCTTTCATCATCATCCACTGCATCAACATCTCCATAGACATAGGCGCAGGAGGTTTTTCAATAGCCTTTTCGACGGCACCGCCAACGGCACCTTCTTCTTCGACTTCTTCTTTCACCCACACTTCAGCGAGTTCCTGTATCATGTCACCACGTGACATACCTTCTAATTGTTCTCCTTTAAAACCGGCTTTCAACAAACGCTGTTTTAGCCTTTCCGTAGACATCTTCTTAATATCTGCTTGTCTTTCAGCACTTAATTTCTCCATCTTACTTGTTTACTTTGGTGATTTCTCTTTTCAAAGAAGTCACAGTTTTTCTTGTTGTGTGAATCGATAAACAAACGGGATTTCTTTTGTATTTGTTCGTGAAAAACAACGAAATTTTTTATACCGTTTTCTCGTGTTCCACCGTCGTTGATATCGAAGACACGTCACACAGCAACAACGCGTAGATTCTTCTAACACCGTTGTAAATTCTTTTATCACCGTCGTAGATTCTTCTATCCGCCGAAGGAGGTGATAACGTGAATTTTAATCCACCGTGAGTTTATATCCACCGTGAGTATTTATTCCACCGTGAGTATTTATTCCACCGTGAGTATTTATCCAACGTGAGTATTTATCCACCGTGAGTATTTATCCACCGTGAGTTCTTATCCCGCCGCTGCCACCAATAATGTCAACCCAATCCTTCCGTTGACAATCCTTCTGATTTAATCCTTGTTCTCTTCGTACTTAACGCCTATTTAACGTTCACCTTTTGAACACTAATTCTACGTATAAGTATAACCTGAATTAATCAGCAACACAGTTTAATATCTTTTCAGTTTAATAAGAAACAAACAGACAGAACTCAATTCGATTACAACTCAACTAGTCAGCCACACTACTACAGCGAACACACTCGAATTCAAACTTTTCTAGTCAGCATAATTCTTCGCGCCTCTTGACACACCTGTCTTCTGTGCGCATAAGCGAACTCTAATAATATACATATAGCGCGCCGCTGCCGATATCGGCCGGCCGCGCGTGTCACTAAGACTAAACGTTATACATCTATCATATATACATATACACGTGAAACTAAAGTAAGCGCACTAAATATATACGCTAAATATCTCGCACTGCAAAACTGTACACAAAACACAGTTCACAATGCATAACTTTTATTTATTATTTTACCGCTTGAAACCATAGCTATTGGCCTTGTGCCGCGTGGCTGGTTGCCACCGTGTCACTCACCAGATGTGTTCGGACCCCGGGTCGATACCCGCCTGCGCAGTGACATGATTTTTGTTTCAACTTTTTTTCGTTTCTAACCTCACAATCCGCAGCATGTGGCCTACAGATTCTGAATTTCTTGGGGGCTTTTAATATTTTATTTGTAGTGTACATGCATAACTTTTATTTATTATTTTACCGCTTGAAACCATAACTATTGGCCTTGTGCCGCGTGGCTGGTTGCCACCGTGTCATTAATAATATCTGAGACCATGCAGGGGCGTAACTTTGGTCTAAATTTATTTAGAATCTTTTAAAACGGCTTCTGTAGCAAATTCCATCTCGCCTGAATAAATTGGCATATATGCACTCATTTGAAAATAATTATAATTTTTCACTTTAAATCACGACTGTAGACGAGGGTAGGCCTATAGCCTACGCGAGTATGCAGCGTCTAGATAGCCTACTGCATGTAGGCTACATATCACTCACAAAATATTTTAGTACACTCACCTCTGGAGCGTGTACGTATAGGCCTACTCACCTGTAGAACGTAGGCCTACTTTGACATATTTTTTAATAGTGTAGAGTGTAGACTATAACTTAAACAAAATTTCAGCTTGAAATTTGACGATTATTTCTGTTTGTAAACTCCAAATTTCTAACGCGCCACTCGAAAGGGACCAGCACTGGCGTAAACGTGCCCAAAATAAGGGGGGGTATTTGGTTACTCTATCTACACTTGTTGCATTAGATATACAGTCCATCTCAATTATTGGGGGTACGTGTCCCGCTGCCCCCAGAGTCTACGCCTATGGCTTTTTCACGAGCGCTGAGACCAGGGGCGTAACTTTGGTCTAAAAAGTGTGGGTACCAATTTCTTACATACACGAAGCAATGCGGAGACTGCGATCCCTGAGAAGGCACAGTAATAAAATATTGATTGGCATTGTTCAAAAAGTGAGGGGTACGGACCGTACGGTACCCCCAGTCCAAAAAGTGGAGGGTACGAGTACCCCTCGTACCCCAACAAATTACGCCTATGCCAAGATCGAATCCCGTAGCCCTCCATAAGGTTTACTCAGCTTTCTACTCGCTTGATGGCGGCGGTAGTTAAATGTAAATGTAAATGCAGTATGAGAATTGTGGAAAAAAGACTGGGGGGTTAGACCTTGATTCATGTGGAGTTTTGGTGTGCAATTAAGACTTTACTATGGGGTCCCAAGAAAGACTAGGGGGGTTGAACCCCCCAACCCACCGACAATTCTCACCCTGTGTAAATGTTCGCGAGCGAACGTACATGTATATGGCCTCGACTCTGCTCATTTTTCAATGAATTGATCGGGTGAGATCCTTCACCACCGCTTGCCCGTTAAGCGAGTGTTAGGCCGTGATTGACGCAGTGTGTGGCTGCCGTTAAAAACAGTTGTATTCGACTCCTGTAAAACTGTTATCATGTGCTTCTACTGTATACATGTATCTAAGGCGCCCTGCGTGGCTGCCGTTTCTACTATATGTGTGTTCAATGTACAGCGCAGTGCAGTTAGCAGGCGCTTAATTAAAGAAAAGATATTATTATTATTATTATTAGTTAGGCTATATCTATATATGGTAGAGCCTACCCTGGAAATCGGACTTGGACCTCTTTTGGACTACTATCTGGAAACCCCCTTTGATTTGGTTTGGCCTCCTGGAAATCGGACTTGGACCTCTTTTGGACTACTCTCTGGAAACCTCCTCTGATTTGGTTTGGCCTTCTGGAAACCGGACTCGGACCTCTTTTGGACTACTCTCTGGAACCCCTCTGATCTGACGTAGCGCTCGTGAATAGGCTGGTGTCCTGCGCTTGGCCTTCGAGTGGCGCTTTAGAAGTTTGGAGATTACTGTGGCGAAAATGCACCTCCCAGTACCTCACTTCTTGAGTTAGTGTGGCGGAAATGCTACTCCTCTCTCGCCGGGGTATATCTCTATACCGTATACTTCCAAGGCCAGCCGAGTGGTTAAGAAGGCCCGGGACGTATGTGCGTAGATAAGGCCTCCGATGTCGTCGAAGGACTTACGAGTTACCCGCAACTGATCGACAGCAATTCATAAGACCGAATAACGATTGAAGACTTGTATTATATCCACGATAATCAACGCAATAATCGATATTTCCAATTGAAACAAATACACTTGTCGTGTCTAGAAATTATATCCATATATTCCACAGAACGATCGCTTTACAACTCGTAATACGCAATCAAATACCGCAAGAAATATCTCAACGACGACTAATCACCTGCTTCTATATCCACGTTAACTCCAAAGATGCCCCACCGTAGGATAAGAACCGTCGCCGCTCGCAATTTCGGGCTCTCTCACTCTCTCACTGACTGCGACTCTTCTCTTCCGAGGACTGGCGACGACTGCTCTCTGCCGGCAACTCTCTGCGACTGTCTCGACTAATGTCTGCCGGCAACTCTCTGCGACTGTCTGCCACTGTGCGATTCTGTCGCCTTTTATACTTTTCTGAGGGGCCCCAGCGCGCGAAAACCCCTCCCTCCGGGAGTTCATCGTAGGCCACCAGGTCGCATCGACCAAGTCCCCGGCGGGGCTTCAGTGCCCCAGGGATACGCTAAAGGCTAAAGGTCCCTGCCGGTTTTGCGAGCCTCAAACGCTACCCCCCTCCTTGAGTCCATCAAAGCACTAGGCCGCATCGGCCAAGTCTTCGGCGGGGCATCAGTGCCCCAGGGAGACACTAAAGGGCGTCAAGTCCCTCTGGTTTTGCGCGCCTCAATCGCTACCCCCCCCTCCTTGAGTCCATCAAAGCACTAGGCCGCATCGGCCAAGTCTTCGGCGGGGCATCAGTGCCCCAGGGATACGCTAAAGGGCGTCGAGGTCCCCCCTTGAATTCATCGAAGGGACTAGGCCACATCGGCCAAGTCTTCGGCTGGGCATCAGTGCCCCAGGGATACGCTAAAGAGCGTCGAGGTTCCCCCTTGAATTCATCGAAGGGACTAGGCCACATCGGCCAAGTCTTCGGCTGGGCATCAGTGCCCCAGGGATAAGCGAAAGAGCGTCGAGGTTCCCCCCTGAATTCATCGAAGGGACTAGGCCGCATCGGCCAAGCCTTCGGCTGGGCATCAGTGCCCCAGGGATAAGCGAAAGGCTAGAGGTCCCTGCTGGTTTTGCGCGCCTCAAACGCTACCCCCCCTCCTTGAGTCCGTCGAAGCACTAGGCCGCATCGGCCAAGTCTTCGGCTGGGCATCAGTGCCCCAGGGAGACACTAAAGGGCGTCAAGTCCCTCTGGTTTTGCGCGCCTCAATCGCTACCCCCCCTCCTTGAGTCCGTCGAAGGCACTAGGCCGCATCGGCCAAGTCTTCGGCTGGGCATCAGTGCCCCAGGGAGACCCCAAAGGCGTCAAGACCCCCTTTCCCTTGAATTCGTTGAATTAAATTTTCACTGTATCAGGGTCAGCGATGGAGGCCGATCTTCCCCCCCCAATTTCGCTACGTCCTCGGCGGACCAGGGCGAGAGGATGTCCCCATCCTCGATTGCAGCACCCCAAAAGAAACATCATGTTACATCGAAACTTAACTACAAGAAGACTACTCGTAACTGCGAACATTTAACACACAGGGCACTAGGCCACACAAAGGCGCAGGGCACTGGGCCGCATCGGGCGCAGGGCACTGGGCCGCATCGGAACCTGCTCTTCGCTATCAAAAGCAATTATCAGCTAACATCTAAATGAACCACATGGTCCCATAATAACTAACAACTGGCCAAAAATTAAGATTCAACATCCTGTGAAAATAACGCATCAAAGTAAACTGCTTATCTAAAACATGGGCGACCTGATCACCCCACAAAGCCCCTTAAAAAAAGGGTGGGCCCCAAAAGTACGGCCACCAGATTGCTCTGAAGCAACTAATAGAAATTTGGCCACTCCTCAATACGTTCAGCGAAGTTTCGAACATAGTTCACGTAGGTTTCAGCTGTGCGATCGGCATCCGGAGGTCGACCATAGACAAAATCCAGGGGCGCTCTTGTCTCGCGACCGAACATGAGGAAGTTCGGACTGAAGCCCGTCGTTTCATGCAGCGACGCCCGGTAGGCGGCAAGGACATGGGGCAAGACGTCGTCCCAATCCCCTTTGATGGCTGCAGATAACCTTACCAATAATTGGCGAAGCTTCCGATACAATGTCCCATCGAAATTTGTTCCCTGATCGGTAATTATTTGCAGCGGGGCCCCGTACCTCACAGTTATTGTCTCGACTAAGACACTAGCCACCGATATCGCTTCCTGATTAACCCACGCTACCGTTTGTACCGCTGCGACCAACACCAGCAGAACTGGGAAAATGTTTCTCTTAGCTATTTTCATCCCGTTCTGGCTTACGGCCAACGTCTTATCTAAATGCTCATCAACTGCAGTCGTATTCGGCAATGGCTGTCGTCTTAAAGGCTGTCGTACCGGTCTTGAATCACCGGTGTCTATCTTATGTGTAGTCACGGTCGTCCTATCAAGATCTCTTTCCGTTGCAGAAAATATATCCCTATATTCTGCCAACAAGTTTCGCGGCTGTACGCGATCATCCGGCCTCACCTCTTCCGGAAGATCTTCTAGCATAAAGTCAAGGGAAAAATCACCCTTAGCCTGACCTCTGCCTTCTTTATTAACACTGCTATGTTCCACCTCTGCTGGGTGTAAGCCTCCTAGCACTTGGTCCCTACTTAGCTTAACCGGGTCTTCACTAAGGTTTGCCACCCTTACCTGGGTCGTATCCACACGATCTCCAACCGCTACTCGGGCTAGGTGAACACCAGGCTGGGCCTCCTTGGCCTCAGTTATCCATGCAGGCGCTTTAGTAGCTGAGTCCCCATACTGTGTCTTAACTACCACATCTTGTTGGCACTTAGGCGATACCACCACCTCCTCGGCGACGATCACGCGCCGGCACCACATGGACCCGTTGCCCCTTACAAGGGAGACCCGCCGACGGCCAACAAACAAGACCCCCATACCAAAACCCAAGCGACATCGGTGCTCCCTTAGCCAATCCATACCTAACAAAGGTTCAGCAATTTGATCGGACACCAGAAAAGCCGTGGGAATTGCAAACCCCATCAGAATTTTAATCGGGATGTTTACCTCTCCAAGGACCCGTATATTAGACCCATTAGCAGCCATCAAAAAGCGATTACAAGGACGTAAGTCTAACCCCTCAGCAGTAGAAGACGGTACCAGGCTTACTTCTGATCCAGTGTCGATCAGGCAGGTCTGCGACCGTCCGTTGACTATACCTCGTATGTAGATGGCGTTGTTGGTTGCGCGGTTCGGAAGCCTTGACCGCGCCGTATGATTAGTGACGACTTCCTCCGTTGCATCGGTCGGTTCCGTACCGACCGTTGCCGTTGCTGGCTGACGATTGAAGGGCCGGCGGCCTTGCCGGCAGTTGCGAGCAAAGTGACCGGGTCGGCCACAGTTGAAGCAGGCCGCCGTCCTCCGTGAAACTCCTTGGTTGCCTTCCGAAGGCCGAGCATCTCGCCCGGTCGCGTCGGTCGTCGCAGCTGGGCCCCGCAGTTCTCGAAGTTGTCGTTCAATGTTACTCTCCATCTCTCGCTGCCATCTCTGTTGCTCCTCGCGCTGCTCAGCGAGAAAGCGGTCGAGCTGTGACCGGATCTGAGCGTTGACGTCGGTCTCCTGCGTTCCTATCACTCGGTTCGGCTGCATTCTCTGATCGTCCGTGTCCGTTCTTCGCTGATAGGCCTCAAGGCAAAGCGCCGCCCGGTAGGCCTCATCCAAACTTTTTGGCTCTCGTTCGCGAACCTTGAGTGAAAGTTCGCGGTCCCGCATGGCTTCCAAGACAGAGTCCCTGGCGATGATCTGCGTAGTCTCATTGGATGGCACCGGATACGCGAGAACCACAAGTCGCCGAATGTCATGAAGCATATCGCTAAGGCTTTCATCGGCGCGCTGACGTCGGTAGTAGAGCTGCGAACGGAACATCTCGGCCTGGCCTTCCATGCCATACCGCTGTCGCAGACGTCCGACTAGTTCTTCATAGGTTACATCCTGTCGAGCGCCGAAGTCCCATAACAATTGAGTCGCAGTTTTCTCCAGTGCACATCGGAGGAAGTCGATCTTATCCGAGGCCGTCCATCGGTTATGTGTTGCACACACCTCGAATTGCGCCAGGAAAGACTCCAACGATCCTGTTCCGTCGAACTTCCCCGGTTTCATCTGCATCGGTCTCGTCTTCAGAAGGCCCCCGATGCCTTCCAGCAATTTCTGTGGCGACATTTCTTTTTCTGGTCTCTCTCGTCCGCCCAGTTCATCGGAACTCAGGTCACCATCGCGAATGTCCTCCAAAAGACTCCGTTCTGGCGACGCCTCCGTCGTTCGCCGTCTTCTCACGGGAGTTGAAGTGCCCGAGACCGGATCCTCGATGGCCCGTGGTCTTCGTCGAATAATCACCTCCTCGTCTTCCATCGCTTTTCCGGTTTCACGAGGTCGCTGTCGATCAAAACTCGTCGTTTCAATACCACACTTCTGGTGCCAGTGTGGCGAAAATGCAACCGGAAGTACCCCACTTCTGGTTCCAGTGTGGCGAAAATGCACCTCCCAGTACCTCACTTCTTGAGTTAGTGTGGCGGAAATGCTACTCCTCTCTCGCCGGGGTATATCTCTATACCGTATACTTCCAAGGCCAGCCGAGTGGTTAAGAAGGCCCGGGACGTATGTGCGTAGATAAGGCCTCCGATGTCATCGAAGGACTTACGAGTTACCCGCAACTGATCGACAGCAATTCATAAGACCGAATAACGATTGAAGACTTGTATTATATCCACGATAATCAACGCAATAATCGATATTTCCAATTGAAACAAATACACTTGTCGTGTCTAGAAATTATATCCATATATTCCACAGAACGATCGCTTTACAACTCGTAATACGCAATCAAATACCGCAAGAAATATCTCAACGACGACTAATCACCTGCTTCTATATCCACGTTAACTCCAAAGATGCCCCACCGTAGGATAAGAACCGTCGCCGCTCGCAATTTCGGGCTCTCTCACTCTCTCACTGACTGCGACTCTTCTCTTCCGAGGACTGGCGACGACTGCTCTCTGCCGGCAACTCTCTGCGACTGTCTCGACTAATGTCTGCCGGCAACTCTCTGCGACTGTCTGCCACTGTGCGATTCTGTCGCCTTTTATACTTTTCTGAGGGGCCCCAGCGCGCGAAAACCCCTCCCTCCGGGAGTTCATCGTAGGCCACCAGGTCGCATCGACCAAGTCCCCGGCGGGGCTTCAGTGCCCCAGGGATACGCTAAAGGCTAAAGGTCCCTGCCGGTTTTGCGCGCCTCAAACGCTACCCCCCCTCCTTGAGTCCATCAAAGCACTAGGCCGCATCGGCCAAGTCTTCGGCGGGGCATCAGTGCCCCAGGGAGACACTAAAGGGCGTCAAGTCCCTCTGGTTTTGCGCGCCTCAATCGCTACCCCCCCCCTCCTTGAGTCCATCAAAGCACTAGGCCGCATCGGCCAAGTCTTCGGCGGGGCATCAGTGCCCCAGGGATACGCTAAAGGGCGTCGAGGTCCCCCTTGAATTCATCGAAGGGACTAGGCCACATCGGCCAAGTCTTCGGCTGGGCATCAGTGCCCCAGGGATACGCTAAAGAGCGTCGAGGTTCCCCCTTGAATTCATCGAAGGGACTAGGCCACATCGGCCAAGTCTTCGGCTGGGCATCAGTGCCCCAGGGATAAGCGAAAGAGCGTCGAGGTTCCCCCCTGAATTCATCGAAGGGACTAGGCCGCATCGGCCAAGCCTTCGGCTGGGCATCAGTGCCCCAGGGATAAGCGAAAGGCTAGAGGTCCCTGCTGGTTTTGCGCGCCTCAAACGCTACCCCCCCTCCTTGAGTCCGTCGAAGCACTAGGCCGCATCGGCCAAGTCTTCGGCTGGGCATCAGTGCCCCAGGGAGACACTAAAGGGCGTCAAGTCCCTCTGGTTTTGCGCGCCTCAATCGCTACCCCCCCTCCTTGAGTCCGTCGAAGGCACTAGGCCGCATCGGCCAAGTCTTCGGCTGGGCATCAGTGCCCCAGGGAGACCCCAAAGGCGTCAAGACCCCCTTTCCCTTGAATTCGTTGAATTAAATTTTCACTGTATCAGGGTCAGCGATGGAGGCCGATCTTCCCCCCCCAATTTCGCTACATTACGATTACGATTATATCTAATACATAATGATTTTTACGGTCAATGAATCTGATTAATAGATAGCTCTGATCCGATCTAATCAATCAAAATCAATCAATCAAAGCATTTATATAGCGCCTCTTCAAGGAAGCTATCCAGAGGCGCTCCCAGCCCAACCCCGGCGAAAGAGAGCAGTCTTTAGAGCAGAGAAGAAAGCGGTGGATGAGTTTCGAGGAAGAGACCGCAGCTCAGAGGGAAGCCCATTCCAAATTGTGGGTCCAACCACAGAGAAAGCGCGCTGCTGTATAGAAGCGGTGCGTGCCAAAGGAACTGAGAGATCACCACGGGTGGCAGAGCGAAGAGAGCGGTTACCAGGTTGAACAGAGGTACGAGAACAGAGCTCACGCAGATAGAAGGGAGCACAGCCAGACAATGGAGGCAACGCGGTAGACAATGCGTTGCAAGAGTTGTAGCCAGTGGAGGACATCTCGCATATATATTAAGAGACAAGGTCAAATTTATGAATGCGCCCAATCAAGCGCGCAGCGGAACGCAGAACGCGCTCGAGGCAGTTCAGTATGATTTCTATTATTGGGGGGTCCATAGAATAGTGGTAACATCACTGGCGTGAAGAGCAGTAGGTAAGGCCGGATCGCTTCCCGTAACCCTCTCTAAGGTCCACTCAGCCCATCATTCGCGAGATGGCGCGTTGTTAAAATGAGATGCAGGACGTGAAGGGCGCCTGCAGCTTGGATGGCTGCAGTATACAGTTAAAATTCGACTCCTGTAATAACGTAATTGCATGTGATCATCGATCCGTTCATACTGATTTTTAATCATACTGCGTAATTGTCAGTTTGAAAATATTAAACGAAGATTATTATTATTATTTTTATTATTATTTAGGTTGAGGGCAAGGACCTTTCGGTTGAGGGGTTGTCTTTAATTTCATATTAACAGTGCTTTTTTCAGCCGGAACGCGCCGGTACGGCGTTCCGGCACCTTTTTCAGCTACTAAAAAATAATTTATTTATTTTAATAATTAAAACAATAATTTAGTTATTTTAATTTAATTTCAGTGTTTTTGAACTGTTTTCAGTGTTTATTGCGACCCATCCGAACCCCCAATCCAGTTTTTCTCGTGATTTTAGCCCGCCCATAATTGTTGCGTTCCGGCACCTATTGTTCCGTTCCGGAACCTTTTTTTCTAGAAAAAAAGCACTGCATATTAATAATAATAATAATAATCCTGTTCTTTAATTAAGCGCCAGCAAGCGCACTGCACTGTACAGTGAACATTATAGCAGAAACGGCAGCCAAGCAGGGCGCCTTACATACATGTGTAGGCACAGTATAAATAATTAGCCTACAGTAGAAGCACATGATAACAGTTTTACAGGAGTCGAATATAACTGTTTAAGCGGCGGCCACACGGCACCATAATGGCCTACAATTCATTTAACCACCGCTGCCACCTAGCGAGTGGAAGGCTGAATAAACCTTACGGGGTCTACCGGGTTCGATCTCGGTACTCTGAGCTCTTCACGCCAGTGTGTTATCCATTAGGCTTATACTCTACGATAATTGATAATTTATTCTTCTTTATTGACGCTACATCATAACAAAGACGATTAACGTCGCCCTCCTTTTTATCTAGGCCTGGGACAGGCACTATCCGAAAACGGCAGTGGTGGAGTTAAGTTTAAACCACTTAATATCACTTCATGCCACTTACTTTTATAGTAAGTAAGTAAAATCCCACATAGAAGTTTAAAGGTAAGCGGGATGGGTAGCGTTGACCAATTTCATTTTCACGTGTCCAAAGCACGAGTTTTGTTTCGTGTTGAACATTGACCACATCAATTAATTCGACGACAAAGTGGTTGTAAAATAACAACAAGATCTGCTGTTTCTTGAACTGTCTCGGTGAAGGTGGTAGAAATGGCGTCTAAGCTTACCAGCGTCGTGAGGAAAATTGTCGTGTCAGCTGAAGCCCCGAAACCGGTCGGGCCGTACAGGTATAAAAAATATATGTGGTTCCATTAAGTTTAACTTTATTGTGATTGGATCATCGGAGAAAATAAAGTATCGTAAAACGAATGTCGTGTTCGCTGTATACGAGGTCAAACTTATATAGCGCATGGAGTTTTTTCTTCGCCCAAAATTTTCAGAATAACCGGAACACGGAAGGAAGGCCAAGTTCAAGGCCATCGGTGATGTGGTTTCTGCATGGATATAAAATTATATCTGTGGGTTTGAGTGCCAGCCCAAGGTCAGGGTGAGCAGATGTGAAGGTCAAATAACAAGTAATCATGGAACAGTGTAAGATAATGCTGAGTCCAGATGCACTCATATCGGTCAACCAATCAAGTATCATATTAATTTACTTTTCATTTCTGGTGTTTGTTCAGCCAAGCAGTTATAGCTGGCACAAATATGTACATCTCAGGATGCATTGGCATTGATCCAAAGACTAACAACCTTGTGAGTGGAGGCGTAGAACCTGAGGCACACCAGGTATTATGTTATAAGTTTGACATATTGATATTATTAATTATTATGATTACTAGCAGACTTAAACTGCTATATCATATCGCTTAGTTTGCTTGTGCCTTCAACTGTTCTTGTGCTAATTTTGCTGTCTTTTGTATGCATCTTTGCCATTTGTTGTGCCCCCGTGAAGATTACATACTTGCTTAGTTGCTGGTTACTTACTTACTCAGTTACTTAGTTACAATAGTAATATTTTAACATTGTTTTAAGCCAACATACACATGATTCTCAAGAAACTAATAGTATTGCAGGGACAACTATGCTATTATTGTTGCTGTTAGCTTTTATTAACACTAAGTGTATGGGAAGTGTACTTATAATATGCATCATTGCAATTCAAATTCTAACATGTCTTGGTCGAAGAGAGGAATCCTAAATTTAATAGAGCTGTTATTCAATGGTACTGTATATTGTACCATGCTTGGGTGCTCCAAGCCTTGGTTTCCGGCCCACCAAGGAACTTGAATGCACACAACGCACACTTGGACCCAGACGGTATAGGCAGAATTCCACCTGTACTAAACATTGGGTTACACATGGCTTGATGATGAGCCCAACCAAGACTGGGATGGTTGGCAGTTGTAAAAAAAGGCAACTCTTCAGAGAGGAGCATGCCATTGATGATGATTATGATCTAGTCTGCCACTGTGTTATCAGCCAACCTTGTCATAATGCAGATGCTTGGATGTAAGCACCACTGAGGTGTTTTCTTGAGGTGGGACAATACGAAACAAGAGACAATACATATCCTGTACTGTTGGTCACTTAGTGTCAGTGGTACAGTTTAATCAGATGTCTTATTATATGACGATACTTCATCGTTTAAGTACCAGTTAATGACACAGGCATCCCTGCTTTACTATGCCCTGCACTGTTGTTCATTAATGCTATATAAGTATTAAGTATACAGTTTAATTAGATGTGCGTCAACTCCACCACTGCTCGAACTCTGGCAGTGCCAATCCCAAGCCTGGATAAAGGAGGAGCGCAACCAGGGGAATCTATCCCCCTAAGTCATTGGACCAACTTTCCCTCCCTTCACTCCTCTGCCTCTCCCCCCCCTCCTGTAAATGATGTCACATACACTTGCAGATCTCCCCCCTCTATTTCTGGGATGGAGCATTAGGTCCAAGGTTTCTATATTGTAGACGCCTCTGAGGGCAACGCTAATGGTCTTTGCTATCACAGAGTGTCATAATAAAGAAACTACTACTAGCCTAATAGATGTGCCTCAAATTAGATTGGCTGACTGAATGCATAATAAGTTAATAAGTGTTTCAAATAAATAAATTAGTGTTGTTTTGTTTCAGAAGATTGATTGGTGTTTTAGGCTCTGAATAACATGGGAGCAATTCTGAAGGCTGCAGGAGTGGATTTTGGAAATGGTGAGAATTTAGCTAAATTGTTTTATGGAAAAGGAATAGCATCTGATGGAGGCTTCAGTATTCAATGTAGATATGTTCTGTTAAACATTTTAAAGTAAATGGATGTGCAGTTTGACATTTCGGTTACATTTTGCTTTGCCTGGGATCATGTCAGAAACAGTACTTTTTAATTAATGAATGTATGTATGTAGCAGTATATATAAGTACCTTGAGGTTCATGCAACATGTATCAAAGCACTGCAACATGGATATTGAATGCATGAAGATGCAAGTGGAGAGAACTGTATTGAACGATTTGTGGCAGAAGAGTTCAAATTGTCATCAGAGGCTATTTCCTTGTGTCTGTGGACTGTCCTGTTGGATTTCTAGTGGAACGAACACATATTTCAGTTGGCCTGTTGTTTAACACTTTTAAAATGAGCTGCATTGATTTCCCAGTTGCTTTTATTACGTATACGCTTATCGTTAAAGTGTTAATGACATTGACTGATACCTGGTCAAGAGTGGTTCTACAGAAGGTTTCATTTTTGTTTAGATGTGCAAAGTAATTATTTGGAAATGATTTCCATTGCTTTGCTGTCCTAGTCTATGCAGCTGTTCCATTTGAGGTAGAATTATGTTGTGTTTCTTACTTGAATTAGAAATGTTTTACATATGTCTTTCTTACATTATATTACGATTGTTTCACATTTCCTTACATTGTTTTTCCTTCAGTGGTTAAAACAACTGTTCTGTTGGCTGACATAAACGACTGGCCTGCCTTGAACAAAATCTACGAGACCTGTAAGATTTTGCATGTTTTATGTATCTTCAGGAGCATATTGAGAAATAAGGTAAGGTATCGGAAAAGGTAATTGTTCCTTTATTCCGTACCTGTTTCAATATTGTTCTTTTAGAGTTGTGGTCCTGAGCTTGAAGGATATTTTGACTGAAGTGCAAATACAACAACAGCAATCCAGCAACCCAATTAACTTTCCTTACGGATAATAATTATGGATTCACAATGAATACTGTTTATTTTACTTGGGGCTATGTAATATATCAAAACAATACAAATTAGTCAATTGAAAATTTCTGTTGAAAAACTATGAAACTTATCCATGTCCAAAGAATTCTGTTTACTTGTAACGATATTATAGCATATGTTTTATTTTATAACTTCGATATATCTCAGGTATTTATTTTTATTGCTGAATTGTTTTTAGACATGTATTACAGTATATTCTACAGCACACTCACTCGATATTGCAGCATGTTGTATATTGGTAGGTTAGTAATGATAATAAATTTCACAAATTAATAATAATAATATCAGGTCTCATCCTTAAGACTGGGCCTGATTTTCAGACATTTTTCTGCATCTGTATCAGTGCTATCTCAGTTTTAAAAAATTAAGCATTTTAAAATGTCGTTCTGTTATAGATTTCACCAGCCATTATCCAGCAAGAGCTGCTTATGCTGTGAAAGATCTTCCGAAGGTGAGAACTTTAAATTATATCCTTGAGAGTGGCAGGCATTACTTTGACAACTTTTGACCTGAGCAGTAATTTGACAGAATGTAGGGCTCCTACAGTGTCTTTACTAGGATGTTTCTGTCTGTAATTTCATCACATTTTTAGAGTAGGCACCTGTCCTAACAATATGATTAGAACTATTTTGCACAACAAAGACACAGGACAATATTTGCTTTTCAACAGTAGGTTTTCAGATATTTTGCTATCATATGTTTGTCTGAATTTAATTTTTCGTTTGTGTCCTCGTCAGACTAATTCCTAAAACTTGCCAATGGACATCAATGGATGCCATGTATATTAGGATAACGGTTCATCTGATTCAAGTTTTATGTCTCACATTGAAAATTATTATTGTTATTGTTCTTATTACAGACGTTTCCCAATCAGATAAGATTTTCTTTGTTACTCTATTAATGTAGCACCTTGAGAGGTCCTTGAAAGGCATGAGTTAAACGTTGCTCTACTTGCATATATTATTATTAAATTAATTGGATTACAAGGTACAGCAGTGCTTTTGACAAAGCGCTGAATCAACTATCTTATGCATGCTTTTATAAATACAGACATAACGAGTAAAATGGAGTTTTTCCTTTTTGAACAGGGAGCCAAAGTAGAGATCGAGGCAATTGCAGTCGTGGGACAAATCACAGATGAGAACTAAAAATGGCTCGAGAGAAATGCCACTTCTGAAACTTCCTACACAAATTTTCTTAACGATTAACAATTGGAATCGATGTCACTTGTCGATATTTCTAAATTTAGATTTCCCTATCACATTTAAGGCCAGTTCTGGTCTGCCACTAATTCATGCTTGGTAACAACAGACACCAGCATGGATGATTGCCCATAGACAATGGTAATGCATTAGTTGTGGCATGTAGGCAGACTTTCAGTTTATGAAAGTTACATAGTGCTTGGTTGCAGGCCACACTAGATTTGTATATGAGCTTTCTGGTCACTCACTGACTGGTCACAACTGGTTACAGGGTAGTTCCCATATTATTATCAGTATTGTTACATTACAATTACTTTTGATCAGCAGATAAGTTTATGATTGAGTATTCTTGACAGAATTTTACTGGTAAAATTACAATATCCATACTGTTGCATTAATGTTTCAATATTTGTTGAATTTATTGATCCATGCACTGTGCAATATCATAACTGATTATTTAAAGTAAATTAACCACATAATCAATATGTCATAGAACAAAGAAAGTGAACCTTTTTGACAACTTAAGTTTAAATTAAAGTTAATTGAAATGGCAGAATTCAGTATAGTTTAACTATAGAAGCCGAGTCAAAATTTGAAATTGCACATGGCCTTATCGCAATGTTGAGGTCATTCTCACATTGCTGAAATGTCTAGCAATGGCTGACACTACATTGCCAGAACCAGTGTGAAATGTGGCCTATAGCTAGGTATTGAGTGAATAATTTCACTGGCCGAGACTTTGTCCTGAATGAAGTTCAAGTTGCTGTCTCTGCTTGCAATGCTTCCGGGTCACGTTCTCTAAATATACCTGTATGATCTCCTTTACCTGTCTACTTGGGTCATCTTTCGTCACTGTTTTCACTCATCTGACCCAGTGATCCATGTTTTGGGCTATGCCTTCTATGGCATTGATGGTAGTCGGTTAGTGACTTTGAAACAATCTTCCACCTACTATGTGTGTTCAGCTGTCTATAGCGGCAGACTTTCAACTCGCTGCCTTATTTAAAGACTAGCCTATCCCTGGTAGTTGGGTCTCTAACACTGAGGTCACCCTGATAATTGTAATCTCCAAATTTCTAAAGCTACTCCAAAGCCAAGTGCAAAGCACCTGCTTTTTAAAGAGCGATGCATCGTATCAGAGGGTTGTCCATAGATCGATGTCCACTGGAGGTCCGAGTTTGGTTGCATCGAGTAGTTTTGTTCAGTACAAGTCACTATAGATGTTCATTCATTCATTCATTCATTCTGGACATTTATATAGCGCTTCTTCAAGAGACCTACTCAGAGGCGCTCCCAGCCCAGCCACGGCTAAACAGATAGGTCTTGAGTTGTCGTAAGAAAACAGGTGAATTATTTCGGGGGAAGCAGCGTAAGGATATCGGAAGACCATTCCAGGTAGACGGGCCAACAACCGAGAAAGCTCGGCGTTGCCTGACTGCGGAGCGGGTCCGAGGGACCAATAGCTCCCCATTAGTCGCAGAGCGCAAAGCTCTGCGAGAAGCTAAGTCAGAAATCGGGCAGCAGAGTTCAGACAGGTAGGATGGGGCGCTACCAGATAGACACCGCCAAACTAGTGCTGCTATCCTGTAGGAGATGCGCTCAGAGGCAGGAAGCCAATGTAAGACGTCACGCATATAAGCAGAGACTGGGGCATATTTTAGAATGCGACCAATAAGTCTAGCAGCAGAACGAAGGACCCGGTCAAGTCGCCCCATTAGGCCCTTGGAGTGACCAACAAGGACCGAGCAACAGTGGTCAACTCTACCAGTGACAAATGCATGAACTAAGATCACTGCAGCATCATGGGAGAGGGACCTCAGTACAACACGCAACTGCCGGAGCTGATAATAACAGTTCCGAGTGACCAAGTTAACGTGCTGAGAGAGACTAAGCTCTCGATCCAGCGTAACACCTAGGTCACGAACAGTAAGGGAGACCATTACAATATAAGTAGCAGTAACAAGTGCAGCAACCTCCTGGCATAAACATGGTAATTTGAACGTTGTGCTGCAATATGCAATAAATTTGTGTTGGCTGCAGTACAGGCACAAAACCCTAGCTTATTACCAAGCCTGAATTTAAGAACTTAACTCAAATATCTTCTTCTTCTTTCTTCTCTTCCGTCAGTGATCTGACGATGAGGCCTTTACGAAAAAACTTCTCCAAAGTTCTCTATTCTTGATTGTCTCGCCGATTCCGGCTAAGTCGGTGCCTTTCTCCCCTAAGTCCTCCTTGATGTTGTCCATCCAGGTTTTCCTCTGCCCTCCTCTACTTCTCTTCCCCTCCACATGTCCGTGTAATGCAGCATTTGGTAGCCTCTTTTCTCCCATCCTGCTTACTCAAATATAACTCAAATATAGGGCCAAACGGGATGCAGTTGTTAACAGGCAGGGATGATTGAGGAGCAAAATGTACAAAGAAAATCTTCAGTGGCATACAGACTGAATCATTGGCAGAGAACAAAGTTCTCTCTTAGGAGATCTTGGACTTGTTATCAGATTAATAATTCTGTTTGTGCTGTTGAATCCAAGGGCACAATTTCAACTGAGTTTCCATTACTTTTATTTAGGTAAGAATTTCTCGAAAGGAAAACCGCAACACGCAAAAAATAAGGGTAACAAACCGTGTAATATGCTGCATCACGAATTCAATACTAAAGACAACCATTGCCTTGACAAAAATCTTCTCAATATAAATTTTAAACGTTTTTATCAATCCCATACTTCAGACGTAGAAATTCTCTGAATCAAAACAAACCTTATAAATGTAGTGTAGAAATAATTGTCAACTCCCTACCTATCTCGTCAAACAAACATCCAACACAGAAAGAAAGGGCTAAACAGTACTAAGGTAGCTTAAAGTAAGGTAACTACATGTACTCATTTTCCAGACTTCATGTATGTACCTATCAAACCATTATGTAGCACCTTTCAAGAAGCTTACATGCTGTTCACATAGTTATTACACAAATCTAAACAGGTGTGACTTAAGCTAAACAGAGAATGTGTCATTTTAAATGCCTTGATTGACAATATTTCTTGGGGGTGGTAGTCTTGGGCTCAAATACAACCATAACAAAAGAACAATCTATTCCTACACGTATATATATGGGTTCCCGGGCTTAATAACTGTTATACGTAAATCTCTAATTTTTTCAGTCTCTAATTTTTTAAATGCCAGTATTTTGGATTAAAACAAAACCAACAGTAAATAAGACTTCCTTTAATTTTAAGTAAATCCACCCTCCGATCCTAAATAATAGCGTAACAAATAAAAATAATAACTAGACTGTTCTGCACAAAACATCTGCACGTTAGTTAAACAAAATGCTCTTGCTCTCTGTTTCTCCCCCCCCTCCACTCCACCTACATTGATGTGTCTGTGCAGTATAACTGTACTAAATGGATCTAGCATTATGAAAATGCTATATATATATATATATATATATATATATATATATATATATATATATATATATATATATATATATATATATATATATATAATTACTCCCACCAATACACAAAACTGTTCTGATTTTTACACCATACCACATCAGTCCTTATCTGTGCTGAAGAGATCTCCAGCTGATGGTAGTGGAGCAAGTCCACCAGTGACATCTGGAAGAAGCGTAAGATCCGGTAGACTCTGAACATGTGACTTGAGTTCCTTGTGTACAGCATCGACCTTCTCAAGTCGTATCTTGTACTCCTGTAGCTTCGACTCTGACTCAGTCAGCATTGACTTCTGAGCCTGGATATAGTTTCGCAACATCTTTGCAACTCGTTTCCGCTCATGCAGCTCGTCTGAAAGCCGAGCATTGTAGCTCGCAAGCAGGGTACATGCTTCATCCACCGTTTTCGCAAGCGCATCAGCTTCGCCTGTATCCGACAACTTCTCAAGCAGTGAAACGTCAGAAACCTCTGGCGGAAGCGCTGCGATGCGCTCACGAACCGAGGCATCACTAGAAGCCGAATTTTCCAGATCGTTTAGTGCCTTGATGAGCTCATCTGCAGATGGCGGTTCGCCTGGACCATCCTGCATCTCGAGTTCAATTTCTTCTCGTAGTGAAAGTTCGACCTTCTTCTTCTTTTTCTGTGGCTGCTCCGCGCTCTTCTTCGACGTTTCTGCCTGTCTCTTTTCTGGTTGTTTCTTTTCCTCGACCGGCGGGGTTTCGTTCTTCCCTTTGCGCGGATCTTTTCCCTTTTTCGTGGACGTCGATTCGCCAGCCATGTGCTTTTTGACCTTTTCCACGAAGTCAACGTCGAAAACGCCACGCTCAGCCCAAATATTTAATATTCGCTCCATCGAACCCTTCGTCTTTTCGTCGGCATCTTTTCCAGCCTCTCTGTACCCGTCTGGCAAGACTAATCTGAAATCTCTGCTAAACTCCGGACCCTTTTTCTTACTGTTCTGTATAACGTCGTTAGCCAGATAGAGGAACGTGAGTTTTTTCAGACCGCGTGCCTTTCGCAGTTCATTAATCCAGACATCGACTATAGTTCTCGAATGCTTTCTATGATGAATCAACCAAAGTGATAAAGTCTGTATGCTCTGCTGCGAATTATTTAAATCCGCGAGTTTTTTCACAAAGTTTTCTTCGCTGAACGAAGCCATTTTCTATCAAAACACAGTACCTAGATGTACACCGCTTGTAGTCTGGTACCCTGTTTCGCGTAACCAACCACTCATACAAAACAGCTACAATACAACTATAGCGCTATACAACTTTTATATTAACTATTGTACTGAATATTTAAAGCGCTACAGTAATCGTAATCGTAATCTCCAAACTTCTAAAGCGCCACTCGAAGGCCAAGCGCTGGGCACCAGCCTATTCACGAGCGCTACGTCAGATCAGAGGGGGTTCCAGAGAGTAGTCCGAGAGATGTCCGAGTCCGGTTTCCAGAAGACCAAACCAAATCAGAGGGGTTTTCCAGAGAGTAGTCCAAAAGAGGTCAAGTCCGATTTCCAGGAGGCCAAACCAAATCAAAGGGGGTTTCCAGAGAGTAGTCCAAAAGAGGTCCAAGTCCGATTTCCAGGGTACCAGTACTACCAGATCTGGAGAGGCAGAGCAGCTGTTAAGGCGAGTGTCGTTTACGGCGAGAGTAATAAGTTGGAAGGCGGAGGATCAGATGAGTCAGGGTAGGAGTATTTGAAAAGGTGAGACTTCAGTTTTGAGTGGAAAGCCCGGGGGGTGACAGATAGAGGAACATGAGGAGGAGGAGGAGGATGAAGGACGGGTTGCAATGATGATGGAGGCACTGAGAAACTGCGGAATTTAGAGGGGAGATCATTCCAGAGGCGTTGTGCTGTGATGGATATGGCTCTGTTGGAGAACTTGATGTGAGTAGTGACTGGGGGTCGAGAAAGACTGAGATAGGACGATGATCGGGTGGAGCTGGTTGTCTGAATGGTGAAGAGATCACGAAGGTACTTGAGACTTGCTGATGGCTGACAGGCAAAGTAAGTAAGTAAGTAGCCTTTATTTGCATATGACAAGCGCACAAGTAAAGTTTCTGTGGAGTGGTGTTTAGTGAAGCCAGATTGGTGGGGTTAAGAATTGAATTCGAAGAGAGGTAGTCATTTAGCCGAGAAAGGACAATTCGTTCAATTAATTTTGATAGAAAGGAAAGATTGGAGATTGGGCGCTAGTTGGATAGGTTTTCCTTGTCAATGTGTGCTTTTTTGAGAAGGGGAGTGACAATAGAATCAATCAATCAATCAATCAATCAATCAGTCAGTCAGTCAGTCAGTCAGTCAGTCAATCAATCAATCATGTATGCATTTTTTAATTTCCTCAACAGAGTAATTGATTTTGATTTCAGTCAAATTTGTTTGACACCAGTTTGTAAAATACGGGTAAAATGTTCAACCCCCAGTCTTTTTTCTACAATTCCCACACTGGTTTGAACTTGTCGAAACACACAAGGCCTACGCCTTTTTGGCATGCTTTGGCTCACTACTTGCTATGTAACTGGATGGGAATGCCTTTTGGTTTTGTTGCATTGAATTATAATTATTATACACGGTCATCTGAAGAGGAAGGAATTGAAGCACAGATATCTGGAGTGTGAGGAATGAAACTGAAATCAACAGCTTGTTTTTAAATGTCAAGAAATGAACGTCTTTAAAACGCATTGCTAGGTAGCAGGCATTGTGACTTTTAAGATCTTTAACTGTTTTACTGGTGTAGCAGAGGAAGCTATATTCTCGTTTCCAGATGTTGGTCCACACGTAACTTAAATCCTTCAAAATCCGAGTTCAACTCTAGGAAATATATGAATGTTCAAGGTTTGGACATCAAAAGAAAACGACCAATATAGTATAAAAACGTGTTCTGATGAGCTGGCATGACTTTAAAGAAATTATTACTATTAAATGATTAATTAATAAAGATGTCTGTAACAGTGTTCCTCATAGGTGATCTGAAGCTCTGCTTCTGTTAGCCGGTCAGTACTGACATACTTAATGTGTTTTGATGGTCTGGAGTAAACATATGGAGTAATACCCTCACGTGCCTTGCTAATAAAAAAACAAACCTCTTTTGAATTTAAACTATACATTATAAACCCACAAATGCAATAATTTTTACTAAGGTACTGAACTGTAATACAAGATTTTAAACTCATTTCGAATGTAACAAGTTCTCCAAACTCAAGAGGAAAATGGTTTAATTTTCATTGTTGAATACCAGGAAATAAATAACAAATTTAGCTATATCAGATAATAAATGTTATCCAACATATTAAGAAAATAATATCTATGAAAGCAAAATACAATGAAATAATACCCAAGAAAGCAATAACTAATCTGACCATAAAATAACACTACATCTCAATTACCAGTCAATATTTACTTTGATTTAAATTTAAAATGTACCCTACCAGTTTATTGTAATTAAGTGTAATAGAAAATATATTTTGTTAACATTTTCTTCACCATTCTACCAATTAAACTACAACAAATAGCAAAATAGCAAGCAATTATACTGAATAACTATTGTGCACAGTAAAAGCAATTCCATGAACACAGTATACAACCGCAGAGGTAAAAAACACATTATCTGGATATGGTGAAACATTACATAAAGGGACAAAACTTCTGATGTCTTCACAAAAGTTGAAGTATATAATCACAAATAACATCGCATGACAAAAACTCTAATCAAATATTGCATAATAAAGCATATGAAATGCTGTCATGCAATATTAAATATATAATATACTGATATTATATATCTTTAACATAAAAATCAGAGTACTATTATGACTAAACTTACATCAATGGATGAAACACTGCTAAGCATTGACCTAGGGTAGTCAAACCTACACGGACAAGTGTATGGGGTGCAGATAAGTTAAAATAAGGTTTACATAAGGAAAGGGTAAGGACAGGAAAGTTTGGAAAACTCAATAGCAGGCAAGGAAAAAGTAGGCCTAAACAGTGCCTAAAATACTTGGAAATGTCAGCTGCACACTCTTTCTCAAACTGTCAAACTGTAATAGAACTGGCAAGTAAAATTTCAGGCATTGGAATGAAATCGTGTGTAGCTGACTTGAGCAAAGCTCTCAAAAATTCATACTAACCACTGCACACCTCAGACAAGGCAACTGCACACTTTGCATCAGAAAACACACTCTTTTAGGTCCTGGGCCTAAAGACACCAGACTTGTCCTCGAGACCGAGGTCTTGGTCTCGAGTGCACTCGAGTTCGTTTTTAAAAGTCTTGGTCTTGGTCTTGAGACCAAAAGTCTTGGTCTTGAGGTTCAAGGTCTTGGTCTTGAGGGTCAAAGTCTTTGTCTCGCAAGACCAAGACCAAGACCAAGACCGGCTGTAAATATGAACAGTCATTTAACAAAACTCAAGAATTTACAAACTTATCAAACCTGTTTGCATCATAACCTACAACAAATACCTACGGACGGATGCAAGTCTTGTTGGTCAGAAAAACCCATCGGCAGCAGCAACTAAGTTATGCTGTATATGGAAGCCCTGCCGAGACTTGTTTCTGATAAACCATGGGAGGATTTAAAAAAGGCTCACGATTTGTACATTTACATCCAGTGCTTGAAAAGTCAGTATTTGTGCCAGCGACTTCAGCACCTAGCTATGGAAAGTATTTTTTCACATGGCGGAATTTTTATGAGGCCCACCAGGCACATCTTGGTCAGACATTTCTGAGCGAACTGTTTTTTTTATATAAAATGCAAAAGGCATTTGGAATAACATTTTGCATGAAGGACTTTTGTAAATACGAATTCGGAATTCTCTGCAGTCTGTATTTAAAGTTAATTTGCTTGAATAAAATAAACGACTCACGTTTTCATTAAAATATCGACTCCACAATGTTTTGTGTAAGGAAAAGAAGTCTTGGCTTGAATGAGATTTTTTTGGGTCTTGGTCTTGAGGTTCAAAGTCTTGGTCTTGGTCTTGAGGCTCAAAGTCTTGGTCTTGGTCTCGAGGTTCAAGGTCTTGGTCTCGAGGTTCAAAGTCTTGGTCTTGGTCTTGAGGTTTAAGGTCTTGACAACAAGACTGAAAGACACAGGAGTAAATGAAAGATAGTATAAAAACGAAAGCTCAAGAAAGAGGAACAATGTGAAAGAAAGGAAGAATATAAAGGTGAAGTGGTAAAAGGAAAGAGGTAATACTAACATTTAAATGACATACAAATCACCATCTACGTACCGCTACCACATAGCAGATACCATCGGCTACTTGTCTTTTGTTACATCACCATACACGTTGCAAACTTACCTTTTTCTGCCTTATTACATCTGCTAACAGTGAAGAGGTTTAATCCATTAGATGGAACACAGTATGCACAAGTACTCACAAACACATAAATGCCATATGGCACTACCATAGGCGTAGACTCGGGGGGGGGCAGCCGGGGCACGTGCCCCCAATAATTGAGGAGCCGGGGCAATGCCCCCCAAAAATCGAGAGGAGAATTTCTTCAAAAATTAAAATATTATGTTTCAATATAGACAAATTTCTTCAGAAACAGAAAAACAGAGACACAGAACTGAAATGCTATCAGAAATTCATAATGAAAACAAAGATTTATTTTTATCTTCAATTTCTTCAATATGAAACAAATTTACATGTAAACAAATCGCCCCATTTCATACACAATAACGCAACACCGGAAGTCTCTGCTGACTGTCCCGACCAGAGGTGAAAAAAGTTTTTTTGGGATTTTGGTTTTAAACAAAAATAAGGAAAAGAAAACCTTAAAATTTGTTTTTTGTTTGTTTAAAAAAAATAAATTTCTTATTTTTTAAAAGTTATCTTAATAACATTGATTTAATGATTTTTAATTTTCAGAAATCGCAACTGAATTAAATTGAGTTGGAGCTCTTGTTCATGCCATTTTTCATGATTTTTATGATCCGAAAATCTTAAAAACAACAAAAACTGTAAAAACAAAACAACGAAAAAAAACAACAACAAAAAAAAACTTTTCATCTGGAAGAAACTTGTTTTTTTGCCCCTCTGGTCCAGACCCCTTGCCCCCCCAATATTTTAGTCAAGTTTACGCCAGTGGGCACTACTGACACAAACCTTTACGCACATACACAATTTGAAAGTATACTAAATTCATGAAGTATGCCAAATATACTAAATATAAAAAAGTGCACAAAGTAAACACAGTGTACTCAGTATACATAGTACACCACAAAAAAGGCAAAAATTATACAAAATATACTACGCATACCAAGTATACTAAGGTCATAATTATACCACCTTTAAAAACGCTTAAAATTTAACTTATAAAAACAGAAAAATTAATCCTATAAATTTGGGAACAAACTCAAAGACAGCACATTGCACATTCAGGTACACAACATATAAGTATATACAGAAACGCCTTTGTAATGCTAGATTTAAATTCGGATGCCGTATCAAATACCACATTATAGCAAGGTTGTGCCATAGTGCTATCGGATTTCAAAGCTGATTTAAATTTTGGAGCCAAGTCTAATTTAATCTAATCATGACTTATGTAGCGCCAATATCATAATAACAAGGCATTAATCGATCGCCATTTCAAGTGAAACCATATTCAAATCCATACGAGAATCCCGGTCAAAATCTGAACGTCCCCCTAAAATCCCCCCCGATGAGTCATATCAGAATTTGAGTTACAATGAATCAACAGTGTGTGTAACAACAAGGTTCTCATGCAAGTGCTTACAATTACAAAGTTAAAAACAAATAATTGGCACAAATATAAAGCAAGAATTACTAAGCGTTAGTCTTGAAACAGTCTTCAATTGCATACATGTGTGGTTTCACCTGAATCTCTTCCGCATATATTTTCAACCCACCGTAAGAAAGATCAGTCAGATAGCTAAGTGTACAGCACGTCTTAAAGACAATTAAAAGTAGCTATATTAGAGTTTCAATACACATACACATACCTACACCAAACATACAGACATTGTAACTGTATATTGGTACATACTTACATGCATCATAAGTATGAATGTATGTACTATGTACATACATAAAAACTATACATACACTGAAGCCTCAAAATGCCACCCTTGAAAAAGGCCTTACCGAGTGCACAATATGGCATTGCTACATAAGGACAAGGTCACATTCTAAAGATTACGGATCCCTGTTTTCAATCACATCATCTAAGACAGGCTTGTCCAACCCACGGCCCGCGGGCCAGAATCCGGCCCTCTTAGGGCCTCTATCCGGCCCTCTGACGCATTTAAAGTTATTAAAAATTACAGCGTACTTTCATAATTTCCCAACAGTCTTCAGTGAAAGGAATTGCTTTCCAACATCAAATTTGAGTCTGTTCGTGCATTCACCCTGAAACTGGATCTTCTTAATAAATAAATGGCTCAGTTGACCTTGCTGACCAAACTAACTGAGGAATTCAATAGGAAGTTTGATTATTTCAAGAGACATTCTGATGAGATGACAATCTTTGGAAATCCATTCTAAATCGATCCTTCCACTGCCCCAGATGCATTTCAATTAGAAATCAATGACATTCAGAGCCAGAGTGATTTAAAGTTGGCCTTTCTCAAAATGACTTACTTACTTTATAGGCCAAGTACAGCAGGTTTCTGCAGAAACATTTCTAAATTTTTCAGAGGAAGTATTGGTATTAGCTACTGCTGTGAGCAGTTGTTTAAAAAAATGAAACATGTTAAGAGTAAATCCAGAGCTCTCCTTTCAGATGAACATTTATCTGGAATATTTAGAGTAGCAACTTCGTCAGTTGGAGCAGATAGAGATTGCGTGTGCAAGCAAAGATAATGTCAGACCTGTCACTAAATCTGGATCTGTACAAGAATAATGGAGAAATACACCACTTTACATATAGTATATACATTGGATTTTTGTGTCTTCTTGTGTTAGTTCTTGTGTTAGTACGTATTTGTCGCTTTTCTTTTTGGCCCTCTAACTTTCCCCTAACCTTGTCATATGGCCCCCGACCCAAAAAGGTTGGACAAGCCTGATCTAAGATGATGCATTATAAGAAAGCTCAACTACTTTAGTTCAAACATACACACGTAAATAATCATTATATATACATGTATATATACACATGTGTATCTATGATGTTAACAAGTATACGTAAATTTGATATGCAAAGGCAAAACACAAATGTTTATATGCACAAGTGCACATATTTACATTGGTCAATCGAGTGTAAGTGGTCAGTATGTGTATGCATGGCTAAGAGCAAGGCACAGATTGTTAACACTTTAATGATGAGCATCCACTAAAATGTATGGTAAACTAATCCCTCTCGTTGTTAAAGTGTTAAAGGGTTAAAGACAAGGGTCTTGAAATTTAAAACTCTGCAGACTTTGAAACGAATCACTTGTTATGATTATTAAATTGGAATGTTGCAGAAACAATAAAACTTCATATAACTCAGATTTGAATTTACGTTAAATGCAGACTTAACTTGAACTTTGCAGACTCTTCTAAAATTGCCACATATTTGATCATCTGTAACACTGCAGTCTTGAATCTGACTTGAGAAAATCAATTAAATTTGCAAAGCTGAACTCATCTTAGACCACGATCAGTTGAAATCTTCAGAATGATACTTCAACTGTTAAACAATTGTAAGTCGTTATTATTAATATTTAAAAAATGCCTATACCAGCTGCAATAATATTACCTGGAACCTCTTTATAATGCTGTCTTTGAAAGCCCAATAGTGTTGTGTTCAATAACAGGCTTATTATACCATATTATAAAAACCCTCCATTAAAACAAGGTATACGTTTTAAAGTTAAATTAAATTTGGGATATATTTGTTCCTGGCCAAGTCATATCATAATGTATGTTGTAGTGATACATAAATAAAGTTCAACTGCAACTGAAACAAAAATTAAAATAAACTTTAAAAGGTATGGGAGTAATAATATATCAGAATCCTGTTCCAGTGCAAGAATTGACATGGCTATAAAAAGTGCACTACAAATGAGGCTCCAGTGTTCTAGTCCCAGAACATGACAACTAAGAATAAAGTAATCTGATGAACACAACATGGATTTTCTCAAAGTTTTACAGAAACAGATAATAAAAAATTACAAAAATACTTTGTGCAGTCATTCTTTAAAACCTTCACTGTCTCTGCTGTGCACACACAATCCCACATACATTTAAAAATCAAACAAACAATGAAAAAATAATAATAACAATATCGACAATAATAAGTGGCTTTAAGACATACTTATAAGGCACTATAAAAATGTTCAGTTACATACAAGTAGACATAAAACACAGAGTGGACTTGTTTAAGTGCTCCTGTTTTATGTGCCATGCTGCTTAATGTGAGTTGGTGTTATGTCTCTCAAAACTATGGACTTAACAAAGCATACTGGTTAAAGCACCATACATGAACTGGAGTGTAGTGCTAAATATTGATTTTTTCAGCATTATCTCTTTTAAATATGGCCTGATTTCCACATTGTATCATAAGGAATGTCCTCTGATGACTTTGCGCTAATGAATCCACACTGTAATGTAATAACTACTTAAATTACCATACGTCGTAATTACATGTCTGACATGTCATAGCATGGTCGATGCTTTAAAGAAGTTTTTAAAGGCATCATGTAACTGCTTTGGTACATACATAGCATCATACAAAATTTTCTGTAAATAATTTTTTTAAATCAGCTGCAATTTCACAGATTTGAAATGTCACAGAAATAAATCAGATTTTTTTCAGAATTTTTTGATTGTAAGTGAATTTTTTCACAAATGAATAACAAAATTTTATGACTGTATAAGAATTTTGCAGATATGGACTAAAATTACATTAATTCCATTATTACAGATTTGAATAAAACATTTGACTTTGAAGTGGAATGTACAAATGCAAATTGGAATTTTGAATATTTTAATCATTGCTCTGCTGAACTGAATAAGTTGGACTTGTGTTGAGGAAATTTACGAAATATTTTTGCAAACTTCATTTATTGAAATTTGAACTGATTTATTGACTGAACATCAGCACCATGTTAATACAAATAACAGAACTCAGAAAAGCTATTCACAGTGATTGGTGTGCGAGTTAATGCATAGGTTGGATGGGCCAAAGTACAACTTAGGCAATGGAAGAATTTGTACATGTAAAATGTTTATAGAGTTGAAATGGAATTTGGTAGAAATAAATTAGAGAATTCTGTATATTTGAATTCAGTTTGTAAACTTTATTTATACTTCTACAGCTCTGAATTAAAACATTGCAGACCATAATATGATTTTCACAAAATAATCCAAATTTACATCAGAAATAGAAATAAATTTAACTCACTCACTGTTTAAGTGAAATCACATTTTTTAATAAAACCATATGCAGTCAGTTTTAGATAACATGAAATGCAGCTGCCAAATTTAAATCATTCACACACAAAAGTCTCACAAAAGTTTCACATTAAAGTCACTCTACAAGAACGTGAATCACACTAAAGTAAACTCAGCTGTTTGGATTTTCATCGTTATAAAGCAAAAGCAGTTTGAAAATCACAAGTAAAATCCTGCAGATACAAAAGGCAAATCTTTACCAGCATCCAGTGCTAATAAGCGACCTTGAATTGTCATGTAAGAATATACGATACAAGACAGTCCAATGTTAGATATGAAGGCACAAGCGATGCGATACAACATAATAATCCATAATCATGGTTGGTGAAACCTAAAAACAAACAAGCATACATTTAAAATAACAACAACAAAATTATCTTACAAGGTGTTATGTAAATGATTATCTTAAAAGGTTTTATGTAAATGTCAGTTACTGCACATTACATAAGTGTTAGTACCAATAATGATACTATCATAACTACTTAAACTACCCAGTGATAACCAGGTTGTCCAAAAGAGGTCAAATGCTGAATTTGAGATACATCTTTGTCTGAATTAGAGTAGTAGTCCCTTCCTCCAACCCAAAGTGGAAGCCATGGGTATGAAGCAAAAACGACTTCATTTCCTTAGCTGTAAATTGTGATGTGGTCGGAGTTCATACCACAATGTACGGGCAAGTTTACTAGGGATGCAAGTGAAGCACTTTTCATGCAAAAATAGATTTCCTATTACAAGAAAGTTCCCATATATTCGAGTCTTCATCTGAATTACCTTGTAAATTGTCGGCTTTGTTCGTGGACTTCCATTTCTGAGCCCTTGTATTCATTCAGTTCCTTACGAATGGCAGCCTAGACGAAATTAGCAAAATGGAGTTTCGAGAAAAAGTTACAGAAATGTAAAACAAAATTGAGGAAAATCATGTTGAATTAATTATTTTTATTTCTGTAGTCATACAGCACCAATATCGAACATAATGACAAAGCATCAGTAGATGCTGCAAGGAAATATTGTATGTTAAGAACTTCCTCAGCTTGCCTCACACTCACGTTGTAATGCCAGTGGAAGGATCTTGAATTTCTTATATTCATGTTGATTGTTTCTTTCCCATTTGTCTGGACTTGACATGTGGGTGGAGCTCAGCTGGTGCATTAAACCAGTGGTTTGCAGCTAGTTGTCATGCCCTGACTGCTGCCTTGCCAATGTGGCAGTTTTTTCCATTGAGTGATGGGTACATGATGTCTCAGTGACCTCAAACACTATTTTACACCTACTCACTGAACAGAAGACCTAGAACCTCTTAGAATGAGTTCCTCTGACCCTCCCACAGAACAGAGTGATCTTGAGTCTTCAATCTACAGGTCTTACCTTATCTTGTGGTGTAAGCTTCAACCAGGGTTTCTCGCCCTTTCGGTCATAGATCTCGGCTTCCGTTACTTCCACATAGTCATTGAATTTGATGATCTGTCGGTCTTTAAGCTCTCCAACGGTTGGACGAAAACTCAGCTACAATGCATCAAATTTACATAAATTAATCTTATAATAATCACACCAATTAATCAGTTTGACACCGAACTTTAAGCTTCACCAGATCCACAAGTGAAAGGCCTTATCATCAACAGTCAGCAACCCTGTAAAGTCATATGTAATATAACATGAAATATATAATGTAATATGTAAATGTAATGGAATAGTGTTGTCCTATGAAATGTAAATTATAAACTACTGCAATATGCAAGACAATATATTGCATAATATGAAATGTAAAGACAATGATATGATGTGTGATCATGTGTCACATGTGAAATGTAATTACAATGTATTATGCAACATGATGTGTCAAACAATGTAACATGCAACATCCGACATGTAATGTGACACATAATGCAATATGCAATGTACCTTTCGTAGAAGGGTACGTTTTATCTCTTCCCGGCTCTTCCTAAGCTCCTCTGGCGTCTGCTCTGTTAGAAAAAACATTGTAACAGTAAGTAGATGTTCATAATGCTAAAATAAATATATATAAAAAAAACAGTGAAATAACCATTCACCATTCTGAGGAATTATATTAAACTTGGGTGATAAATAATAATAATTATGACCCGTGACCTTTTTCAAATCGTGAAGGATTATTTATACTCTGGGGGATAAAAATAATAATAACCGATGTAAAATCGGAAATAATAAATGAGCTCCTCAAAGAAATTAAAGCAAAAACAAAGGTGTTGCTCAGTCAATTGGCTGTAGTGAATACTGGGTTATAGTTTTTAAAACTAGCAATATCTAATCTAATCTACTCAAATCTAGTGCCTTCTATAATGTCATTCACAATCCAGAATGAAAATGATAGTTGACAAAAGGAGTTTTAAATATTGACCTGTACGACATTACTGAGAAGCACAGAACTTAGCAGCGTATTCCAAAGCTCTGAACCATCCACCAGGAATACCCGAGAGCCCAACACTTTTCCAGTGTGATCCACAGCATAGTATTGAATGATCGATTATAATTATAATTGCAAGAGAATTATCCAAAATCTAGCTAACTTCTACAATGACAGAAACTATAGCATTACTGAGAAGAATATGCTTTTCTTCAAGTTCTTTTGCTGTCGGCCGCAAACTGAGTCGTCTGCAAAAATCCACAAATAACCAACTATATTCATTCACTAAATTCTTTTAAATAAATTCATTCAATAAATTCATAGTGCCTGTCAAGATATCTACAGTACTAAAAAGCACTCTCAGCCCAGCTTCACATAAAGAATCGTCTTCAAGCATCTAAGCCCAGCCTTGCATGGAGAAGCGTCTTCAAGTGTCCCAGCCTACCAGAGAACAGTCTTTATGCACCCCAGCCCAGCCTAGTATAATAGAGAACAGTTTTTGCATCCCAGTATTAAATTATTTCAATATTCAACATCAGCCAATTAATATTCTGGTATACCAATTGCTCAACTAATTTACAAAACATAATCATGTAGTAAATGTTGTCAGACATATTTTTAAGCAGTCTAGTAAGACGCAATTGAAGAAATTTCCTGGTGCCAACAGTTACTTTTAGTGGCAAAAACATGTCAGATTCCGATTAAACTGCTAAAGTGCCAATGCTGAAGTTCAAAGCTCAGAGGTTACCACAAAGTATTTCTGACTCTAGATATTTTGCATATTGTGTTATTCTATATAAGGCACAGATTGGAAGGCGAGACAGTTATATTTTAAAGTTTTATTTCTTGCACCTATGCTAAGGCCACCCTACTGTATGTGTTATGACCTTAATATAGTGCATTCAAGAACCTCTAAAAGGCAATGCAAACATGGCTGTTTAGCCAATCTATAAACATGTGTGCTACAAGGTGTTTAAAGACATGGTTCCAGTATATGTATAAAATTCATCATGCCTGTTCAGATGAACTCCGATTATCTGTTTTCGATCCGTCTGAGTGTCTGGATCATGCGTCTCGGCACTTGGAGGATCAACACGGGTACTGAGGAACTTGGCAAGGCTGTCATTTCGCGCCACTTTGGCTTGTAACATTTCTACACAAAGTTCACAAAATTATCTTAACTTAGATGTTATATGCAAGCAAGTGAGTTCAGCTGATATCATGAAGTTTTCAGTTTCAGTTCAGGGTATTTGACAGTGTAATGGTTGCCAGGATGAGGTTGGCGGTTCAAATCCATGCCAGGACAGAAACATGTTTCAAGACTTCTTCTCCCCTTGCTTCCCCTAACAATATTGGCTATTCCCCTAGATACAAAATGAGAACTGCAAGAAAATTCACCACGTTTCAGTTATGCTAAGCAAATGTAGAATGATATTTACTTTACCCCAAATTTGGGGTATGTTAATTCCAGCCTGCTTGTTGATGCCTTGGGCACTCAACAGACTCTATCAATTGAGACCCAAAATGTAAATAGTGTGCCTATGGACTGGGTTGACCTGGGGAAAGCGAGCGAGTGACAGCAGAGGACTTTGGAAAGGCAGGAAGGCTGACAGTTTAGTCAGCTGAGTAAGGACTGCAATTGGTCAGTCAGAGATATGATTGGCTGCGATGAAACCTAACTTGGCCATCAAGTTTGAGGAACAATATTGCAGTAGTTTAAGTGGATGTGTAAAGTGAAGGATGAACAGGATTTGATATATTTGTGCATAAAGCATTCAAATAATAGATTAATATCACAATGGTTAAGCTGCATGGGACTCAGCATATGAACAACTCAGGAATCGCCATGATAATGATGCTTATTTCCATAAGCCATAGAGCCTTCTACCTAAGCATTGGATATTCCAAGTTATAGCAATGATGGAATCTACCAAATAAAATCAGGCATAATAACTAATTAACTACACTAGTTAATTTGTGCCAAATAAGTAGAGTAAGGATTTTGTGTCATATAGTTTTGAACTGATTAATAATTTCATACACTTTTTCACAAGATTTATTAATAATATTACTCCTCTTGATGTAATTTGTATTTAACTTTCCATACTGATTAAGGATATGCATAACACAATAGAAGTTAGATTGATGGCTAGAAGTCAAAGAAATAGTGAATACAAAAGGAGCAACAGCATTCTGCTGGAATGCTTTAAACCTACGAAACAGAGTCAAAACATTAATGAAGGCAATGACTCACTCTGCTGTTCTGTTAATCTGAAGTCATCCTCATCAGAGTCATCAGTGTCGACATTGTCGTAGTCGGGTGTGTCATTGATTTGACGGATTTCGACTGCCTGCAACTGTGTTGTTATCCTACAGATATCAGAATATCAAGATTGCAACAGAAATATTTTCAACAAAATTAGATAACAGAATTAAAGAGAATTAAATGCCAGCAGGGCAGAAATTCGTTCCAAAACTTCAGCTGCACTTGCACCCCGAGTCAACTCAGCTATAACGAGTACAATGACCATGCACTGTCACTGGGGAAGATCAGGTGGCAAGGGAGAGAGCTGGCTCTCCTTAACCTTATATGCTGAGGCTGAGAAAAATGAAGTCGCTAACACTTCACACCTATCTGTACATCACTGTATTATTACAGTCAGAACAAATGAATACTGGAACGTGCTGTGGTAGAAATTAATGTTTCTCATGTAACATTCGGAAGCCACGATGACAGTGTTATAACAGAATTCAAGTTATATCAGAATGCATTATAACAGGTCCATGGTGTATGTAAATTACTTTTTACATCTAAGTAACTCAGTCCTATAATATCGACATCCTAATTTAGAAAACATCATATCATTAAATCATTGTTATTGTTATCATCAGCAACTGTTCAATTATGTGGAAATAATAAAGATTATCATTTCATTAATAATAATAAATACTACCATAATAAAAAATAAAATTATGTAACTAGTGTTTTGGCAGAAATAATTGCTGAAACTCAATATCAAAAACAAAACTGTCCCAGGTCAAGAAAACTAATAAATGTTACCATCAGTGTAGACTATGTAGTGATTGGCGAAAAGACTGACTCATAACTGGAACACAACTTATTTGATGCAGGCTGGTGCAGTGATAATAATAATAATAACCAGTAATAATAATAATAATAAAATTAACCCTTACATCATAGTAGTATAGTAATGGCAGAAAAATTACAGCTTACGCCAATGCATTTGACTGTTGTACTCCAATCCTCCCATTCACTGAACTACTTTGACGGTCACCCTGAGTACCTAACTGACCACCAGAAACCCCGAATCGTCCACTCGCTCTGTCGTCCGTTGACCAGTTACAATTCGGATCCACATTTGAAACACGCACATCCTTCAGTTGCCTAGGAGCCCACGACGTTTTGTTCTTGAGGGCACTCCTTGTCGGACGCTTGTTCAGATCTGGATTGCTTGCCGGAATTTCTTGGTAAGCTCCTACTGGAACGGCAGGAAGCGATGACTCCGGGGGATTACTTCCGGGTCTTGTTCCGCTCGTCCGGATTCCAAAGGTTCCTGTTCCACCAGCTGAATAACTGAATTGCGAACCTACATTTTGTGGCAAGACATAGGGTGGTGGCAATGGCTGTCTTGAATCCGAAGTTGCTGTCAGCATAAAATACATAAACTAACATGTACATCAGTTTCAGTAAACATGGACATAAATTCAATTAACAGCAGATTGCAAACTGTACCAACCAACAATCTAATCATCTAGGAATTACAGGCAGCATACATCAAAACGAATTAACATGAATTACCATAAAAACAATTTGAATAAAATAAAGAGGATATAAAAAAAGCAAAGTTCTACTAAAGAAAAACTCCCTTTCTCTTCCTTTCTGTCTCTCTTTTTTGCCAGAGGTTTGACTCAATTCTGTTGCAATGCCTTCCTTATTTTCTATGCTCCATCTCTGCTACATTACATTACCTTGCACTACCAGCATATTAAACTGACAAATTATGACTGGTAACCAACCAGAAATCCTTTGAACACTTTGAGTATATGAGCAGCTCTGGGGAATTCCTGCACTCTGTGTAATTACAGAACTGTGGGGAATCTCAGAACTTTGGCGAATTTCAACACTTTTTCCGATTCCAAAACCTTGGGAAATTTCAGGTGTCGAGTTCTGCATAACCTGCGGCGTAACAATAGACACTGTTTTTGGCCTGTCATCCTTTGAGCCGAGACATTCGATGGTCGAGGCATTTGAGTTTGCTGCTAAATAAAGACACACACACACACATACAAGTGTGGCATGGTTTTCTATTTACAGTATGAACATACAGGTATCTATTTATCTAGACACAATATTACAGTGCCTTTACATCCCTCTCACAAGCACTGCAATCACTACAACTTTTACATGAATACATCTTATAATGTAACAGAAGTATATGTTTTTGGACGGTTAACTCCAAAAATCAACCACAGCAGAGTGGTTGGCCCACAGCTTCAAAATAGGTTGCTATACGCATAACCAACTTCTGCTGGCTTGTATTCCTTCCGCATTTCGTTCCATCTTGTGCAAGGTTACGAGCATTTCTCAAATGATGTATGTTTGGTATGTACTGTACAAGTATTTGGCAGTGGCTTGGTCCTGTGGATATCATTCATAAATGAAGTTAAACAGGGCCTAGCAGTGTTAATACTTGGATGGGTAACTGATCATGGGTCATTCCAGTCCAACTCAACCTATTCCTCCCACCCAAAGAACTCGATAGAGGGTAAAGCCAAAATATTTTCTGTAAAAATTCATAAACAGGACATAGATGAGTGACAGCTATCATCTGACATGGCCACAACATGACGATGTGCAGTGGGTTCCATTCCATCATGTCTTTGTATTAAGATAATGCCTAGAACATGCAGTTTACCAGCTGAACAATTCTGTATGGAAGAATATCACAACAAAATTTACATCTTATGCACACTGCACGAAAACGTTGATAACATATGATGCTGTATTCAAAAATAACATTAGTTTGATCGGGAAAGAAGTTTACGAGTGTCTTTGAATATTTTGTCACAGTGTCATGGATCAGCTGATAACACTATCTGTTAACAAAATCACTTTCGTTATGATAACATACTTTTTATGTTAAATTTGCATAATTTACACCACAGTGATCACACTGTTTTTAGTTTTGACAGTGATATGTGAGGGTAACAAATATAATGCATAAACACAACTTGCGAGACCAGAAAATGACCATATATTTGACTACACAAAACAGGACACACCACCAAATCTTCTTGTTTTAAGCAGTTTTTTAGGCTTTTTGAACACTTATCAACTGAAATGTACTCATTCAAAATATGCAATAAAAATAATTAATATCTTTAAGATCTTTATAGCAAAATTGTTTGCCTTTATCCCTCTTGTCAGATTTGGTAATATATGGCAGTCTGAACCTTAGGCTATTTATACACATCTGGGGAAAAACCAGTTCAAAACCTGACAAAGTATGTAAAAGATCAATTTGCAGGGAACCCAAAGTTTGAAGTTTTGCCTCACTGTATCTTTATCTGAGCCTAAAAACTTAGAAATCACAGCGAATAATTGTAATGACAAGGTAGTGTAACTACAATAATACATATACTAATACTGCCATTTTACAGGGACCTTACTCTCACACCCAAACCCATGGGTGTCTGAAGGGGGGCGCAAGGGGGTGCATTTGCGCCACCCCCCGGATTTTGCAAATATTTTCTAAAATAAAATCTTTTGATTATTATGATTATTACAATAGTCCCAACACGATTTTCAATGCGAAGAAACACTTAATTATTTAGGTAAAGTCCTTGATCATCATTTATATTTCATTTTTTTCTGTGCAAATTGTTTCTATGCAAAAGCGTCATTTTGACCCTCCAAAATGTTTGCCCCTTCTAAAAAACTTTTTGCGACCCCCTAAAAAAATTCCTGCGGACGCCCATGCCCAAGCGGGAAGGAGCTCCAGTAAATGCTTTAATCTGCCCGAGGCTAAGACACTACTTTTAAAACCATTTCATAGTCCTAAACTATAGGGTAATTAACATGATGATGTGGATGACAATGATGATAATGATAAACAGGCTCAGATCCAAGAGAAGACTGGCCATTCTAGAATAACCCATCATAAGATTTTCACTCCAAATCTTAAAGGATGAAATTTACTTTATGTAAACAATAAGAATAATAATTATAATATAGATGGTTGCCAAAATAATAACTTACAGGAATTTTGAAATGCTCCATTAGCAGATGTAGCCGTGTACCCGCTAGTCCTGACAGGTAGCGTCAGAGTGTAGGATTCTCTTCCTTGTGTGTGATCTGAACTGTCGTGGGAGGGAGGTAGCTCAGGGAATGGAACAGCCCCACTGCTGCACTGAAATCCCACAGGGAGGCTGCTGCGTTTTTTCTTGTCTTGTCGATGTTTTTTATCTCGCGATTTTGATTTGATGAAACAGCAAAAAAGGCCAGAAGATTCCCCATCTGAAAATTAAACAATGCTGAGATAAACCACAGTTTTTAGCAAGTAAATGGAAATTTTATTATGCCCCTCACAACAGTTCAAAGCTGCATTCTGAACCCAGTGCCAGGAAACAATAAACCATTAACAGACAGAGAGAGTTTTCAGTTTAGAGGAAACATGAGAAAGTAAAGAAATTCAACAACTGCAGTACAACGGGTATTAATATTGCTAACATTATATGACAAAATAATAACTTTCTCAAGATATACCTGAATATTTTGAAGCTTTATCTTCATTTGATTCTTGGGTTTTGATTGTATTTCCGTTTATTTCACCTGAAACTATGAATTTACAGTCTAACTTATTAATATTACTAATAACTAATTATTGTTATTACTTAGACTACTATCAAGAAACTACGAAATCACAGACTCAGTTTAACAATATAAACTGCTAATATCATTATTTTAACCCAAGTTGGAAATGGTCGCTCAGGATCACAAACGTTGGAGAGCATTGCTCTGGAATGGAAGTCTTGGCTGAAATTTTATGGACAAGGTGCTAACAGATGCAATTATAATTATTAGTATGACTATTCTACCTATTAATGACAATATAATTATTAACATCATTGTATTGGTTCTTAGCATCACGATCATAGGTACAATTATCCTGATCAATAATGCAATTGATGAAACATAGTTAAGTTAATTGTTATTAGTAATTTTTTATTTTATTTTTAGTAATGTTATGTTGCATTGTGCATTTAGAGGATAACTTGATATATGTGATGAGGCCCTCGCTCCATTACTCGCAATTGTATTTTTATGCAATTTGCAAAATTTTCACTTATTTGGTGTTTCAGCCGTCACTATGGCAATGGGCTACTATCGAAATGGTTGCCTGAGGACGAGCTATCACTGTACCCGTGGAAATCGGACTTTGCTCGGAATCACCATGGTAACCAACTCCTCCATTGTAACCTTGAAAATGTCTTTGAGTATTCTGGCTGTTTTGATTTGATGGAACTTCTGTTGTTACATTGTTGATCCCAGTTACATTATCATAATCATCGCCAGCAGAATGACCTACAGCTGGAAAACATAATCGCAATTGTAATCTTAATCTCAGATTTCCAAAAACTCTACTTAAAAGGTAAGCACAGGGCATAAGCCTATTCCTGAGCACCAAATAAGTTCCACAATAAATTTGAGTAAAACCATGCATCAAACTTCACAGGAATGACATTTAGCTATTACAGAGTAAAAAGTTAGATGCTGATTATATAGTAAGGTAAAGTGTAATAAACTCCACCACGGGAGCTGCAAGCCAGCAACATTCTGTGCCAGTCCTAAGCCCGGACAAAGGAGGAAGGTTTGCCAGATGGGCGTTGATACTCTGCCAGTGGAAACACAAGACGATTGAAATCTGATGTCAGGAATTCAAGATGCATGACACTGAAGAGTGGTGAGGAGCAAGTCTTCAGGAATTGAGCCACTCAGCACTAATGGAGTGGAGACATTGTCAGGAAGGCATTGGACGTCTATGGGTACTGACCCCATAGTTATTGATGATGATGAAGGTGTAATAGGATATAAGAGGTAAGGTCAGGTATAATAGAGTATAAGGCATGGTAAGGTATCACATTCTAGGAGAGAGGAGGTACATTATAGAAGGAATGAAAAGGCAGTGTAAGAAAGGTACACCAAGAAAAAACTAAGGTAAGGTAAATTGTGGACAATTATAATTAATATTTCTTTATTTATTAAACATCACAATCTACAGACTAAGCATCTTACTCATACAATAATGACATGAAGTCAATATGGAGATCATGCAGTATTAATATTATGAGCAACTTATGAGGAGCTACTTTAAGTCTCTGGATACAAACATATATACATACATTTCAACATCATGGGACATTTATATAGCACCAGATGTTAATTCAAAGCTCCCTAGCACAGGATAACAAAGCCTTATTCTAGATATTTGCTTAGCTAAATTCAAAGACTGTTTTGCTTTAAAATTCATTCTGGCATTTTATGAATTGACGAGTTACTGACTTGTAATAGCTGTTAACTCCAAGGCCCACTGACACCAATTCTGGTGGGATTCAAATTTTATCGCAAAGTTAAAAACAACAAGTAAAATACTATGCTGTGGGTGCGTAGCGAATCCCCGAAACCCCAGTTCTCGAAATAGAATTTCTTTCAGATCCTCAAAGTCTATTTTTTTAAGGTAAAACAAAATCATTTGCGCAAATCTAGATCTTTAAGATTTTCGAATATACTAAATAGGATATTGGCCAAATAGTTCATACTAGTTTTCAGGCAGAAATTTTTTTCGGGAATTCGGTCAATTTTTCATTTTCACCACTTTCGGGAATCAGGTTTCGGGGATTCGGTAGGCCCTACGACTACCAGTAAAACACGAATTATTAGGATAAAGAAGATGAAATGGATGATAACGAAAATGAAATCGGACACTTCAACGCACGCGGTTAACCAGCAAGCTAATCCAAAAACCAAATTTCTTAACCACATTAATCTCTCGATACAACAACCTTTACGTTTACATTCATTCATGCATGTGTCACTGCATAGTTCGTCACGCTTCGCTGATTTTCAACTACTCATTCGAAAACCGCGTTCATTCATCAATCTTCATATCATAGCAGCTCATGTTTTACAATATAAAGAATTATCAAAACGGACAAAATTTAGAAAACTTGGTTAGTTCAAAATTTGTATCCATAATTATTAAATTAAATGGCACAGCCTTGCGACGGTATGGCGAACACCTACAAGACAATCGATGTCGCAGTTAAACACATAAAAACCAGCGTAAAACTCGAGTTAGTTTTTACGGATATGACTTCTCTTACCGTTTCCATACTGATACTGAAGCGTCTTTGCGTAGTTTTGATTTAATTCGCGCATGTAAACATCCCTTGGGTTATCCATGAGTTGTTATTCGTACCTTTCCTCTCTAAACCATAGATATTAAATTACGCCCAACTTCCATAAACTTTACGAAGACTTTAATGACGGAGAGAAGCACCATAGACGTTAATAACACCAACGCGTTGCGAAAAGGGCGTGACTGTGCTACTAAATTCAAATTAATAATCGGTCCAAATATTCAAAATTAACTGGGTCTTCAAGTACTCAGATCTAATTGTCTTCTGAAAGCAAGGTTATTTATGCAAGATTTGCACCAAAATGGCAGCCAAATTAGTTAATATGTTAGTTTTAATATATCACATCAGGAGACAAGTTAATTCCTAGGCCTAGCTCTTGGATTCGGTCTGAGATCCAGAATGGCGACCGCTATTACTTTACTTTTGAATTATAATCGTAATAGCAATATCTAGATCTGTACAGCGCCAAAAAGGGCTTATTCGCTAGAATCAGCTTATTCACAGGCGCTCAGTCAAATCAAAATTGATACTGATAGATAGTGAAAGCAAGAATCGGTTGTAGGTCAAGATCCAAAGGTACAGACAGAAGAATACGGTGGATAAGTTTGAAACGGTGAGAGAGGTAAGGGAGAGAAGAGGAATTAGGATTAATTTGGAATAGTGGCTAGGCCTAGGCCTATGTTGAAAATTAGGCAGCTTTAATTAGAGTCAGACTTGGACCATTTTGGGGGCAATTACTATTTCAATTATGCAAAGGGCCAAAGCTTTGGGAGTTTGCATATTTAGACTATAATTTTGTGTTGACGTATAGCCTAGGCCTACGTTATAGGTCTAATTAATTCCTTTCTGCCTTAGGGGCACCGCCGCTGAAACCAGAGGAGCGGCCCATGCACGTGCCATGTCATAGACCTACGGGCACAATGGCCAGTCTACCACTGGCTTTTATGAAGTGCTGGACTCAACATTGGAGCAAGTATAAATAGCGACAATTAATCTTCTGGCAGTCTAACTCCGCCACTGCTCGTACTCTGGCAGTCCCCATGCAGTCCCAAGTCTGGAAAAAGGAAGACCTAGGGCGACGGTAGGCCTACTGATCTTTGTAATGTTATCAGACAGCGTCGTTAAACTGAAACTACTAGGCTACTTCTGGCAGTCTAATATATGTATATATATGTAGGGCCTATACATACTTAAGGTTCATAAAATCATTACGATATAGTAACAGAATAAAATTATAGTGGTGCATCCCACTCGATTGGTCAGTGATAGCTTCAGTGTGTGCAGAAGGTTGGAATCACTTGCCGATTTGACAATTCTTTGATTCGATGTTCTGTATTAAGGTAAATTAGTGTTCCGGTAGGCTAAGCATATGCACGTAAAATGAATGTTTCCTTATCGTTTGGTTACCATTTTGTAACTTTTTTAAATTAACAGAACAATAAATTTTTTACCATGTCGTGGCGATATGCCGATATGAAAAAACAAGCATGCTGCTACAGTGCTACTTGCTTGCCATATGCTTCTTTTGTGAGGCCCCTTTGTGCGATGTGTTGAAATGGAATATCGAACACGTATGCTACTGTACGATCGTAATTGTCCAGTGGTGTCACTATTAAAGGAGTGCGGGGGTGCGGGCCGCAACGGGTGACACCTCTAGTCTAGAGGGGTGACACAAAAATGACAAAATGACTGTCTAAAAATTTCTGTGCAGAGTTTCAGCAGAATTTTTTTATATTAATTTTAAAATTTAAAATAACAGATAACAACAAAAACATTTTTCGTAAGCCCACCTTACATGTAGGCCTACTGAATCAGTATCAATTTACCTAAAGCTGAAACTCCATGCTAATTTACTTATTGAATCAGTATCAATTTACCTAAAGCTGAAACTCTATGCTAATTTACTTTTTGAATCTTGTAATGGGGGTGATACCCAGTCTTGTTGTCCTCGAGACCAAGGTCTTGGTCTCGAGTGCACTCGAGTTCGTTTTTAAAAGTCTTGGTCTTGGTCTTGGTCTTGAGGTTCAAGGTCTTGGTCTTGGTCTTGGTCTTGAGGTTCAAGGTCTTGGTCTTGGTCTTGGTCTTGAGGTTCAAAGTCTTGGTCTTGGTTTTCCAAGACCAAGACCAAGACTTTTGTCAATATGAACAGTCATCAATTTTAACAAACGGCAAGAATTTTAAAATTTTATCCAATAATTACTCATACAGTTAATGCTTTAGTATTTACACGGTGTGAATGAGGCTTCACTGTTGTTTTGGACAATTATTTTGACTTCCGGTTATTTACCATGGAATGATTTCAAAACAGACTCATGATTAATTTGTACATTTACATCCAGTTCTTGAAAAGCTGCTTTGTGTGCTAGCGATTTCAGCACTTGTAGACCGTGTTTTTCACATGGAAGAATTTTTATGAGGCCCCACAGGTCACGTCTTGGTCAGAAAATTCTGAGCAACCTGGTTTTTATAAAATTCAACAGGCATTTGGAATAACATTTCGCATGAAGGACTTTTGTAAATACGAATTCGGAATTCTCTGCAGTCTCCATTTAGAGTTGTTTTGCTTGAATAAAAGAAAAAACTCATGTTTTCATTAAAATAACGAGTAGTCCGACTGGACAATTTTTAGTACCCGGTAAGGAATAGAAGTCTGGATACGACTGTGATTTTTGGGTCTTGGTCTCGGTCTTGGTCTTGAGGTTCAAGGTCTTGGTCTTGGTCTTGGTCTTGAGGTTCAAGGTCTTGGTCTTGGTCTTGGTCTTGAGGTTCAAGGTCTTGGTCTTGGTCTTGGTCTTGAGGTTCAAGGTCTTGGTCTTGGTCTTGGTCTTGAGGTTTAAGGTCTTGACAACAAGACTGGTGATACCATGACTTACCGCACTGGATGACCCCAACCCTAGTGACGCCACTGCAAGCCTTCTCTATCATGTAGTGGCTTTGAAAAAGGCCGATTTTAATGTGTCAATGATGGATATACTTTTATGGGCCAGCCCTTGCTCTTCACCACTAGTCTTGTCTGCAGCGTGTCGGCATTTGAGTGGGCCAGCTTGGCGAGGTGGTCGTGGGTGACGACACGGTTCCAGGTGGCGATGAGCTACTCGATCAGTCCGCGCTTGGTGGTCGGATGTCTCTTGGATATCTCCAAGGCTAGGCCTACTTTATGCCAGAGATTCTCAATAGGATTCAGATCCGGTGATTGGGCGAGGCAGGCCAACATCGTGATGTTGCTCTGGCGCTTCCAATTCGTGACCATTTAGGCGCGATGGCATGGCGCATTCTCATCCTGAAACAAGAACTGATGCAGGAACTACTGCTTCGCTGATGGCACGTCGTGCACTTCTGCACTATGCCGATGTACTTGGTCGCGTTGACCGTTCCATCAATGATACGCAGACGTTAGACGTCATGCAGCTCCAGACCATGATCTTCAGAGGATGCTTCACCGTCAGGTTCAGGCATTCCGCTTGAACTCTTCTCCACGAAATATCCTCACATACTTATGGGCCTGGTTGCCATACAGGGTGCTTTCATCGCTGAATAGCACCTTCTCCCATATCTCACAATTCCAGCTGGAATACCACCGTGCCCACAGAATTCGGTTGCGCCTCTGGACGCATCAGCGGCTCCCTGCGTGCCTTGCAGCTCGTCAGACCTAACTGCAGGCACCGGCGACTCATTGTCGATGAGCTGGAGCCGAGTGTATGAGCCGGTCGTAAATATATAGTCATCGACCAACGGCTTAGTCCGGACCAAGCAGGTTGTGACTAGAAGCCAGCGGCAAGCGGTGAGCTTGGGATTAGTTTAAGAGTGGGCCTACGACCAACGACTGTACACTCCCCCCCACCACTCACGCAGCAGTCAGGCGACGACAGCTTGCGGTTGGCCAAAGATTTGCGGCGAATTGTGAGGTCGACGCGCGTGGACGACGGGGCCGAACCCTATCGAACACTGACCCCGTCTCTATCCTTCTGTAGGATCTTGACGACCGCGCTCTGACTCCAGCTGATTCTTCTTGCGATCTGCCGGCTCAAGAAACCCTCTTGGTGCATCACGGACACACGAACTCACTGCTCCATTGTCAGGCTCCGACCCTTCTTCATTGTTGATAGTGCGTGGAAATTGAAGAAACGCAAAATTTGTTGATGATTCCACACTTTTGCACACCAGTGAATTACCTTATTGTAAGTTCTTACCGCGCAACAGTAGGGGTTCTCAATATTGTAGTTCATGCACCTAGCCAGAACGAAACCTGAGCCAACCTTAATTGCCTCGATTGTGTATTGTTTTCAGTAAATGCCTAGAAATTGATCCGAATTCCTCAACTTGACTTTCAGACCCTTACAACTCTGTATTTTATTATTACGGGTGATGACGTCACTCTACATGCACATCACACGTAGCGTAATGAATTTAGACATTCATATAGCGCTATACTTGGTTTGGAGCCTGATCAGAGATGACGTAATGTGAGCTACATACCCTTATCAGTTTTCCGTCCAATGCCTATCGAGTCCAAACTGGACGAAAAAGTGAAAAGGAAACGAAGCGACTGTAAGAGTAGACCAAACAAAGCACACAGGCGACCGCGACGTTCAAAGCATCTGCGTAAATCGCTAAATCACGAGAAGGTTAAGTTTAGCCTATAGGGTATAATATAGCATGGGTAGATCCTGGATGATATGTCTCCCCTCGGTTGCGGTTTTCAAAAACTACGAAGACAACGGGGAAAAAAGAATATAGGCCTACTTGTAAAGTGTGGATTTGGCCAATGATTTCCTTCATCAAAATAATCAATCAATCAAGCATTTATATAGCGCCCCTTCAAGGAAACTATTCAGAGGTGCTCCCAGTCCAACCCCGGCGAGAAACAACAGTCTTTAGAGTCTGGGAGAAAGCGGTGGACGAGTCTCGAGGAAGAGACCGCAGCTCAGGAGGAAGCCCAATCCAAATTGTGGGTCCAAGTTCAACCACAGAGAAAGCGCGCTGCTGCAAAATAATGCTGGCCATTGACCCGTACATTGAGTATGGTGAAACCAGCTTAATCATTAATCATTTTCCTCTGAAAGTCTGCTTCCAAGCAACAATAATCGGCGATGGCTTAGTCCAAAGACACGGATCTAGGGACAGCAATTACCCCGGTTCCAAAAGGCCGTCCCTCACGTCAACAACTTGCACTTCTCCTATATACACTTTACATTAACCCTCTGACTCGGTTTCCTTACTTCCAGCTTCTACACGTGAATCGCCGCTTCATGTCCCAATAAGGATTCAGTTACTCCTCCCATCCTATTAACCAAATCGCCCACCCCCGTTTTAACCACAGCACAAATAATCGAGGACAATGGAGAACATTTTATTCGTACACAAACCTACCCATCGCCGCCAAATGGCTGGCGTCAGTAACTGCATGCGACGATGATAAAACTAGGTAAGATAAGGCAAGGTAATTTAAGGTAAGAAAAGAGAACGGAACGGAAGTTAAGGCAAAGTTAGGTATGGTAATGTTATTGCTCATTCATTACATGCATATACGATAGATACATGGATAGGTACTAGATACAGATATATGTTATAGGCCCTACTTACACATTATGCACGTGCACACACCCTCCATCCACCTTATTCACCCAAAAGCCTACCCATTCATCCCTCCTTTCTACCTCTTTCCTTCCTCTCTCCCTTGATCGATCAATCAAACAATCCATCGATGATCTAATTAATCCATCTATCCATAATCAATCCATCCATCCATCCATCCATCCATCCATCCATCCATCCATCCATCCATCCATCTATCCACCCTTCCATCCATCCGTCCATCCATCCATCCTTCCATCCATCTATCGATATACTATTCCTCTTCGCTGTAGTAACTGACCTGATTCATGAGCTGCTTTCGACGCCTGTTCCTCTCATCCCTTCTCCATCGTCCTCACTTGATGATCCATCCTCTGCAACTGCATCTTGTCCTAGGGCAGTGATGATGTCGACGATCGCCACCGACAGGTGGCGCGGCTAACGCCAGAAAGAGTCAATCGCACGGGATGGAATAAGATAAGGTTACTGCTTAGGACGTGAGTTACACACAACAGTAGCAGCAGTCTTTTTTAATATTAACTAGCCTATACCGCACAGATAATCTGACCACTATTTCGACAAAATTACCTTCTGTTGAAAATTTTCCTCTTTTGCTTCCGTTAGCTACAATCTCTTTTCTTCTTATACTAATTGCGAGATGTTGCCTTTCTAACTCAACACGCTTATTAGGTTATTATCATAAAGATGTCTGCCAGCAGCATTCAATGCGGGTGGCGGTTTGAGAGCTTGGCGATTTGGATACAACGCTGGCAAGGACAGTGAAGTATAAGTAACGTCATTTAAGCCGTTACTACTTATTAGTCTCCATTTGGATTTACAACCACCCACTGATGGGCGAAGCCACGTGAACCACCGCAAACACGAAGCAACATTTACACTGCACTAATTCCATAAATGTTAAATCGCATGCTGTGGAGTTTTTAACTGACAATCATTTGAAAAAAATTGTGTAAACGCGTAAACATTCACAACTGCACATTTCGGGTTTATCACTGGAGCCCGCAGCAAAAAACCGTCGTCCCAGCAGGATGCAAGTCAGCGTCACTGTGCACGTGGTGTGATATGGATCGCGAAGCCACTCTGTTTCTGGTGTTATTTTTACTCTATTCACCTAATCTAATATCTAGATCGACTTCTGTAGCGTTGCTAACATAGTATGCACAAGGCACACGCCGGTTGATGGTCGTTTTAAGTGGAACTGCAGTCAAAAATGATAAAGACCTACTGCTGTAGTCTACTGGAGAAGTCTGGTCGAATGATAAAGTCCTGCATACAGCACGCGGACGCAATAGACGCATTTTTTGCTAAGCAGTAAGCAATGAAATATTAATGACAGTAATGAGAACCTCTAAATGCAAATATCTCAATCTAACTGTGTGAAATAATTAAGGTTTAAGAATTTTCTGGATCGCAAAAAATGTATTAGTAAAAGTACATTGTGCACACAGTAATGACAATATGCTATTGTTAATAGCTCTATATTTACACTGTACAATCTGACCCTCTACTTGTATATCTATGTTCCGGACGTTACGCGTCGTGACGTAGTAAACAATACGAGCGTGTTTATTTGTATTGTAATTAGAAGTTATAATAGCCTACACGCTACCGGTTAGTTTTCCGAAACAAATTAGAGGTGAGCAAGCCTACAAATATTTTGTGAGACGAGTATACATACGGTCTCTAGAGGTGAGTACAGGCTGTTTATCCGCGTACACCCTAGACTATACAGCCCTGGTCATTTGTATTACGTTTTAGTATCAACTTAGACTTAGTGTTATTAAGTTAAGAATGTCCTTATAGCTGACGAACAGCTGAAGAACATCCATACATGTATGTATCATTGTATGTTTGGTAATTTTTGCACTGTACACCTAAAGCGTGCGGATATAAGCGCGACAGAGCGGAGACTGGGATCTCTGGGAAGGCACAATAATAAAATATTGATTGGCATTGGCCCTCGTACCCCCACCCACACCCCCACAAAATAATTACGCCTATGTTGACAATGACGACGTATACATGCACAAAATACTTCACCTGGACGTGGAGAAGAATCTGTTACATCAGCAAATAGTTCTGAGCTTGAACGATGGCGCTACAAATTCAGTGAAATGCGTGACGTCGCCCAAGGCAAGGTAACATTGGAATTTTGTGTCCATATTACCAGAGACTTGTAGGCTACCCAAATATGCACAATATCTTTCTTGTTTTACTTACAATGCATCAGCCGTCGGCTTCAGTTGCCTTAAACGTTTAAGAGCTGTTTACGTTCTACCATTGGGTGCTGAACGTCTGAACGGTTTGGCATTGCTGCACATTCATCATGACAAATCTGTTGACGCTGAAGCTGTGTTACAGAAATTTGATAGCAGTGGCCATCGTCGCATTCGTTAACATTTCGCATGATCAGCAGATCGAGACAATGATTGTTAGTGACCAAATGTTAGTGAGTCAAATGGCATGATGAAAGTTTCACATATATGACCGCATGATACTGCGTTGTCAGCGTTGACACTTAGTGTGAGTTTTTGTCTATGTAGGCCTAGGCGTAGGCCTATGTAATGTTGATTTATGCTTCATTATCACATGAATGATGATGCCCACTGATTGATCAAACTGACTGGCAATGTTTTCGTCTTAAATGTTTTTTCCGACTTTTCGTCCAGTTTTTGGCGTCTGGCGGCGACACTGCCTGCATATGATCCTAGACAACCAGAACGACGATTTATAGGAGGTGCAAAGGTACTTCACTGGCTCAGATCATCTCCCATTGAAAGCAAACGCGGATCCAAAGGATTCATAAGTTGATCCAGGAGTATCAGAGCGGAGCAATGGGGGCCGTCCATATATTACGTACGCAAAGAGGGGGGGAGGGGGGTAAGATTTTGGCGATTTTGCGTACGGGTGCGTACGGGGGGGGGGGGGAGGGGGGTGGCCGAAATGTGTACGTACGCAAAATAAATTTCGAATTATGACGTCCACATTAGCCTATTTATAACTCTGTATTGTCCTATAGTCGTCCGATGGCATTTTATTACATTATATAAAAGCCATGTGAAGTTATTCTGTGCTGTGAACGAGACACCAATAATTTGTCTATATTGGCCCTCACTCATCCTTCAATCTGGTCTAAAGTGCAGAGAGACACTTTCTGCGGCTGGTCTTCTGGGGGGGGGGGTGTGCGTCAAGCGTACGTACGCAGGGGGGGGTGCGGAAGAAAGTACGCTTGCGTACAGGGGGGGCAGGGGTCCAATTTTCCCGAATTTTTGCGTACGTAATATATGGACGGCCCCATGCCGCAGATTTCGATTTTTGAGGATGAGCGCCAAGCCCTTTCATTTCCGCCACATTTGGTTTGGGTAAGGAATGTTAAAAGTCGTGACAAAAATGAGAGAATAAATAACTGATCTTTAAACTACATCAACTAAGAAAATGTAAAATGCGTAACAGGCTCCCCCTAGCCTGTAGGCCCTAATGCATATTAAACTACAACGCCCATGGACGCCATTTTTCAGAGGTGACTTTTTAGGATCCTGTAAATATCATGAATTATTTTTTTATTCGAGGAAAATATTATCTCTCCATTATCTGAACAAGTATAGGCCTACCAATTATTGGCTGAGTTTCGGAACACCTTTCTCACTTGGTCCTAATCTCATGCAGCACGGTCTTGCAGAGTTCGTGATATAGCCTATGCCCAGACCATTGCGAGATTATAAATTTATCATCGAAATTGGAAACTTGTTAAAGCGCTTTTAAAAAGCGAAAGCGCAAGGCGCCAGCTTAGCCTATTAAAGAGTGATGCGTCAAGTCAGAGGTTGTCCAGAGATATAGGGCTTACCATGCATGTGAAAAGAAGATCCGGTTGCCAAGAGACCAGAGTGAAGGAAACAGAAGAACACGTCATTAACTCTTGGTCCTATTTTATGTTCATTTTGAAAAGTTAAGCCACCTTAGCCGTTTGTGCTATTTTTACATCATGGTTTGTACCAACAAATCTGACACCAGTCACACCAGACATAGGCCTAATTTGTACCCTGCAGGCGTAATGGTCCGCCACCTTCCTTAATTCATTGTAGGCCTGTTGCAACTCGAGCACAATTCTTGGCGCATAATTAAATGCAACATGGAGATAAATTAATTACTCTTTAATCTCGTAGGCCTAGCAATCCATTGTTCTTGATGCTACAAATTTGAATGTGAATCCATAAATACCAAAGAGTGCTTTCTAAACGGACAGTTTGTATCAGTTTGTTTCAACGATTTTAAAAGGCCATTAGGCATAACCATATCCGTTGATTGCCTATAGCTAACCTGTTTATGGCTATCCTCCCTATATAGCGCGTCGTGTCTTACTGGGATTTCCCGAACATGATTGCAATTGAAAGATGTTCATTCCTGGTTGGCACGGGGACCTAATTGGCTTGGCCCCATTCAACGCTGAAAGGGTCGAGGACTGGCTGCAACACGGTCGCTATATAGAGTGCACGCACCTGTGGTAAGCCCCTACGCCTATACACGCCGATTAATTATCTATGCGAACCTATGTTCAGACCACGTCCGCCACAGATGGAACTGTCCTATGGCGGTCGCGGTTTGCGGGGCCGGTGTACTCCAAAGCAGTAAATTCCACACTGCCCTTTATACTTCCGATATAAAATGACCGTTACTAATATCTCTGCACAGATTGTCTGTTCTCTCCTAAGATTGGCCGCTTCCTTAAGGGAGGCAACGCCGTGACCCTGTCACGATGCCAACGTGGACCCATATTCCAGTCGTTCTCTCAGTTTCTGGATCAGGGAGGTCTTACGAGAAGCCTATAGATAGGCCTACATCTTTCCGTGCTAGGCAGGTGCATTTTGGGCAACGCTTCTTATCCTATCACACGTCATCTCTTTCTTTGTGACGTAGTATAGTAGGACTCCCAGTCTCACATGTAGGCCTATATCTCTTATATAATATCCATATAGTGTCCGTCCGACGATAAACGCTACGTCACAAACGGTTTCTGTTCTATTGTGAAACAGAAACCGTTTGTGACGTCAGTCTTGACGACGGCGATCAGAGCATTTTAACCAACGATAGGCCTATACACTGCCGTCATAATTATGACTGGCAAATGCACTAGTTTATAATAAAACACAACGTACGAATTGAATTCTCGTGTGCAGATTTTGTGTTGGAAGTTCTCGAACAACACATTTAATAAATCTGCTTCGAAACATAGGATATAGGTTTACTGTATATGGAACGCTGACAGTGAATCGTAATCGTATACTTAAAATTTCTAAAATATCACCTTAAAGCTAAGTGCAAGGCACCACCTTACTCACGACCTCTGCTTCGAGTCAGAGGGTTTTCCAGAGATATCAAGCCAGGTTGCCAGAGAGAACGGAGGAAGCATGCACAGGGGCTGCTAAGGCGGACTTCGGTTAGATCGAGAAAGATTGGGAGGCGGATGATCAGATGAATCAGGGTAAGAATTTTTGAAGAGGTAAGTCTCGCGACCTTGCAGCATGATTGGCCCGTTACCTGAAATCGGATCGATTGAGACGTAGGCTATCGGATGCAGATAGTGGATATTTGGACCAAAACACACCCAGGAGACCAGACTTAATTCCAAACGGCAACGGTGGAATAAGCTTCCCTCGCCTTACGCCCTTGTATGACACAGATCTGTTTATCGCGTCCTTCACTGATCTTCACACCTCCTCTTTGGCTGGCTAGGGAGCGCATCGATCAGTCTGTCTCTTACCAGCCATGAGACAGACTTCACTATCGAACGGCACCATTAGTGTAAGCTTCCGTTACTGACTATTGTTCGGAGACCATTCGTTGCCTTTCATGTCAGCGTCGAATTCTATACGGGCGCCCCACACTTAAGCTATTTCTTACCTAAAGCAAATGCCGGCGCGGCGTTTCTCTTTGATCAAGCACGTCCTAAGGCAATCAATTAGGGCTATTGGACATCGGGTGGAGGGTGTCGAAATTAAATAAAGGCTTAAATTTCTTATTGAATTAATAAAAGAACTCGTTAAAAATATAATAAGTTGAACAGCATAAATATGAAACTATTGTGCAATTCCCATACTCCTTAAATGAAATTATTTTTTTATTTTATTTATAAACAAGTAGGCAAGTTTCGCGGTTTGTCTTCCACATATTTGAAAGGCGCTATATAAATACTTCCAGCTATATGGCCTATGTGTAATAATATATCTATGCCTATAACACATGAATGAAGCGCTTTGAATATTTAATCCATTTAACGTCAACGTTCTGTTAGGCCTACCGTGTGACATAAGACGCGGATGCTGATTCTGTCCGGTGTTAAAAGCCAATTGCCTGGCGGCTATCATCAGATGCGATCGATCCCTGCGCATAAATTAGGTTCCCACCTTGTTGTCATGGCAACGCTTCGAGCGGAAAATTGACAGACTGCTTAATTCCGCACTGTGTGCGCGAGTAAGTAAGAAACTACGATACTAATAAAAAAAATATAATACTACAACTTAGGGGTCAGCCGGGTAGACATTTTCCACCGAGTACCGAATCCGAGTATTTGGATGTACTATTTGCCGGATCCGGGTACAAACCGAGTACCATTTATTCCATATGCGAAGCTTCGTTTTCATGTAATGAAAAATTTTCGAAATAAATTTCTGTACTTGTAATAACTGTCACTGACTACTACATTTTGAATTTTAGAAATAAATAATCAGTGATATGGACTTGACTTCCGTTGTGGACTTCTGGTGTTGGTGTTTTTTTGTACTTTTCTTCTTCAAAATGAATATGCTAGACGAAGCTCAAAGCTGATATTATGATCCTACAAATTCCGGCATGTGAGGCAGACAAGCAACTATTTATGTGTACAGTATTTGCCGAGGCGAATACTTCCGAATAGTGCTGAAAAACAGGATATTCGGCCGAGGCAAATGTCCGAGGCGATTTCCGGCTGACCCTTACTACAACTATTACCAATGGACCCTGTTAGCAGTCTGGTGCTAATATAAATCTGGAGAGGATGAGACGGCTCTCTACAAAATTCGGCGTGGAAAGATAGCCGGAATGCGACAGCATTGCGACTGCACAGTTCCTGCGGGACTATTAGGCCTATTTATGCCATGTGTTCATATGTAATTACTTAGTTAGCCTTAACTAATTAATTCAAACTAAATACCTCTTACGCTTAGTTGCAGAGCGACATGGTTTCCCAGAAACAGCCGTGTCTGAAGGAAATTCTCAAAGTCCCAGTAGACAGTAGGCTAGGCCTAACGGTCTTTGTCAGAAGTGAGGCCTCGACCCCGCAACGTGTTTGTTACAAGGTAAGCGCACATGTCTGTATGTGTGTATGTATGTATGTATGTAAGTACGTATAGGGCCTATATAAGATACTTAATATAGCGCCTTTTAAGTACCTCACAAAAGCGCTGCTCTGCGCTTGCCTATATGATGTTAGGCCTAAATGTCATTACAAACGCAAAAATTACACCAGTTAGCAAACAATGCACAGTAAGCTGGAAGAGTCATCAGTGGTGGGCCCACGCACACACGTGGAACCAGTCAACGGATTTCCATCGACAAATGGATGTTCAGAGTCTCTGAGCCAAGTTGCGTCGATAGAGTGGAGAGACGACAGGTGATAGCGCTCGCAGCACACGATGACGCTGCTGCCGACCAGTCCCTCATTGGTAGAAGATGACGCACGTCCGGCTATTCATCAAGGCGTGGAAGAGGAATTCGTCGCGTTTCGGTCGGTAGATTGAAGCGTCACACTCAAATGACCCGCGGTCAGCCGTCCTCCGCCGAGACGAAAACATGCCCAAAAATCCCTTGCTTGTAGCCACAAATCGCAGTGAAATTCGAAATCCATATATGCAGGAAGGTCCAGTCCAATCGATAGCCGTCATTTCAGTCATTCGTCTGTTCGAATTCAGGTTTAATCGTTGATTTTTATTCAATGATTGGCATAGGCTATTGTTGGGTCGGATATCATTCGTTCATCCGTTTGTTCATTCAGTAGGCTAATCAGTGAGTGTACCGATCGAATTATCGACCGTCTGATTACTTGATTGATTGACTGATTGATCCATTCAGTCGTTCGTTTATTCATTTGACTGAGCGTGTGTTAAGAAGTTTCAATCTTAATCTCCTGACTGCTAACTACTAAGGTTTACGTTACACCGTGGCAGCCACGAAAGTACTTTAGGCCCTAAAGTAAGATTTTGGAAAGTAGGTCAAGAAACCTTATGCCTTACCAATTCAATATAGGCTAATCTAATCTACAGTTGTAGAATGAAGTATGATTGCTGTAGGGCCTATATGTAAAGTAATGACAGGCAAAATAAGACAATGCAAGGCATTGAAGGCAAGGCAAGGCAGGTCATAGGAAGAGAGAAGTTGCTTTAATCGACGTTAACGTCAAAGAATGGATCATAATTTTGACGACAGCGGCCTTCCGTAGTTCTGACCTTCGGGATAACGATAAACTGCATCGGATGGGGTATGAGGCTACGAGCCAAATATTCAGCATCAGAAACAGTACTAACGAACTCTGGCCTAATTGTTAGGGTCTCAGTCAGTGAATAACTGGCTGGATGAATGTCACTCCAGTACGTCAAGAGTCAACCACAATACTAGCGCTTCTCCTTTTCCAATATAGAATGATCATTCCCACCATCTTTGTCCATTTCATGTAGGCTATAAATTCTCTCCATGGAAGGTAGAAGACGGGCCGCTGTCTGGAGAAAGGCAACAATGTACTTAAGCCAGTGGCGGCGCCGCCTATGTTTGTTTTACGGCTTTTGCCGTACCACTTTTTAAGGTTTTACGGCAAAAACATAATTTTGCCATACACTTTTACCCAGACCCTCTAATTTGCCGTACTACTCTTCAAATCGTGGCGCCGCCACTGCTTAAGCTAGACTTCGGCTCGGGATCCCATTCAGCTAACTTCGCAATCTCCTAGTGGGCCTAGCCAATATGAGGCAAAAGGAGGCAGTTGCCTCCTCTTACCTTTCGATTGACCAATGACAAGGTGCACATCTTGGTGTAGGCCTACTGTACGCTTAAAACCGTTGGCGGCTGGATGTCTCCCAGAGTTGTCTCCTCTTGAATTTAAGTCTGACCAGGCCTACGTCTGTGCTGGCCGGGGATGGCTTTTCCTAGAACGGGGTTCGTTCCCTTAGGCCTACCGCAAATGGTTGTTCTTTGTGTGCTTTCACTACGGGACTTACTCTTAATTTACCAATATTCCATATAATCGTAACTCGGGCCATTAATATAAGACACCAGTCGTTCTCTTAGTTGCTGGGAGAGGAAGTTCTCAGAAAATTAGGTTGGAAGGTTCAGCCCCAATTCATTTTTCAACCCCTCCAGTTAATTCCCAAAAATTACCTTCGGGGAGGGGCCAATAAAACCTCCCATGCACATAGCTTTCAGTGGCTCAATATGTATCTTCCTCTTCGCATTCATCCAAATATTTTCAACACGTGCGAGCCTCAGGATCTTCCGGTGAAACGATCGTCTTGCCAGTACTTACTCATTTATCTTTATTTGTTGAACGTTGATAACAAAATGCGTGCATAATTGTGGACTAAAGTCACAAAATACAGGCTTAAATGGTCACATCGCTAACCATGAAATAGCGTAAGGGGCCATCCATATATTACGTACGCAAAAATCCGGGAAAATTGGACCCCCTCCCCCTGTTCGCAAGCGTACTTTCTTCCACCCCCCCCCGCGTACGTACACTTGACGCACCCCCCCCCGAAGACCAGCTGCAGAAAGTGTCTCGAAAGTCTGCACTTTAGGCCAGATTGAAGGATGAGTGAGGGCCAATATAGACAAATTATAGGTGTCTCGTTCACAGCACAGAATAACTGCACATGGCTTTTATATAATGTAATAAAATGCCATCGGACGACTAGGCCTATAGGACAATACAGAGTTATAAATAGGCTAATGTGGACGTCATAATTAGAAATTTATTTTGCGTACGTACACTTTTGTCCCTCCCCCCCGTTCGCACCCGTACGCAAAATCGCCAAAATCCGACCCCCCTCCCCCCTCAGTGCGTACGTAATATGTGGACGGCCCCTAAGGGCGATTTACATTTGGAGATTAGCGTCTTTGTGAGTTTCCTAAAAGGTCATCGTTACTGTAAACTACACATTTCTAAAGCGCCACACTTGAAAGCTAAGCGCAGGACACCAGCATAAATACCGGTATTCAAGAGTCATGCGTCAAACCAGTGAAGATCGATCCAAGTCCGATTGCAAAGGCCAGCAGAGGAGCTGGTAAGGCAGTTTCGTTAGAAAGGCGGAGGATCAGATGGTTTAGGGTATGAATTGAATTCTTGAAGATTATTTTCAGTGGAAAGCCTTAGGAGAGATACAAGAGCGCGAGGCAGATAATGATGGGTGAGCGGCAATAAGCCCCTACTAATGGAACACCCGACAATTTTCGGAATTCAGAGGGGAGATCGTTCCAGCGTCGAGGTGCAGTATGGTATGTGGCTCGGTTGGAGAGCTTGAGATAAGCAGTGACTGGGGGGGGGGGTCAGAAAAAGGGAGTTAGGAGAATGATAGAGTAGAGCTGGGTACCTGGATGGTCAAGAATTCTTGAAGAAACTTGGGATAGGAATATTATAAGGAATTGTAGGTTAGTGATAGGGCTTTGAAGTGGATTCACTCCGGAATTTTTTTAGCAAATGCAGTGATTAATTTGAAGATAGGAGTGATACGGTGATGCCTGTGTATTCTGGTAACAGCTCAGGCTAGTGAGTTTTTGGATAAATTGCAGACTCATAATTTGGGGGGGATTCGAGGGAAAGGGAATTGCAGTAGTCAAGCTTTGAGTGGACAGTGGAGTTAGCAATAGAGGAGGCATGCAGTTTAAAAGTCGAGCATGGGGCCGGATACGGCAGAGATCACGACTCACGAATGTGCATGAAGCAGGAGCGCGAGAGGTTCGAGATTTGGTTAGAGAAGCAGATCGATGTGGTTCGAAGGTAAAACCAAGATTACCTACAGGGGAGTCAAAGGTGAAAGTGAGAGAAAAGGTGTAGTCAAAAGATGTGACTTATGAGACGGACTCTTTTAAATCCCGATGGCATCGTATATGTACCCATGCAGGTAATAAATAAACAAACAAAAAATAATTTAAAGCTTCAGTGACGCCCGTGTGTTCGGCATTTGAAAACCAAACCCTTACTCTATCCCGTGCGATCGTTCCCCCCGCGGACGTTTGCCGCTTGGCAGAAGCAGACGACATGAATAATTTAGATAATTTAGACGCATTACGAGACCGAAAATAATTCGTCGTTTTTCCTGCTGCCGGACGGTGGCGCTATTACGCATGATTGATAAAACGTCAAAAGCCCCTCGGGTATATGCAGGGGAGGGTTGGAGGAGAAAGAAGATGATGACAACGACTAGGATGAATGGACGAGGAGAAATGGAAAAGGAGGAAAACGACGAGAGGAGTAACAAGATACGATGAAGAGGAGTAAGAGGAGAAGGAATGGAATAAGGATCGGGAGGAGAGGGAAGAGGATGATGAATATGGGAGGATAGGAGGAAGAGGACGGTGAAGTTGTAAGGACTAAGGAGGAGGAGGAATGGGAGCAGGAGGATAAGGAGATTACAAAAAAACCAGGAATAAGATGAGGATCATGCAGAGGAGGATGAAGACGACGAGAAGGAGACACAGATGCAGAGGATTAGGCCTACTACTGATCATCGCTCGTTCCGTGGACCTATGTACGAACTGAACAGACAGACAGACCAAACAGACAGACAGACCAAGAATGAGGCAGCTGGGCCGACATCAACGGAGGGAGGGGTTGACGGCTGAGAGGCGGTCGATGGGACGGAAGCAGACGTCAGACCTTCAACGCCGATGGATGGATGAATAGATGAACGATGGATGGATGAATGGACGATGGATGGATGGAAGTATGATAGATGGATGCATGTATGATGGATGGATAATGGATGGATGGATAGATGGAATCACCGGAGAGCCATGGAGAAACTAGGATATAGACGAGTGAAAGATAAGTGGAAAATGCGGAGAAGATAGGGTAATCTAATGTATAATGTATTGTGATTTACCTGACATTACCTCACTCTATGCCTTATTAGTGCTCAAGTGCTACACATCGCAGTTATTACCTGCCACTTTTAAGGTAAGGTATGGTAACAGTATAGGCTACGGTAAACTAACTTAGGCTACTTGCTTTAGAATGCCTCACTTTACTTGACCGATGCGAAGCAAAATGAAGATAAGGAAAAGAATGTATGATAAGGCGATAGATAACGGCAATTATGCCTACTTTGGACCGTTCTTCTATTACCTCGCTGCTTTGGACGGATTGTTTTTCTGCAACAGCCTGTTCATATGAGAATCGAAGGACGGAGATTAATTAATTAGTGAATTAATTAATTCTTTTCCCTCTGTCTTTCCATCTCTCCTTCTGTCTCTCTGTCTTTGTCCGTTTATCCTCCGATTTTGTCCCTCTGTTTCAACCGCACACTATCTGTTTGTATCTCTTTTCCCTTCTGTTCCGTCTTTCTCATTTGCATTTGTGTGCGCGTAGGCTTATGTGCCGATCCGTGTTCCTGTTAGTTCGTCTGTTTTTCTAGCTTCCTTTCTGCCTTTCGAAATCTCTGTAATATAACAATTTTTACAGCACTGCTTGATAACAAAGGTACTTCAAGAGTCATAAAAATTCATGGTCACCCATCAGTAATAATAATAATAATAATAATAATAATAATAATAATAATAATAATAATAATAATAATAATAATGATAATTATAATAATAAATTATTAATAATAATAATAATAATAATAATAATAATAATAATAATAACAAAGGTGGGAAATAATAATAATAATAATAATAATAATAATAATAATAATAATAAAGGTAAAGTATCGTAACCGTACTGTTTTAACTGAAGCGCCTTGATATGGGACACGACCGTGGTGGATACGGTGGCTGTCTTAGGCCGGGCAAAGATCTTACCGGCTTTCCGCCAGAAGGCCATACGCATCCGGGAACGATATTATTCGGTGCGCAGTAGCTTTTAATAATATAAACGAAAAGAAATGAGGCGAGGTGAACATTTGCAGGTTACGCTCCTCTCATTTGCGGCGTTCCAACTAATGAATATTAATGACCAATGACAGACGTTTGACAGACGTTTGTTTAACACTTAATTCAATTTATACCATAAACGGCTGCTCTTTTAAACTAACGGCTTAAAACAGGCTTAAACTAATTTACTTAGATGGCGAACAGGCTGAAACGAACGAATGAAATACATTAAAAAATTTTTTAAACCGTCCTAGGACGGGCACAGATCTTCTCGGCTTTTCGCCAGCTGGCGCCACGCATCCGGGAACGATATTATTATTTACTTAAGTGGCGAACTGGCTGAAACGAACAAAAATAGATTTTAAAAGTTCTTTTCAAACCGTCTAAGGACGGGCAAACATCTAGTTAATAATATAAACAAAAAATCTGTTACGTTATGTTTTTATTTTAGTGACTCACATTGGAATTTACTTAGATGGCGAAAACGGGCTTACACTAATTTACTTCGGTGACGAAGTCGGGCTTAAACTAATTTTCTTAGCTGGCGAAAACTGGTTTAAACCAATTTACTTAGGTGGCGAACAGGCTGAAACGAACGATCTTAACGGGTTTAAACGGGCGAATTTTCACAAACTGTTAAACTATGAAGGTTATAATAAATTTCACGTACATTGGAAAATACATTTTCAAATTGTTTTTAAACCGTCTTAGGACGGGCAATAATCTGGTGCATCAGAAAGGAACAAATGGAAAATAAAAATAAACAGCAGATCTGGAACAAAAATATAAAATAATAATAATGATGATGATGATGATTATTATCCAGTCAATTCACTTGACAGCCACCATATATGTCAGAACTTCTCTGTCCGTGTTCCATCCATCCATCCACTGTCTGCTATTGCAAATCTCTTTCTTTCTTTCTTTCTCTCTATCTCTGTGTCTCTTTGTCTGTCTGTCTCTCTGTATCACTGTCTTCTTCTATCTTCCTCCATCTCGCATATATTGTCTTTAGCTCTCCATATGTTTCTTTTCGTCGTTTGTCTCTGCACATGTCCATGTGTCTGCCTTCATGACTAGTTCCGTCTTTCGTTGCAGCATCTGTCGCCCTCCCTCTGCAGCGCACTACTTCTGGTCATCGATCGATCATGGTCCGAGTTAATGGTCAGTCGATGGACTTCATCGTCCATCGCTGGATTATCGACGGACGGACATTAGTGAGCGACTTACGCTGATCAACCCCCACCACCACGCCTCTCCCACATAACTCGATCTTCCCCTCCACAGAAATTCAACCATCCACCATCAATCCAACAGCATATTCCGTCTAATCCATTCATTACTCCATTCACCTGCTCACTTATCAATAATCTATTCAGCCATCTGTTAATTTATCTACCTAATACTACTATTGCTAACTACTACTACTACTGCTACTGCTACTGCTACTGCTACTACTACTACTACTACTACATACGTCGGTGAATATGTGTAGTGATTATAAGAATAATAAAAATAAAATTTTATTATTTATTAATTTAGCTATAGGGCCTACTTGTCTTTGAAAGTTTTCCAAACTATAAGCCATCATCTAGTCCTGGGGTGAATTATTATTTATATTGTTGTTCTTATTATTGTAAAATTAAACAATGATGTTAACCTAAATTAGATGTACGTGTTTTCATAGAAATTCTGGCCAGTGTTGGTTGAAATCCCAATCAACACGACAAGGTCTTGGCCAATGAGTGAGCGGTTAGTATGTTAGTTTAACACAACACGATGAGATGAATTGTGTTAGTGGTGCCAGATCTACAGTACAAAAGGGGTCTTCATTTGAAAAGATTGTGAAACGGCCAAAACAATTATCTGAATTTCATTGAATTTCTCCAGAAATTTTCCTCAGATTCTCAGATAGTGTGGTGTGTAAAAGCTTTCCATACCGTTTCTAAGCTATAAAATAACTCTTACAAATTTTTTTGATGGTATATGACAAAGTGGTCCATATAACTTATAACTGTGAAAGTTGTAATTGCTTAAATTAGCTGTAAACATGGTAATAAATATACATTGGATTAAATTTATATTAAGCAAAAGTTTGTGGATTAAATCTCCATCAAAAAAGTTTTTCGGTTTGTTAAATTTTAAAAGTTGCAACCTGCTCTAAATTTTTTTAGCACCATCGGCAGAATATAATTACTAACAATGTCCACTGCAGCAGTACAAAGAAATAGGCCTAATTTTCTAAAACCAATAAAAAATGTAGACATTTCTTTCTCGGCTTTGCGGAGTAAGCATGAAACTTTAGGCCCTATATTACATTTGGAATATTGTGGATCTGACACGGCCCACACGGGGTGTTAGTAAATTAACAGATAGTCAGTTCATTTAAGAAGTCACACAGAAACAATTAATTTAACAGCTTAGTCTTTGAAGGTCTCCGCCCTCATTTATTACTATTTTTTTCTTTGAGAAGATAATATTCCAAACTGAATTCCAATTGTTCTTCGCAGAATTCATTTCTCTTAAAACACTGATGTCGTTTTCTTTTCCTGGCAGTAGGACTATGATTGCTTTTTTATTTGTTGGTGGTGCGTGACAAGTAGGTGAGGGAAACGGCGAACATCGAGCAGCGATGATTGATGTCGATGTGGACGACATACTTCGGTTGGATGACACACGGCCGTATGGTCCAAACGTTTGGTGTGCAGTCAAGACGAACGTGAACATGAGCCCATGGATTTAAACAAGGAAGGATTTCCTTTTAAAATCGTCAATGTAAACTTGCTTCTTTCATTCACCTACTCTTCTCCATATTAATGCTTCATGCATGTCGTCTCCTGTGTTGTCTTCTGTGTTGAGCATTACTTTGAAGATGGCTTGGCTTCATTGTTCGTCATACTAAAGTTGACTTTCGATTTGGATTTTTCATAGTTTGATTTACTGAAAACCCCTTCAACTTTAAATTACCATAAGATCGAAACCAATGATAAAGTTACGGCTGAATATACTTGTAAGCTAATGTTCAGTTCTGTGTTTTAGTGTTCTCTCATACAGGTAGGCCCTATAAAGCAGAATCTGATTTTAAAATACCTCGTGCCTTCAATTCACATCTTGACTTTAAAGTCGGCTTTGCTTTCATGTTGGCCATGCTAAAGTTGACTTTCAATTTCGATTTTTCGTATTTTGAAACCAATGATAAAGTTAAGTTTGAATATATAAGCTAATGTTCAGTTCTGTTTTAAAGCGTTCTCCCATAAAGGTTAAGGTACTATAAAGCAGAGGAATATAAATTTAAAATACCTTGAGTCTTCGCTTCACATCTTGACTTTGAAGTCGGATTTGCTTTCATGCTGGCCATACTAAAGTTGACATTCGATTTGGATTTTTCATATTTTGATTTACTCAAAACCTCCTTCAATTTTAAATTACCATTACATCAAAATCAATGAAAAAGTTAAATTTGAATATACAAGCTAATGTTCACTTCTGTTTATAAAGTGTTCTTTCATAAAGGTACTATAAAGCAGAGGAATCTCAATTTAAAATACCTCGAGTCATCGCTTCACATCTTGACTTTTAAGTCGGTTTTGCTTTCATGTTGGTCATACTATTTTTAAGTTGACTTTCGATCTGGATTTTACATTTCATTTGCTGAAAACCTCCTTCAACTAGAACACTGAAAATTGTCTACATGTAAATACATTATGCGTGTATGTATCTACGTTATCTACGACTAATAATAATAATAATATTTATTCTTTAATTAAGCGCCTGCAAACACTGCGCTGTACATGTACATGTTATGCGATAAATCTTAACTACTAACAGAACAGACAGCCTGCAATACACGGCGCAATTTGCAGCCTACAAAGCATGTCCGCCTATGGGACTCGATCTCTGTACCTCTCGCACTCTACGCCAGATGTTATCCAATGCGCTACCGCTACGTAAGCTGTATGTATAGATCTCCAGATACATTTATGTGTGAGAATGCGTCCAAGCCCCGTAATAAAATAGAGACATGCGTTGTTAGTTAGTAGGGCCCAGAGTTTCGAATGCCAGCGGGGAACAATAATATTCTCACCGTCATGTCGGCTCCTTTACTACGAATATCTCGATAGGCTATAGCAGAATATCTTAGGCCAAAATAATATCTTGTAATATCGATAACCTTGTCGATCTTCTTATGTCTGAACATCAAGCTTGTCATTTCGGTAAGATATAGGTATAACAGATATCTAAAATCGAACTTTTGAAACGAACATCTTAGAAGAAATTTTAAACTAAGCAAAATCCTACGAACGTTGCCATTGCAAAGGATGTTATGTCATCAATAGCGTTTGTGTTTAGTAGATGACGTCATCAATCAGTATCCAATCACGGCACCGATGTTGATCACGTGCATCTTGTATAACAATCATTTTTCAGTAGGCCTATTGCCAACTAAATTATTTTAATATAATAATAATATGCCTGACATGGGACGTGACAGTGCCCGATACCTACGCCAGTAGGGGTCTAATACGGGCTTGGGGACAGTAATTAATTAGCCAATTAATTAGCCAATCAATTAGTCAATCAATCATCAATCAACCGAAATAGTCATTCAATCATTCAATGAGTCAAATGAAAATCTACACATCTCTTTAAGATTATCTACTCAGAAACTCTGTATTTCCTCTGGCCCAATACGGGCTTTGGGGGCATCAATCAATTTATCAATCAATTAGTCAATCAATCATCAATCGGCCATAATAGTCACACATTCGATCAATCGGCCAATCGAATTCTCTACAACAATATACTCAGAAGCTCTGCGTATTTCCTCTGGCACCATGTCAGGTTTTTAAAAAAGTCAATCAATTGGTCAATCAATCAATTAATCAGCTAATTAGTCATTCAATCAATCAATCGACCAATTGAAATCTCTACGACATCCCCTCCAGATTATCTACTCAGAAGCTCTGCATATTTCCTCTGGTCCTGTGTAGGGTTTTAGGAACAGTCAATCAATCGGTAAATCGAAACTTAAATAGCACCCTACTTGTATGTAATTGACCTGCACAATACCTAATAACAGCTAAAAACGTGTGTAGGCCTATACACTTTCTGTAGGACGCACGATTTAGCAACGTTATTAATGACGCGAGCGGTTTACCATAGACCGTGTTTATACAACGCGCGGCGTTGACCTAAATGACTAATTGTCTGCAAGTCTAGGATTTTATACGCTGCACGGATCCTATGAACAACGTCGAACAACTATGTTGTATTGGGAAAAGGATATCAGTTAAAGGATTGTTTTGATGATGGACGAGCTGATATTAATCAAGGTGAGATCAAAACCAAGATTTATGCCTACATAGCAGCTTCTTAATAAAATGTTCGTTAATTCATTTATTCGTTCATTCATTCGCTCATTCCTTTGTTCGCTCATTTATTCATTCATTCGTTCGCTAATTCGTTAGCTCATTCATTCATTCTTTCGTTCGTTCACTATTTCCTTCGTTCATTTCTTCATTCGCTTATCTATTCATTCAATCATTCGCTCATTCGTTCGTTCGTTCATTCGTTCGTTCTCTCATTCGTTTGTTCGCTCATTCATTCCTTCGTTCATTTCTTCATTCGCTCATTCGTTCGTTCGTTCTTTCATTCGTTTGTTCGCTCATTCATTCGTTCGTTCGTTCTTTCATTCTTTTGTTCGCTCATTCATTCCTTCGTTCGTTTCATTTAAAAATGCCAGAATCCTTGTCCAGTGCGCCGGATAATTTTTAAAAAAAGGAAAGAGAAGCTTAGATGATGACGATGCAACATTTACTGGCATGTGACTGTGTTTTCTCTTTTTGTAGAATATCAGAATTAGGCCTACTAGCAGTCAACCTTATGTCAAAAGAATCGGCAATATCTCAATATCTCGAAGGGAAAGATCGAGTTTTTATCACTACTTTTTGTCGGAAATGGATCAAGATAAAAGAAATTAAAGGTAAGATCTTTGGGGGATGAACCAGTTAACTTTGTAAAGGCGTTTTTATAGGCCTATACTTCTATGCCATCATTTTTCTGTGAGCTGTAAAACGTAGTATCATCATCATCATCATCATCATCATCATCATCATCATCATCATCATCGTATAGGGCTTATTGGTGTATTCCACTAGCGGCGTGCTGGTATTATGTAACATGCCATATATTTTCTGCGAGCTGTAAAACCGAGCCATCGTATATATTGGTGTATTCCACTAGCAGCGTGCTGGTATTATGTAACATACCAGATATTTCCTGCGAGCTGTAACCGAGCATCATCGTATACATGTATATTGGTGTATTTCACTAGCAGCGTGCTGGTATTAACCGATATGCCATGGGGATTTGGTATGCCATTGAAAAGCACAGCGCGTTGGCTTACACGGCATTCCTAACATTCCAGATTCTCACGCGTGAGGTTCGAATGTGCGGTACATAGATACAACGCTTGGAGGCCGTGCCATTGAAAAGCACAGCGCGTTGGCTTACACGGCATTCCTAACATTCCAGATTCTCACGCGTGAGGTTCGAATGTGCGGTACATAGATACAACGCTTGGAGGCCATACATATACACGTACGTCTGTATGTACGTTTGTAAGTAATGCGTGGAGTTTGGATACAGCCAATTGCGAGGGCCGTATATGTATTTATGTATGTAAGCCTATATGATAACATATAATAATAACTTGTGGTTTTAACTATGTTTCTACAGGAACCTGTGGCTGGCGAGGATGATTCTACCCTATGGCAAGATGGGATCAATTGTCATTGCTCGTTAATTTTTTGTATTTGTGTTGACCTACTGGGGCCTCTGGCGTGGTGTAAAACCGCGTAAGCCCATGCTTCGTCGGAGTTTTGGACAGTTTGTTGTAGAACTTTTCCACAAGGCCGAAGATCAGCTCTTTCAGTCGATACTTGTCCTCAAAGGCGGCGAACTGCATTTCTGACTGAAGCACATTAATAATTTTTTTCTCATTATCAAAAAACATTTATGTTTTACAGTGTTCTAGGAGTTTGTTCAATTTTTAAAATTAGATTTATTTCTTTTTTTGCTTCAAAGGCCTATATTAATAAATTTTCAGTCGAGTCAGACGGTTAAGTTGTAATCAGAATCTCGATATTATCAGTCACAAGTGTCACACTAAACTAGGAGCCTCTTCCTGCTGGAGCATCTTAAGTCGTTCAGAATTTTTTCAATTTAAATAAATGATTAGGTTATAGTATAGGCCTACATAAAAAATAATGTTGGGGCAAAACTTTTGCATTTGGCTCGGTATAGGGAAAACAACCCTCTGCTGTCGCAGGTGCATTGGGGAGTACTGTTTCAAACATTTGGCACGACTGCGAAACGGTTGTGGGACGAGACCTTGTGCCAAATGTGGAAGGGGTATAAAAACACACGTGGGTGAGTGTATGAAATGTGGTTATTTCGCTAAATATTTGAGAGCTCGACGAGGTGGGTTAGTCCGTGAATTTAATAAAGAATGGAAGCGACTATCAAATATATCAGTAGAATAAAAAAAATTATCATTTGAACAAATGATATAGTTATTGTATTGAGGTAATACAGATGAGCAAGCGTCAATCGAATATCAGTAAACAAAATTTCATTTTGAACAAATGCCATAATTATTGTATTAAGGAAAAGTTTGCCACAGTAGTATAAAACAATTTATAATTATGGCATTGTCTACGAATGAAAAAATTGAACAATTGTTGGGTGAGTTTACTGGTGGCCCAGCACTTCGGGCTGTTCTACAGAATATCTTAGACGAACCTATCCCAGATGCAGTCAAGCGGCGCTTACTACAGCCACTGCTTCCAAGGCCAATTCCTCCAGTGCGCAAGCATAGAGGGGCAAAACGCAAGGCCCTTCTGGCAGAATTCGACCCACTCCTAATTAAGCAGGATAGAGGTGGACCACCACCCTTTCTAGTGCACAAAGAGCTAGCCAATCAGCATCTGAAAGACTTCCGCGCAGAAGTACCTCTAAACCACAGGCTGGAAGGAGATGCGTTGACTTTCTTGAGTGCAATGGAGCACAACATTGAGTCGCAGCTAAACGAAGAGCTCTTTAAAAATGGCGGTTTGAAATACACGCAAGTGTTGACTGTTGATTTGGAAAAGTTGGCACCGACCGTCGACATGTTGTACGATGGAAACGCGACCCCGGGTACTATTACCAACACGGCCTACTTTCGAAGCAAAGCAGAACCAATTACCAATGCGGGTAAAATCCAAGGGGCTGTTCGGAAGGCCAAGGCCGAAGTACTAAAACTCCTCGAGGAGTATACCAATGAGGGATCGGGGTGGAGGGTGAGACGGGTCGTGGCGCTAGACCTCAGTCTTGCAAGATATAAGCCTTTCCGAGGTAAGAGCTACTTTCCCACACCAAAGTATATACCCCCTCGTACGGTTATTAATGTAAAGAATAAAGATAACCGATGCTTCGAGTGGGCCATACTAAGCGCAATGTATCCAGTAGGTCATGGGCAAAATCCGGATCGCTCAACTAAGTATCGGGCCCACTTGCAGGAGCTAAACTTCAACGGTATAGAATTTCCAGTGAAGGTCACAGATATCGGTAAGTTCGAGCGTCAGAACCCGACGGTGTCCGTATCGGTCTTCGGGTGGGATAAAGCTTTGTATCCAATTTATGTCTCAAAGCAGAACAATAGAGACTATAATATCGATCTTCTACTGTTAGTCAGTGGTGAGAATTACCACTACGTCTGGATTAAAGACCTTGGTCGAATTCTTAATCAAAACAGCAAAGACAAAAACAAAAAACATCCATGTCGCCGCTGCCTACACATATTCTGTAGACAAGACTTACTGGATGCCCATATCAAAGATTGTCAGGGCATCAGTGAGAAGCCTCAGCGGATTGAGATGCCAAAAGAGGATGAAAATATCCTCAAATTCCAGAATCACCACAAACAGATGCGAGTCCCGTACACCATTTACGCCGACTTCGAGGCGTTGAACGTGCCAGTCCTAAATGCGGCCATGAATCCCAACGAGAGCAACACCAGACAGATAGCTGAGCAGAAACCGTGTAGCTTCTGTTATATAGTGGTTCGATACGATGGCCGCACCAAGAAGCCGGTGCTATATCGTGGAGAAAACGCCGTGGAAGAGTTCCTAAAACGACTACAAGGCGAGCTGGACTCTATCAAACAAAGGCTGAGCACCCCAGCTAAGATGGTTATGTCAGCGGCCGATCGCCAATCATTCCGCGAAGCCATCGAATGTCACATCTGCGGAAATGCACTCGAAGCGGATAGAGTTCGCGACCACTGTCACATTACTGGTAAGTACCGAGGTGCCGCTCACAGCGAGTGTAACTTAAAACTTAGAATATATCCAGATAAGTGTAAGGTGCCAGTGGTCTTCCACAATCTGCGAGGCTACGACAGCCATCTCATCATGCAAGCGATCGGAGGCTGTGAAGCCGCACAGGATGAAAAAACTGAAATTAACTGCATCCCAAACAATATGGAGAAATACATGACATTTAACATTGGACAACTACAGTTCATTGATAGTATCCAGTTTCTAAACAGCTCGTTGGATAAATTATCAGGAAATCTGTCGCTAGAGGATCTGAAAGTCACAACGGCATATATAAAGGAAAATTACGTTCGCAATGATAGGACAAAACTAGATCTGTTGAGACGAAAGGGCGTATATTGTTACGAATACATCCACGATTACCACCGCTTCGAAGAAGAAAAACTTCCACCTAAAGAAGCGTTCTACAGCAGGCTCTCCCGAGAGAATATTTCTGATGAGGATTATCAACACGCCCAACGGGTATGGAATGAATTCGATTGTAAAACTCTGGGTGACTATGACGACCTGTATCTCCGTACGGATGTACTCCTACTAGCCGATGTATTCGAGACCTTCAGATCAACATCGATGAAACACTACAGTCTGGACCCGGCAAATTACTTCAGCCTGCCAGGAATGGCCTGGGACGCTTTGTTAAAAAAGACGAAGATCGAACTCGAACTTTTAACCGATATAGACATGCACTTGTTCGTAGAGAAAGGTCTCCGAGGCGGAATTTCGATGGTATCCAAGCGCTTCGCAAAAGCCAACAACCCACAATGCCCCGACTACGATACCACGAAGCCAGACAACTGGATCATGTATCTCGACGCGAATAATCTTTACGGCTGGGCGATGCAACAGCCACTGCCAGTTGGAGGATTTAGCTGGGAAAGTCCAACTCTCGATGAAGTGTTGGAAACTCCAGATGACGCGCCCGAAGGCTTCCTACTTGAAGTCGATCTCGGGTACCCGGAGCACCTCCACGAATCACATAGCGACTATCCCTTAGCACCGGAGACCCTGACAGTCCAAGAGGAGTGGTTGAGTGACTATCAGAATGTGCTTATGAACGAGTTGGGAGGCAAGTTCACAAAGCATGTGAAGTTAGTACCAAGCCTACGACCTAAGGAGCGGTATGTGGTCCATTATAGAAATCTCAAACTCTACCACTCGTTAGGGCTACGAGTTTCTAAAATTCATCGTGTCATTAAGTTTAGACAGGAGGCATGGATGGCTCCATACATCGAGATGAATACGAAATTGAGAGCGAAGGCAACGTCGGAGTTTGAGAAGGATTTCTTCAAACTGGCTAATAATGCAGTTTTCGGAAAAACCATGGAAAATCTTAGAAAAAGAATCAGGGTCAACCTGGTCCCGACCTCAAAAGTTGACAAACTTCGTAAACTAATTGCGGACCCGGCCTACATATCACACAAAATCTTCAACGACCAACTCGCCGCGATTCACAGTTTGAAGAATAAGCTCAAGTTAAACAGACCTGTATATGTCGGCCAGGCGGTCCTCGACCTCAGCAAGCATCTGATGTACGACTTCTGGTACAACGATGTGAAAAACGAGTACGGAGAAAAAGCCCAGTTGCTATATACAGACACTGACAGCCTGTTATTTCAGGTGGAAACTCCGAACGCCTATGCCGATATGTGGAACAAAAAGCACCTATACGACTTTAGTGAGTTTCCTAGAGACAGCCCATACTACGACGTCGAGAACAAGAAAGTCGTGGGCAAGTTCAAGGATGAATGTAACGGAGTGGCCATCGCCGAATTCGTAGGATTGCGTCCGAAGATGTACTCGATCTTAAAATCGGGCGGCTCAGAGATCAGGAAAGCAAAAGGTGTTCAGAGAGCAGTTGTGAAGAAGGATCTGCACCACGAGCTATACAAGGAATGCCTGTTCGAACGAGAAGAAATGCGGCACACACAAGTCGTGATTAGAAGCCATGACCACCAGATCGGAGTGTACGAGCAGAATAAGATCAGCCTCTCTCCATTAGACACAAAAAAGTGGATATCTCCGGACGGGATAACAACGCTGGCATACGGGCACTACAAAATCAACGACGGTTGAGTATTCTATCGGGGGATAACTCAGTGCCCATAGGCACCAGAAGCAGCTCCTCACGGACAAAACCGCGGCCAGGCCCATCAACTAGATGGTATAAAGCCGGTTGGTCAGCCCGCCGAACAACATCCAAAATAGCGTGGATGGTGAGCGACCAGTTAGGATCGGTGGCACGTTTGCTTCCACCTTCGAGCTCGCCGGGAGCGTACAAATATCGGACGAGAACGTCGTGTCCAAGAATAGGCTCATCCATTCCCCACAAACGAGTTTTCATTTGTGAATGAGAGGGCTTCTGTGTCACTTTAGCAGCTTTCATCGCTTCAACCGGCTTCATGTCGAGCAAACGCGTCGGCTCATTGTTTAGTGCAGCTACAACTTCGGGCATTCGGCGAACCCATTCCACTGACCGTTCGGATGACCCCCTTGCAGCCAGGAGCAATTCCTGAGCGTACTGGGCACCGAAAAGTCGCTCAGCTAGAGTACGGTTAAAGCGTTCAACGATGCCCTGTTGGCGATGATTTCCAGCCTCCCCGCGTCTTACAAGAACGTCGTGCTTCGTCAGCAACGGTGTAAAATCACCCATAAATTCCCGTCCAGGATCGACCTGAAAAAGTCGAGGCCAAGTTAGAGGGCCCCGCTTATAGATCCGGCTTAAAGCGGCGGCGACTTCGGTCGCACTTTTGTTGATCAACGGTTCGGCTTCTTTGTATCGTGACGCAACATCAACAACAGTGAGAGCGTATTTATAAGTCTTTCGACCTACTTTATCGTGAGGTAAAAACAAGAGATCGGCTTGGTGTACGGAGTTTGGTCGTTTTTCGTCAAACTTTGGACGCGGTATGCGGCGCGGAACGGGTAAATAAATCTGCCACACAGCTTGTTTCTTCAACCAATCACGAGCCTCCGCCTCTGAAACCTTGGCGGCTAAGGCTAGTTTTTTCACCGCAGCCTTACCTCGCCAGTAACCTCTAGGGCTGTAATAGACGGCTGAAAGGTTCTTAGACATTTCAGTAAAACTATATATTACAAACAGGTAAACACATACACAAATGATTTTCATTTGCGTTTTCGCTGGCTCTTCGTTCTGACACCCATCCCCAGCCTCGACTTTGCTGACATAATGGCCGATACGAGCCGGGCATCCTTCTTCTCATAATCTGGAGTTTCATCGGTGAGTGCGATCTTCGACGCGGCTGCAGCGAGGATGTCATCTGCGTGGTTACGCCCTGGGGTATCTTTATGAACTGCGTAAGCCACATCGTGGTGGAGGCACGCACGGTCGAGCTGATTAACACCGTGATATCGCTGTGACAGCCGTTTGTCGAGTTTTGTGAATGGTCCACAATAAGAGTACTTTCCTGTATTCTGAAAAGAACCTCCCGGATTATCTTCCGAAGACATACCGGATGGAAGGCTCATATGCATTTCTGGCAGAGGCAGAATATTAAGAGCGCTATTCAGTAGAGAACCACCAGTCTTTCGCGCTTTAGAAGGCAAAATTTGGCTCTTCTTTGCACCGCAGACGGCACAGGTTCCTTTCTTGGCTGGCCGACCGTTTCGTAACTCGACGATTGTTTCATTTGAAGTCTCAGTATGTTTCTTACATCGTAGGCAATACATTGTTTTCGTTGAATACAATCATAACTCGTTGTCTCTATATGGAAATAACAAATTTCGATCTCGAAGCCGACGATGGGAAAAAACACCACCATTGGTTGTTGCCATCCAGCATACGGTGTATAATCTGTGGGCCTAGCGGATGTGGGAAAACAAACCTACTGCTTAACCTTCTGTTGAAGAAGGGGTACCTGCGTTTTGATCGGCTATACCTCTACTCAAAGTCTCTGGGACAGGAAAAATATCAGTTTCTTCGGGACTGGATAACAGAACTCGAAAAAGTTGCCGGGAAGGAAGTGGCTACCTTTCACTCTTGCTCAGATGAAATAGTTCCAGTTGAATCATTAAATAAGAATGCCAGAAGCCTTCTAGTTTTCGATGACGTCATGCTTGAAAAACAGTCGCCCATCGAAAGGTATTTCACTATGGGTCGACACGGTGGCGCGGACTGCTTCTACTTAACTCAAAATTACTTCCGCATTCCCAAGCAAGCGATCCGTGACAATGCTAATCTTATCGTCCTCTTCAACCAAGACAGCAAAAATTTGCGAGCCATTCACGATACGTTCGTGGGCGGTGACATGTCTTTCGATGAGTTCCGTACGTTCTTCAGCGAGTGTGCTGCCCAGCCATATGGATTCGCAGTCATAGATTTGACGTCCAAAGTGTACGATGGAAAATATCGCTGCGGGTTCGATCGCTTCTATAAGCCCAAGGCAAGTATTTAAAGACACGATATAGACAACATATAGCTGACATACAAACGCGATGTGGGCAAAAGCTATCGTTACGGGCAACATATAGTCGACATACAACCACGATGTGGACAAAGGTTTCTTCTAAACAGGAGCGAGACGCGTTAACTCAGGATTATTTAGCTCGCAGAAATCGATTGAGACAGCGTTTCGTAGATGAGAAGCTCGGTGAAGCCAACCTTCAGTACGATGCGGCAAAGCTTTTCAAACCAATAGCCACAGCCACGGCTGAATCCCAGGCGGCTACGTCTAAGGAGCTGCAGAAAGTTACCAGCGCTTTACAGGATTTACCGGCGCAGATTTCAGAGTCTGCTAATTTTAACCCGATAGCAGCTTTATTCGGCGAAACCGCAGGAACAGCAGCTGCTCCAACGGCTCCTCCAGCCCTTCCAGCGCTTCCAGCATCCCGAATCCCCTCCGCATTGTTAGTCGATCCAAACAAGTATCTCAACGTCGCGGCAATCACACGGCATGGGTTTAAACCTCCTAGCGAGCTCGACCTGAACGACACGGCAGCTGTGAAACAGATTATTCAAGCCGTGAACCAGTACAATAGAAACACACTTGGCAAAGAGAAAATGAAAGCCACAAATCGTTCAGATGAAGAAAAGGCCGCTTCGCTGACTTTAGATATTAAAGCCCTAAAAGACTACAGAGAACGAATACGTTTTTTGGAGAAAGGCCACACCCTCACAAAAAAGGGAAAGGGTTTCAGTGTCCCAGCCATTCCTCTGAAATTACAAGGTAACGCCTTGGGTGAGCTCTCCGTCGACCCCGTCGCGCTGTCTGCTGGTAGACTAAGAGTGTTTAAAGGTGGTAACCTCGTGCTCGAAGCTCCTGCCGATGAGTCATTGTTCAGCCTGTTAACGAAACGCTTCGTTAAGACTAAGCAATATTCGCCTCAGGCAATTGAAACTTTCAAAAAGCTCGTACAGATGTCTGGTCTGCCTATTCATGGTCGAAAAAGCAAAAAGTTCCAGCTGATTCGAGGCGGCGCGGTACAATTTTACAACGATCCAAACGCCCTGGTAGAGAGGTTGCAGCTTTTGGTGGCCTCTAGGGCCGCGGGAAACACTGGTCTCGGCAACGAAATCTCCGCCATTCTTGATGAGTTACTGCGTTCCGGTGCGATTCCCAAAGAGCTGGCACTCGAATTGAATAGAAACATGCTCATAAAATAAAGTACACAAGATGGAACGCTCAGAGAAACTACTCGAAGAAATTCGAGAACTTTTGCAGCCTAAGGAGAATTTTAGTATAGTTGTTTCCTCAGATACTACAGGGTGGACCACGGCTTTCTCACCACCATTGTACCTGGATCCAAAAAGACGCTTTGAGCTTGCTTTGGTCAATCTTGAAACTTATAACTCGATTCCGAACATAGACAGCACAAATAACAAGTTCGTCTACAGCTCCACCAATGGACAGACGTGGAAGACGATCATTTTGCCCGACGGAAGCTACGAGATCGCACAGATTAATGATGAAATCGGCCGCCAGTTAGAAAAGCAAAATCCGCCGCCGACAGGTGTTGTTCAACTCGGCTTTAATTCTCCTATTACTATAGGAGCTAACGCATCTACCCTACGCGCCTTCGTAAAGATAACGAATGCCCAATATATAGTAAATATGGCTCAATCTACCATCAGGCAAATGCTCGGTTTTAACCCTCAGAGGCTTGGTATTGGTTATAAAGAGGGAGAAAATCCAGTCGATATTCTCCGGGTGGACACAATCCTGGTAAATTGTGACATTATCTCTGGATCGTATCGCAATGGGAGTCAGCTGCCAGTAATCTACAGTTTTTTCCCGGATGTGTCGCCGGGCTACAAGGTAATCGAATCTCCGAAAAATCTGGTGTACCTACCAGTTGCACCGGCTGGTAACGTACAGGGCATTCGTGTGTGGCTGACCGACCAGAATGGTGAACAATTAAACCTCCGCGGTGAGACAGTAACTATAAGGTTTCACATCCGCAGTGCGTAGATTTTCACACTTAAATATTCTCATGTTTGTTCTTGGAATTAAAAAGCGGCGTCGTGTCGTGGGTGGTGGACTTTTCGACTGGATACCAAAATCGCGGGCTTCCTTGGCCGTGCAGGCTCCTTTATTTCGGCGAATAGAGGCGCAATCACGAACGTTGCCAAGGTGGTTGGTAATGTCGCGAAAGCTGGGGCCACAACAGCATCTGCCGTCAGGCAAATTGTTGATGCCGTGAAAGCGAGACGCGCTGCGGCAGTAAATGAAGCTCATTTACGAAATGAAAATTCATCTGCCGCGCCCGTTGTTCCCGCACCTTTGGAGAAGGCGCTCAGCGACAAGAGCATCGAATACTTAAAACAATTGGCTGTGAGTCCGCCACCCGTTGTTCCGACAATGGCTGACATAAACAGCCGCATTGCTGGATCCGGTTTCAAGACTATAAAGCCGAGTCGTGGTGGTAGAGGTCTGTTTCTCGCAAAATGAAAAAAAATTTCCGACTAATTCACAAAACGCAAAAAAAGTTTAACCTACCACATATGAAATTCATTTGTAACATGATTAATAATTGAAGCTTGAACTTTTTTAACTATAATAATGGCGGCATTTGACGTGCCGAGTGAAATGTTGGACATCGCTTCGGCGGTACCCGATGATAATAGCATCGAATCGTTTGAATACCGCGAGTATGAATCACAAAACCCTGCGGCTATTAACAATGGCCAGGCCATACAAATAGACATCCAGAACCAAGACATTTTCACACAGCCTTCTAAGAGTTACCTTCTTGTGGAGGGCAGGCTTACAACAACTGGCGCCGCTTACATCGCAGACACGTTGGTGTCATTCATCAACAACGCCGTCCCGTACATGTTTTCTCAGATTCGATACCTGGCTAACAACACCGAGATAGAGAATGTCATGTCACCTGGGCAAGCCACGACGATGAAAGGCATGCTGGTTTACGGCGACGACTTCTCCAGAGCTGAAGGTTTAAACATGTGTTGGCAGAAGGACACGAGTGCGGCGGCGGCGACCGCGAATATCGGCTTCGAGGCCCGTCGACTGATGATCATTGGAAAACCCGTCCCTATTGGAACGTTTTCATTCATCGTTCCCTTAAGACATCTATTCGGCTTTTGCGATGATTACCACAAAGTCGTATACGGGATTAAACACTCCTTACTGCTGAGCCGGCAGGGGGATGCAGACGCGATCTTCAAGGAAGCCGCTGCGGTCAATGGCCAGATCACGCTGACTAAACTCTCCTGGTTCATGCCGCATATAATACCCGCTTTGGAGTATAAAAGCATGCTAATGAAGCAGATTGAAGCCAAGGTTAAGGTACCTGTAGCATTCCGCGCCATGCAATGCGACAACATTGCGGTGCCACGAGCGACGACTTTTTCCTGGCGTTTGAGTGTTAAGTCGGGCACGGAAAAGCCACGCTGGATTCTTGTTGCTTTTCAAACTGGAAAGAATGCACATCAAGGCCAGAATCCGGCACTGTTTGACCATGTGCAGGTTCGCAACATTTTCGCTATGCTCAACAGCGATCGCTACCCGGTTGTTGACATGAATCTCGACTTCACCAAGAGGACAACCTCTCGCGCTTACAAGGCCCTACGTGACTTCAAGGAAGAATATTGCGGCATAGACGCGCGTGAATCGTCATGCCAACTGACACCAATCGAATTTGTAGATTTGTTTCCGATCTTCGTCCTGGACGTGCGCAGGCAATCTGAACGACTTAAAACCTCTGTACAGGACATACAAATCAAGGTGGACTTTAACGAAGGGGTACCAAATAATACGACAGCATATGCCGTCCTGATCAGCGACCGACTCCTGAATTTTGAATCGGATGGCTGCAAATTCAACGTCGTTTACTAGAAATCGTTTTTCACATTTAGATACAAGGCCCTCTTTTAGATATATTTTTTCCAAAAATGAAAACTGAATACGTTGCGTTCGGCCTTTCGCTGACCGAAGGGCAAAAGGCAACATTGGCTAAAGCTGCGCGCGATGGCACTGGCGCCACGATCCGGCTCACTCATGGCCAGCTTCGTGGAGACGATAAGCTCGCGCTTACAAAAGTTCAAGCCGCCCGAATCGTGAGGAAGATTTCGGAAGGCGTTGGCATGGAGCTGAGATTCACCAAAACGCAACTGAAAAAGATGACAAAATCGGGCGGATTTCTTCCACTACTGGCTCTCCTCCCAGCAATTTTGGGCGGGTTATCCGCCGTGGGTGGCATTGCCACTGGGGTGACAGAGGCCGTGCACAACAAACAGGCCAACGACGCCGCACAGGCGGAGGCGTAGCGTCACAATCGCGCACTCGAGGCGCGGGGGTCCGGTTCATATCTCGGGCGCCAGACTCGTGGTGGTTGTTGTCCAATGTGTAAAGGATCGGGTCTCTACATCGGACAAAAAAACTAAAACCTCTTAGCAACTTCGATATAGAGAAAGTTGCCCGAGGTCTGCCGCATTTCCGCGGTGTTTTCATGCGAGATGGTCTGCCCGCCGTGGCTCGTGAGAAGGAGTGTGGAGTTGTTAATTTAGATTCCGGTTCCGGCGATGGTACTCACTGGGTCGCCTATTGGATAGATGGACCTACAGCCGTCTATTTTGACAGTTATGGGCTGGATCCGCCTCTCGAAATTTCTCGATATTTAAAAAATCCTATAAGAACTCAAACATTTCAGCTGCAGGGGCCCGATGATGTGGTATGTGGTCATCTCTGCCTGACCGTGCTAAGAGAGCTCGCTGCTGGAAAGAATTTTGAAGATATCGTGCTTGACTTATGTTAGACTTCCGCCACCCTTTTTGTATAAAAAATGCCGGTTGATAAATTTGGAAGAGACGGTGGAGGTGGGGTGGGAGGGGGGCAGATAAGCGCCGCTGGGCTCATCCACAAGGCTGGTGATACCATGCTGGGAATTCTTTCGGCTGGAGGTTTTCGGCTGACAAACGTGGGAACTCCTACGACGGACACGGACGCCGCGACAAAGGCTTATGCGGACATCGTAGATCAGGACAACCTACAAATCACCGGTGGAACGATGTCTGGCGTTCTAAAAATGGGCGGTCACAAAGTAACTGGGCTGCCCATAGACGCAGCAGTGTCTGAAAGCGACGCTGCGAGTTGGGCACAAGTGGTACGATACGCGGACCAGAAGGCGACCGCAGCCGAAAATCATGCAGACCAAAAGCTTATCGATGCCAGGCAGTACACGGACGAGAAGAATGCGGGGCTGAGAGATTCCGTTAGGCAGTATGCGGACGACAAGGACCTTATTGTTAAAAGTTATGTCAATGAGCAAGATGTTATCGTCAGGAATGCGTGCGTGCTCAAATCCGGCGGCGTAATGACTGGAAGTTTAGTTATGGGTGGCCACCGAGTTACTGGGCTCCCAACAGAAATTTCAGGATCCGATAGCGACGCAGCGAGTTGGAAACAAGTGTCAACAGCGGTCGCTGGCGCTCTAGTAAAACTCGATAGAGTACCCACGGAGTCGTTGCATGTGGTGAATAAGCGGTATGTAGATTCCCGCGACGCTTCTTACAGACAGTACGTGGATGAGAAGGTCACCACCGCTAGAAGATATGTGGACGAGAAGCATGCTATCGTAAGAGGCGGGCATGTGCTCAAAAGCGGCGATTCTATGACTGGTGATTTGACCATGGGTGGAAAAAGAGTGACTGGGCTGCCAACAGAAATTCCAGGATCTGATAGCGACGCCGCGAGTTTGAAACAGGTGACGCAGCTGATCAGCAACGCCACTAAGAATAATGATACGGCGCCGGCTGGACCAAAGTACTTGACTAACAAACGGTATGTGGACGCGAAAAACGCTGAGATTGGAGCTTCAGTTAGACTCTATGCGGACCAGAAAGCTGAAGCTGCTAAGACGTACGCCAACGAGCAAGATGTTATCGTTAGGAGCGCGTGCGTGCTTAAAGCTGGTGATGCAATGACTGGTGATTTAACCATGGGCGGTAAAAGAGTTACTGGGCTCCCTACGGGCGCAGCAACGTCCGAAAGCGACGCGACGAGTATGGCACAAGTATCGAAGCTGATCGCCGACAACATGACAAAGAGTGATAGAGTACCAACAGAACCGTTGCATGTGACAAATAAACGATACGTTGACGTGAAAAACGCTGAGATTGGAGCTTCTGTTAGACTCTATGCGGACCAGAAAGCTGACGCCGCTAAGAGATATGCCAACGAGCAAGATGTTATCGTTAGGAGCGCATGCGTGTTCAAATCCGGCAGTACCATGACCGGTGATCTGGCTATGGGTGGTAAAAGAGTGACTGGACTCCCAACAGAAATTTCAGGATCCGATAGCGACGCTGTGAGTTTTAAACAAGTGACGCGGCTGATCACCATCGCCACTACGAATAATGAAACGCCGCCCTCGGGACCGTGGTACCTGACTAACAAGCGGTATGTAGACGGTGAGATAGCTAATGAAAGGCGATACGCGACGGACCTCAAGATTCTCAACTACAGCGGCCACATTCCGCCCCTATCCAGAAACGTTTCCGAAACGGGTTTTATTGCCTCAGCCAACGAATCTTTACCCACTAACCCGCCTCATATGGCATTCAACTCGGGTGTGAGGGGTGAGTGGAAGACGGCGTCCAGATCGAGAGCCGATATTTTGGCTCAGGGTAGTGGGACTTGGTTACAGATTGAATGCCCGACGGCTGTGCGAGTATGGAAGGTTAGTCTGACTGGGGGAATTAGTTCTACTGCTCCGCGTGTCACGTCCTGGAGGATTTATGGGACACCCGATAATGAAAATAGATTTGATGAGCTCATCACCTCCAATGTCACTTTGACTAATTCTGCGCAAGAGTTCACCTTCACAACTCAGAGTTTATACAAAAAATTCAGGCTGATGGTCTTGGCCACCAGCCCACCACAACCTACTTTTGGAATAACCCACTTCCAGATCTATACATATTTTAAACACGGGGGACAGTCAGTAGTATAGAAAAATATGACTGACACGCACTACAAGATTCGGGGGTATCTCCGTCAACACGGAGAAATAGACATGTGCAAATACAGCATAGACAGTCTAGGTGATGTGGGCCACTGGGGGTACGACATCCCGAAGCCCACCGCAGAGCTATTGACCGCGGTGCCTCAACAGCACATCGACTTCGTGTCGGACGATTACCACAGCCGCGATATCTATACGGCGGCTGGAACGGTAACCACCAGTGCGTGGCAAACGCTTCCATTGACCGCTGCGCGTTTTCCGTGTATAAGTTTGCAAACCACCAATGAGGGGGTTTCGTTAGAGTGCGGGTTCTGGAAGCTAACAGTCTTTGGTGTTAGTACCGGTGATGCGTCAGTTCGCATTATTGCAGCCGCGGGTAGCATCGATCGTACAGTTGACATTCAAAGTGGACAATTTGATGCATCTAGGGCAATATTCATTCCAGGACAAACGGGTTTTAGAATTGAAGGAAAAAAGAGAGGTGTTTTAAGTACTTCAACTATTGAGTTAAACGTAACGTTACTGATAGAGCAACTGTAAAAAGTATGTCTTTGTACCCACCGCTTATGGAGTCAACAATTTCGTCAGACACGACGTC
>OY744602.1:55614763-55834763 GCA_963556255.1 Allolobophora icterica | reverse complement strand
ACCTTGAACCTCAAGACCAAGACCAAGACCAAGACCCAAAAAATCGCAATCAGGTCAAGACTTCTAAAAATTGTCAAATCGGAATATTCGCTATTTTAATTAAAACATGAGTCTTTTATTTTATTCAAGCAAATTAACTTTAAATGCAAACTGCAGAGAAATCCGAATTTGTATTCAAAAGTCCTTCATGCAAACTATTATTCTAAATGCCTTTTTTGTATTTTATAAAAACCAATTCGCTCAGAATTTTCTGACTAAGACGTGCCTGGTGGGCCTCATAAAAATTCCGCCATGTGAAAAAATACGTTCTACAGGTGCTGAAGTCACTAACACACACAGTAGCTTTTCAAGCACTGGATGTAAATGTGCAGATAGTGAGTCCTTTTGAAATCTTCCCATGGTTTATCATACCGTCTGATACAGAATGACTGTTGCTGCTGCCAATGGGTTTTCCTGACCAACAAGACTTGTATCCATCCATAGATATTGGTCGTATGATGCAAGCAGGCTTGATACAGAATTCTTGAGTTCTGTTAAATGACTGTTCATATTGACAGCCGGTCTTGGTCTTGGTCTTGCAAGACCAAGACCAAGACTTTGAACCTCAAGACCAAGACCTTGAACCTCAAGACCAAGACCAAGACCAAGACTTTTGGTCTCAAGACCAAGACCAGGACTTTTAAAAACGAACTCGAGTGCACTCGAGACCAAGACCTTGGTCTCGAGGACAACAAGACTGGTAATAGCTGAAATATCCATTTCTGGTTCAGGTACACCGCCTCAACGAATTCAATCAGGTCAGAGTTGTGAGTTCGCGAGACGGAAACATTACTGATAGCGGGAAGATAATAAGTTTTGTGAAATTCGAGGAAGGACACGTTATGTGTATATTGGGGCGCAGCGTCCCTGCAGAAGAGTAGGTTATGTTCGAGAGAATTAAACCGGTCCTTGGAAATTCACAGCCGTAACGATCACTGTCCAATTCAGACATACAAGACAATACATTTAAGGCAAGAGAAGGTATGACATTCAAGACAAAGTATAAGATAAGACATATCACACAAGACAATGCAGTTAAGGCAAGAAAAGGCATCACATGCCAGATAACACAAGCCGATCATTTGAAAGAAGACAAAAATGAAATGGGAGACGAGAAAGGGCAAGTTAATTTAAGACGGCGGAAACAGACTAGGCATGCAAGACAAGACAACAAGAGTTGCTATTGTTTTATGGCAAGAGCGTGTCAATCACCGTCTTGGCAAGATAGATGGCACATCATGGCAGCCTTGTACGACGTCGTCATAGTCACATATGTCCCAAGTTCTCCAATTAGTTCAGACTGTTATGACATAAGCCGTCGTTACCTCGACCCTGGGACCAGCTACCCTTCAATCCTTCCTCTGCCCTATCCAGTTCTTAAGGACCCTACCGGAGAGGGTCTGGAGCAGTTTGGCGGAGCGCCCTACACCCTCAAATTAGCGCGCGAGATAAATTGGGGTTTTATGGGGTCGTTTATGACTGACGTCACTTGTTTGGGTTGACCCTGGCGTGGGGGGCAAGCGTTATGCTGCATATGGGTGCGGTCATGAGCCCGTGTGTTAGGCGCAGTTAGGGTGATTGTGATAATGCATATGTGGGGGGGGGGTGGGTACCAGGCAGACGGAGATGTTGGGCCAAGTTGTTTTGGGGTTCTTGCATGTATGTTTAAGATAGGCCTATACATGACACGGCGCTCTTGTTTTTGCTCTCTTTCTCTGTCTCTCTCACACACTCTCTGTCTCTGTCTCCGTCTCTGTCTCTGTCTCTCTGTCTCTCTGCCTGTCTCTCTGCCTGTCTCTCTGTGTCTCTCTGTCTCTCTGTCTGTCTCTCTGTATGTCTGTCTCTCTGTATGTATGTCTGTCTGTCTCTGTCTCTCTCACTCTGCTGATAAAGATAGCATTCTATTTATTCTATTTTGACACTATTTAGAACCATCAGTTAGACGTTGCATTTAGAACATTCTAGTTTGACATTACAGTTGGAACATTACACTTGGAACCTTACATTGAGAACATTACATTTCAGTTAGAACAGTAGGGCCTACATTTAGACAACTGCATGGTTAGTAAATGAGAAAGCAAGGAAAGCAAGTTACACAGGTCAGCCATTTCTTTAGACAACCGGACATTAATTCAGACAAATTTAAGGCCATAATTACACGCAACAGGAAATAGACCATTAATTACATATCAATGCATTAAGTAGAACTGCGATATTAATTGACGTTTAATAGAATCGTTGAGTTAATTAAGACGTTAATTAACGTATTAAGACTGATTCCATGAATAATGGCTGGATATTACTAGGCGTGTTATGAAGGTTGTCTGATAGTCCATATAGAGAGTATAGCGTCGATTGCTAGTTCAAAGGTCGAGGCTTCAAATCTTCGTCACGGCAGAAAGGAAGGTGCCTATGAGGTGGCGAAGGAGAGACTGGCTATCCACCCTCGTATGCCGAGGCTAAGAAAATGAAATTACGTCGTCTGTTTCTATATGTGCCTGTGTTTGTGTCTGTGGTTGTCGCCATCTTGAACAGTCGATACGGGTACCTGTTTCATAGCCGAGTTCGCTAGGGGCGCCAGTGGAGCAGAAACCGGTCGGTCCTAGCATGGAATTGAACCCCGACCTCTGGGTTGAAGAAGCTTATCACTAGACAATCGCCCCGAGGGCCCGAGCACGCTTCAAGCAGTGTCTGATTGAAGAGTGGCGGTCGGTCGGTCGGTGGGAAGGGACGACGGGTGTCGCGTGGTTTCTGTCTAATTGTAGTAATTGATCGGCTGTTTGGTTGTAATTGCTCCGCTGACATACACGCCTTCTTCTCCTTTACCACGACTTTCCACAGAGCGTCTATTACGGTTTCCGGAAATCCCCAGGGATGGGGTGGGGGAACGGATGCTCGGAAGAGCCCTGTCGGAGTCAATGATGGAAGATAATACTTCTGGCTCCGTTCGTCTTCTCCACCTCTCTCTCAGCCTCCCTACTTCCCTCCCTCTGTCTGTCCTTTCATCCGTCCATTCCTCCGTTCCTCTATGCGACGACCTTCCCATAGTCTCTCTCATTCCACGCGTCCGTCCGTCTGGCTGTCCCTGCCTTTGTCTGTCTCTCCCTTCGTTCATCCATCGATCTGTATCTGTCTAAGTGCGTCCATCCCTCCGTCTGCCTCTTCCTCCGTCTGCGTCTTCGTCCGTCTGCCTCTTCGTCCGTCTGCGTCTTCGTCCGTCTGCGTCTTCCTCTTCTGCCTCTTCCTCTGTCTGCCTCTTGCTCTGTCTGCCTCTTCGTCCGTCTGCCTCTTCGTCCGTCTGCCTCTTCCTCAGTCTGAGTCTTCCTCCGTCTATACTTGTGAACGTCTGTTGAGTTGACTGAGCCTCGGGCAAAACTGGCGCAGTCACTGATTGCTCTGTTCAGCATGTTGGCTAATCCAGGCACAGGTTGTTGTCTCCATTCTCAATGGCCAGAGGTAAGTTATGGTATGGTAAACAACTTACGATAAGGTAAGGTATGGAAATCTAAGTAAGGCTAGGTAAGCTAAGTTATGACAGGCTAAGCTATAAGACACGGCTTCATGTGGTACTTTTTAAGCAAACGCAATGTGAGACAGGGTCTATTACGCTGTGGTACGTTTAGGTAAAGTAAGATATGGTAATGTATGGTAAGTGAAGCAAAAATAAGCTAAGGTATGGTAAGATATGATAAGTTAAGCTAAACTAAGGTTATGTGTAGTAAGGTCAGCTAAGGTGATCTATGTTGTTATTGTAAGGTAAATTAAGGTAAGGCTTGGTAAGTTAAGGTATAGGGTACGGAAATGTAATCTAAGACAAGGTATAACTTATAAGGTATAGGTAACCGTTAGGTTTGGTAAGGTAAGGCTACGATAAGGTTGGACAAGGCGTGGTCTATGCATGGTGTAAGGTGGTATATATGGTTAAGAACGATATAGGGTATGATGTGTACATCGTATATGGTATGGTATCAGATGAACGTTTCATTCTTACCTAACTATTAGGCCTACAGCAGTTAAGCAGACGAAGAGCCTCTTTGAGATATTCTAACAAGGCACTGTATAAATATGGAGACAGATAAATAAATAAATATCGAATGCACTTGTCAAAAGTTGTCATGCTTATCGAATTATGAATTGCATGAGTAGGACTGGCACGGAGTAACTTCGAACAGTTCTTCGAAGTCTTGGCGTAATTTCAAAATTGAGTCTCTCGCATGATGTATAGTGACTCAGTTGGACCCGCGGGGATTCTTAACACTTTACCAGGCTCTGATCGGGCCTCCTCTTTTATCGAGCCCGGGTCTTCGCAGTTACTAGTAGACGCTATATAAATATCTAAATTACTATCTAAATATAAATAAATAAATAGTAAATAAGTATTGACGCATCTTGGAAGCTATATAGAAAGTATCATGTTGTCAGAATTCAGTTGACTTTTTCAGCCTTAGTCAAGACTTTTTTCCGTGGTTTTAACTTCTGCGGAGAAAGTTCTGCTCAATTCAGTAACAGCATCATCATCGTCATTCACATCATCATCCCTGTCGTGGTCGTTGTAGTCATGTCATGATCATCATTGTCATCATCTATATTATCGTCGTCGTCGTTCTTCGTCATCGCCACCATAATCAATCAAAATTTGAGGGCAATGTGCTCGAATAATTGCTTTCCATTGTTTTCGGGCTTTTTCGGGCATGATAAAGTCCAGAGCTTTTCTAGTAAGTAGTCCAAGTCTTGTTGATGTGTATACGATGGTCCTATACATAAGTCCTCTGTCCCCATCGCACGAACATGCAGGCTTTGCTAACCGAACACGTTCAACAAATATCCAAAGAACTATATTCAGTAATTCGACCTCCGTGCAAACTAAGCAACAGTTTCGCTATTCACCTTTGCATCTATACGTTTACCTTCATCTTACCTTTTCACATTTATCTTTTCAGCTCTTCTTCTACCTTTACATTTGAACGCATCGCCTTTGTAGTTTTAACTTTATAACATTGGCCATTGCCGTTCTATCTTTGTACTTTTCTCTTTGACAGAGGGTTAACCTCGGCCTTTTTTACAGTTACTGTGCAGTGTGCACTGTACCTTAATATTGCTCTCTGCACTTCGCCTTTATCTTTACTTTTACTTTCGCTGTCACCTGCATGCGCATTATCTTTGTATCTTTACTCTTTTTTACCTTAAACTCTACCTCAATACTTCTACTTTGACCTTTTACCATTACTCAAACCTTTACCTGTTCGCCTTTCTGTTTTGCCTGCATGCCTGTATATTTACCGTCTTATCTTCATCGTTACTTTTACCTGTACCAATTTCTGACCTTCTTCATTTCAGTTTCCCACAAGTCGTCGTCGGTATGGTGTATGCCTCTAAATGTTTTCTTCTTTCTTGCAGGATGTCAAACGACAGCGGATGCAAGAGCAGCAACCACAGCAACAACATCTCTATGGACGATCCATACACCCAGAACAACCTTTCCAGCGCTCCGGGAAGAGGAGGATGCCATGGAGGAGAAGGAGGAGGAAGAGGAGGAGGAGGAGGAGGAGAAGGAGGAGGAGGAGGAGGAGGAGGAGGAAGGGGTCGAGGAAGAGGACCGGGAGGTGCAGGCGAAGGAGTATCAGTGGCCCAGTTGTCGCCCGATAGACCGACCCTAGTGGCTGTCGATGCGGGAGGCGATGGCTTTGACTCCCATCCTCGTCCGACGGACCACCTGCAGCCGACCAGAGCCACCACCGTCGACGATCAGTACGCGTTTGTCGATTGGGTCAGTTGACGTTCACGCATAGCTATACATCTGATGGGTGTGTGTGTGTGTGTGTGTGTGTGTGTGTGTGTGTGTGTGTGTGTAGGTGTGTGTGTGTGTGTGCGTGTGTGTGTGTGTGTGTGTGTGTGTGTGTGTGTGTGTGTGTGTGTGTGTGTGTGTGTGTGTGTGTGTGTGTGTGTGTGTGTGTGTGTGTGTGTGTGTGTGTGTGTGTGTGTGTGTGTGTGTGTGTGTGTGTGTGTGTGTGTGTGTGTGTGTGCATACGTGTGGCTACACGTGTGCGTCAAAAGATCCCTGTCAACTACACGTATTATAATGTTCCTATTCCCTCCGGGCTGTCACGCTGGGAGCGCCTCTGAATAGTACTATATACTGTGAGCGGCGCTTTATAAATATCCATATATGATATGATGTGATGTGATGTGATGTGATGTGATGTGATTTGATGTGATGTGATGTGATATGATATAATATGATATGATATGATATGATATGATGTGATATGATATGATATGATATGATATGATATGATATGATGTGATATGATATATTATGTGTCGTATGTATCGTAATTATATAGGTAATAAATATACATGAGTGTATATTGCCAGATTGGGACGCGGTGGTGTAGCGGTATATTCTGTGTCTTGTAAATGGAGGGTTGCAGGTTCTAATTTGCCTGAAGCCACTGCATAGCGACCAATTGTCTGTGAGAAGGCAACGGGATATGACCTCACTCATCTCATCCCCGGGTGGCATAAAACCAATGGACCTGCCTTCGTGCAGAGAACTCATCATGATCATTTTTTTTTATTTATTCCGGATATTTCTATAGCGCCTCTCGAAGTCAACTACTATACTCAGAGGCGCTCCCGACTACAGCATTTGATACTGTGCCGGAATTTTCACTCCGAAGCGCCACGAGCAATCGCGAGTGAAGGACTTGCCCAAGGTCCGTACGCAGCGGCTAGAGTGGGATTCGAACCTGCAACCCTCCGATCACAAGGCGCCGATCTTACCACTGAGCCACCACGCCCCACAAATTGTCAGATTGGCGGAGAGTATAGGGGTTCGAATCTCCACTCAGGCAGTTAATTACTTTCTAGGGACCTTGAGCAAGGCCTAAACTTTGGAAGGAGGGCAATATCACATACAGTTGTATTGTATTGTATGAGGAGAAATGGAAAAGCTCTAAGTCATGAGCGATGCATGCTATTTATTGGGAAGTGGTCCAAGCGGACTGTTGAGAGGACGAGGTATGTCTATACAAAACTATGCGTATCATCAGCATTGCAACGATACAAATGGTACAGATCATACGGATTACAATTACAATATGTCATAATTATATTGGCCTGGATATATACACTTGACCATATACAGACAGACAAACAGACAGACACATAAACTCACAGAATACGGGCACATGAACACAGACACACGGCTAGAGAGACAGACTCACAGTCATACAGACAGGCAGACATTCACACGTATACTTTCAGATACACACACAGACGCATACAGGCAGACACAGACAAGCTGATATGCAGACACACCGGCATGTAGGCACACACATTATGACACATACACACAACCCACATACGTACGAAAAGACAGGAAGATTGCACAGATTCAATGCATCGTTTGCTGCATGCAAGATACGCGGGAATTCAAAGACATCTCAATCAACAGAATTGATCTGTAATTAAGAGTAATAATAATTAGCACAGAAGACCAATTATCATAAAATCTCTTCCACGCATCGCTAAATCCTTTTCAAGAAGACCAGTATCTAGATCTTGTATTAATATAAATGAGACATTATATTCATGCATGTGAGTGTGTGTGTATATGTGTGTGTATGTGTGTGTATGTGTGTGTGCATGTGTGTGCGTGTTTGTAAGTAAGTAAGATCCACTATGAATGCATTGCATATTTAAAGTGGCCATTTACGTAGAACCTTTCGAAACTCATAGAACAGATACATTCTATTGTATGCATCGAAATTATAGACATATATATATATATATTCATTATATATATATATTCATTATATATATATGTATATCATGTGAACATTATTATGTGCACGCTTAGAACGTATGCAGATGTTTACATGAACGTCTATTACAGGCTAATAACTAAACAAGTGAAACCGTACGAAGCAATTAAGCCATAGTCATAAGCTATTAATATAGAACTTAAATATAATATATCATAGTTATGATAATTAAATAATAATATAATATTAACTATATATAACGTATCCTATATTTAAAAAAAACTGCGCAGATATCAGACCCCTCCCTCGTATACCCTCACCATCCCTCAGCGGCCTATAAATGATTCGCTGAAGGCCGAATCTCCCCTCCTCCGCTGGGTTCAAAACCCCAACAACCAGCCAAGTAACGTAGACCGAAGCCCACAATAATTGCTCTTTCGTCTAATCGGCAACATACGATGCCCTCGAAACGTTCCGCACCCTCTTGCATGCGGAGAGGGGGGACTGCGACGGGGTAGGGTTGAAGAGAGAGAGAGATGCGGAGGAGGCTGTTGGGTGATGAGTGGATTGGATATCGGTTTCATTGCGCTGCGTCAAGGGGAGGGGGCAGGATGGTCGTGCGGGGGAGGGTTTCGGATCTCCAAAACCGGGATATTTACACGACTGAACCCGACTGTGCACGAAACGGACAAGAAGGCAGACTGCCAGACGGAAAAACGGAAAGATGCACCCCGACACACAGGCATATATCAGAATAAACAGGCATTATAGCGCTAGAAAATAAAACTACAGACAGATGGACACACAGGCATACAGAGTGACACAATACGCACACAGACGTACACACAGGCAGATATGACAACAGACAGATACGAACACAAGCATACATAAACACAGGCAGACAGACGTACACACAGGCAACAGGCAGACAAAAATAGACATGCAGGCAGATATGCACACAAACAAACGCACAGACAGACACACAGGCAGGCAGATACAGAGAGAGACATACAATTCCGGATAGACAGAAACCAGACAAGAGCTCGACCCTGTGACAGATGCGCACTCGTCGCGTATCCGTCCATCGGCGCCTCTTTAATCTGTTCCCGTTCCACGCTCTTTATCTTGTTTCCCGTTCTTTATCTCGGTTCCGGCTCGGCTGTCGATGATCTGCCTATTAGAAGCGGAACCGTTTCAAAGGATCGCGTAATTTAGTGTCTTTCCGGGCTTCGGTCGTATTCCGCAAAGCATCGGATTTCAGTCGGTTCACGGACCCAAGCAGACGACGTCGTGCCCAGGGTCGCCCACTCCAGTTGTCAGCTGTATATGGGAGAAGGGAAACACTGCTACTAATACTACAGTACAAGTACACTTCCCACTTCCGCCACTGGATCACACTATCCCCCCATTGAAGATTCATGTCCACATAAGTTTCGCTTTTGTGCATATATTTGTTTCACCCGTGCACTCGTTTAGAATATCTCCCATTGAAGATATGTTTACCCTACACGTTTCGCTTCAGCCCCCAACTCTCTCTTTCTGCCTTTGAATCCCGCTTTCGAGATATAACATGCTAACCAGTAGACAGTCGTGCCCCCACCCCTATTAACTGATCTGGTTAAGCGAAGCTTTTGTTAGATTATCTTGGCTTAACGGAAATAAATTGGACAGGTTTATTGTATTGTATCGTATTTCAAAACTTATAAAGCGCCTCTACCCAGTGCCAATCAATGAGAGGCGCTCCCAGTGCGAAAGTCCTCGGGAATATAGGCTAGGTTTAAGACAACGAAAAGCTGTGGCAGGACCACCAGATAGTTGTGCAGCCTGGACCGAAGGAGGAAGCAGATTTCACAATAAAGGGACAATACTAACAAAGGATCGAGACTGGGCCATGGCAGTTCTCACTCGGGGAACAAATAAGTAAAGTCGATCAGAGGAACGCAGAGGGCGAAGGTAGCCAGCTGAGGCGGGAAGATGTATTGAGTCACAGAGGTATTTAGGAGCAAGTCTCAGGTAAGATCGGCAAATAAAGATAAGTACCTTTAGTTGGATGCGGGCAGTAAGAGGAAGCCAATGAAGATGTTCAATCATGAATGTGGGAAAATTGGAGCAACGTGGGAGATGAGCGATTAGTCTTGTCTTGTCTTGTCTTGCCTTGTCTTGTCTTGTATACCTTCCTGACCTTGAACTTTTGGCAATAGGAACCAAATCTGACCATACCTGTCTAAGTTTTGTCTAGGCGCCTATGAAGAGGTTCGCACAACTTAGCTTTCTTGATGGCTGTAAAGAAATGGCGAGATTATACTATTACGATTATATTAGGTTACCTATCACCATCTCATACCATAGCTAAGCGTGGCATAACTTCATTATTCTTCTTCTTCTGTAATCAGAGGGATTTTGCGCCGTGTCCAGGCCAGTACTACCCAGTTCACGAAGCCAAGAAGTATGGCGAAATCGGAGACTTTGGGGAGAGGACCGTGCAGTCCGTTACTTACCTACCCCACGCTGAACTGTACGACTGCCCCCCTATGGCGGCAACTTACCCCACTGGGAATTATCCTGGAAGTGGACAGGCTCTACCATTTTGTCACCCATCTCCATCTGGTACGACCGTCATGGTAAGATATTGGGATCATGTGACTGCTTACTTGCATACTCACTCGAGAATGCATATACTTGCTTGTGACTGCTTTCTTACTATATGTGGTTGGATTGATGAATTGGATGGATGGATGAATGGATTGGTGAGTGGGTATACGTGAGTGGGTGGATGGATGAATGAATGAAAGGATGGACTACTGGGTGGGTAGGTGAGTGGGTAAATGGATGCATGTATGGATGTATGGATGGATGGATGGATGGATGGATGGATGGATGGATGGATGGATGGATGGATGGATGGATGGATGGATGGATGGATGGATGGATGGATGGATGGATGGATGGATGGATGGATGGATGGATGGATGGATGGATGGATGGATGAACAGGTGTGCACACACAGGATTGGTTGGTTACCGAATTAATGGACTGATTTAGCTTACTTACATTTACTACCTATTATTTATTTTTAAAAAATTTAAGGAAACTTATATGGAATCATTCCAATAATCAGCTGTCTGCGATAGCCTATAGTGTTAAGTGTAATTGATAGCAGACATTTTAGCAGTGTATACCAGAAACAGGCCTAACTATATCGGTGGGCTGACGCTTGCACGCGGTCGGACTCGACCAACGGATTTCAAGCTGAAGTAGATAGATAACAACATGATCGGTCTTCGGACCGAATTACATCTATAATGTGAAGCGAAGACGGGCGTTAGCGTCCGCGACACACGACCTCAGCAGTCCGCCTTTGGTAGAAGATGACTCTTGTCCGCGGCCGTATACCATGGGTAGGTCAAAGCGCCCTCTGTGTCTGACCATCGAGGTCGCTTCTCTGCCGAGACGAAACTTACGGTACTTACCCGGCTGCAGACAACCGCCAGCGTAAGCGATCCTAGCCTCGAGCACATCAGAAAGCCCATCCCTTTTCACGCAGTCATTTAGGCCAAGATGACATTCGAGGAAGACACCGTAAAAATAATCCACAGCAGAAACGAGGCATAAGTTAGATGTATACGCACACCAGGCAACAGCAACCTGCAATACGCATGCTAGAAATTACTGAGCAAAAGTGAGCATATACCGCCCATCAAATGGGCTGTATTATATGTTCGCCTGCAGTGCTTGATTGATCGATTGATCGATTGATTGGTTGATTATATCACTGACTGATTATTAATTGATTCATTAATTCAGTCGGTCAGCCTGCCTGTGAGTCCATATATGTTTAATTGATTAATCTGAATTTATTTATTTATTTAATCTTATTTAATTTATACGCGCAAATGACTGGCGTGCGTTTGTAGAGCGACGGTTGGCATGGTGGGTCGTCGGTCACAAGCGACGAAGTGCTGGCCGTTGAAGAAGCCGAGAAAAGAAGAAACCCCTACAGAGCAGCAGCGGCAGCAGCTGTAAGCATCTCCTCTACGCATTCTCATTTACATGTTCTCCTCAACTATCCAGTTCCTTTTGACTCAGTTTTCAATTGCGTATACATTTCCAACTTATTCAATTTCTAAATGACTCAATCTCACTAAGTCGTAGCTGTATGGGGTTCGTACCATCCAAACTGTCCCCGGACTCTGATTTGATATAGCGCCGGTGAATAAGCTGGCCTCCCTGACGTGGCTTTTGTGTGGCGCTGAGAAATTTCGGAGCTTTACATTTACATTTACATTTACATTTACATTACCCCTATACCATCTAAACCCCTAGACCATCATAACCCTTTACGTACGTACCATCGTAACCAGGGCTGTAGTGGTAAAATTTGAGGTGAGTATACACGCTACCGGTGAGCAGCGGCGTCACTAGGGCTGGTGTGACCCTAAAAAAATGTGAAGACCTTTTTTTAGGAATTCGTCTAAGAAAACTTTCTGACTTTTTACCAATTCTCAGAAAATTTTCAGACTTTTTACGATTTCGTCTCTGAAAAAGTTGATGGCCTTTTTTTTAGTCATTCGCCTTAAACACCTTTCAAAACCTCTCTTTTTTCTCAAAATTTCATTTTTCATTGCTAGAGGTAAGTATACGCTGTATACCCGCGTATACCCTCGTCTAGAGCCCTGAGTATACGCTCTCAAATTTATCTAGAGGTGAGTATATACGCTGTATACCCGCGTACACCCTCGACTACAGCCCTGATCGTAACTCTATAATAGTTTAAGCATGTATGCACTTATTATGTATACATGTATGTATGCATGTGAGGCTCTGAGCATTTATATAGCGCCTCCCATAAGGGCCTCTCACGTTTTCATTCTCACCTCTTAAATCTTGCAGCTGACAGCCGAACCAAGCTGTTCCGGTCACAGATCTCAGGCGACTCGATTTCCTTCTACTTCCTCCTCTAGTCTGGCGTCTTCCCGAAGGGGTTCCGGGGGCGCTCACCCTGTCCGGAAGCAAGGTTCGAGCCACCACCAACGCAGATGGCATTCGGATCTGTCGGACACGTTTATCGATGAAGATGAGAGGAAACTGCGAGAAAGAGATCGCAAGAAGAAAGACAACCACAACCTGAGTAATCTAATCTAATCTAATCAAACCCAACCCAACCGAATGTAATCTGGTCTGATCTAATGATTCTAATCATGTAATCTAATCTCTGACCGAATCTGATCTGATCTGAACTAACCTAATCTTGACTGGTGTAATTTAATGTAATATAATTAACCCTCGAATCTAATCTAATCAGATATAATATGCCTAATCTTATCTAATCTAAGCTAACCTCGTCTTGTGTGTCTGGTCTTGTAGAGTTTATTTCAGCAATTAGCCTAATAAGACCTGTTATTTCTGTCTCCTCTGGTTCAGTGAAGTGTAGTAGCACTACAGTCTAAAACAATTTGATGCTGTCCAATCTCGTCTATAGACCCCGGCAGCGCGAGACAGAACACTGTGAAGGGAAGTGGTTAAACGTACTGTGAACACAATCAGAGGCTTTGAGACAAAGGGTAGAAACGACGATGAATATAATCTAGTCTGATGTAGTCTAATCGGACCCGATCTATAGTCAGGAGTTCAATAGAATATACTTACTTACTAATGATTCCTTTTTGCAGTTGAAAGAAAAAGACGCCTCAACATCAATGCCAATATCCAAGTACTAGGAACACTTCTACCGCCCAGGTTAATTCAGTTTAATTGACTAATTATTCAATCAGTTGATTAGCATCACAATCAGTTAATTAGCAATGCAATCACTAACCAATCAGTGAGTCAGTCAGTGAGTTAGCTAGTAAATCAAACAATCAACCAACCAACCAATCAATCAGTCAACCAACCACCCAGCCAGCCAATGATCAAGCGATTTTCGAGTGGAGAAGAGTGAGTAAATGAGTAAGTGGAGTGGACTGAGTGGAATCAGTCAGTCAGTCAGTCAGTCAGTCAGTCAGTCAGTCAGTCAGTCAGTCAGTCAGTCAGTCAGTCAGTCAGTCAGTCAGTCAGTCAGTCAGTCAGCCAGCCAGTCAGACAGGCAGTTAGTCAGTTAGTTCACCCAATCAAATAATTATTTTACTTCAACATAAACCATGTTATATGCCAACAAATTATCTAATTTGAGCATGTTTCATACCACAACACAACTTATAATGTCAATTGAGATCATACCACATCATAACATAGTATGTTATTATCGTATATATATATTATATATATATATATATATATATATATACCATGCAATACCATATCATGTCACATCATATACCATGCAATACCATATCATGTCACATCATATCATATATACCAAACCAATGAAACCATACAAAACCATACAACTATTTATCTTGCGTTATAGCTGCGTGAGTCTGCCAAAGGACTCTACACAGAACAAGGGTAACATTCTTAGAGCGACCGTCGATTTCGTACAATCTGCCCAGCAGAAAATTGAGCGGCTTCAATTGGCTGAACACAGATTAAAGGACCTCCACGCCACCAACCGACAGCTTAGGTGCATGTTAAAGGTACTTACTTACTTACTTACTTAGTAGCTTGCTTTTTAGGTGACGACTGATCGCATGTTTACACCTATCGTGTTCATGTAGTTTTTCTCTGCTTTCTTAAATGTTTGTTGCCAAAACTAACCATGCTGTGGATATTTTTGGAATTGAAGTGCTCTGAGCGCAATCGTTAAATTTCGCAGAAATATGAAAATTTAATTCGTAAACTTTTGACTTGAGTTGGCGTCTTCTCCTCCTCTGTCCGTGATCTTGGATTTGTCCTAGATCCTACTCTTTCTCTATCTGATCATGTCAATAGTGTCTCTCGCTCGTGCTTTTACTATTTACGCCAACTTCGTGCCATTCGCCAGTCTCTTCCCCTGCATGCGATTGTGACCTTGGTTCATGCTCTGATCTGCACTAGGATTGACTATGGAAACGCTGTCTATATTGGCCTGTCCTCTACTAATACATCTAAACTTCAGTCCATCCTTAATGCTGCTGCTCGCCTCATAGGGGGTATCATGAAGTTTGCCCATATCTCTTCCTACATCCGGGACTCCCTTCACTGGCTTCCCATTCACCAACGCATCCAATTTAAGGTCCTTTCCCTCATGCGTAACTGTCTTGTTGGCTCAGCTCCGCTGTATCTCAGGACTTACTGCACCCCAGTTTCCAGTTTGCCTGGTCGGGCCTCTCTACGGTCATCTGCCCGTGGCCACTTGCTAGTTCCTTGGATGCGCACTGCTACTGCCCATGCAGTCCCGTAGTTTTGCGGTTGTGGGCCCTTCCAGCTGGAACAGCCTCCCTCAAGGCTTTAGGCTTGTCCTCCTCTCTCTCTCTCTTCTGCCCAGTTTCGCAAGCGCCTGAAAACATTTCTCTTTGTCAGTGAAGACACTGACCCGGGTCGGGAGCGCCTCTGATTATGAGTGGCGCTATATAAATTCTCGATTACAATTACAATTACAATGAACACGCCCCGTATAAAACGAGTGTATGGCGCAGAGACACTGAGGCTCAGTGAATTGTAGCCTACGCTGAAGTAGATGCTGTTCTCGCTGTGTATCTGGCATCTGCGGTCCTAGCGAGCAGTTCCGTCGGAGTAGGTGCCAACAGTTGACAGCGATGGGCAGACAAACACTTTGCGGCTGCGGCTTGGGACGTGGAATGTCCGGACCCCATACAGGCGGGAAGCATACTCTGAAAGACTTGAAAGTCGACGCCATCTTCAGCCATCATCTTGAAATCGTCGTTGAGATTGAGACATGCATGCATCAAACTGTGATGTCGCACTATATGAAGGTCTGGGTCAACAGAGCGTCACGTCGTATAGATGCCCCCAATGTCTGTTGATTCAGTTTGCTTACATCTCGATCTAGGTTCGATGGAGGCGCTGCCTTTCATGAAGCAGATCTGCGCGCATAACATGCGGTACTAGATCATACAGCCTTCACTACTGTGGCTCTGCCTATAGCTCCTTCGCCACAGCGCTCGGCCTGATTACCAATGATACCATCTACCGACATGACATGGTTTGCAGCCGTCGTCTTTAACTTTATCCAGCAGTTCACGTGTTTTGCTTCTTGATAAAATGGTCACCTACAATAGTCAGCTGGTTATAAGAGGAGATCCTATAGGATCCACATGGAGGATCAGGGATGCTCTTGAGCCGAGCAGCTGAGACAGCTCATCGCATGCTTGGGAATAAAGCAGTACGTTACCTTGCCTACACTTGGCAGTTACCTCGATGATATTATCATTGAGGTAACTGCCAGGTTTGGTCATCACACGAGATAATTGCAGTCGATTTGGAACCTCCATCAGTTTCAGATACAGTCTGCTTACTCATACAGCATTCATTATATATATACGCCTGCCCTCTCATTAACAGGTCATAATCCGATGCTGGATTAAGTCACTGGACCGGAAAGCCACTGAGCAGTCATCTATGTCGGCTATAAATATACAAAGACTGCTCGGTCTCATCGATAACAACCTGCTGCCTCCATGTATATAGATCTACTGTTCGCATCCTTTGCATCCACTTCGTAGTTTGACTTGGATTAGCCTAGAGATCGATGCTTAGGACAGTTAGGCCAGCCGAGCGCTGCTTCAAGAGAACAGGACTGAAGAAGGACCACACTGAATGGATTTGGTTCTTGAGGAGAAAACACTCCTTCCAGGTCGAGAAGGACTACCTATACATTCTGATCGCCTGTCACTCAAAGGACAGACAGCGGCTGGATTGACATGTTGACGCCTCTGGGTTATTATTGCACATCGTGTACAGGATATATCGTATGTGTGCCTTATCATTAAGAAAGTCTTAGATATCCGTAAAAGACAGAGTAGGCTCCATCCACATGCTCAACAAAACAGTAACGCCTAGATCGGTTAGAAACAGTGAATGACAAGGAGCTAACATCACCATTGTTATCTTTCCAACCGAAGGCATGGGCACCCGACCCTGTCTCATAAGTCACAATGCCTTCTGAACGAATTCGTCGATGCATTAGCTGCTTCTTGCATGAGCTGCTTCCTGCATCTCTGCAATTTGTCGTTTGCTGAAGGATGTCTACCAGCGGATTAAGAGAGTTCAATTGTTCTACCATTCATCACAATTAATTCATTAACTCGCTCATTCAGTCGTTCTATTTTTGCCGATTAATTTACTTGCATTTTTACGGATTATTTCGTTTGCTTGTTTACTTACTTTTTTTACATCTTGCATCAGGTAAGGTGAAGCACAGAAGGTAAATGAGGCATGGGCAAGTACGGTAATGTAAGATGAGGTAAAATAAACAAGCTATTCAAAGGCAGAGAGTCATTTAAGGTCAGGTTTTAGGACACTTGCCCTCTCTGCTCCACCGGGAGCGACGCTCATGACCAGACTAACCGTCTCCTTACCAAGTAATAATTTAGCAGAAGGGCTATTGTGTCTATTCTGATGAGTTTGGCATGTCAAACTTTAGTCTGTGAGCCAGTACGCGTATGCGTAGGGTAGATGAGGTGGGGGCGAGGGAGTGGGGGCGAGGGAGTGGGGGCGAGGGAGTGTGGCGAGGGGCGGACCTCGTGTGGACGGAAGCTTACGCTTTGTACTTGGCGCTGAAGTTTTGTTCTGTTTAGTAGCTGTTGGTCGTGAAACCAGATTATCATCGCAATTTTGAAGACTTCTCCAGGAATATTGATAGGACTTTTGCCAGTTTTTATTGATAGCCAGCTTTTGCCAGTTTTATTAGGCAACGCTCTCCATGTTTATTTTGGATATAAACTTATAAGGCATGTTTAGATATACGACCAAACTTCGGAATTCCGTCGATTGGCCGACGCTACGTTTGTAACAGCAGATTGAAGTTGACTTAGAAACTGAGGCACGTACAAAAGGCATCACCACAGTAATGCAGTAGTCTGAGAAGTGCACGCATCCGAGTGTAAGGCCTGAGCGAGTAACCTATAGTGCTCATTTTATCTGAAGGTATGCCTACTTTTCCGACAGATCTCGTTAAAATTCCAGCTCGCATCGCAACTGTTTAGACCTGTTGAATATTTGGATAGCCAGTGTTATCGCCATTTTGAGGTTTATTAAAGGCGTTACATAAATAGTAGATACACGTGTAATCTACACATGTACAACATGCAGATATGACGTAGATGTCATCATGAGTCATAACCACCATCATTATAATCGTCATCACTTTATGATCACCAGTAATAATAACCTTACAAGCGGGCGAGGTCCGATTGCATTCGATGACGGAACTATGCGAACAAATGAGACCATCTAGACAGGACGGTATGCTGGAATACAGTTCTCAAAGTCCGGATAGTCGTTGGCCATTGAGCAATTGGGGGGTATGGATAATTTACCAAAGTAGCGCGCAGATGCTATGCGCGGAGAGGCCTGTTTAATTTCTTAACATTTCATGTAAGAAATCCACTGCTATGACCAGGGCTGTAGTCGAGGGTATACGCGGGTATACAGCGTGTACTCACCTCTAGTGACCGTATACTCACCTCACAAAGTATTTATATTTATCTGTATTAAAATACTGTAGCGTATACTCACAAAATACTGTAGCGTATACTCATCTCAAATTTGTTTCGGAAAACTAACTGGTACCGTATACTCAGTTACTCACCTCTAATTTTACCACTACAGCCCTGGCTATGACCATTTTTATTCATACCGACCGATGACTGCGCAGTTGTTTATTGGTCAACATTCTGGACTGTCAACCCAAGTATCGTATAGGCCTACTGTTGGTGGGAAGGTCAGGAGGCGACAGAGAGGACTGGCCATCCCGCTGTCATAAGCCGAGATTACGAAAATTAAAGATGCCAACACTTCATAACGTGGCTATCTCTTTGATTTACCTTATAAAGGAATACGGTAGCTCTTCTTGTCTCCTATCTGCGCTCTGGCTATTCGTTCTACTGCTATTAGTACAGCAGTCCACGCCAGGGCGCGGCTTGGCGTCTGTACAAGATCAATTTGACAGATTCCTGTAAGCTCAAATGAGGAGCTATCAGTTCCTAGGGTCTGGTTTATCACCCGCTGCATCGGCTAATTAAGAGTTCTCGATGACGAAGATGCTGCTGTTGCTGATGCTGGTGGTAGTGCCCTTGTTCTCCCGCAACTCCGCATCTGTCTCTGCGAAGCCCTCTCCTCTTCCCCACCCCGGATATCGCTGTATGCGAAGTACAGAAACAATTAAAATTAATCTCTGGTGACAGTAGACACTAATGTGGCCAGAGAGCTTTTGACAGCTCTAATTTGATAGAAGTGCGGCCTACTAGACCCGGAAAATGGTCACGTGGCCATCCATCCATGTATAGAAAGTTTGTACGTTCCTGATATAGACGGTACCTGACCTTACCTTGCATTCTGTGTATGTATGTGTATATTTGTATGCATTGATGTAGGCCTAAGTATGCATACATACATTTGTATGCATGCATGTAGGCCATATGTGTGTATATAGGCGTATATGAGTGCCATTCAGCCTACTACTTACTTTATCACTCATCCTTACCACTGATCTTACCATTTACTCTACAATTCGCCCTACTACTTATGTACGCTTAATTTACCGTTTACTGTACCACTTATCCTACCACTTAACTGCAACTTGCTATTTACCACTTATAACTTATCACTTAATTACTTTATCACATCATGCAATCTACACTTTCACTTGAAACTTACATTACCACTTAAATTATCACATACCTTAAAATGTACCTTACAAACGGTTCTACCAATTACACCACTACTTATTTTACTAGTTACAACTGTCCTTACCACTTATTTTACCATTTTACCTTACTAGTCGGCTGTAACTTTTCCAGGAGTTGGAGACCTTCCTCAGAGCGGCTGGACTTTACGAAGACTATCTGAAGACGGTCAGTGATAAGAACTCTTTGACCTCTTCCTCTCCAATGACCTTCGACGCTGTCAAGGAAGAGATGAACTTCTCGCCGGCTTCGCTTCAGCGACAGGAATCCGACGTCACGGATGACTGCACCGGCGGATAAACTGGCGTCGTCTTCGTCGTCCAATGAAATGACCTCATGACCTTTGAACCGGGAGGGGGCGTTGCCACGCAGTGGCGGATCCGAGGAGTTAAATGGCAAGGGGCGGGGTTCAACTGCAGCATAGCATCACCGACAGGAGTCCACCTTCACGGATTCCTGTAGGCGAAAGGTTTGCCGAGGTTGATATGTGCTCAAAGGGAGGCCAATGGCTTCCAAAGGAGACAAAAAAATATTATCTTACGTCTTCAGTCCATGACAAATTTCGTTCGCATGTTAAATGTACAGAAGTGGGATCTAAGTATTAATGAAGTTGCTCAAAGTCAGCTTTAGATGGAGGCAAAATGGCTCATTGCTTCTGGATCCAGCAGTTGTGTTAGGGGCCTGAATAAATCCCTTCCCACACCTCAACTTGCTTGTTGGGTGCACAAATCCGATGAGTTTTAATTGGGGTAGGGGAGAAGGATGTGATTTATAAATGGCTGTAGGGCAACTCATGTCTGGTTTGAACTATCACTCACTTAAGATGTAGTTTCCTCACACATTTCCAGTATGAAACAGGGTTCAATTTTTGCAGCTTCGCAGGCAGGCAGGCAAACTCTGGGCAGAATTGTAATGGCTGGAGGAAAAGCGCCCCAATTGGAGATTTTGTGAGTCAGTTTGGGAGAAATGAGGGAAGGGTTCCTGCAGTGAGGGGGGTTAATTTTTTTTCGAGAGGGATGTTTCTCCAGTTGGTAGGAATGGCCCCTCATTGAGGGAGAAGTTGCCCGGCGAGTTGAAGTTCCCGTCTTGTTACAAATCGCATTCTGGTAACAAACGGAATTATGGGGACCGTTTTCTACATGCATACAGATTAGGATAATTTCGGATCCTTGAACAAATAAATTGCTCTCCCCATACGTCTGGATTTTTCAGGGTAAACGACTGTGTTACGAAGGGCATTTTTAATCGTGCACTTAAGTCCAATTTGTGCACTGATAAAAATAAAATTGTGTAGGCCTAGTAGTCAATACTGTTTTCACATGTGTACATAATTTCCGATTTTTCAGAAGCGATCAATTCGCATTTGTGCAAAGATGCATAATTTATCATAGCAATGTCCTGGTTTAGTGTACATTGTGTAACTGCAGACTACTACCTCAACCTCTGAGGTTCGAATACCGTTAGATAGCCATTATAAGTGGAATCATAATGTAAGGTAAGGTAAGGTAAGCCTAAAGAACATTTTTAAATTGTTAATTATCTTGACAAGGCAAACACCAGTGTTGAACTTTCAAACAAATGCCAGTTAACAAGAGGCCTTCAACGAAGCGCACGAAGAGGTGTTTTATTGCATTTGAAGTAATTTGACTCTGCTTAAAATAAATTATCTGCCTTACTTATCATATACTTGTTTTTATACTCAGACAAGGCTGCAGATCAATTTGAGAGATATATACTTACAACTTACAAGTATCATATCCATCCATCCATCCATCCATCCATCCATCCATCCATCCATCCATCCATCCATCCATCCATCCATCCATCCATCCATCCATCCATCCATCCATCCATCCATCCATCCATCCATCCATCCATCCATCCATCCATCCACCCACCCACCCACCCACCCACCCACCCACCTACCCACCCACCCACCCACCCACCCACCCACCCGCCCGCCCGCCCTACTCCCACCCACCCACCCACCCACCCACCCAGCCCCCCACCCACCCATCCATCCATCCATCCACCCCGTTTCCATAGCTTACATAGGCAGGCAGGCAGGCAGGCAGGCAGGCAGGCAGGCAGGCAGGCAGGCAGGCAGGCAGGCAGGCAGGCAGGCAGGCAGGCAGGCAGGCAGGCAGGCAGGCAGGCAGGCAGGCAGGCAGGCAGGCAGGCAGGCAGGCAGGCAGGCAGGCAGGCAGGGCAGAAGTGTAATGGCTGGGGAAAGCGCCCTAAATGGAGATTTTGCGAGTCAGTTTGGAAGAAATGAGAAGGGTTCCTGCAGTGAACGGGGTTAATTTTCTTCAAGAGGGATGTTTCTCCAATTGGTATACGAAGTGTCCCTCAGTGAGGGAGAAGTTGCCCGGCGAGTTGGAAGTTCCCGTCTTGTTACAAATCGCATTCTGGTAACAAACTGATTTATGGGGACAGTTTTGAAGTTTCTACATGCATACAGATTAGGACAATTTCGGATCCTTGAACAAATAAATTTGCTCTCCCATACATCTGGATTTTTTTAAGGAACCGAGAATTGAACCTTGAGAGAAGCCTAAGTTGAGTAATAACCGCGGTCCCACATTGCTCCGTTGATGAGGACAGACTACGTGCGAGGAGTAAGACATGATTGGAACCGAATCAGGGCAAGACCATAAAAAATTATACGCCAAGACCAAGTTATCAAGGCCAGAGGCCCGGGAAGTGTTCAAAAGTTAGGTGAGCCAAGCAATTCAAACATATGTGTTTGTGTGTGTGTCTGTGTTTGTGTGTGTGTGTGTAAATATATATACATATATATAGCATGGCAAACATATATATATATATATATATATATATATATATATATATATATATATATATATATATATATATATATATATGCCAAGGCGAACCTATATAATGTATAAGTTTGCATTGGTTGTATTTCAGGTGGATTATTCATTAGGCCTATATCCGATATGATGTAACAGAATATTTTAAATACGTCTTTTCGATGCTAAATTTTTCTGCGATGAGGAAATGTCCAACCCTCTGGAATTCCTACTCACCAGTGTTATTTTCGTTCCTAAAATCATTTTAGTTTTAGTTTCTATTTCTGTCAGGTGTCAATCATTTCTATTTAGTTTCAGTTTTAGTTTTTCATTTTTTAATCATTTTCGTTTCTATTTCGTTTCTATTCCTGAAATCATTTTAGTTTTAGTTTAGTTTCAGTTTCTCAAGAACAAATCATTTTAGTTTTCGTTTTTCAAATCATTTTAGTTTTAGTTTTCGTTTTTCACATCATTTTACTTTGAATGTAAGTTCTGAAAAAGTAGGTTAGCATACCTTTAATGAAGAAGAAAGTACTCGAGACCCTTATTAGCGGGACTTGGGTCCTTTCATGTGCCTCAATTGTGCTCATCCGAGCATTCATAGTGCAAGACGATTTATGTATAACTCGTACTGTAAACGTTTTGATGGACCAATAAACTGGTGGTTATGGTAACTTATGGTCATAAAAAAGTTGGTTATAGACTCTAGTCGCCTTATATATTCTGTAGAATCAGGTTCTTTCCTTGAAATGCAAGCATCCAGATTCTGTATTGACGGGCTTTCCCTATCCCCCACTTTAGGCTTAGACTGTGTTTTCTTGTTTCTATCTTCCTTTGAATTTAAGAGTGTGTGAACCTCGGCATGGTTATGACTTATGTGTGTTTTACGATTTGTTGGCTTTTACCTGTAATAAAAAATTACAAAACATGTTTCTTAGTGTGATTACTACTGTATATTTTCACATACTAAAGCAAGGGTGTGTAGCCAAAAGAAGAATACGGAAAAAGTAGCGAGTATGATGCGTAAATTGCGTAGTTACGTACCAGCTATGCGAACCCCACACGGCTCTCCTTTATCATTCAGAACTGTACATCGGCTTTTGTCGTTATCTTCTTCATATATAAAGTATTCCCATACAATACTTTCGCATCTCCTACCGGATAAAAGCTTTACTAGACTCATTATTAATAACAACTCACTATAGCTAGAACGACTGGGAAGATTGGTCATATCTCTTATCGTCAACTACAAACTCCATGTCCCACAAGATGGAATTCTCTGCTTGACAGTTTGATACACTTGCTGAAATTTGGGAGACTGGTGAACACTCTAGGAGTGCCATGCTTCTAAGGTTGTTGAGCTTGGCTTCATGTTTGAGTATACCCAGATACTGTAGCCATGCATGCAATAAGTTAAATTCCTCTGTATTCTCGAATACACTAGGACCCACAGTGATGGGCACTCCAGATGAACTGATCTGTAGTCTTTCTTTCTCCTCCCAGTCTGAATATTATGTATTTACATGAGTGTATATATATATATGCCCAAATTCCCAACTTTATGCCCAAATTCCAACCCCTTTCCCTATGCAGTCTTGTAGAATGATATATTGCGTGTGTCACATCAAAACCATCCTATCCTTCAATAGCCAACACATGTTGCGCTTTCAGACCCCGAGAGTATAAGGTTTCCAGTATTCATGATTCTCTTGGCACTTTGGCAGTCGCTTAACTTGCTGACCCAGGGCTGGCATTCAACCCCATATCGAGGTTCCACTAGGCCTACAGTACCCCCTACTGTGTTATTTCTATAGTGCATTGAGCTCGTCGGCATAAGTTTTGGCTCTGTCTGACAGAGGCGCTCATCTTTTATCTAATCACTATTAAAATTTAGGCGCAAATTATATTTTTTATTGTATTAATGACCAAAAAGTTGTGTGAGCATGCGCCTGCCTCGGCGCCACAGAGCCAAAACTTGTGTGAGCATAGGCTCCTTTGGCGCCATAGGTTCCCGGGCCCCTGATCAAGGCGATGAAGCAGGGTAGCATGGTCGACAGTGTAAAAAGCTGCAGATAAGTTAAGAAGAGCAAGTGCAGTTACTTTACCATTGTCTATAGAGCTGACAATGTCATCGTGGACAGACAGAAGAGCTCTCTCGGTTGAGTGGAATTTGCGATATGCTGACTGGATAGGAGACAAAGAAATTCGAAGATAGGTTGACTTCCGGTCGACTGTTAGCAACAATAAGCGTTGCCAAGAAGTTTAGAAATAGAATTTTTAAGTTTGAGAAGAGTCGGTGGTTTAACACATGCAGTGTCAGCGTCCATGGCAAATATGCATGGCTTCTTCAGAGTATTGCAAAGATGATGGGAAGGATCACTCATCAAGGGCCGATTAATTAATGTTAATGTGGTGGTACCAAGCACATCAAGGCAGCTTTTGAGAAGGTGAGTTGGAATTGTAGGCACAGGATGAGAAAACAAATGACCGAGTTCGTCCAAAAGGAATCAAAATTTGGTAAGAAGTAAGTAAGTAAGTATATCCTTCATTGAACCAACTGCTAACCGCACTTTGGTGTACATGAAAGTTTTATCGGGTATAGATCATCCCAACAATATAATTTTTACGGGCTAGATTGTCAGCAGGTGAGAATAATCATGAGATGAAAAACCATAGAATTTCAACCTGATATTGGCTACCTCGTCATCAAGGAAGTTAATGAAAACAGCAGTCAGAGCGGAGGGCGAGGAGGATAATTATAGGGGTAGCGCAGTACGTAGCCTATTTCCCTTCGAGCAGTTTATTGAGGGCCTCGATCCCATGCAAAGGGACCTCGGATGACTTCCAAGAAGTTTGCGAAATAGGAAGATTTGGCCCCTGATAATTAGGTTACGAACAACTTAATTAGCACTGCTCTTTGAAACACACTTGATAGAATTTAGGTAAGTCGACGTGACCGACGCCAATAGCGGTCCATTTGCAATGTTACATCGACGTCGAGCTTCGGCAATTTCAGAGTTAAACCAAGGCTTCGGGCATTTTTGGGATAAATAGTCAGGGCGGCTATTTAGGCCTAAATAGAATAATTATAGTACTTACAGGAATCTATTTAAATAGTATTTAAGCAGTAAATAGTTGCAGACTTCTTTCAAATATCTCGATCGTGACTATTTAAAAACTATAGGCCTATATCGGTTTCATTTGGAGATAAGTGTTTAGAAAACTTGCAATTTTTTACTGTTTATTGACAGTCGAGATCAGTTATAGTAGCGTTAACTTTGAGTAAAATCCACTGTTCAGAAGTTTCGTCGGATAAGCAATTTCCTTTTCATGGTAAGAAATTAGTGCTGCATTACTAAACAGTCTATCTACTGGAAAACTGAATGAAATGCTTGTGTTGAAACGCAGAAACACTTTTTTTATTCCAGAAGGCTATAGGCGTAATTTGTGGGGGATACGAGGGGTACCCGTACCCCCCACTTTTTGGACTGGGGGTACCGTACCCCCACTTTTTGAACAATGCCAATCAATATTTTATTATTGTGCCTTCCCAGAGATCGCAGTTTCAGCCTTACTTCGTGTGTGTACGAAATTGGTCCCCCCCACTTTTTAGACCAAAGTTACGCCTCTGCAGAAGGCCTACGTATATTTCTAGTTCACGTGACCATGTGCAAATGCAGGATCCTCCGCCTGCATAGCTGATAAACCATCGAAGAAGTTATCACTGCTACAGACCGAAATAGAATGGATGGTTCCGCTATTGTCACTGCCGATGCGAGCAGTGGTGTCACTTTCATCATTCACGTTCCCTGTTGCTCTATATATAGACCACAGAGATCAATGGTTAGAGTTTCGTGAATTAGGCTTAAGCTTATTTATATTAACACAACTGGGCCTAAATTAAAGAACTTGAAGTTGATGATAATAAGTAAGTATAATGTTACAGAAGTAATTACATTTAAATTTATTCTCTGTAGACTGGTAGTTATTATTTAGGCTACTTTGTAAAAAAAAAGTAGGCCCAAAGTAAGCATGCAGGCACGTAGGCTACACTGCATGCTTACTTTTTAACAGTCTTGTTGTCAAGACCTTAAACCTCAAGACCAAGACCAAGACCTTGAACCTCAAGACCAAGACCAAGACCAAGACCAAGACCTTGAACCTCGAGACCAAGACCAAGACCAAGACTTTGAACCTCGAGACCAAGACCAAGACCAAGACCTTGAACCTCAAGACCAAGACCAATTAAGACCCAAAAAATCGAAATCAGGTCAAGACTTCTAAAAATTGTCAAGTCGGAATATTCGCTATTTTAATGAAAACATGATCGTCTTTTATTTTATTCAAGCCTATTAACTTTAAATGCAAACTGCAGAGAAATCCGAATTTGTATTCAAAAGTCCTTCATGCAAACTCTTATACCAAATGCCTTTTGTATTTTATAAAAACCAATTCGCTCAGAATTTTCTGACCAAGACGTGCCTGGTGGGCCTCATAAAAATTCCCCCAAGTCAAAAAATACGTTCTACAGGTGCTGAAGTCGCTGACACACACACAGAGTAGCTTTTCAAGCACTGGATGTAAATGTACAGATAGCGAGTCCTTTTGAAATCTTCCCATGGTTTATCATACCGTGTGATACAGAATAACTGTTGCTGCTGCCAATGGGTTTTCCTGACCAGCATGACTTGCAATCCATAGATATTGGTCGTATGATGCAAGCGGGCTTGATACAGAATTCTTGAGTTTTGTTAAATGACTGTTCCTATTGACAGCCGGTCTTGGTCTTGGTCTTGCAAGACCAAGACCAAGACCTTGAACCTCAAGACCAAGACCAAGACCAAGACCTTGAACCTCAAGACCAAGACCAAGACCAAGACCTTGAACCTCAAGACCAAGACCAAGACTTTCAAAAACGAACTCGAGTGCACTCGAGACCAAGACCTTGGTCTCGAGGACAACAAGACTGCTTTTTAAACAAGGCTTAGTACTTAAAGCGGTCCCTTTACAATATTATTTCAAACAGTGAAGTATATGGTAGTTATGAACTATTTAAATACTATTTAAATAGGCTAGTACGGTACTCCAGGGCTGTAGTGGTAAAATTAGAGGTGAGTATACACGCTACCGGTTAGTTTTCCGAAACAAATTAGAGGTGATATAGGCCTACGCTACAGTATTTTGTGAGTAGGCCTATATGCTACTAGTATTTTAATATAAATAAATTAATATTTTGTGAGGTGAGTATACGGTCTCTAGAGGTGAGTATACGTTGTATACCCGCGTATACCCTCGACTACAGCCCTGCGGAGTACCCAACACTGGCTTCGGGTCACGAACGATAGCCTTCTTGGATTTGAGAGGGATATTATGCAGTTCAGTTAGAACCAGGGTGGGAGTTGTCGGGGATTGGGGTTTAACCCCCTAGTCTTTCTTAGCACCCCCAGTTAAGTCTTCATTGCACACCCCAGGGGGTCGTTTCCAACCTCTTCAGTTGTGCCAGTGTGATTTAGCATTATGTGATTCTGAGTCTCTGACAAAGGGAAGAAAATTTAGAAATTCCATGGTTTATGTGCATTTTTGAATTTTCTCAACAAAGGAATTAATTTTAATTGAGTCTTGAGAAACTGCTAGCGTTGAAATCAGCTGCTTTCAAATTTCGTTGACATCAGTTTGTAAAATACGGATGAATGTTCAACCCCAGTCTTTTTTCTAAAATTCCCACACACGTGGTTAGAACAAAAGTCCCTATAGGCGCATATATCCATTACAAAATTGTATGTCCTATATATATCTACAACGTCCTTTCTCCTCTCAACCCTTTTACATTCGCCAGCTATCCAACCGCACACGTCTACTCGCTCAATCATATCTTTCGAATCTGTAGGGCCTACTATGTCGACCTCATGGTTTCCTCATATCTGAAATTCTGCAACCGCTCCTTATTAGGGCCTATAGGCCTAGGCCTAGGCCTAGTCTCTTCTGCGCCAGCTCTTTAGAATAAACACCCAAAAGATCTCCGTCAGTTTGCTTATTCTCCTATCTCGCCTGTTAATTTTACCTCTCCTCCGCCTGCTCACTCCTCCGCTGCTTTTTATTCACGACTGAAAACCGAACTCTTCAAGCTCTCCCACAGTATAGATTATTTATACTGTGGCTCTCCTATCCTAATATTCCTGTGCCACACCACGACCACCATAATCAACGACTTCCACCGTAGGCCTAGCACCATCCTCAGGCATCCTGTCTCCTCGATTTGACCTCCCCGGATTCTGGCTTGGCACCGGAACAGACAAAACAACCTGGTTATTACGGACTTGATTTGATATAGGGGCCTAACGCTGGTCTCCCGGACGTGGCTTGTGTGTGGCGCTGAGAAATTTTGAACATTTACATTACAATATAAATTATTGCAAGTTGGCGACAGAGGGCATCTTACTGTTATGATAAAAATAATTCAACATGGCTGTGGCCACTCTGAGAAGGGTTAGTACGTCATTGTATAATTATGGGTTCTTGACGTTAATCATACTTTTGGATTTGTACAACTGATTGACCTAGGAATTCTGTTCGATTTTGGGTTATTTTGTGGTAAAAATTTAATTCTCTTGCCGATTTATTGTCGTGATTGCTTCTCTTCGATTGACTTTGGGAGGCTAGAGTCAGTTGACCATGCGGTCAGTCAAAATGGTTGCCCTACATTTGTGATGCATAGGCAATGACTTCTATGGTGCCGACGAAGTGGTAAAATCCACTAACCCCATTTACAAAAACCTGCATGCTGGATCGGATTTACTATTATGACAATGCTGCGGCCCGATACTGCTAGTAAACTATGTGCGTCGACTTAGTGACTATGGAGATGTGCGTAGTTTATGATTACAATTTCTTTTAATCCTAAAGAAACGGCCGCCTCTGGCCGTAAACTTGTAAAACATAGGACCAACTGAGGACATGAGAGAAGATAGAGCACAGCAAGCAGCCGGACGGATTATCTTAAGTAAGTAATCACTAAGTAGTTCCTACAACGACATGCACAGCGCCCTAGAAACTATTTGTGAGTGCCAAGGCATGCTTCCGAGTATCATGTTGCTGAATCATTCCAGTGTTTTCAGTCTTTTAGAAAGTAGTTGATCAGACTCTCGCAACCCTTTGAAGTCAAATATTATAATACGCCGATTTTGAGAACTTAAAGGGAGGCTCTTTCATGCATTCTATTGTTTTGCATCAACGCAACAGTAAATTCGAATGGTGTTGAGGTACACATACAACACTTAATGAACATTTGGATGCATGCCAAACACATATTGAGAAGACAATTTGGCAGAAATTGTGATTTTTTCCAACATTTCTGCAAGAGTTTGTGTGTGTATTTGTGAGAACGTTTTCTCAGACATCCTTATAGTCATCTCAGAAACTTACCCTATGACTTTATTTTAACTTGAAAGTGAAAAGAGAAGGGAAGATAAAGGTAACACTGTAGAGGTAACAATCTTGTTTACAGGCTATTATAGAAACTCTTTAGAAGTATGTATTGTAGCAAGGTCAAGGTATCATTTGACTGAAGTGCAAACACAGCCACAGCAATGTGGCAGCTGGGTACTTTAGTTTGATCTTTCAACTTGCATTGGTAAAATTCATCTCATAACTTATTTATGTAATCTTATGTTACATTTTTTTCATTGAACTTTAGAGTTGGACTAAAATGATGTCAGAGCTGCTGGACACATTTGAAAGATGATGAATTTGGGTTAGAAGCCTGAGCTTCAGTCTAGTTATCTCTTTCTGCATCAGATTTTCTCACTGCAGACAATTTGTTTCCTAACTCACGCCCCAGAAAATTGAAAAATTGGGGGCCGTTTTTTCAAAGTTGCTGAAACCAGACGGTCGGAAAATGGCAGCCCAGCAATTGATGAAGAAGGGGAAGAGGGAAGTGGCTGCCATCATAAAGTCGCAGTGCTCGACCGTCATGGGCAACACACAGCTGAACTGCATCCTTGATCAACTGCTGGATCCTCAGAAGGCTATTGACGACCATGATCGCATTGACTGGTGTCGTATGATAGTAGCTGGTGGCCAGTCTTTCGAAGACTTTGCTGAAACTGGTAAGTTTTTATTATTTAATTATATTCTATTTACTGTTATTATTAATACTTTTATAATTATGACTGTTTTATTGTTATCACAATATATAGTTATTATTACTACTTTGTTTTTATTGTTACTGCTGTATTATCTTTTATTATTACTATTTTATTATAATTAATATCTTTTACCCAAGGTACGTATAATGCCAAATTATTAGAAATAGCACTTGGAGAGCTAGAAATAGACCTGTCAGCAGGCATGTGGTAGTTGTCCCAAGTCGGGTGCCAAAGCTGCAAAATCCAACACCTGATACCTGACCGTTTCTATAAATTACTTTGTGAGTGTGTGTTTAGCTAGCAGGCGACAGCCTGGGATACCAATAAAAAGCTGTTCTTTCCTCTTCCCATGGAGCAGCTGAGCACAGGCTGGAGTCACCACAGACCTACCAGTACTTGGCTAACCCATACGCGGCTGTGGCAGGTGGCCAATGCAATTACCTTAATTTATCTTAGTGATACTAGTTTGGTCCTTTCATCACATCGAAGGAGATTTGGTGCTATGGTAAATATAACTGAAACAGCCTTGCCTGATGCAGGGCTTTAAGCCAGCTGGATCAGTCACCATTATTGTGTACTCAGGTAGCTATGTACAGTTGATATTGGTGGTACACAGTTGATATTTTTCTCCAGTGATGATGAAGTTAACGAATATTATCAGTTTATTTACACTCAAATCAACGAAACTGTAAGCAGGCAGAACAGACACGTATTTCGCTAGTGTTTCTGTCAGGTGCTCTGGAATGTTAAGTTTCTATTAAAGCATCGGCAACTGCAGTGGCCGAGGCCAAGCACTTCCCACTCTCCTGCAGAGTAAGAGTTACACCATCAGGACTGCACTTCCCACTCTCCTGCAGAGTAAGAGTTACACCATCAGGACTGCTCTCATCAGACTTGACAAGTTGACAGTTGCAGAGCACCGAAACTGATGTCTCACCACCGGAGACCTGACCGCTTTGTTGCAAGAAAACCAGCTCTGATTACCATTATGACGAGGCCATGCCAAGTGATGTCATTAATGAAAGCATGACTCATGGTCTGACCAGGTCTCCGGTGGTAAGACATCAGTTTCGGTGCTGTGCAACTGTGGGTGAAGGAATTACTGAGGTCCATACACAGTAACCATTTCAGGCAAGACTTGAACCCATGCAGCTGAAAATAGGCTCATCCACTCAGTGTCTCATACAAAATGAATTTTAATAATTATAACTAGTACTACACTGCTACACTGCAATATTTAATAATAAAAATTGGATATTAAAGGAAATGGTTAATGTGATCTGGTCCTTACTTTATAAACTGGTTCACATCCCACTATTAAATAGTATTGTTACATAAATAAAATAAGTATAAACACAATTAATAATAATGATAAAGTGGTTATGATGATGATGATGGTAATAATAATGTTAGTAATAATTCCTTAGGTGTTAAAAATGATCAGCGTTATCCATAATGAAAGTTCTCACAACTTCCAATCATGCCAAATATATAGTCGATAAGAGACCGTAGCTATTAAAGGGTCTAGGAGTTAATGTTGATGAATAATAAGTCTAAATAAAGGTAATAATAAAATAGGTAAATGAATCAACAAATAAACGCAACATACCTCATGTGCTTAAATTATCTGAACATAAAAGCGGTGATTATTTTGTTTATGATATGTTGTAGCTCTGTGATCTCAGGTTGATCTGTAATCTTTATGTTTCAGTTCGATCGTATGACAATGCGACGATGTGTGGCTTTGTCTGGACGTCAGACTATGTGGCCTACAGGTGTCGCACGTGTAGCTTGTCGCCATGCATGTCGCTTTGCTCGGACTGTTTTTTGGCGGCTGACCACTTGGGCCATGACTTTAACATGTTCCGGAGTCAGGCCGGTGGAGCATGTGACTGTGGTGACTCCAGTGTCATGAAGCCAATTGGGTACGTTGTGTAATTAATGCTGCCTGTTGTACATCACAGAAAGTTTAAGATTTCGATGTAGGTCTGGTGATGCTAGTTGGAAAATGCATCTGCTTCCTTTTGGGATCTTTGTTGCCCTGTGTCAGGTTTTGTTGGCCACAGAAATCTTCACTGTCTGGCCTGAAGTGAACTTGTTCCTTTTGAGTGCTCTCATTAATGTAATGTTGTGCTTTTTGGTGGTTAGGCAGCCCATCTGGAATAGCCTTGCCTGGATCTACATGGCCCCCTCACCAGAGACACTACATAAACCATCGCTTGAACACTGTTTTTTACCAGTTCTGGGAGCGGTTTCGAATAGATATCCTGCAGGGGCTGTAAACAAATGCTCGGAATGAATGAGTGAAAGAATCTTATCTGATCTGGAAACCTTTCATGCATTAATCCTAATGCACTTGGCCGCTTCTAAACAGAATCTCATTCCAAAATCGTAAGAAGCAGACGACAGCCTATATATATAGAAGTTGAGCAATGTGACAAAAAATACTTCTATTGCTCTGCTTTGTAGTGCACAAGGAATTGATTGATTGATGATCGTACAGAATTTCCAAATAAGATTGTCCACAGCAAAACTATGTAAGCAGATAATTATGAAAATTTATAATAAGGAATACGGAATACAAACCTGAGGGTCTTTAAAACCCGGTTTTATGGGTTTGGTGGCAGTAGAAACCTGGTGACCCAGATTTGGAGTATAAATATTTTTGCCATTAGATATTGGTGCATGACCGCACATGCATTTTTGTTTGCTGTTAACAAATAACATTGGCAAGCTGAATGCATTAGTGATCTGTATATATACAAACACTTGCTAAGTTTATATAAAACATCCTGTTTACAATTATACAATGCGACAGAGTAAAACACCAACAAACAGTTCCCATGAACCAATAAGTAAGTACGTAACCCAGAGCAGTGCTGTAGTTATGGCTTGCTGTACAAAATTAAATGACAACTGTAATGAGGTTAGTACATGTATTCAGTATTTTAATGGTGATCATCATGTTGATGATGATGACGATGATGGTGATGATAACGACTTATAGCTGTGGTGTATAGGTTCTGTCCTAGACATTGTCCGGAGAGAGCGAGCAAACAGACAGCTCCTCAAGAGCTGCTTGCTGTGCCTGAGCTGGTTATGCCTCGACTCATTTCTCGCCTGGTACAGCATCTAAGAGATCCTTCAGCCTTTGGTATGACTTCATCATTACCACTTAATCAACTCTCACTATCATTCTCATACTCATTATCTGAATCATTATCATCAGTGTCGTTATCATTGTCATTAACTGTAGAATGCTGCATCATCTTATCATCCTTTTAGTCATCCTTGTAATCATCAACATTTTCTTTGTAAGTTATCAACCATTTAATTGTTATTATAATCATCCATGATCATTCTTGTAATCATTTTTGTAATCATCTTCATGATTATTTTTGTAATCCGTGTTGAAATTGTCATTGCCATCATAGTCATAAATCCTTGTCCTTACAGTCATCGCCATAATCTTCTCTGTAGTCACAATCCTTATAATCAGTTTTATTATCAGCCTTGTAATCATCATCATTGTTGTTGTCATTGTCTTTACAGTCTTGATCATCATAATCATTGTAATCATTGTAATCATCTAATAACTTATTATTAGATGTATATAATCTGTATAAACGCGCTTAAGTTGCTGTACACCAAAATGCGGTTTGCAATTGGTTCCAATAAAGAATATACAAGGATAATCATTATCATCATCTAAATAATCATTATCTGTGTTTTCACAATGTATATAAGAAGCAGTTTTCAGCAACTGTTAGTGTACTGTTTTGTTTAAAGTGACTGATGGAGAGTACACTGTTGTGCTACCAGAAACAGAGCGCTATCTGGACTTTCTTCAGCAGCTGAGCGACATGGGAGCGGCCATGCGTATCATCATCACAAAGACCGTCTGTGACCCTCTACTGTACGGCACGTTCAGTGGAGGTAACAACAGAGAGACCTTCTTGCTTTTTGCCATTCTTCTACACATGATGTCACATTACATCAATTACATTGCTTAAAATTATCAAATTACATCAACTTACATTGCGTCACATTTCCTACATCAGCCACATTATGTTACATTATGTTATGTTGCTTTACATCACATTACATCATGTGACATGACATCAAAGTATGTTGCATTACATCACAGTAGTGCAAAGCACATTTCATCACATCACTGTATGTTGCAATACAATACAACTGTAATTTGATAATGCCCTCTTTACTAAGTTCAGAAGTGCACATTGAAGCAAGGCAAACATTAAGAGCCATTAAGTTTTCGGTTTGGAGCGAAGACAGTCTAGATAGCAGAAATGCGGACATGAGGAGGGAGAGAGTTACAGGTGAAGGAGCCGGCAACTGTGAATGAACGCAGGCTCAAGAAAAATCATGTACCAGAAACAACATATATTCCAACAGATGCTGATTGAAAAGCTACAGTGTAACCATGGAAGATAAGCAGGATGGCAGAGGATTTCCACTTGCTTTTAGTTGCTGTATATTGCATCCTTTACAATTCAATACTGTTACAACTTGCTTTCTCATGACTTACTTGTTTCCTCATGGCTCTCATGCTGAGAGTGACCTTGAGTTGTTTGTATATATTGACCAATACAATGCAGTATAGCAGTGTAGAGGGAGGCAGGACTTTAATGCCTTAAAACTCACCTAAATGCATTTCCTGTGGATGCATGCCAGGAGTAGCTTGTCATGTGAGAGGCACTATATAAATTGCATTACAGTACAATACAATGGAATACAGTAAATTGGTTCCAGTGTACTGGTTTGTGGTCTTTGTCAGGAGAAGACAGTGTGGTATTTTTATGAGTACATTTTGAGTACTATTTCAATTAATTTTCAGCCAACCGTGAAAGAGGAGGGTCAGCAGGGACTCGATCGAGCTATGAGGAAGCATTGGCAACGCTGTCTAGGGTGCCAGTGCCTGAGGAGTTCAGAGGTAACTGTGGAGCAAAGATCATAAAAATATATAGTACTTGAAATCTTAATAGTTTATTCACGATTACTTTACAGTACTTAATTTTGGAGAGCTTATAATACTTTTGGGTTTCTGTAATTTTTTCCAGCATTTAAACCACACATGGGCAGAATGATGTTTTGAGATTTCAGCTCCACTTGTGCCCCCTAGCAAACTTGGCAGTAAATGAGTACACTGTTGTGAGATCAGGTAGCAAGAGGTATTGTCCATCCGCCATCATATGCCGAGGCTAAGAAAAAGGAAGTCGCTAACACTTCATACCCATCGCTGCCTCTCAGGGTTAGTGTAAGGAACTGCTCATCTCATTCTTATTTAGACCACTTTATTTATCTGGGACATTTATAATACTTTTGGCATAGAACTTTTCAGAAATTTAGGGTGGCTATATTTTGAGGTTGAACTACAGTACTCTAGGGTACCTGTATAGTACATTTGGGATGTTTGCCAATGTTATGATTCAGTATGTAACATAGGATTTTAAAAATAAAATGTATATCAGACGTTGGTAACTTGTTTCTGCAGATGTGCCTGGCCTTGAAGAACCCTTAAACCACGCCTGTCTGCTGGATGAACTGTTCTTCTGGGTCCTTAAGTATGAGTTTCCACAAAAGCTTGTGACCCTTCTCCTTAGTATGCTTCCAGATGAAGTATATAAGGTCAGTGCACTCATCTTCTTGTGATAAGAAAGCGAAGACAGTGCAGGAAACCTGTACAAACAATCTTGTATTGTTCTCCTCTTTTTTGATTGAGCATTCCATCTCTTGTCCTATTTTCAACTCTTACAGAGCTGTAGAGAGATTTTTCCTAATTAAGGGTTTCCTAAATTGTTGAGTTGACTCTTGTTGTATCATTTGCATCAGACCAGTTGTTATTACATTTATAATAACTTGATTGACTGAATAGGATCCTGTCTTTGTTCATGTGTTAATCCAGGAGCAGTTTACACGGTCGTTTGTGAAGCACTATCCGTATATTTCGACCGCTCTGGTCAACACAAAGGACAAGCCACGCATGTCCAACTGTGTCGTCCACATCAGCGTCCAGTTGCTGAGTCCAGTACAGCTGGCCACTCGGATGGTCATCGACCAGCATCTCCTGCACGTCATGCTCAGCAGCCTCATGCACATGATGTCTGAGATCCTGACAGAGCCCAGTGCCAGTGGTACGGAGGCAGTAGACAAGCTAACACTATTATTGTTAATTTTTTCCATATGATCCCTAGGGCTTAATATAAATGCAGGCATAGCAAAAGTGCCTCATAAGGCAAAGACATTGAAGCGCTGAATTGCAACAGCAAGACAGGAAGAAATGACTGGTTTCTTTACAGAAGTTTGAGTTAGGCATTGCTCCAAGTCTGTGATTACTAATATTTTTCTCATTGTTATTGTTATCATTATCATTTATTTAATCTCAGGTTTTCAGTAATTTCTGTATTTATTTAGCACTGCAATCTAATGATGGAGCACATCAACTGATGTGCTCATCAGTTGATGAGCTGTTGTGCATTAAAACTGCCTGCACAATAACCCTTTGGTGAGGAATATGAATCCACAATCTGTACGACTTTGACATGAGATTATGAAACTAACCTATAATTTTTTTTAAATGTATATTAATTTGTGTAAGTATTAATGTACACTTTCATGAAGGGTACACGAATATTTAAAAATATCAGTTATATGAATAAAGTGTACACTTTCATAAGATCTATATAAATGTTAATATGAGAAATAATAATTTTGAACCACTTTAAATTGTTAAAAAGTATGATTACTTAAGATAAAGAGTATGACAGAGACGGACAAGCAATAAGACAAAGATTAATACTGAGAGCAAAGATAATTACTTAGGACAGAGTAAGACAGAGAGAGACAAACAATAAGAGACACATAACCAATGGCTGACGTACAATAAGGCAGACAGACAAACAATAAGACAGATAAGCAGTAAGACATGTACAAAGAGTAAGACAGAGAGTAAGACGGAGACAAACAGTTGGACAGATACAGCCAGAAAGCCTGAGACAAACAACATTAGGACAGGTGTTTGTTTTTGTGCTCTTGAGACAAACATTAGGACAGGCTTTTGTTTTTGTGCTCTTGAGACAAACATTAGGACAGGTGTTTGTTTTTGTGCTTGTGAGACAAACATTAGGACAGGTTTTTGTGCTTTTGAGACAAACATTAGGACAGGTGTTTGTTTTCTTGTGCTCATTAGATGATGCTCGTCACCAGGTTGTTGACTGTATGTCACCGATCATGAGGGATCATTCATACTGGCCGATTGTCAGTGACATCATCAACGTTTTCTCCCATCGCACGATCGTTGAGTACTTCCTCACTGATCGAACACTTCTCACTTACTGGGCTCGGCTCATTGCCTGCTTTCAAGGTGACATTTTAAGTTTTCTGCTTTTTATCTATCTACGCAAGAGACAGTTTTCCCTGTTGGTGGACTCTTGTTTTTTTGTTCTACCACACCATATAATCTGTCTGGTTAATAATAATGATACTCGTATAATAATAATAGCAATAATAATAATACTGCTACTGTTACTGTTTAGCAGCAGTAACAGTAGCAGTATTTGTACTCAAACAGTAGCAGTAGTAGTATTAATAATAATTGTAGTAATAATTAATGTATTAATGATAAGTAATAAAACTAAGCATACTCAGCATTGCAATCTACTCGCCTCCGTTCCCAACACTTTTGAAACACTTTTGAATCATTTTTCAATCATCTCTGGTATCATTTGAGGTCAATTTACTTTTCAGCAGCTTCCATCTGTATGCAGCACTATGATGCACTGGCATTTAAGTCGTGAGTACTGATGTTGTAGGGGATGAGTCGTGAGTTTGCAGGTGCCCACTAACAACTCCAAGCATAATTCTTGTTCTGCGGTTCTGACACCTCTAGTAAAAAGCACATACTGATAATAATAGTAATAGTAATAATACTAAGTAATAATATTAGGGACATTTAGAAAGACATCATAGATTTTCACATGTAAAGGTATGTTGACCTTGTTTACCTGTCAAGGTATGAATGTTAACGTGCGTGAGACGGTACAGCATGTGGAATATGAACCGGAGAGTTATTATGCTGCCTTCAGCGCTGAGCTTGAGATTTCGGCATCACCAATGTGGTCGATTCTTCAGCACTTAGAGGATGAAGTAAGTCATTCTTTGACCTGTCTAAGTGGACTAGATTACTGACGATGTGCTGGCTTTGATTAGGATGATGTAGTTGGTGATGAAGATGATGATGTTGAAGTTGATGATGATGATGAGGATGACCAGGAGGAGAAGGGTGATAATTTTGATTAGAAAAATGATGATGGTAATTGGTGATGATGTTTATAGTGATGTTGATGATGATCACAATGGTAACACTATGATGATGACTGACTACGTAATGAGACTTCGTAATGGATATTAATTTTCTTGTTTGATTTCTGTAGAAGACGAAAAATTATACAAAGATTGTGATTGAGGTCTTCACCAAACAGTTACAGACCTGGTTCTCAGCTACGAATACGCGTCCTTTTCATACAGTATGAAAGATTTGTTCACTGTAGCATAAAAATAATCTAAATCACGTGAAAATTGCTGCAGTTTTGTTGATAAAGTACAAAGGCAGATCCAGGTACCAATCACACGCATGCAGTTTAGGGGCCATGCCATTAAGTTAGCTGCAAACCAGTTTTGACATAAGTTACCACTAGGAATTACAGTAAAAGGCAGCTCTGATAATGCTGTTAAATTAAATGTAGGAAAAATAGGAAAAACTAAGCAAGAAAGTCATGAAACAATGCGCAAAAGTGTGAAATATACAGAAGATATTGTGAATTCAAGGAAAAACAAGTGAGAAGTCAAGCAAATGTGAAAATTGCCAGGGAACCTTCAGGTATCAGCTTAAAATTAAGTCTGTTGAAACTAGGTCAGCAGAAATTTTATAATTTAAAACCTCGTGCTAGCTTCAGAAGTCTTGAGACTATAGAATGGTTAAGTTTGGTCATCTTTTGTCAAATCCTGGATCTGCCAGTGATACAGTATATATAGACAGTTGTAAGTGAAATTGCCATTAAATTACAAACTCTAAATGGTTAGGTGTGAAATTGCCATAGATGTGCATACATATTACACAGTTACTTGTAAAATTGCCATTAATTTATGTACACTGTGTACAATTACATATAAAATTGTAATTAATTTACATACACTGTATACAGTGTATAGTTACATGTACAATTTCTGGTAGAGCTGTCATCTGTTTTTTCCATCTGCAGCCTTATCCTATGAATCTTTCGTTTCACTTCCCGTTGCATCGGTACCTGTCCGTTTTCATCCACTGTGCCATTCAGAAGCAGGGAATGATCTTTGAGGATCTTAACCTTTCTCAGGAATTCCTCCAGTCGCTGATGATTCATCCTCTCCAACTCTTAGTAAGTGTTCATTTCATGTGGTCTTGTATTTGGACAATTTAATAAAATGTCATAGAATACTGTTATTATGTGCATGTATAGAGTTCATACATTGGGATTGGGCCACTCTGTTAGCAGGACTAAATGCTAGTCACTTGAGGTTTTTTTTGCTTGAGCAAGTAGAACAATTTGTCTATCTGGGAGGGCTAATAACCACAGATGGCAACAGCAAAGAAGACATGTAACTAGGAGAGTTGGACGCACCTCACGCACAGTTGGAAAATTAACAGGATGTGGAGAAACAGAGAAATGACAAAGAAAACCAAGACAAGAATATATGAGACGGTGATACAGCCGATTTTCCTATGGGGATCAGAATGTTAGACATTGCAAAAGCAAGATAAGAGTTCTTACAGCAGAAATGAGCTGGCTGCGGAAGATCACAGGGATTTAAAGACTACAGAAAATAAAAAATGATGACATAAGACAATCATTAGGTATCCAAACAGCTCTGCTAGATAAAGTCGTTCTCCGAAGACTCCGATGGTTTGGACATGTAGAGAGAATGCCAGTTGACAGAATCCCATGCAATGCATTACATGCAAGATTCAAAAGAAAGATCTGGATAGGTCTGTGCTGGATGGATCTAATCGAATGCAATGACTTCTGTAACACCATTATCGTAATGTCCAAGGCATGAGTCAATGGTTGTTTCAAAGAAAATCACAATAAAGAAATCGTAATCCATTGGGTAAATCAGTTTGAAATCTGATAGATCAAGGAAACCAGAAGCAGGCACCGATGAAATGCAAATTGAAAGAGATGAATCTTAAATTTGGATCTGTCTGGCATCAAGGAATTGACAGCGCAAGCCAAAATGGGCAGCGAATTGTCAACTTCCGATCAGCGACCGAAAATGCACGAGAGCCAATGCTGTTCAGATGTGAGGCACAGCAAGTCACAGCATCCATTCACTGAGTGCATAGAGAATATCAAAGAGGACATTACTAGACTGGACAAATGATCAAAGACAATAGAGGTCATTTATTCGTACTCATCGCCATCAAATGACTGGCATCAGGAACTAATTATAGTAATGATGATGGTGATTATTATTATTATTATTATTATTATTATTATTATTATTATTATTATTATTATTACTATTGTTATTATTATTGTCATCATCATCATTATTAGTCATAGGTTGAATTATTTTTATTTAAGAAGTGATGTTTCTGTACATTTGGAACCATTACTCTGTTTTTGCTATTGAACTGGGCTATTAATAAAATATTGTCTTTACAGCACTTTGCATTGCATTACATTACACCATTACACTGCATTGTAGTTGCATTGTAGTGTGGGTGGCATTAACTAATGTATTGAACTGCCTGAAATGTAGGTTGGCTTTCACGAGATCTATTCTGGTCTCTGGGTGCGAAACGGCCTTCAGATTCGTGGTCAGGCGATGACGTACCTTCAGTGTCATTTCTGTAACTCAACGATTGATGCTGACTTCTTCCTGCTGCAGGTTATTATGTGGTTTTTGTTATTGTAAGTCGACTTTTAAAGCACAAGATTGTGTAGCTAAAGCAGGGGAAGTGCAATAAGTAGCTAGGTACTAATAATGACACATAAGGAGGTGCGTCTTCAGCATTTTTTGTAAGCTGTGCAGCAATATCTTGTGATCAGGAAGGTCAACAAACAGCATTCTGTTCTGCTGGGCAAGATACAGCAAGTGTTTTTGATTGGTTATCATCATTCACAGTCATCATCATTATCTAAAATCAGTCAGCAGTGTCATTATCAATATAATTGTCATTAATCACTGTCATCATGATCATAACATAAATGAGAATTTGTAAAGCGCAACTTCAAGGAAAAACTCATCAGTTGCCCTCCTGACCCAACAAGGACAATCCTCCTTCAAACAGAATAGATTTTAAGTGCTTGTGGAACACAGAAGCTCTAATATTATGAGGACGATTGTTCCAGTCCACAGGACCGACAAAAGCAATGCTTCTGTGCTGAGTTGTAGAGGAACGGGCCCGGGAACAAGAGGAACACCCTGATCAGCGGAGCAAAGGGACCTGCAGCCAGGAACAGATAGGCAGAGATACACAGTGAGCCAAGATAAGATGCTCTTTTCCGCTTGGCCTGAGTCGGGAGCACCTCTGAGTTAGAGAGCATGCTGATCACAGTTCGCCTCCCGATGCTGGCTTATTTCAGAGATTTAAATCTCGGACTAGCATGGTCCGTACATGGGGACCTTAAGTGACGTGGTGCCTATTCAAATGGGCAGCGGTGGTGAAGGATAATAATAATAATAAAGATTTGAGTGCCATAGTTCGTAGACAGTTGAAAAAATCGATGCAATGATTCAGAAACACACGATCAATTCACTGATAAATGAGTAGTGTTGAGGCCGTACAGTCGCTATATAAAAGCGTGTACAGTTACATTTATGGTGAATTCTAAAGCTAAAATTCTAAAGCTGGTCTCTCTAAAGCTAGTCTACCTAACGCGGCTTTTGTGTGGTGCTCGGAAAATGTGGAGATTTACATTACATTACATGCATTGAGTCGGACAGAGCGTGACATCATGGATCACTTATTTTGAACCTTGGATATATCGAACTGTTGACGATGGTCCTTGAGGTTCAATATACCGAAGTTTTGCTGTAGTTGGAAGCGGCTAATGAGAGGAGCATTACAAAAATGTTCCCTTCTTTCGTGACTTTGCAACATTTCTGTTTATATTATTGATATGTTAAGTGTTTATATAACTAACCAATAACATTGCTTTTGAGTGATCCTCAAAAGCTTCCAATAATGCACTAGATTAATGTTCAGATGTATGCATGTGAACACTGTGGTTTTACAGGTGATCGCTTCCTACCTGGATGCTGATCACTTTGTCCAGACGGTCTTAGAACGCTTTCATGTCCTCGACTGCCTGACTCTGCGACCGAACACGGGGTCACAACGAAGTCGCTCGTTCCTCACCCAGGATCAGGAGATGCCGATGATCGAGTCATTCTTGTCTTTCCTCTGCATGTTGCTCACCATCCGTACCTACTCCGGTAAGACTTCACAGTTCATCAGGGAACATTTGAAATTAGCTTGCAAATTATAAATTAAATATTAAGCTTAAATTAGCTTGAAATTCTGTGTTTTGTTTTATTTCTGTTTCGATTACACCCATAGAATGATCTTTTGTGTAGCGTAATGACATTTAAAGTCTTATTTGTTGGGTTTTTGTGCGAAAATTAGTTCACATAATACTGCACTTACACAGGTAACAAAGAGTCAGTGGAATTTGCAATTCTTGGAAATGTTGTCATGAAATATGTTAGAAAAATTAGGTGACCCTATCAGCAGAACTTGTTCTTATGGTCTCTGCTTTGGGTGCCCATCAGTATTTTTTTTCAATTTTTCTAATATCGATTGTTATTGGTGCTGTCGTATAAAATCTGTCAATTGTTTTATACTGTGTATATATATATATATACACAGTCAAATTACCTGTGTTGCGGAGACAGGTGACTCAAGTCAGGATGTAACACGTCAGGAAGCGGTGGCATTGCTGTGCATAGCGGATCGAACACACAGCCAACTGACGGACTCACTACCCGAGAAGTGTGGGCTCAGTGGACATGCCAAGGACTTTGAGCAAGTCCTCAAGGCGGTCAGTAGCTCCATCTGTGCTTTTTCAATGAAAGAAGATAATCTGAAATGGCTCCTGTGCTCTTGGCTTTGATTTCCTCTTGTTAGCCACTGTGGCTCCTGTGCTTTTAGATACTGAGACTTTCTTCTGTTAGCTGCTGTAGCTTCTATGCTTTTAAATACTCCAATTTTCTCCTGTTACCCACTGGCTTCTGTGCTATTAGCTGCTCGGAGTTTCTCCTGTACTGAGCATTGTGGCTTCTGAGCTTATATTTTCTTGGAATTTTAGTGTTGATTTATTATGAATTGATCATCATTAACCCCAGTAATGTAGTTTTTCACACTTTGATATCTCATCAACTGTTAGCCTTAATATTAAGGCACACAAAAAACCCTTGACAACTTCTTTAGAAATATCCTTTCCGATTGTCTGGATTTGTCCTGATTTGTCCTGCAGCAAAGTTATAACAAGTGATATATAGTTATAACAGTTATAACAAGTGATATATCTGATCGTTATTTGCCAATCCTGTTTTGCACTGACCTCCCTCCCTCGAGAGCACCTAGCATTTTTTTAGCGCAGGTAAATTGGTATCTTACTGGCATCACTTATTTCATGTGTCTTTAGTAAAGTGTGATTGAATCATTAAATGCCTCGAATAATCAATCAAACATAAATATATATATATATAGATATATATATATATAAATTTATTATTACTGGATCACAACTGGGGGACACACTGCAACCGGGTGCTAAATTCAGAGTCTCTTGCCTAAATGTGATTGATTGCTATAGTGTGATAGAGTGAAGTTTCAGTGTACTGTAGACCTCCTTATAGTGTTGTCTAAGTTGTGAGCCAACTCTAAGTAATGTGTTATAGCAATTTTTGTTGGAAGCTGAATTGAATTTTTAATTGCTATTATAATGAATCGTGTTATGGGAGTTTCTTTTGTGCAATAACATCTTGTCTATCTCTTAGGTATCTGACTACAAAGAACCTGTTTTTGAAATTGGTGGCAACTTACAACAGGGAAAATACCTGCCCTCTAGTAAGCACACCTGCACATGTATAATAAATTAATGTATACCTGTCAAATATACCTGGTTTCTTGCCAATTGGTAATTTGGTAATGGTTAAGCCTTTATTTGAATAGTGTACAAAATGACGTAGCTTGGCTTCAGTTTTGAGCCAACCTTCGAGCGTTGATTTATTAACCCCAAGTCTCACCAATTTCGGCAATCCAAAGAAAAGGAAAAGGAAATGCTTTGTAGGAAATTGTCACATGATCGCCTGTTCGTAGGTAAATGAGAGACGAGAGAGAGATTAACATGCAAGATGTCACTAAGAAAGATTACTAGCTGGTCCATGTACTGCATCTTAGTGATTAACTCATGTTAAGTTGGTAGCCCTGGGATGCACGTCGATACCTTGTGTTAAGCAGATGCACACATAAAGTTCTGAAATGCATGTTATTGGATGTTTACTGTATATGCATGCATATATATACTCTTCTGGAGACTATTTTGAAAAGTTACACTATTAAGGTGCATTTGCCAGCTGCATCTATTTCTTCATTGAAACTGATGATCTGGTATTGTAGGATCAACGTGGCTAAATGATTACGATCCTCTCCACGTTCTTTTGCGATCGTTGCATCGAAGAGATTTTCAGGCATCCCTTGATCGTTACAGTGAATAGTAAGAATGTCACACTTGTGCAGAACATTAAAGACTTGCAGATTACATACCGTAGATAATCAAGACAACATGCATATGCCTAGTGAAGAGATTTATGGCCAGGTACAGATGACTCTGAAATAACATCCCTAAGATAGAGTACAAACGTTTAGCTAGGCAGTTATGCATCAACATAGAGATCTGAAGCTCAACATCTTTTTGCATGGGCAACTGCCAACCAGTATAGCTCATCCTGCTTGTAGATAGGATATATGACAAAACTTTGTAGCACAACAAATTAGCCAAGCCACAGTGTTGGAAGAGAGATTGAAGTTGGCTTATGTGAGAACAAGGAGGCATGCATAAATGGCATTACCATAGTCGACATTACCATAGTCGACCCTATGTGCAAATGTTGAATATATTTGATCTGTTTTCCTGTTGTGCAGTGTCAAACAGCACAATCTGTTCAAGAGTGGAAGTAACTTGTGGCCGCCTTTCAGAATCCCCGGTCCCACTCATCCGGCCTATGCTGGTCTTCTCAAACTGTTGCACTGTAGGACAATGCATGGACTCCTGTTCACGCTGCTTCACAAGGTCGGTTACTGTCTAGAGTTAAAAATGCCTTGTAGTTGCTTGAAATTCTCTACTGCCTCTTCCTCATAATTCTCTTACTGACCCTGTATTTCGCTCTAAGCTGGAACTTAACATGTCCTCTCTGCTTGTATGTATGTATCTAGATACTTGAAAGCAGGATCTTTGGGCGCCTCAGTTGGCATGCATAGATGTTTTGGTACCAGTAATGCACTCAGTGTCGATGCAGTTTAGGCCTGTGCATGTTGTTATTATACATTTCTGTTAAATGAACTTTGAAGTATTGCGTCCACAATAGCATGCATTACTTAACATGAATGAGTATTTGTAAAGCGCAACTTCGATGAAAAACCAGTCAGTAGCACTCCTGACCCAACAAGGAAAACCCTTGTTCAAACAAAATAGACTTCAAGTTCAAGCACTTGCAGAACAGAGAAAGAGATTGGCTGACTAGCTCAGCTCTAGTTTTATGACAGAGGTTGTTCCAGACCACCACAGCACCAATGATTTTGCCTACTTCTGTGCTGCTAAGTTGTAGAGGAATGGTGGATTCAGTTGCCAATAATTGTTGACCTACTTTTGCTTGTTCATACTTTAACTGTAGAAAGCACATTACAAGATTTTTTATTTATTCCGGACATTTCTATAGCGCCTCTCGAAGTCAACTACTACTCAGAGGCGCTCCCGACTACAGCATTGGATACTGTGCCGGAGTTTTCACGCCGAAGCGCCACGAGCAATTGCGAGTGAAGGACTTGCCCAAGGTCCGTATGCAGTCGCTAGAGTGGGATTCGAACCTGCAACCCTCCGGTCACAAGGCGCCGAACTTACCACTGAGCCACCACGCCCCACATAGATAGTTGTAATGACTATAACCAGCAAAAGCCTAAGCATATAGACCATTGCCAACTATACCTTAGAAATATTGTGTGCTAATCCCTATAAACTGCCTAAGCAGCTCTGTGTTTATTGCAGTTAGAAAGAAACACAAAGTTCTGTTTAAACACAGCTATTCTAAGACTTCAGAAAAAACTTTAATACTAAAGTCGCTCTGTAATTATTCAGAATAAGCTCTTTTCTGTTTTTTAAATGTACGGTAAGCGAAACTCAAACTGGTCAAATAGAGTAGACCTTAGTGAATAATTAATAAGCGTTAATTATATGAGATGACACTGGAGAATTCAATCGTGTAGTCATTTTTAAACTGCACTTACACTGTTTTGTATTTTGTTTGAACTTTTAAATTTTGCCTTTACATTAGACACCGATGCCAAAGAAGTAGCTACATAACTTGTCACTTTGGTTGACTCTGTTTGTGTAGGCTGTTTTTGACCCCAACATCCCAGATGCTGTTATCTTCTACACAATCTATCTCCTGGAATTGACTGTTACTCTTCCTCACCCCGATGCCAGGAAAAGGGTAAACATTTAATCAATCAGTAAATCAGTAAGTAAGTCAGTTAATCAGTCATCAGTGAATAAGTCAGTCAATCATTACACTCAAAGCAGTCAATCATCAGTCAGCAAATCATTGTCAGTCAGTCAATTAAAATTATGGTTTTAATTCAAGTAGTAGTAGATTGCCAATTTAATTTATAGTCACTTTTAGTTGAGATTCACTGTTCGGTGTGCGATATTCAATTTTGTTAGTGTGCTGGACTGTCAGCGTACAGAACCTGGGTTCAAATCCATGCCTGAACACAAATGTATTTTGAGATTTCTGCTCGACTGGTGTCCCTGGTGAACTCTGCTGTAATTTGAATGAATTGGCTGTATGCTGTCAATGGAAAGGTCATGTAGCAAGGACGGGACTGACCATCCTGCCGCACATGATTAGGCTAAGAAAATGAAGTCTCTAACATGTCATACCCATGGCTCTCTCTTGGGATCAGCATAAGGGGCTATGGTTAATGGTTATCTTCAGTTCGATTCAAGGTTTGATTACTGTATTTTTCGGACTATGTGTTGCTCCTTTTTATAAGCTGCAGTGATGTAAGATAGGCAAAATTTTTGTAAAATCAATACATAGGCAGTTACGGTGCACCTGTACACAGATAGTCAAGTGAGTATAAGCGCTTGTGCTGTCGGCTGCCGTAAATATATGGCCTTAAGCAAATACTTGCTAAAAATAACCTTTTGTTAAAATTAAATTTTATGTACTTTTGAAATAAAATATTTGCAACATTTGTTGTTTGTTGTGGTATTATAGTAGTTTTAGTCATTTTGAAATTAAAGATTAAAACCTTTGTTTTTTATGATTTTACAATGATAACTACTCGGTTCTATATCTGACTTAGGTGAAAGGACCCAAGGAAAATATATTGACCGAGAGAGCTGCAGTTAGATATTAAACACATTAATGAGTTCAGCACCTTTTTATAAAAGCGCCATCCACGACTCTCATGTAGAAAAATTTGTGACTTATAGTCCGAAAAATATGGTAGATGAAGCCTTTCTGATCGTTTGTTGTAGGAAATCCTGATAGCAGAGAGCCATGTCGACAAGGAGTTCATGCGCTGGTTCGCATCCAACAACATTTTCTCCAATCTGTTGTCGGTCATTCCGCAAGTAACGGTCAATTTCTACCGGCGAAAGGAAGTGGAAATGACCGTCGATGTGGCCCCTCCACGTTCGCCGAACCCTACCATGGAAGTAGTCAGCTCATCCCTAAGTGAAGGTAGGCTAATTTAGCCCTCAATGTAGTAAAGTCTGATCAAGGATGGTTATCATAGCACGAAAGTTGTCGTCATCCAATCTCTGAGCAACAATGGTGGGCTAATTTAACTCTGATGTAATTCTCCAGCTTTCACTGTGCATGTGCTCCAGATGATACGACCTTCATACCCAATATTGTACCTCTCTCTGAAAACTATATTTTAAAGATGCTTGTAATATTAATGAGTGGTAAGTTTTATCTTTCTTTACTTACCTAAACGTTTTCTTTACATAACACCTTCTTTACTTACCAGTTATCTGGACAGAAAATTTCGCTTGCCTTCACAAGACATTCTTCTATGAATTGACTGTGTAAAAGGCCACCATGACTAGGAGTAAGTTAAGTACAGATTTTCCCTCAGTCAATTATTTGAGAAATTATAAAGACCATTGTGGGCCTAAAACAATGAATTTGGCTCATGAGCCACATTTTTAGACCCCTTGTCTAGATTCATAAATGCATACATACATTACCTGTCTGCATTTACCACAACTATATTTTTGTAGTTACATTTTGGGCAGTTGTACCAATGGCAGCCGATCAGTTTACGGATACCAGTTTTTCTTCCGATCTTGCGCTTCAGCAGTTCGAGGGTACCTTGCTACCACTCCCTAGTGCTGCTAACCACATGGAAGTGGTGGCCGGGCCAGATCCAGAGGCCGAGGAGAAACTTGAATCACCAAAATACCGCAGCCAGGGCGTGAATGCAATCCTTGATCAGGAGAAGGTCTCAGAGTCGATTGTGGTCAATGAAAGCATGATCTCGCTTCTTCTCAAACTCCACTCAAAGCTCGCTGGCAAGACAGGGACCTACATTTGTCCTCCGCTGCGAGATGCAAGTGCAGGGACGACAGAGTCGGACTCCTCTTCGCGTGTTGGGGATGGAGAGTTTTACGTGAGGAAGATTCTCGACTTAATATGTCTGAAGAGCGCGGATTGCTGGAGTGTTATAGCTGGAATGACGTCATCAGCACAGGAGAATTCTGGAAAGAGTGCGCCAAAGAGTGATGTCGAAGAAAGGTGAGAGTGGTTAAGGTTTCAATATTGGCATTATAGAAGTAGTTAGATTAGGTTATCTTAGATAAAAGTAGATTTCAGGATTCAACCCTGTGTTCAGGTGAAGGTCTTTAAGGTTTCAACAGTGGCGCTGTAGATGTGACTGTATTAGATATGTTACACTAGATTAGTGTGTTCTGTTTAGGATGTTTAGGACACATTTTTAGAGCCTAAATTTGATCCAGCAATACTGCGCCTTTTTATATCCTAACTCTGATCCTTTTTAAAATTTCAAATGGCTGTTATTTCAATTTTAGTCGAAGGAAAGTGAAGCAGCGTCAGGAACGTCTGATGAAAGATTTCGCATCAAAGCAGCGATTATTCATGGCACAGATGATGGGTACAGGTAAACTGATGAGTAGAATACTGGTAATTAGTTGAAATATGCTAATTACTAAAGTAACAGGCATACTATTTAGAAGGATTAAAAATGCGGATATATTAGTTAATCTAAAGATTTATGTAGCGACTTTTACAGATCTCTCAAAAGCATTGATTGATTGTAACTTTTTCAGTAGTTGGATCACCTATTAAATCAGTCAGCACCTAACCCATACACTGCATGTTATGTGTGAATGCATGCATAATTGCATACATATATATAATATATATATACAGTATATATACCATATATCAAGATAATATTGTGCCTGTTAGCACCTTGCAAAAGCTCTGCGGACATGGGTATCGAACTGATCTAAACAAACGTAAGTTTGGGCAGTTTGAAAAGTACCATACCATGCTTGCCTTCTACCACTTGCCCTACTTTACTTTACCTTACTTCTCAAACCTGTAAAGTGGCTGTTATACAGTTCCTACTATTAACTGCCATTGTTGGCCACTTGTTCATTTTGTAGACGTTGGCAATCGTGCAAGCGAGGAGCCCGAAGATCATGCAAAGCGATCGATGTTTGACTGCTGTATCTGTGGCCAAATGAGTTCTTCGCTCAACGAAAGACCAATCGGCATGACGGCTCTGATTCAGTCAAGCAGTGGTGAGTATAATGATGAGGACAAAAAGAAAGATGATGGGATGGAATGAGGAGACACAAGAGGAACTGGATGCTGATAAGGAAGATGAGAATGATGACGATGAGGAAGAGGACAAAGCTGATGATTGTGGTGGTGGTGGGGTTGAGCGGTGAGGGTGAGCAGGAGGAAGATGAAGATGATGATGGTAGGAAGAGGAGAGGATTAAAGGATGATGATGAGGAGGAAGAAGACAGTGGCAATGAAAAAATTAAATGGATGAAGATGATGTTGTTGAGAACGATTATAGTGGTAGTGATGATGGTGATGATGATTATGATGAAAGTGATGGTGATTGTAGTTCTGGGTCATCGTCGTCATTCTCCCGATCCAGTGCATCTGCATCTTTCTGATCCGGCGCCTCACATCAGCAACACGGCTAAAGAGTTCAAGAAGCGTCTGTCTGTTCTCAAAAGCGATTTTGAAGAGGTCGGTGCTGTCTGTTTTTGTCTGACTTCTTTACTTGTTATTTGGAGCTGTGCCCTGAAACAGGTGGTGGTGGTGGCAGCGGCAGTGGTGGTGGCAGTGGCAGTGGTGGTGGTGGTGACTGTGATAATCGTGATAGTGATGGTGCTCTTAAAGTGGTTGTCATTTTGACATTGTTGATGATGGTGGTCTAGAATTCTATATGGTGATGGTCTTGATGATGTTGGTTTTTAAAGATGGTCGATGTGATTTGTGGTGATGATGCTGTCTGTGATGCTGCTATTTATATATCTACAGGGCTCTTGGTTGATGGCACTGAACAGTGGTTGGCAGGGAGGTGTCCATGTGCAAGCGTGTGGCCACTACCTGCACTTGGACTGTCATCGTTCCTACATCAGTTCGCTCAAGGTATTTGACACTGATTATGCATGCAGATTGTCATTAAATCTATCTAAAATTGGTTTCAGTAGGTACAACTTTGGATTTAAAATCTTGTTGTGATTGTTTCTATTTATTAATTTTTTTAATGTAATATATGTATTAAGAAATTGTGTATTGTGGTTTTTATTTGCTGTGAATGTGTTTATGTTTCAGCCAAATGACCTGTCAGCCATAGGACCAAGTGTCTGAGGAGTTACCTATGCCTTACATTACCTTACCTGTATCTTACCATGTACTTTACTGTAGCTCGCCATGGACATTACCATACCTATCCTGTACCATGAGTTATATATACCTTACAGTTACTTTACCTGTACTTTGACTTACTCGCATCTTTTTATGTAACTTACATATGTATATATGCATGAAGTAACCTCTTGTAGTACCTTTTAAGTACCTCACAAAAGTGCTGCAAGCAGCCAGTATGCATATGCAATGGAAGGTGGTGCCAGAAGGATGGTACAAGGTAAGGGACCTTAACATTTACCTTAGTCTAACGTGTACCATACCTTACCTTAACTGGCACTTTACCTTATTATGTGTCTTATCTTGCCATTTATCTTACCATACCTTGTACGTTACCTTACCATTAACCTTACCTTAGCTTATATGTATGTTAACAATTACATTTACATTATCTGTGTTCATAGAATGTGAATCAGCCGCAATCTCAGATTCTGCAGGTGCAGTCAGGTGAATTCCTGTGTCCAGTCTGTCGACAGTTATCGAACACTGTTCTTCCGATTCCCCCAGACTCTTCAGCTGGTCCAGCACACCCCACCCCTGATCAACATCTACCAAGACACGTGGCGGACTTGCTACTCTCGACCCATTTCAATCCGGTAATTTTGTTTCACCTGTTGGTTTTGCATTGTGTTTCAGTCTAACATTTGCCTAACATACTGATGTTTCAGGTTGTTCTAATGTCTGGTTTTCCTGAACCATCGAATTTCGACCGGATATACATGACTGTGATTTAATTGCAAATGACCATCAACTTATGCGTTATGCATTGTAGTAAGAGTCATTGGATGATTGGATTAGATGGAAGTGGCACTATACGATGGAAGTACTGAATGAACGAAATTGACCCCGCCCCATGGAAAGGCTTAGCAGATGATGTCATGTGTGTTTTGATAATGACACTACAGAAGTCATTAGATTATATTAGATTCGATAATTGTTTTCATAACTTTCACTGTACCTGCCAGTGTCATGTTTATAAAAGCAATTAAAACCTTTTTGTTTAATTTTAGGAAGAAACTCCTCTGACGAGTTCAATGAAGTCGGTCATGACCGACTTAACGAATGCCACCTATTCTCAGTATCGGTTGTTTGTTCCAGGAAGCTCCATACCAAATCTGCTCATGTTCATTGGATCCCTGCTTCGGTAGGAACCAGACCCAGTCCCTGCGTTTGGACAGATGTTGTGACAGACATTTAGACTTACTTAGACAGGCAGAAAAGCTCATTCACTCATTTTACTAAATCACTCCATCACTAAATTACTGATTCAATCAATCACGTACTCAGTCATTCATTTGCTCATTAGGTCACTCACTTTTAAAGTTATGACATGATTGGTTCAGTCATTCAATCACTCAGTCACTCATTCAATCAACTAGGCCTACTTAATGACTTGTTCAATAACTCAGTGAATCACTAATGCAAGAAGTTACTGAGTTGCTCAATTATTCATTCACTCCATCACTCATTCAATTTCTAATTATCACTCATTCAGTTAGTTAATCATTAGTCACTTAGTTACTAACCTGCTTAGACTTCAGTTTAAAAACGACGTGTTTACAATAAACTTCCCCATTATTATCTTGTGTAATGTAATGTTAAGTTATGAGTTTGTCTTTTTCTGAAGTGCTAACTTGGAAATGGAAATCATACTGCGGTCGGGCAGTTCGCATCCTTTGCAAACTGCCTCAAACCTTGCTCAGAAGAAATCCTGTATCTGTGAGTCTACTCATTGTTACTCAATATATTTGAAAGTGCGCCGAGTCTTTAATCAAAACATTGCAGGTTTGAGGCTGCTTTGCTTATTCCATGTAATTGTAAGTTGGAATTGTAATTATAATTGAACATTTATATAACACAACTTCAAGAGCAAACTAATCAGGGGCACTCTCTGTGCTATACTATATGATGTTAAATGTCATTAAGGACTGGAGTTTCATCATATAGTGAAACAAAGCACAGAAAGCAAGAAGAGTCATTTGTGGCATAGGCCCTATGCACATGTGTGGAAACCAACTAATGGATTCCCATCCACTGTTGACAGAATCATATTCAGTCTCTTGACCTATATGCATCGAGAGTTTGGAGCGACAACAGGTGGCAGCGCTCGCAGTCCCATGTTGGCTGAAGATGACGCTCATCCGGCTATCCATCGAGCCATTTGTTGCATTCCAGTAGTTAGATTAATAGGGCCCTATGTTGGCAATAGATCTAGTTTGAGCTAGAGTGGTCCTGGATGTGGTGTTGCTTTTAAATTTGTTTTTCAAACTTGGTGCTGAACACAATGTCATTATTAGCTTAGATTTATAAACTGAGAGATTTTAATTGTTAATTTTTTAAATTGTCTAGTGTGTTTCAAAGGATTATTACATTCTCTTTGGTCTAGTCAAACTTGTATTTTTCAGCTACTTTGCCTAGCTTGCTGTCTCACTTATCTCCCAGTCATTTACCCAAGCTGGCTTGCTTATTTGCCTCAATTCCGTTGTGTGCAGCAGCCTGCGCCTTTTCTTTTGCAAAATTCTAGCATATCTTCCATAGCTAATGTTGACCTGGCACCCTCTAATTGCATTGATCTGGAGATTCTTGACTCGTCTCGTATAGACAATGGGTTCCGTCTGTTATATGCTTGCTGTATGTTTTAGGTATTCCTTTGCATTAACTATTTCATGCTTATCAGCCGAGTCCTCAGTTTCTCAACAAGCTGTCATTCCTATAAATTTAAAACCTATGTGATGCTATGTTCATCTTTTCTTACAGTTCTTATAATCATTTTACCTCTGCTGTTCACTGTCACATGAATAATGTTCCAACATACTCAGTTTACTCAGCCTTTCTGTAGGGGCCTGTTACTGTTAATGTTCCTTTAACTTACCTTTGGCAATGTTTACCTTTTTTAGTTCCGTTGTTCCATGTGCTGGCAATGCACTATAAGATGCTTATGTCCGGTCCATCGACGGATCTCTGGTCACATGTCACAGGTGTTACTGGTGATGAACAGTCGACCAGGTGAGTAGTCCTATGCATCCAGAACTTGTTCTGCTCTCTGTCTTGGTGTTCTTTTGTCTAACTCTGTGTGTGTCTGTGTCTTTTTGTGATGTTGTGTGACTTTGTTCCTCTGTCTTTGTACCTATGTCCCTGTGTATGTCAATGTCTGTCTGTCGTCTGTTCCTTTGACTCTGTCATTGTCTCACACTCTCTACCTGTGTTTCTTTGTACCTCTGTATCTCCCTCTCTCTGTTCCTGTGTCAGACTAGTCACTACCACTGTTACCCTTGTGCTTTTTGAACTTCTTCACTTTGACATTCAAGGCATGATGTAGGTATGGCAACTCTTCCTGTTACAGGAGTGGTGGTAGGGTACAAAGTGCCCCTGATCACTACCCTCTCCAGATCTACCTCCCTTGATGCAGCTTCCACCACTAGTTCCAAGTAGGCTATAGTGAGCTCACTCCTTCCTCCCCTGGGCCCTCATGTATGAGCCGCTGTTGTTGGTCGGTTTAGAAGTCTAAGACGCCAAAGAATGTTTAGGGATAGCCAAAATCCACTTGACTCGTTCTCGGACGATGAACTTTAGATGCTTTTCCCTTCGAACTGTTAATAATTGGTGAAGAATTGGCTGAGTATATGTTTACTGTGTATGGCTCCTTCTGCCCTATACCCTCTAACATGCATCGAATCTCTTCGTCTGTAAAACTTGGCTTTTGTAATTTTTTCACCATGCTCGCCATTTTCAGAACAATAACTTCATTGCTACTAAAAGTGCTTTGTCCGTCGTGATTCTATATGCATTAGATGATGGCATGATCAAAGTTACTAACTGGCAATAATTGACGATAATAATACATAATAAAAATAATAACGACAATTTATATGGTGCCATATCACAGCCATACCGCTACAAGGGCACCTTACAACAACTAGTGGGTGGGAATAAGCCTTGGCAAACAGGTAAGATTTGAGCTTTGAACATACATTCATACTTACATTAATTCATTTTTACAAACATGGATACAAACATATAGATATGTACAAGATTAAACTGTGGTTTGGTATGTAATATGTTTACTTAAGCTACTAAGTGAGCACTTGCCATGCCTTACCGTTCTTTGTTTGACCTTACCTTAGCTCACCTAACTTTGGTACTTGTAGCCTGTTGCGATATTCAAAGGAAGTTCCTCTGCTGCTTAAGGATGCATGTACTATGCTGATCCAGATCGTGCTGAGCCTTCCACACACGATTGAAAAGAGTGAGTCTCTTGATCAATGGTACTAATTGATTACTGCTTTCGGTGAGGGGGTGACATAATCATTGATGACATACTGTTGGTTCAAGGTTATGGCATGAGATTGTTGTAAACCGGTCGAATGGTGGACATTGTACTGGTACACGTACATGTAGGTCTTTAGTGTATCAAGCTACTTAAATAGTGCCTTTGCAACTGCATAGTTCAGTTTTCATGCTGAAGGAATGTATGCACGAATTGCTTGTGATTTCCATGTGTTTGTGTGAGCCAACAGAATTGGACAATCAACATTCCAGCAACACACCTTCTATTGCTAAGGGTATCATGCCAGAAGTCTTCTTATATTAGGCGCAGTACTGGTCAACAACCAATTGTAATTGTAACTGCAAATTTATATAGCACCACTTCAAGAGAGACTCATCAGAGGCACAAAAGCCAGGTGGTATTGTGCCATAACCAGGTGGTATTGCTGTTTTATTCCTTCAAGAAGTGCCTAAAATTATATGTTTCAATGACTTTCAACATTTGAATATACAATTGCATTATTCTTGATGGTGACCAGTAATGTCGAATGTATCAGCTTTGCGACATCAATTGACTACCAATAAACTCATTCTTCGAAGTTTACATCATGAAGGGAGCATCAGAAGCACTCATGTTAGCTGTTAGTAGCTGACGGGCCATCTTGGACTTTTCCCTATTCAATACAGCAACTCTTTACAACAACTGTCTATTTTATTAAATGTATTTGTCTTGTATTAATAAAAAGCTACTTACTTACTTTATCTAACAAGTGGGCTTTTGATATACTGTGTTTTAACAGTGCACCAATATGCTTTTGTTTGTTACAGCGGTGTACCAGTGTGTTGTGCAGGCACTGTACAACGTCCAACTTCTCCAGGCAATTGTTGCTATTTCCTGTCGGTTTTCCTCCAGTGAGCATGAGGCCTGGAGGTCAAAAGGTCACACTGCAGGGTGCACTCGACTGGAGTCGATCATGACTGAGGTCATTGAATATCTCAGCCAGTGTTCTCTGTATGACGATGATCTTGAATCTCGGATGCCAGCGGTAAGTCCAAACGTTGCTCATTTGCATGACAAGCTGTGAACCTGTACTTGCCTGTTGCTTATATAGTGGAATGTCTATCTAAATGCAGATAATGTTAATTTTTATTTTTTTTATTTCGGACATTTTATAGCGCCTCTCGAAGTCAACTACTACTCAGAGGCGCTCCCGACTACAGCATCTGATACTGTGCCGGAATTTTCACACCTAAGCGCCACGAGCAATTGCGAGTGAAGGACTTGCCCAAGGTCCGTACGCAGCGGCTAGAGTGGGATTCGAACCTGCAACCCTCTGGTCACAAGGCGCCGAACTTACCACTGAGCTACCACGCCCCACAAACATTAGTACTACTACTATTACTATTGTTATTACTGGCATTTGGCCATGATATTTTATTTATTGTATATATATGAATGTTTGTAAGTACCTATGTGGACATTTACTGTAGTGCCTTCGAAGTAGCTCACAAAAGTGCTGCCTACGCCAACCGAAGTGATTTAAAATCACTAAGATCATAAGACTAATCGATAAGCCAGCAGTGCTGAGATAACTATAAGAGTCACCACTGATGAGCTCCCACAGACACGCAGAGCGCAACTGACAGATTCTCATCCAAAGCTGGTAGTAGAGTTCCTGGACTCGGCCCCAAGCTGACATTTGTCTCTTTTCTGCGTTTCTGAGAAATCTGGGCCGTATTATTAATATTAAATTATGGTGCATGATAGTCTAGCAGTCTGACTGAAAATCCAGAGGTTCATGGCAACTCTGCATCCAGCTGTCCATCTTAAATGCATATCTGGATCCATCTGTATCCATTGAGTCACCACTGCTAAGACTACTCACCATCCTTAAACCAAATTCATCATTTCCAATTTGTAGTTAGCGTACGTAGGTCTGAGCCATTGCCATCCAGCGAGAGACCATTGAGTGGGTGGACTAGTTCAGTTGCAGAAGGCTTTGAATGCATGCTACAAATACTGTCCAAAAACACACGATATCAACAACAGGCTCATGTAAAGACACTGACTCTGCCATTTTAGAAGTTCAAACATATAAAAGTTTATCAAAGCAAGTTCTGCATTTTGACAAATTTAGGTAAAATGATGAACAACAAAACAAGCTGCCATTGTGCCACAGGCCCACAGCCCATAAGTAACTGAACCAACTTCCAATCTTTCTTCATAGTTCAAATTCCTTTTCTTCCTTTAAGAGATGCCTAAAAAACTGTATTTTTCAACGGCTTTCATTTGGATATCTAACTGCGCTACCACCTGGCGGTTGACTAACCGTGTCTCAGTTTTGCATTTCTGTGTGACTTGTGTGGTTTACAGATTTTTGTAATACTGGTTAATAATAACACATAGCTACATCCATGGGTTTGTGTAAGGGACTAATTTTCTATTATCATTATCATTATTATTTTAAAGATCATTGTGTTTGTTTTTTCATTATTAGAATTATTACTATTGTTATGTTGTTATTATTGTGATTAATTATTATTGGTATTGTTATTATTATTATTTTAATTATTAAAGTCTTTTTAATCTATTGCAATTACTTTTTGGTGAGCAGATCTGTCAGAGTGTTTGGTCACCATTGAGCGTGGAAGAGAGCATTCTGGAGCACGTGCTTCCCTTCCTCCGAACATCCGCTCAGCTTCAGCGCCATCTGTTCGATGAGGAAGGGCCTGACCTGAGTCAATTCAGGATACCGGTATTTTTCTTAGGTTTTTCTGACTGGCGTTTTGTGTTTTTGTCCAATGGTCTGTTTTCTCTTAAGAGTTTAACTTCTTGTTTGGCTTAGAACTTTGTTGGAATTGAAGATTGTAGCTGCTAGTTACTCGTATTTCATCGTTCCTTTTTTCACTATTAGCAATTTAGACAGGTTTGTATTGGTTTTATTATCCTTGAGCTTTTCCACCCTTAAAATTAACGTCTGCCATCATGTTTCTGCCCAAATTAAATTGATAGTTTGCTATTGCCTATTTTTCTTGATAAAAAAAATAGCTGACTTCAGCAAGCTGCATTGTTTTCCCAGTTGCTTTTAGTACACGCTCGGCGTTAAAGTGTTAATATTTTCAACCACTGGACCAATATTTTCCTTAAACCTTTCAGCCCATTGGAACCAACATCTTTCGTAACACTTTTTAGCAACCTTTTAATGATGAGCTGCATTGGTTTCCCAGTCACTTTTAGTACACTCTCATCGTTAAAGTGTTAAACCTGTATAACCTAGTGAACCAATTTTTTCCAGGGACCTTTTCAGCCCAGTGAACCAATATTTTTAACGAACCTTTTCAATCCAGTGAACCAATATTTTCTCTGTACTTTCTAATCCAATTTTTTTCTTTTAAAATGATTTTAGCCCACTAAAACCAGTATTTTCTATGGTCTTTCTGGACCAGTAAACCATGTTTTACTATACCTTTTGGACCCAACTAACCAATGTTTGCTCCAATATTTTCTTTTAGACTTTCAACCCAGTGAACCAATGTTTTCTTGTGACCTTTTGAACCAGTATACAGTATATTCTTGTCCTCAGCTTAACCCAATTAATCTTATCTTTATTTATCTGGCATTTTTTCCAATCAGCAGAAAATTCCTTAGCTGTTTTGACCTAGTAAATGGAATTTTTTTACCTTTTTTGTCCGAAACAGTGGAATTTTTAGCAATTCAACCAATCTTTCTGGCAGCCTTCTAGTTTTGTTTCATTTTCCTGTCTTCAATTCCAAGAAACAAATGGTGGAAAATTGTACTAAGAGATTTCTACATTTTCAAGCTGCCATTTAGTTTGTTTGTTTCATTTGATTTAATGTTGATTTGATTGAAATTTAATTCTTTGAGTTTTCCTGATTTGCTTGGCTTGTGCTTTTTAAACTGAGGCATTTTGTATTTTCATTTCTGTTCAAAGCATATATGCATGCTTACTTACCTGTGTTATACATAGTTTGCCTTTTACATTATTTGTATTATTATTTTTATATTAAGTATTATTATTATTATTATTATTATTATTATTATTATTATTATTATTATTATTATTATTATTATTATTATTATTATTATTATTATTATTATTATTATTATTATTAAATTATTATTATTATTATTATTATCCCAGTATTATTCATGAGGTTATCTTTTATCTAGTGGTTAACCTCCTGGATTGTCTAACTAGTGGTTGGGGGTCATATTCCTGCCAGAGGAGAATAGATGTTTTGAGATTTCTGCTCTACTGGTGCCCTAGTGAATTCAGCTATCAGATGAATGCACTGCACAGTCCATTCATTATTGGGAAAATCAGACACTGAGGTAGAGGACTAGCCACCCACCCTCATTTGCAAAGACTAAGAAAGTGGAGGTACTAACATTTCATGCTCTTGGCGGCCTTTTGTTATTGGTTTGAAGAACTGCTTTTCGTTTGTTATTAGTTTTATGTATTATTTTTATTATTATTGTTGTTGTTTTTGTTCTTGTTGTTATTATTGCCAACAGCAGGCAGCTGCTCTGTTCTAACTCTTGACCATTAGATAGGACATGTTGGGGTTAACAGCTTGCTTGGATGGTCGACGGTTTCTGTTGGACATTGCAGGAAGTGACTAGACGTCTGCTGCGAGACCAACCCCATTCCCAGCGGAGGGCTTTGAAAAGTGAATTCAGAGTTAAGGTAAACTTTGGCTAACCCCACTCTGCAATCTGTCTATGTGTGGGATGGTATGTTCAGTGGCTGTCTGCTGCTGTGTCTCAGGTCAGATACTGGTGCAACGTGTGATGTTGGGCCCTTTCAGGCTATGAATAGACTGTGTAAAGCATAGCTTTAGGCTGGTTTTAGTAACAGTGACAGTGGCATTAACCTGCTTACGGAGCAAAAGAATAACTATAAACTGCTTTGGGTAGGAAAAGCATTAATCAACTTGCTCTAGGATCCATGGAAATAAGTGATTGCACACCAACACCTATTTACGTAGATTCGTAAAAGATGGATATAAATGTGCAGATACAAACAATGATGATACAGAGATTGGCAGACAGCTTAATATGAAGGATTAAGGGGCTGAAAATATAGGTCTGGATGACTCTGAGTAGACTTATTCCTGTTGTATGTATGAATATACTGTATGTATGTATGTATGTATGTATGCATGATATTTTGTGAGGTGAGTAATATAATAATAATAATAATAATAATAATAATAATAATAATAATAATAATAATAATAATAATATATACGGTCTCTAGAGGTAAGTACACGCTGTATACCCGTGTATACCCTCGACTACAGCCCTGTTCTTCAGCTGAGTAGGTGTACAATGGGAGTATGGGGTCAATGAGGTGTTTCCAAGACCTCCCTTACAGCCATCGAAACTGCCACCACCCTGCTGTGCCCTCCAGCATCTATTGGAGTTGATCTCTACAGTGCCAAGGCTGGTCCATTTCAAAGATGCCAAGATGTCATTGTTTTGTTTATTTAAAATCTAGTTATACCACGGGTGAAATATAAGAATTTGTAACTTGAAAGCAGATTAAATGGGGAGTTAAATTTTAAGAAGATGGGACCAATATATTCATGTTTATTGACAAGCTCACTGACAAACCGCAGTAAGTAACACTGAAATACATGACAGTACAATTATCAAGATCTTATAGAACACACATCTTGGCAGCCTGGTAGGTGCCTGCTCATTTTACAGCTACCCCCTAGGGAGTGCAAGGCTGAGTCAACCTATAGGAAGCTTATGGGTATCGAACCACCTCTTTCAAGATCCTATGTTCTTCGAGCAAGAGTGTTACCATTTATGTATCCCGCCTCTGAAAAATATAATTCGATGGCAGTGAGGGAGGGTTCAGAAATACCTGTGTGCATTTGTACTGGCTGTTACTGCATTAAGTGTTGAATATTTGATTAACATAACATAACATAACAGGTTTTTAATTGATTAACATACCTTTGTGATTGTTTCAGACCAAATTTAATTGTACTGTATGGAATGAAGCCTCCAGCTTGACTAACTAATGTTTGCGAACTGGATTGCTTTGAATAGAAATGAAAGGAATTGTTTGGCTAAATTTATATAGAACCTTTTACAGGACTAACTACTCATAGGCATGCCTTCTTGCACACTAGTCCAACTCTGTTGAATTAGCACCAGAACTCAGCAGAACTCAGACAGTGGTGGCAATGTCCTGGAGAGGCAAATGGCGTTCCCACATTAGTATTATTATGTATTATGTATTATTATTATTATTATTATTATTATTATTATTATTATTATTATTATTATTATTATTATTACTATTATTAATTAACATTTGTGTTTTGTTTCATACTAGCTTGCTTTGCCTATTTACCTGTGGGCCAGTTTCTGGAATCTTTGCCTCAAGACTGATTTCTTCTAAGATATGTTAAATAGAAATTTATTGAAAATCTTGTAAAGAAGATATCTTCAACACATGTTGAAAATTATCTACTGCAATAGTTCAGATATAAGTTATTTGTTGGATATGGATATACTAGATCTTCTTCTCAGTCTTCTGCTGTTGAGCAGGTTTGTGACATGGACGACCTCGTGTTCCCCTCCGACCTCCTCCATTCTCTTATATATTAGATAACAATAAAGATATCAACATTTTATGTGCAGAAATCAGTAATCTGCATATGGATTTTGTAGGTAATGTTAAAGGTTTCTTAGATAAGATATCTAACATGAAGATATCTTGAGTATGGTATGTGTTTGGCCACTTATTAATGTCCCAAAGTTAAGAAATAAAAAGTGGTTAAGAATGCATGTATTATATTATTATTATTATTATTATTATTACTATTTTTATTATTATTGTTGTTGTTGTTGTTGTTGTTGTATTAGCAATAATTATTATTTTAATTAAGTAATAGCACTTGTGGTGCTGGTTATAATATGTGGTTGCAGTGTTAAGAATTTTGTGGGTTTTTTAGTTGATCTCCCAGCATTGCACTTGTTTGGATTTTTTGGCCAGGATTTATCACTCTGCATCACTTTCTGTTGATCCATTTATCAGTATGTCTGTCTGTCTCCTTCTGTCTATGTGTTTCCCTGTCTGTCTGTCTGTCTGTCTATGTATGTATTTGTAATTGTCAATGCTTGTATGCATCTACATTGTATGTCTGCCTGTATGTATGTACAGTATAACTAAATCCCTGTCTGTGTATGTGTCTGAATGTATTTGTGACTGTCGGTCTGGCTGTCTCTGTGTGTATGCCTGTATGTCTGCCTGCATCTATGTATATGTGTAACTATCTTTGTAAGTCTCTGTGTGTCTCTTTGAGGCTGTTTTGAGAGGCCAGATGTTTGTGCTTCAACTGAAAGGTCAATTACCCCATACATAGTTACCTTACGTGATCATTGTCTTTCTGTAGGATAACAACCTTGAGTTCACCCTGTTTGCCGACTTCCTGGGTCTGGCAAAGAACATGGTGGATCCTTTGACTTCCTCACCACCAGGTGCCACCGCGCCCTGCCTCAAGAGCACCGACTGCCTGCACTGGCTGTCCAGTCGACCGGAAACCCTTGTCCAAGCTTGGTGTCGACATCTCGTCCAGACTGTTGGACAGCATCAGCAGCCGGCGTCTAATTACCGGGTAGGGATGTTAAACGGAAATCGGAATTCCGATTATCGTTTTTGAAAACGATTATCGGTTTTTATTATTCACAAACGATTATCGAATTTATTTAGTTTTTATCATTTTCGTAGTGAAAACTTACAAAAAGTACCAGAAAAACATTAAATTGTTTAATTTGTTGGCAAACTTAAGCTATTGTGATCCCTAATTGTGCAACCTCGCGGTATTCGAAATTAGTGATTATTCGTACAAGAGGTCTCACCGTAATACAGCGTCATTGATGCATAAGTAAACCTTCCATTTTACTAGGCTTTATTGGTGTCAATGTGTAACCTCTTGTATATATAGTCCCTTGAATTTCGGTCTGTAGTGCTTATTATATACCTCAATGGTAGGGATGGATCTCATTACTGTATTAGGGACCCGATAGCGCGTTTGTTAATGAATACATAAGGTGTTTAATTGACGTCAATACTACTAATAGCTTAGTCGAGCGGTCGTTAAAAAGGCATTATAGCTAGTTAATAGTTAATAGCATGACATTTAACTCTCTAAGTAGAAAATAAACAAATCAGCGTCGACACTGCGTTGCTTACAAGTAGGTACGTTACGGTACGTAATGCATTAAGTAACTTGCATTTTATTATAATTTATAGTATATTTCTATGAAGGCCAAAAAAAGCGATTATCGGTTTAATATCGGATTTATAAAATTGATAATCGGTTTGCCAAAAAACCGATATTAACAACCCTATTACCGGGTCAGTTTGCTCTCCACTGCTGCAGTTGATTCCTTTACGAGTGCTTTACTTGACTCGCTAGTCTCGCCTGGTGGAATATCTTACCTTTCGTGACCAATAGAATTTTGACTAAACTTCCGCAGCAGATTACGATCTTTATGATGGTTTCACTTTAAGTGATCATCAGTGCCTTGTGCATTATGAGAACAGTGCTGTAGAAGTATTTTACTGTAGATTAGTTTAGATTAGAATTACTTTATGTTTACTTTGACCTGATTATCCTACCTCAAATTTTCTAATAATTCTATCTTGCCTGACCTAATTAGCCTATCTCACCTGTTTAGTTATTTGACCTTGCCTAACCTAATTGCCATACATCACCTGTTTTAATTATTCTACCTGGCTTAATGACATAATTACTTTACCTTGCCTGTTCTAATTTTTCTACCTTACATGATGTAATAACCCTACTTTGCTTTACTTCATTCCTTGCTTACCTAACCTAATTGGTCTTCCTCACTTGAATGACCTGTTTACTCTCTCTCACCTGACTTGCTTGTTATATGTCACCTAACCTAATTAGCAGCAGCTGCTTGATCTTTTCTTGATTTATAATTACCATGCTTCACCTGATCTAATTGCTGTACTGCACCTGACCTGATTTTCCATACGTCGCCTGACCTACTTATGATACATCCTCTGACTGAAGCGATATATCATCGGACTTAGTTTCAAGAAATCTTGTTCCTGTGTAGATGCTGTTGACGGTGAATCCGACATGGTATGCACCTCAACTGCTGGCCCTGCCCAAGTCCTATGACCAGATCTTCCAGGTCTACCGGAAGAAGAACTGCAAGCGCTGTGACCACCAGCCTAAGTCACCCGCTCTCTGCCTTGTCTGTGGACAACTGATCTGCTACAAGGCCAACTGCTGCCAGCACAAAGGCGTGATGGAAAGCATCCAGGTAACCACACCTTTCATGCAGGTAACTGTACAGATAAGTGCACCATTTGTACAGCTAACAGCTTGAAACAACTGGTGTCATGGAAAAGATTTTCAAATGATTGATTTTGGTTAAATCTGTTTATTGATTTCTGTTTTTGATTGATTTTTGACGTTTTACATTATATTGAGTTTGTTGATTGATCATTGATTGAGTTTTGGTTGTTGTTTTTTATTATAGCATTCAATTGACTGTGGAGGAGGAACGGCGATGTTCCTTGTTGTTAATTCCTCCGTGATCATTATCGTTCGTGGTCCTCGTGCTGCCATCTGGGGATCAGTGTACCTTGATAAACATGGCGAGGAGGACCGAGACCTCAAGTGAGTCTGTCTTTTTGTCTGTCTGTAGGGCTGCTTGCCTTCCTGTATTGCAGTCTGCCTGCCTGTATATCTGTCTCTGTATGTCACTAGATATCTGCATACTTGTACTGGTATGTTTGCTTGTATGTACATGTATGCCTGTCTCTTACAGTAGTCTGTATATCTGTCCTAATGCCTGCCTGTCTTCATGCCTGCGTGTCTGTGTATGTCTGCATGCTTGCCTACCTGTATGTTTGTTTAACTGTCTTCCTTATACATGTGTCTGTCCCTGTGTCTCCCTGACTGCCTGCTTATATTCTGTATATCTGACTGCCTTTGTGGTGCCTGTGCTTCTGTTTTTCTGTCTGTCTCGTTCTGGTAGTCTCAGTGCTTGTGTTTTTGATTCATTTGATTACAGAAAAAAGTGATTTCTTTTGTTGATTGATTGCAGCAGAGCAATGAGAAGGGTACGTTGAGCAGTGAGGAATGGTAGGGACAGGCAATTTGAAACAAGCAGTATTAGACAAATGAGCGATACAGTATGAAGAATGAAAAATTGAGACCAGAATTAGAATACAATATACATAGCACCTTTATGAGTTCCTTCAAAGCTTCTATATGAATGCCCAGATGGAGCCATTAATTGTTGTGTTTCATTCGTTTTTTAGACGTGGCAAGCCGCTTCATTTGAATGATGATCGATTTCGCCTGCTCCACCAGCTCTGGATTACGCACAGCTTCGATCACGTCTGCAAACAGTGGATTGTCCATGGGAACCAGTTGTGATGTTGCTGTTCTCTTATTCAAAGAATGTATCAAGCCAGCCGAGGCTGGAAATCGCATTGGAACAATCCCAGCAGTCATTCATCCCTGATGTTGAACATCCCGAGTTAAAATAATGCTGTACATCCTGTTTAAACTTTACCTACATCTAGCTGAGTGAGAAGCTGGACGTTCTGGGTATTAACACTCAAAACCCATTATTCATGATGCCACATACATCAGTGTTTAACTGTATATGTATAACTTGTTGCTTGAGAAGTGAACTTCCCATACAAAACCTTGAACATGTTATTATTGATGCAGAACGCCCCTGTTGCCTATCACACCTGCCTGCACTCTGTGGGGTGTTCTGCTGCCGCTACTGGTTAGCAGATTTGTTTTTCATTTCAACCCCCACAACAATTAAATGCTAGCCTCAGTGATTATCAACCTCAATGCTTTTTGAAATAATTGTTCACAAATGCTGAATACTTTCGGTAACCTTGTGACTAGTATTAGCGCTTTGTTTCACAAACTGTACAAAGGATTTCTGCTTTACTTTGAACATATACCGGTAGAAAAAGAGTTAAATTCTGTTTGCCCCTATAATTAACTGAAAACATATTGCTGATATATGTTTTTATGTGTAAATGTATACTCATATCAACACAATGTATATGTGTATATATTTATGTATGTATGTATATATACCACATAACCTGCTTATGAAGCCACCATGTTACATTGATGTCGTGTTCTGATTTTGCGTTATATGGAGGTTTCATTGTGTGTATACAATGGATATGTTTATACATGCATGTTTGACAATTGTTTGTGTATATTTGTTTATACATAGAGATGTATATGTACATATACTTTAGATCCTCTATAATAATATAAGGATCAAATCATAACAGTTGTTTTAAATTCGAAATTGAATTGAATGTGTTAATTTGACAGCATTATATTAGGAGTTCCATCACAATGAAGCAATTAATAAGGAGGGTCCGGTGTGAAAACACCCCAAAATTCACTACTTCTCACTGGCTTTCAAGCATATGGATATCTAATTGCTCTTCATCTGGCGACTGACTAACCGTGCCTCAGATTCACATTTCTGTGTGACTTTGTGCGTGTTAAAAATGTTCGTAATAAATAATAAACAAATAATATATAAATATATATTGCTATATATTATCTCTGTGTGTCAAATATTTGAATGTATTTATACCTATTTATATATAAGTAGTATGTATATAGCTTGTATATATAGAAATTTAGTATAAATACATATGTGGTTGTAATGTCTGTGTATATATTATGCTATACGTGTGGAATTTTTCAGCTTGTAAAAAGCGCCATATGAAATTCTTGTTTGATAAAGTTGCTTTGTAGCCTGGTATTACTCGAGATTTACATCTGTGTACCTGACTGACCGACTGACTGGCAGACTGATCTTCAAACTGGTTGATCAATTCTTTGTTTGATCCTAAACGATTTTCAGTTTTACAAAGACATTGCAAACCTTTGTCTGCCTATTCATTATAGCACAAAGTCTAATAAGTCGAAAGGGTTTTCAAGATTTCTGATCCACTTACTTATTGATCAGCTGACTGACTGAACGGCCGACTGACTGATTTACCTTCAACTGGTTGATCAGTTGATTCTTTGCTTGATCTGAGATTAGATGTCTGATTTGTTTGGTTTTGCCCACTTGTCGTTTTAGTTTGTGAGGAACTGGTCAGTGCATGATGTACCTGTTCTTTCCTTTAAACTGAGCTTTACAAATGTTGGACCTATGCTACATTTACATGCTGTAAGCAGCAGTGATTAGTAGTGTATGATGTGTGATATCAGTAATAATTTTAGAAATAATATGATGAACAACATGAACAATTTTCCCAATTTTTTCCTTGTTCTGCGGATGCTTAAAAAATAAACCTAGTATTTAGTATTATTGTTGTTATTGTTGTTGTTGTTATTATTATTATTTTGCCGCAAGGTAGAAAGGATCCCTTGAGATTTAAAAAAGTTTATATTTGTTCTAGAATGAGCAATCCTCGTTGTTGTCCGATTCTGTGAATGCTCTTTGAAAGGCAACTGTTGAAGCACTACATGACAACAGAATGTGTTGAAAGAAGTCTCCTTTTCACTGAATTGTTGGTTCTAGGACGTTTGGTCAACGGACGATTGGTCAACGGACGATTGGTCACGGACGATTGGTCAACGGACGATTGGTCAAGCGGACTGTTCGTCAAGGGGACTGTTGATCAAGGGTCCTTTCGTCAAGAGGACGATTGATCAAAAATTCAAATTTTCGATATTAGAGACGCTTTTAAAATAGGCCAGTTAATTCTCTAATCAGTACAAACCACTGATAAGAGAAATCGACGACCACTTATTATCCCTAGACAGACGAACCGACCGACCAATTAAGCCATTACAAAACCAGGCATCTTTACATGCACAGCAATGAAGACTTCTCTAAGCGTAGCCCATACGCAAATAAAACAAATAAACAAATATGGAGTAATACGATATACGTGAATTTTATACGCTTTTAACATATGTCAGTTCTCTTATCAGTACAAACAACTGCACTGGCACAGATATACGATAACCCTTTGAAATGGACGACACTAATTATCCCTAGACAGACGAACAGACCGATTTTTTGATCAACCGTCCTCTTGACGAAAGGACCCTTGATCAACAGTCCCCTTGACGAGCAGTCCGCTTGACCAATCGTCCATTGACCAATCGTCTATGATCAACCGTCCGTTGACCAACCGTCCTTTGACCAAACGTCCGCATACCGAATTGTTCTTGCCAAATGTCTACCAAAGCTGTTAAAAAGTCTTGTCATCTTGATTGATGAGGCCAGGAGTTTCAAAGCCCAAGGAAACAAAGCAACAAGTTGACAAGATGGAATACTTGGCCACCTCACCTTAGGCTGCAATCTCTGCAACAGCAGCAGCACCATCCTGTTCAGCAGCTCTGACCAATAAGAATTTGTGGGGATGTCTGTCACTTTTGTATCCCAGGTTATGTAACTTCCTATCTCCCAAGGAATAAGAGTTACTCCATCGGAGTTCCTGTCAGTGCCTCCCGTTGAACTTGAAAATCCGATAGAAGGATCTTATCGTCATCAACTTTATAATTGTCATTTACAATACAAATAGCAAAAATATTAATAACAATCAGACTAAAACAATTATTATGCTAGTTAGGACTCAAACAATAATTTGAATAATTCATCATGAAATGAAGCCTGTGGTACTTGTAATAGCTTCTAATGAATGCTCTCTCAGAAACTGAATGTGTTCTTTCTGGAATATTTGTTTATTTTGATATTTCTTGTGCTTATTTATTTGTCAAGTTGGTTTGAATCTTTCTAAAAACACAATTTCTCTTTCTGTCTCTCTTAATTCCTTTTTATCTTGAAGTACTTGATAAATCATTATATAATTGTTGATTTTGGGATATTCATAGAATCTGTTCCTGCATGCCTGAAACTATAGTACCATAGTTTCACTAGCAACTGCTCTTCTTGTCATCTCAACTATTGCAACTCACTTCTCATTGGGGTTGTCTTATAGTTCACTAAGCATTGCACTCAAATCAGCTGCCCAAGTCCACTCCTTTGCTCACCCTTCATGCAAGCAAATATTGCACACTCTCCGTGAATATTCTTACTCTTGCTTAGCCTCTCTCTGAAGTAGTGTTGGCATTGCAGTTGCTCTTGGTGGCTGGACCGAAGCTGTGGAATTCACTGCCTGATCTTGTGCGTTCTGTCAGTTCTATAGTGTCATTCAGAACTAGACTTAAAACTCGTCTGTTTCAGCTTGCATGCCTCCATAGCTTGACTTCTGGTTTCTCTCGCTTGTGGGATTTTGACCTGGCTTCTGTGTTGGATTGACTTCGACTGCGGTTTCATCTGAAGCGACCAATGATTGATGCCTTGCGCATTATGGCTTTGTAATAACGGCGCTATAGAAGTCATTATACTAGATTAGATTAGATTTCCAGTTGTAGGAGTACACTGCCGATCCTTATCGGCTTGTTCTTTTCTTATATAAAAAATTATAATATGGTATTGTCGCAGGAATATGAATTCCTAATATAGTTTTGGTTCCTTGATATTTGCAGTGAAGTTGAGCAAGTTGAGTTATACTTGTAATCTATGGATATTTTCAGCACCTAATAAAGAATCTTTGATGGGAACCAGACTACTGACAGGAATTCCATCAAAAACAGAAGTGGTGAGGCTTCAAAGTCCAGATCCAAATGTCAAGCAGGCTCTGTCTGCGGAATTCTTATAAATTCTTATCTCTTCTGAAAAAACTTTTAATCCAGTTTGTCACCATGTTACGAACATCACTGACAGTTTCATTGTCCTCTCCAAAGATGCATGCAAAAACAATCAAAACTATTTTAAATGAACTACAGGTCTCAGTAGAGGCGCCAGGGGTTAAAGTGGGTGGGAACGTGTGGGAACGGCGTTCACACTGCTCTCGAAATTCTTTGCTTGCGTTCCCATTGTTCACGCATGCGTTCCAATGAAGCTCTTCTTTGGCATTCCCACTGCTCACCCAAACCACTTGATCCACTGAGAGGTGCGTTTACGCGTAGGCGCACTAGGCGCACGCCTAGGGCCCCCAAATCTCAGAGGGCCCCCAAATGAATGAATTTTTTTCAATTATAAAAAATTATTTTGAATTATTTAAATGAACCTATTTCCTAATTTTTTTCACAGTTTAGCATTCACATAAAAGTATATTATTGTAATTTAGACCTATAATTGTTTTGTTCATTTGGGTTGATAATTCATTTTTGTGCAACTGTGCAAAAATAACATCAAACTTGTTAGCAACAAGCTGCAACGGCCGTCTGCTGTAGTTTCAGAAAGGCCCCTAAAAATCTTTGTGCCTAGGGTCCCGTTTTCTGTAAACGCCCCTCTGGGTCTCAGCTTAGGAAGTTGGGTCAGTGAGATGGTTGAATGGTAACACACTGGCACCAAGATCAGAAGGACGTGGGTTATATACCTGCTAGCCCCATAAGGTTGACTCAGCCTTCCACTCCCTAGTGGGCGACCGTGAAATGAGCAGTAGGACAGATGGGCACCTTGCAGGCTGCCATACAGTTAAATTCGACTCCTGTTACTATACTTGTTATCATATGTTACTACTATATCATGTAATCTTACTGCATACTTGTCTGTTTGAATTAGTAAACGAATATTATTACATGTTTTACATAACTCGGACCAGTTGTGCATTCTAATGCATGTTTGGTCTCAAGAGTATAACTTATAATAAAAATTGTAATAATGGTATTGTTGCAGGAATACATACTTAACTTTAATTTTTTTTGCTTGGCACTGCATTCCACACCAAACGATCTCATTTTGGGGCATTCATGAATGGCTGTCTTCAAAATGGTCAGCTCACAGTCATAGATAGATGTGCTGTAGTTTGTTTCAGTATACTGAAATCTACAATTGCATCCACCTGCATCTGCCAAACACGTAGCACGGAAGAATTTAGTATAGAAACGTAATGCATAGCATTTCTTTCTCTTTACAAAAATGAACCCAGTATGTTATACACAGTATGTATGTATGTAACATGGGAGCCAGCAGAGATTTGTGTAGGAAGGGGCAAAACATGGAAACTAGGACACTCATCATCATGGCCTTTGGTGGAAAAAAATTTCAGATCTGCCCCGTCGTTTGATGATGTCAGCTGCGCCATAGTTTACCACGCAAAAGTGCATATTTTTAAGGTTTATATCACTTCAAACCTATTAAAACTTTTATGGGTTTCTTCTTTTTTGAATTAATATCCGATGCAATTGACCATGCGTGAATAAAAATCATGCACAATGCCTGATGCATATTGCCCCAGTTTAGATTATTGAATTGAAAATCATTGAAAATTATAAATATACATTAATTTTATTATCATTTGCCTTTCTTTGTTCTCTGGCAACTGAGAGAAAAGTAATCCTAGCTTGTTCTGTCTCGATAGCATCACAGTATAAATAATTACACAGTACGTCGACTCCTGGCCAATGCAGCAGTCAGAATGTGTGACCGACCGCCATTTTGAAACTGAGTCGTTTGCTCGCCGATACACCGGAATCCATCACATCAAATATTTTTAAACGTTACAACAACATTGAGGACTACACGCCGATACACCGGAATCCATCACATCAAACATTTTTTAAACGTTACAACATTGAGGACTTCATTAGAATTAACAATATTATTTTTAACCTTAATTATAATTTCAGCCACAGTATAGATAATTATCTATACTGTGTTTCAGCTTAAATCTATAATTCAAAAGCTCAGTTTCAAAATGGTGTAACCCCAAAAACTAGTCAACAGGCAGTGATGGGAGTCGACGACGTACTGTGTAATTATTTATACTGTGATAGCATGCAGCTGTTAAGCGTGCTTACCTCTATAAACACGAGTGTACATCCTCAGCGACAGATGGCGCCACGCTCGCGTCCTTAAACCGGATATACAATTTTCCACGAGTTACCATTCCTCTAAATGTAGGTTCCTTGCTTATGACCTATGACTCGAAACTCATAACGAGGCTCGGATTTAAAACGAGGTTCAACACTTCCGGTCAGACTTAATAACAAGGTGGCAGCAGGTCGAACGAAAAAGTTGCTGGTGCTGAAGGGTGGAAAAGTCGCGTCAGAGTTCGCCATTCTTAATTTAAGTTTTGCAGAAGTTATACGAATAGGAACTTTAAAGTTTGAGACGATTTAGAGGATTTCGATTAGCGCAGTTAATCACCGCGATGTCTAAGTTTATTCGGTTTTTAAGTCGACGGCGAACAGGCCGCGGGATAAACAAATCTACCACGGAGGATGGAGGTTTTAAGAAAAAGAAGGGAATCGTAGCCTGCAAAGTGATCCTGCTGGACGGGACTGATATGATGGTCGAGCTACCGGTACGTAGCACATTTGTTATGCGTGAAGCAGATTTTATGTTATTTGGGCGCGAGCTTTATGGGGGAGAGGGTAACTCTTCTCATTGCTATTTGGATCGTATAGAGATGGTTTAAACCACTGTGCTTCCAGCCACAAACCAAACCCTTTACCTTACACATGCGAATGTTGCAGTTGCAACGGAGTATTTGTATGCCATTGATTACAGTTTCTTCACACACGAGTATCATTCAGTTGGAAAAGGGTGTGCTTTTTGAGCGCCGAAGGCCATCTGCCATGTGATGCAATTAAGTAACTATATTTCGCTACCATAGACAGTTTTTACTTAACTCTGCAGTTTTGGCATGTCATGTGGGTAGAGGTTTCCAGCAGTCTGATGGCGACTGATCACCGCAATTTACAATACAGCCGCCCAGACATGGATAGAATAGACTGCGACCTCATTTCCACTACTTCTGCTCCAGTAAGTAATGAGTAACATAGTGAATGGTATTCACGACATAGCGGCCTAAAAACCTGCCATCTTATAGCAACATTGGACAGAAGTAAATATTTGTTAATTTGACCTAATAAAAGTTCAGCTTTCACCTTAAATATTGTGTTTGTGAACCATTACTTGCTTGAGCAGAAGTAGTGGACTGTGCAAGGTCGCAGCACTCTTCTATCCGTGTCTGGGGTGGCCGCATCTACACCATAGAAACCTTGGAGCAAATGCTCCATCCAAGAAATGGGGGGGAAGATTTGTCAGTGTGTGTGCCACCATTTTAAGGGGGAAGGAAAGGGGAGGGGGGAAGAAGAGGGAGAAAAGGGACGTTGCTCCAATAACTTAGGGGAGGATAGACGCCCCTGGGTGGCCATATTGTTTATTGTGGTGATCGGTCGCCATCGGACTGATGGAAACCTCTGCCATCATGTAGTGAATCTAATCTAGCATGGAAACTTTAATAGTGACATTATCGTAATGCACAAATCGATCAAATCAATGGTCTATAATTTACCATTTATTAGAAGCTAAACTGCATTATGAAATCACAGTCCTTTGGACACAGGCCCCAAAGACCAGAAGATAGGTTTCAGAGCTCTGCGGAGTTATTGCGGCCACAGAGACTGATTTTCTACCAAATGTTTAATACCTGTGAGCAGTCTGACCGTGTTAATTGTAATTGTAATTTAAAATGTATATAGCATCAATTCAGGAAAACTTATCAGAGGTGCTCGCTGCACTAACATAACTGATGTTACGTCAGATTGTTAAATGTTAATGTAAAAATGTTTCATGACATTAACAATGTCAAGTGTTTCACTATATGCCACAACTATTATAGGCCCCATTTAGTATATACTAATGAATATTGGATGGCTTTGAGTGCTTTGGCCATGATAGTATCTGTTATTTCCAGACAGTGGTTTAAAGGGAGTAGTTACATATAAGTACTGCTCTTTTGAAAAGACCCTTTTGCCCAGTGATGCAAAACCTAGTCCTTAGGAATTGTAGTTGTTTGTCTTTTTGCGTGGAACTAAACATGTATCATTACACTGTGGTCTGTTTGAAGTTCAACGTCTTATTGAAGTTACTTGAAATGACTTCTTGTTATTATGCATTGAGCACTGTAACACAGGCTGACAGACATACAGACAGATATGCAGACAGAGACTAGTAGACAGATGGATGGAAAGACAAAAACAGAAATGGGTAAATTGTGCAAAGAGTACTTCAGTACAGAAAGAGTACAGTAGAGAAAGGGACAGACTGTAAAGCAGATAGACAGATACACAGTCGGTAACAGAGACATAGAGAGGTGCATATACTACTTTAGCAGAAGTATATATAGAATGTATTGAACAGAAGTTCCCAACCTTTTCTATGCTCTGCACCTGTGGGAAATGTTTAATTAATGTTCGCGCCCCCTACAAAAGTAATATCACATTTGAAGATGAATTAATTAGTCAAATTTCTATTTTTGAACAACGGATTGAACCACAGACTGTGGGTGAACAAACTGTGGGTGAACAAACTGAACTAAAAATTAAGCTTTTAACTCAGTGTATAAAATGCAAATATAAATTGAGCAATTAGAAAAAATTGTAAACAGTAAAAAAATCAGTACATTAGTAGCATACTTTTCCTCTTTGTCGCACCGCCTGAAATGCCATATCGCAGCCCCTGGGAGGTGTGGGCACCCCAGGTTGGGAACCCCTGCTATAGAATGAGAGTCACCAGGAGAGACAGACAGAAAGACAAAGAGATGGAGAGTTATGCAACAATCACTTAACTCAGCTGGAGAATGAATTATATTAAAATGAATGAGAAGGAGACTAATGGATGGAGACATAGAGTCTGAGAGAAATACAGACACTGTGAGGCAGAGAGAGAAAAACAGATGATGCTGACTGTTTAATGCATTGAACTCTGACAACGAGTAAAAAAACAAAACTTAATGGTATTCGCATAGAACTATTTAGGACCAATAACAACATCAAGACTCGGACAACTCGACATACAGCCAACGGTAGGATGGGATGGATAGACAGCCATTCAAACAGTGATGCAGACAGACAACCATACATAAAAGGCCGATGGATGGACAGAAGACGGAAGAACAACCATGCAGACAGGCTGAGAGACTGACGGAAAGAGGAAGGGACTGAAGGAAAATTGCCATTTACTATAGTCATCTGCAATTGAATCTCTTCATCTTTTCTTGATTTATTGGGTAGCATAGGGTAGGGTAGGTAGGCAACTGTAGTACCCTCGTCTAAAGCAGTCGAAATCTGCTCTGAATCAGTCAAAAATTAAGACCAGATTTCCCATTGCCACGGACCCCAATAGCTGAGTAGATAATGGCTTTTTATCCTGGTTGAAATGGCTGTAAATGTCTTGACTGCCCTGCACCCTGCTGCTATGTATCCTTGATAATGTGTCTCCTGTATTAGCACATAAAACAAAAATAGGATATGTGTCTGTGATAATGATGTGCCTGCTTCATAAGGGACAAGAATATATGCTTGGCCTTTTTGGATTACATTACATCTGAACGTTGTCTTTGAGCTTGTGGAAGAATCAGGCTTTTTTGTTTATGCATGGAATTATGATCTAATTTGTTTGAATAGCTATTTATCAATTCAGATCGATTGCCCCCACTAAGTAATTTTCTTTATATATAGCAGATTTTGCATTTCACTATAGATAAAGAAATAATTCTATTTACTGTTTGAATTACAACCTACCTTCATGCATTTGCCACAGCTGTGAAGATGAAGTTGTTAGTAGTTCCTGTCAAGTTTAAATATTACCTCTGTACAAATAGGCTGTTAACTCATTTCAGTATTTGCTTAGTCATTTTGAATTAACTAACTCAATACAGAACAAGTTGTCTCAGATGGTTCCTGTATCAGTTGGCAGTTGGGAAGTAAGGATTAGCCAAGTCAAGTTTAATACTCACATTTAATTGCATCTGGCCAAGAACTTCCCTATTTGTCCAGGGAATTTGATTAAGATTGCTCTTGTATTCTGCAACTCCAATTTGCATTTCTGTGTGATCCTGTGCACTTAAAAAATTTGTAATAATAATAATAATAATAATAATAATAATAATAATGTAGGCTAGAATTGGATTCGAGTTCATTAATGGTGTATTTTTGGCAGGTCATAAAGCTATATTGGAGTCTCCTTCATAGGCTACCTTTGGGAGCCTTAGCAGGTTCTACATTGTATAGATAGAGGTTGGAATATATGGCAAAGAACAGTCTCTTAACACTTTGTATTGTATTGTATATTCCTTTATTCATTCTTCCAAGCTGTCATAACACAACATGTTACAAGCTTTTACCTGAAGAATTAGCAACGAGAGTGTGCTATCAGCTACTGGGAAACCAATACAGCTCGTTGTTAAAGTGTTAAGCTAGCCCCAAGAGGGAGCCATGGACATATAGTAGATAGCCCTCTCCCTCATCACCAGATCTTCCCACTGGTGGTGTACGGTCAGTGTACTCATTATAGCAGAGAGATTGGGGTGCATATGGAACTGAAAGAATTAAATTTCTGAAGGATGATGTTAAAACATTATTATGCCTCGACCTAGAATTAAATGCACCATTTGTTATTGCACGAGGCATGGTATTCAAAGTTACATTATATAAAGCTTAATTTATATTGGGTTTGACAAATTGACACTGACATTTGCTTTGACAAATAAAGTTTGATATATATATATATATATATATATATATATCAGGTTTTGCTATTTCAACATTGAACTGTACTGAATTGAATTCAGTTGGTTGAATTATAGTGAGATTGAACTATACACCAGAAACTTATTATAACGTTTTCTGTGGGAGTCATATCACGGACTATCTTAACAGGAGGTCCTGTTATTAAAAGATCAGTATACTCCTATATTTTGTATAGCATGGTCATCATTGGAGAAAACCTACATTTGTACACATTCCAATATGAAGTTATGAACTGTACATTAAGTGCCTGAGGTGAACATAGCATATGTGCAGAATTAATGCCCTTAGGCCTAGACCAGTGGTTTTCAACCTTTTTATAGTGACGGAACCCTAACAGAGCACTTATTTGCTCACGGAACCCAGGGCGTTTCAGCCGCCCAATTTTTCAAGAAATTCAAGTAATTGTATCTTGTAATGTTGGGATAATGTTTAGTTTTTAGAAAATTAAATTTTAATATAAGTTTTTTGCATCTCTGGTGCAGGCTATTATAAAGACATACTTTAGGACTCTAGAGTAGTGCACAGAAACAATGTCGGTAAACAACAAGTAGGCCCTACGTGTATTTTACTGTACTTTCCGGCAACTAATTCTGACAGATGGATAGAATTTTTAAAATAGTACAGAACAGAGTTATAGAAACGCTGGGCTGTAGGCCTAAGTCATTAACTTCTAAAATTTGAAAAGGCCTACTGTTATCCTTGGGCTTTTTAACTTGTTCACTTTGACATTCAAGGCACGACATAGGTCGCCACTCCGGGTACTCCTTGTTATATACTGGAGTTGTGGTAGGAGACAAGTGTCTCTGATCACTACCATCTCCAGACCTACCTCCTGCACTGATGGGTAGTGGGACACTAGTCCACGAAGTGCCTTGAGACAGCTTCCATCGCTAGTTCAAAATAGGCCATAGTGATCCCACTTCTTCTCCTCTGGCGGTCGGGGATTCCAGATTTCGCCGAGAACGCAACAGAGCGTCACACTGGTCACTCTGCGGACCAACAACAATTCGCATACACGCGGCCGCGTAGCAGTTTCCGATCCGCTCTAGGATCCTGCCTCTCTCCCTTTGGGTGACACTCTCATAGTCCCACCAGCGGTAATGGTATGTGCCAGCCCTCCGCCTCGGATTACATGTTTACGAGGTTCTACCCAACGGTGAGTCAACACGGTGCAATCACAATTGCAAAAAGTGGTTGGCACTCGGCCCGACCCAAGGTCATTTCAGCAATTCAGGACTGTTGTCGGCACATTCTTCCTCTATCCCAAACGGGAACAGATCGGGAATAATTAAACCAATTCGACAATAAGAGGGTTGGCTATATCAAAGCGTCTGGTTAGCCTACCCCGCCGTTTACCCGCGTAAAAATGCAATGCAAATATAAAATGCAACAATACATTCCTGTAATAATGTTAATAATTTTTAGGGCCTACATAGAATTGTGTCTAGCCTGAAAGCTGTGAAGAATTCTGTTATTTGTTCATCCTTTTGTGAAATCAGTGGGTGTTTTTTAAATTTAAGGCTGCTGCCGCGGAACCCCTAGCCGACGCCCGCGGAACCCCTGGGTTCCGCGGAACCCCGGTTGAAAACCATTGGCCTAGACTGATGAACGGACCTGACTAGTTCCCTAGTATCACCATATTTATATTTATATCAGCATATTATATCATCATATTTTGCTTAAATTGCTATTTATTTTTATCCATTTTTGTGTATGTCACTCTCCTATTTTATTGTAGAAAAGCTCTCTGGGTTCTGCATTGTACGAAAAGGTTTTATATCACCTCGACATAACAGAGACTGATTATTTTGGCCTGCTCTTTTCAGACACATCTAATGTGAACGTGAGTATCACTTATAATTGTCACACGTCATGTTTACCGGTATATGATAAAATGCTGTTGTATGGCCAGATTTCACTCTAAATTTTCACGTTGATTTCTTGAAATTGATTCCAGGTTTTGTGGTTTACAGATTTGATCATCACAGGTGTTGTTGCTGCTTACACATACTAGTTTCTGTGACACTTTAATAAGCTTTTTAAGATTATTTATCGATCACCGACAAGCACAAAACACATTATGTGGAGGCTGGTAATCCAGCAATGGCCTTACCTCTGAATTTTGGGAGTTGGCCTCACACTGGTTAATAAACTTTAGAAGGTAAAAATGGTAAGAAAAACTGAGAAACTGACACAGATTATCACGAAAAATGAGTAACATTTCGACTTCTCATGACCCTAAAAACTTTGGTCCTCTGTGTAAACTTCTGGATCGGGCGTTGCTCCACCTCTTCTCTTTGGCTTGTTACCAGTCCGAGTTCTTATCTTATCAATGAAGTGGTTCCCAGGTTCTGCAGTTGTAATTGTGTAATTACAGGAATTGTGCAAATGCACAGAATCATGTGTGCAATGCTGCAAACTCTCACAGCACGATATATATATATATATAGTCTGTTTGGTAGTGCACTTTGCCTGTTACTTAACAGTTCTGGGTTTGAGCCTTCTCACTAGACTCTGTGTAACAACCCTGGGTGAGTTGTTCATATGCAATTGTGTCTCTCACCAGGCAGTCAAATTTGGTACCTGACCAAGTGGGGAAGTAAACGTCCCAGTTCTTCTGAAGTAACCAGTTGGTTGGACTCTGTGTGTCTGTGGGAGCTTGCCAGTGGTGACTCCTCTAGTTATCTCAGGACTGTTTGTTTATTGATTAACTTGTTGTTCGTAATGACTTTAATATCGTTTACGCTGGCACAGGCAGCACTTTTGTGAGGTACTCAATGATTCTATTTAGGTGTCCACAAAGATACATATATGCATGCATGTATATCGGAAACTGCAGGTCCTGCTATGCAGAGACTTCATGTCCAGATATGGAGAGCAAAAATTAGTGCTGATGTTGCACTATTCGACATGATAACTTTGCTTTACTTATTTAGACCACAACATATAGCACTATCAGCCTCTTATTCTCCCACTATCGGAAATCGAACCAACTCATAATCTAACAGCAGGGTTACCCAAACCGTGATGGATCAGCGAATCCAGCTACCCCCTCGACCAGACGGTGATTGTTTCGGCTGGAACTCAGCAGCACACTTATTAGACTTTCCCAGACACCATCATATTTCATAACTGGCCCGAATCCGGGCTTTGATTTCGGTAGGATGTATTCGCAAAGCTCATGAATGTATTGTATTTAAAAATGTACAAGTTTCTCTATAGCAACCGTATGACTTTGATTTCTATAATATCTATTCGCCAAGCCCACGAATGCACTGCAGTTAAAAAATTTAGATGTTGTTTTATATCCACCATATATGGCCTCGAGCCCTCGACTTTGTTCATGTTTCATGGTGAGATCCTTCTTCACCATTATCCATTTGAATTGCCACCATGCCATTTAAGGTCACTGTATATGCGTGCTAGCCCCCAGAATCACATCTCTTAAATAAACCTCCATTGGTATATATGCAGACCGGAATCCGCACACGCAGAGGCACATTGGACATATGCTCTAACCAGTGTAGCTAACTGGGCTATCGCTAACTACATGATACCCAGATTATATGCGGAACGCACACTTTGCCAATTCTACCCTAAGTGCAATGCAGCACGATAGCCTTTAGTCAACCTATGGTGCAGTTTGGAAGACGTTTTTTCTATATTATGCGAAACAACATGGCTGGTGATTCTTATTATGCGCTTAATGCATAATGGCTTAATGGTGTGGGTGTATATTTTAAGCGATTTTTTGTAAATACTTATTCTAAGCTGCCACTCATGCTGGTTAGTACATTCTGCAGGATGGAATAGTAATAAATCGTGCTACAACCTGTGATTTTCATTACGCATGGTGGTAACGTTTTATTGCATTTTAACCAATATTCTGTTATCGCCCGTTTGGCGACTGCATGATCGAACATGGTTCTTAGCTAGTTCTTCACCACTTATGATATACATGCGTATTACGTCAGGTTCTGGGTTGTTCTCTGGGGAATCTCCACCACGACTTCTTCTTTTAGGTACCGGTATGGGCGTGAGGCATGATTCTCTTTATTTATTTGGTTTAGTCTGTTTTGTAAAAATTATTTGGCTTTTATTTTAGTTTCTTCTGTAAATCAGTCTGTCAAACTCCTTTTCTAAAACCCTCATAAACCTCCTTGTTAGCCTTATATATCCATATAATACCAAGGAGTGGTGAAACTGTACATTTACTCCTATCTCTCATTAGAAACAAATGCGTGCCTGCAGTCCTTGCTATGGCAGATAGACCCAAGTCTGTATACAAGTGCTACTACAAAATTACAGATAACCCACACTTAGTACCTGCTCTGGCAACAATATATATATATATAATATGCACACATACACAGAAGAATGCATTGCTACATGTAAATATTACAATTTATCATTGTGTGTGTGTCTTATATTGTGTAGAGTACCTACATTATAAACTATATAGTTTGTATTTGTGGTATATGTGGATATACGAGTGCCTTGTTGGGGTCTGCTCATGTGGAAAATCATACAGATACGGCCTTATGACTCTCTGTGTATATCTATATGTAGGAGAAGCATAAATTATGCATTATATAATGCATATAATAGAAGAGAGATCTATGACATTTTATATCATGGCATAATTACATAGATGTATGTTATTACAGTTGACCTACTTACTTCTAAGAGTTCATGTCTTGGGACAGTGAAAACGTGTCTGGCAACAGCAGACCCCAAGTTGGCCTAATTATTTGTCCTAATTTTCTTCTGTGTGTCTTATCAAGTGTTTATATAGCGCCTGTTGAGCACTTTTTAGAAGTGCTAGAACATGACTATTAGGGCATAGCCGGGTACTGACCCGGATACCCGGAAATTCCGGGTATTCAACACCCGGAAGACCCGGAGCTGAAAGGTCTTCCGGGTCCGGGTGGGTACATGTCAACCAACAGTAACATAATGTAATGACATCAGGAACAGTAAGTTGCCTTGGCGACGGCCTTTGGCTGTACATGATCTGCCGGCATTTTCTTTTGATTATAGAGAACCCCAGCAAGTCCCTCTCCCCTCCTCCTTTCGCGTAAACACCGGCAATTTCCTTTGATGTTGAGAATTCCATCAAGTTCCTCTCCCCTCCTCCTTTCACCTATAAGGGGGACAATTCTCTTTGATTATTGAGAAAGCCAGCTAGTCCCTCTCTCCCACCCTTTTCGACCACTGCAGATGTTTTCCTTGTTTATTCAAATGTTCTGAAGTTGATTCGTAGAGGGTAGAGTGGAGTTATTTTTCGCGACATTGTGTTCGGATTAGAGATTTTAGATTACTTTTAGTTTTAATACCCGGTACCCGGACCCGGCAGGTTTTTATTCAAACTACCCGGACCCGGTACCCGGTTGAAAAATGGCACCCGGCTATGCCCTAATGACTATGTAGCAGTTTTAAACAGTTATGTCTTAACTTTCTGCTTTGAGCATTCTTTTCTCATCATGCAAAAGCAAGATGAGAAAAGAATATTCAGAGCAGAAATGAGTTGGCTGCGGAAAACTGAGAGGAGCACTGGACATGACAAATGACCAAGGACAATGGAGATAATTTATTTGTACCCATCGCCGCCAATTGGCTGAAGTTAGGAATAGGGAATAAATGGAAATTGCCTCGGACATTCACCTTGGCTGAATATCCCATTTTCGGCACTATTCGTAAGTATTCGCCTCGGCAAATACTGTACACACAAATAGTTGCTTATCTGCCTCACATGCCGGAAGTTGTAGGCTCATAATATCAGCTTTGAGCTTCGCCTAGTATATTCATTTTGAAGAAGAAAAGTGCAAAAAACACCAACACCAGAAGTCCACAATGAAAGTCAAGTCCATTTCATCGATTATTTCTAAACTTCAAAATGTATTAGTCATTTATTACAAGTAAAAAATTTATTTTGATAATTTTTTATTTACATCGCAATGTGAACCTTCGTACATGTAACAAATGATACTCAGTTCGTTCCCCGATCCAGCAACTAGTATGTACATCCAAATACTCCGATTCAGTACTCGGTGGAAACTGTCTACCCGGTTATTCCCTAGACGGGATCTGATGAGATGATGATTATGTCTTAAAATTAACTGAAAATATTTCTTGTTTGCATTAGCCCTAACAGTTCGATGTACTGCAGAAATGTCTTTCTCATCTTGCTGCCTTTTTTTAATCTGCTCCTCTTCTTCCTTCCTACGTTCATCACTGTCGCCTCCTGTCTTCCTTCTCTCCTTCCTTCTCTCGTTCAGTCCCTTTCCCTTCTGTCTTCCCTCTTTCTTATCGTGTGTGTTGTTTCTCTGTTTGGTCCAATTTGTCTCTTGCTCTTGGGCTGTCCGAAGTCCGTCGACGGGACTTGGCCAGATACTTGGCCACAGACTCGGCTGTGTGATATCTCGTTTCCACGAACCGAACCCAGTCCCGATAAGGGCCGTTATTAATCCATTGCCTCGTTAGCTCGGCCTGTTGGCCTTCTCTTGCCAGGCCTCGTTAGCTGGCTTTGCGTGGATCACATCATGGAGATGAGACAGCAATGATATAGTAGTTTTAACCCAGTTATTATTGTTGCCTATGTATCTGTATTAAGAGTCAAGACTCTTACTAGAGCACCTTTAAGTATCTCGAAATTGGTGTGCAGTCAGATGAGTCAATTATTATTCTTGCTGGCTATTGACGTATTGTATGCTTATTTTGTAATTGCTGTTTTAATAACTTCATCATAACATCAGAATCAACTGTACACTGACGGAGTATGCGGCAATGGTGACTGGTTCCAACTGACTTGAAGTCCTACATCAGGCAAGGCTGTTGCAAGCAGTCGAATAGCTGCAAATGCCCTTAGACATGACGAAGGGATTAGACCTACTTTCATTTGTTCCTGTAAGATGAATTCGGTAGTTGCGTCTCAATTGCCGCACCCGCAACTTGCCTGGTCATGTACTGTTGGGTCTGTGGTGAATTCAACCTGAACTCAGCTGTCGTATAGGTAGAGACAGCAACAGCTTTGTTCTAGTACCCCAGACCAAGCCCAGTGGCACATCACACTTGAAGGTAATTTTTTAGAAATTGCTGGGCATAGGATTTGCAGCTTGGATACCCGCCTTCAGATGGGTACGCTGGCCTCATAAAGCACTGATAGGAACATTTTTTTACTGATAAGCTCGAGTTTCTGTTCAGTTGTTTCTCACAACAGATTCATTGCAGCTTGGAAATTTCTTCATGTTGTTGATGAGGAGGATGTTGTCCTCAATTGATAAATCTGGCAAAGTTTACACTGAAGAAATTTAACAATTTTTGTGTCCCAGAAAAGGCTTGTCCCTCAATGAAGGGATGACACCTGCCAGAAATCGACTTTTAGTTAACTTGGTATCAAGCAATATGTCATATCAAACCAGCAAAATAGGCATAAAATATTTTTGGTGTGTCAAAGCAGCACTGGCTAGGTACACAACACTGAAGTATATGCAGGCAAGACAGGCGGTCTCTACATACTTGAGATTGGTGGATTAGGAGCGTGGTTGCCTGGCTGAGTTTCATTATCGAAAATCTGAACTAGGTCACTTTACTCCTTCAACAGGGAGGAGGTCCCAAAGCAACATATTTGAACGAGGGAACTGTTGAAACATGCTGAATTAGAGTTTTTGTGCCCAAATATGCCAGTTTGGTAGTTGGTGTGGCAGTTCGCCAGTATATTTTGTCTCAACCTTCCATGATCTGTAAGAGCAATGTACTCATCTCTAAGAAAAACAACTGTTGTGATTACACAGCGCAGTATGGGAGGATGTGATTTGAATGATGAGATGACAAAGAGCTACCAAACTCACTTACATTGCCATTGACCCATGCCATGGAGTCCCTGCAGGCCTGGATGTCCTCAAACCGCCTGCGGCTAAACCCAGCCAAGACGCAGTTTATATGGCTTGGCACTCCCCAGCAGCTCTCTAAAATAGATCTGTCTTCTCTTGCCTTGCAATTCCCACACCTTTCTTTCTCGACCTGGGTCCGGGACTTGGGAGTCATCCTGGACCAGGAACTTGCATTCACGCGGCACATAAATCTTCTCTCCCGCAGTTGCTATTACCAGCTCCGGCAACTCAAGGTGATCTCCCGTTCTTTGTCTCCCGGTGCAGCTTCCACGCTTGTCCATGCTTTTGTTTGATTCTCGATTGGACTACTGCAGTGCCATATATGATGGACTCCCGGCCTGCCGGATTGAGTCCCTGAATAGAATCCTGCGTACTGCTGCCCGCCTTATAGGCCGCATCCCCAAGTTTGGCAGAGTATCTGCGTATATGAGGGATGTCCTCCACTGGCTCCCCTACCCACAGCGCATCACTTACCGAATCTCTGCCTTGGTTCGGTGGTGCTTTGAAGGCTTGGCCTCTCCATACCTGCGGGAGCTCTGCTGTCCTACCTCATGCTCGCAGCGCCGTTGCTCTCTCCGCTCAGCTGCACAAGCTGAACTTATTGTTTCCCGTGTGCGGACAGCCATACGGCAGCACCGTGCCTTCTCTGTGGCTGCCCCCATGACCTGAAATGGGCTCCCTACCAAGCTCCGTCAATTACCGATTGGTCATTTCACCCTGTTTCTTACTGTCCTCAAAACTGCATTATTTGACCGTGGTTGGGCTGGGAATGCTCCTGAGTAGGCAATCTTGAAGGGGCGCTATATAAAACTACTTCAATAATAATAATAATAATAATAATAATAATAATTGCAGATGGCCCTGTCAGCTGCTCATGAAGGCAATGCTCTGTTGTCTGATCAGCGCTTACAGCATTGAGAAAAGATCAAGACAATGGCAGCACGAGGCAAGAGAGTTAGAACATTTTATGACTTCATCGGACGAGGTGTGCATGCAACATGTTGGCAATTTCAGAGTGCCTGCGGGCATCAAAGAGCACTTTTCAGTTGGTGCCAAAGCAAGTCGTTTGGCAAACGTTGGTGTGCTTCACTGAGAGTTCCGATGAAGCTACCAGAAGTAACACTTGCATTGTTTGTTGTGATGCATCATTTCTCTTGAGCAAATCCAGACAAAGCATTAGATGAAAATCCATATAAGACAAAGAAAACTGTTTTCTGTTGCAGGGTGTATTTGTGCATTTGCCATTTACTGGAAAGGCTGTCACTTGATGAGTGAGTTTTGGAGATAAAATTACTGACTGATGTTTGGCAGCTGTCTATCTTCCTAGAACAGCATAATAGTCGAAGTGTAGTAAATATTTGTGACTATGAAAATGTTGGCCTACTGGAACATCTTTGTCATATGTGTCATACTTTGTGGTGATGATGACTAAATATCAGGGAATTATGGTAAAGTATGCTGTATAACTGAAAAGTGCTGTCATAAAGAACATGGTAAAAGTCCGTTTCTGTTCTCCATGCTTATAAGGTATGACTATAGCCATCAGAGTAAAGATTATGGTAAAAATAATCATTCCAGACAGCCATTGTGTGGGCCAGGAGAAGTGGGAAGGGGCTAGAGCTGCTCAGTGACCCCAGGTCCAAAAGGTTAAGAATTGCATCTTGAACCTCTGGTAGCCTAAGTTATAGTTAGAGTGGCATGACGGTAGCAGCCACGCCCTTTCTGACCTCTTGTTATCTGCCACCCGGGGGCATTTACTTTTGGGTCATGCAGATACCAACCACACCAGCCGGCAATTAATCCTGGTATTAAGTTAAACTCAACAACCATATGAGTGTAAGACATGAACCACAAGAATAACTCATGTGGCAATCAATCCTTGACCTCTTGTATTTTTAACTCATGGCTATCATGCAGTGGGGAGGAGTTTAAGCTGGACTTCTGAATATATCAGTGCTGTAGAAATTATTAGATTAAATAAGTCACAATAGTGTAAAGTTGAAGGGATCCCCACCTGTGACCTGTCTGAGATGGAGAGGAGGATGGAAGCAAGAAACCAGAGGAGTGTAGAAGTAGAGAAAGGATGAGAGTGTGATAGATAAGACAGACAGAGACAGTGGCAGTCTGTCTGTCTCCTTGTCTGTCTTTCTGTGTCATTTGTCTATCTGTCTTGATATAGAGAGAGAGCAAAAGGGAGAAAAAGACAAAAACAAGGGAAAGAAATGTTCAGAGAGACAGAAAGAGAAATGAACCTGTAGGGAAGAGCCAGAGAAGATAGTCAGACTATTGCTAATTGGCTGATCCCTAGTGGGGATGGGCCTGATCCTGGAGTTGAAAGATACCAAACAACAGGCCCTGGCTTGTAAAGTTCAATATGACTCACAGGGGTTGAGACCCAGGAATCTTTGGTGAAAGACATTCAGCCACAGATAGACCAAAAACAGACATACAAAGACTGAATCAAGTCTCACAAAAGCCACAAATGACAAACACCTCAGAATGAGAGATCCTGAGAGTGGCTGGCTGACTGAGTCCTTCCTTGCTGGGCTCTGATGAGAGCAGGTATCTTAAAACCTCTGGTTGATGGTTGACTTTGACCCTCTGCTTTCATCTTCTGCACTGACCGTAACTCGGTTTCACCCTGGCATGATAAAAATTAAACGTCCTTGCACTAAGTGGCCCCATACTTAAGTAAACAATCCTTGCACTAAATGATCCCATACTTAAGTAAACAAGTTGGAGAGAGAGAGGAGAGAGATATATATATTTTACCTATAAGGTATGAGTTACCTTATTTTTGCATAGGATTCTGTCCAGTCATCTCTTTGTCAGAGACAGAGAAACTTCCAGAGGTGAGGCTGAGGAGGGAGAGAGGAAGGTAGGCAGGTGGAGAGAGGACTGGCAAGAGACAGAAATAGGCAATGCAGAGCCTGGTTCCACAAAGCACCAGTTGGTATTTTTTCCATTTGCATCTTATGCCTCTTCAGCCCAGGCTCTGTAGCCAGCCGCAACCCCGGGTGACTCATCAGAGGGCAGAGATCGGCATCTACTGTTGGGGCTTGCTTGAAAGCTTCTTAGAAGGCGAAGACCCCGTTAGAAGGCCATTTAAATTGGCTGTACTACATACTATATATTTCATAGTCTCTATATGGACAAACTTATCAGTGGTTCCGAAGCAAATCTAGCTTCGATTTGGCTGTCCTAGCCAGCAGTTTCTGAGCTACATAAACCGTGCTATATTAAGTGGCTACATAAATACATGTATTATTAGATGTGTCTAGCGGCTAATGTGTTTGAAGTTGATGCTCTCCAAGACTTTGCACATTTCTGACTCTGCGATCTATAGATGTCAATTTCGCATGACGGGTCCTGGGATTCGAACCTGACTCTGCGTTCGCATGGTCAGAACTGTGTGAAGTCTTGAAAACCATCTTCTTCTACATCAGTCTTCCTAACTTAATGACATGTACGTCTCCAGTCGTCTCCGTTCAGACAAATTTCTTCATGTATTTCAAGATCTCTGAGGCTGGCGAGCATCACCCATGAGAGATATCAAAAGGTGCTATATAAATGCTTTGGTAAATACTAAAGAACTGAGTCTGTTGTTCTTTACGAATCAATATTTAAGTGTTAATTCATAATATATCGTATATATGATATTATATTTAATATATTTACTGTGTGCAGTGTCTGATCATCAGCTGCTTTCTGGCACCTGGACAATCACTATGTATGTGTGTATGTGTATCTAGACACATATAAGTTAGTGTGCTTGCCTGTCTGTCTGTCCGTCCTTCCGATTGTTCAGTTGTCATCCTCACCATTGTGGTCGTCTGCCATGGAGTCATGGACCAGCTGTGTCCTTTCAAACCTCTACTCTCCCTCCCACCATTTGGATTTTCGTTGAATCTTTCCGGCTTTGACCAGTAGTATTGGTATTTCGACCACCCACTGATCCACTTGCTGGGTCCAGCCATGATAAAGGGCGCCTGGGGTCTGACCAGAGGAGGTTTCTCATTGTGACAAATCAGATACAAATTCATTTCTTGATACATTGTATACCTGATTACAATATTGTATACATATATGATTATATGTATATGTGCTTATATATTTAAACATATGCCTATAAATATGATTATATATATACATTTATTTATTCATATATAGATATATAATTAGTAGTACTGTGGATTTCATCGATTAATTTATCAGTTAATCGTTAAAATTTCACTCGATTAATTTCGGCTTGTTCGATTAATTTTCTTACTTTTTTAATGATGTCGAGCGGCCCATTTCCGGAGTAAACAATATGGCAAACAATGATAATGTGAGAACGTTTGAGTGGAAAATTTAATGATCATTTGGATTTAAGGTAAATGCTGATGGAAAAATTAAAGATTGTGACAAAATTAACTCTCTTCATTAAAATAAACAGTACGCTTACTGTGGTTCAAACACATTGCTGACGTAGTAACTGACTCAGTGACTACGTTTAACCGTTTTTCACAGTTTACGTAACAGATACCAAATTAAACGAATTTAATCAATTAATCAAAATTAAATTTAGGAGATTAATCGATTAATTTTTAAATCATTACCAGCCCTAATAAGTAGCCATGCACCAGCAATTATTAAATATGTGTATATGACATATATATTTTTATTTGAGTATATAATTAATATTATATATAAATTAATAATTAATATAATTAATATATGACTGATTAATTATTATACTATATGTATGTCATGTATACAGATAGTGTATTTGGTTGTGTGTAAGTTAACAAATGTGAATATTTTAAGCTACAGGGTTGAGGTTTATGTAGGTTTTGTAAACATTGACTGCTCAGATGTGTGGCATATCACCTTTGTTGACCATTGCACCCTTCCTTTTTGCCTGGTTGGGTTGCGGTCTGTGGCTTCTGTTTAATTTGTTTTGATGTACCTTGTGGCAGAAATGCCTTACCAGAGGCTAAAGATGAATAGTTCTTCCTTAAATTTTGTTATTTACCCTGAGAATTGTTTATTTTAATCTGGCCAGTTGTTGACTCCAGTTATTCCTTTGTTAAATATTTTCATTATGTACAGTAATCCATGGAATTTGTATGGTGTTTAATAGTCTAGTGCAGGGCTACTCAAACTTCTTGGGTGGAGGACCGGAAATCTGGACTGGCTGAAGTCCAAGACCTGGGCCATATGGTTCAGTTTTGAGAAGATATGTAATTTTTTAACTTAGAAAATTAGGACGTCGCGTCCATGCACAATTTATGGCCGTGCAAAATTATTTCAGCCGTCCAAAGGACGGCTGGATGGGTGGCTGGCTAAGGGCCTGCTTAGAATGCAGTTTGTCATATATTTCAAGAAGTTTTTAATTTTGAAATTTAATATGGGGCCATTAGAGCTAGAGTAGGGGTTGAGTTTAGTTTAAAGTGGAAAGATGATCTTCACATAAAAAAGTTTATTTGCCATTTGCTTGAACAGGAAGAAACTTGTCTCAACGAGAGCTGACAAACTTAGACTGAAAATCTGTATATCCACTTCCTGAAACTTTGAAATCGTAATATTCACATGTTGAAGTCTCGGAGCATTTTCATCCTGAAGCCTCGGCGTGAGGACGGGTGGTCAGTCGTCTCTCGCCTCTATCCCCCACCCCGCATCTTCGCGCCCACAATAGGCGTTTTACAGCTGAGTTTGTCAGAGGACTTGGTCTTGTAGTCATAAGTCTTAGGAGTGGGCACAAAACGAAAGATAGCGGTGTAGGCGGATATAGGCGCGCTCTTCTCAACAACCATATCTATCCTTGGTGTCTGCTGTGTGGCAATCCGATATTCCGAATTTTGTATGTACCTGGTTCTGCTGTCTGTTTTGCTACCCTGAAGTTGGAACACATCCTACACGACATCATCCTACACGACATCATCCTACACCGTATGACATTTCACCCGAACCCTGGCTTCTTCCCAGATAACTTAAACCCATTTGTTATTCCTAGGGAGCTTGAGATTTTTGAATGCCAAACTGAAACCTTTATCATAACTTTTGTTTCACTTTGAAGTACGCTTGCATGTATGTATGTACTTTTGTGTGTGTGCATGTATGTATGTATTTATGTAGTTACTTATGTATGCATTTGAACATTATGGAGTGCCTTTGGAGAACCTTTAAAACATGGCCAACACATCCTGCAAGGTGCATTGTTAGTTGGTGGCAGTTTGTGTCCTGATGAGGTTCATTGTAACGAGGTTCCTGCCTAACTGGAAGTCAACGAAGCCTGTCTTTTTCTTTGCAGCACTGGCTGGATCAAGAGAAGAAGATCAAGAAGCAGGTCAAAACAAAGGATTTCCGTAAGTCTGGGAAAAACACATATGTGCATGCATACATATATATGTACATACAGAGATACCGGTACATACATGTTCATACATACACATTGTAATTACGACAACTTATATAGCATCATTGGTAGCATGCTACTTCTACTGTCTACATACACACATATGTGCAGACATACATATATGTGGGTACATGCATACCAGTACTTGCATATACAATGTCATTGTATATATACATGTATAATATACATTCATACACATTAATTATATGCACACATTTATACACTTTCACACATGCAATGTCATGCATGCAAATATACATAGATTCTACTATTTGACTGTGGTCTTGTGTTGTGAGATGGGAGCATCTCTGAGTAGTAGTTGTCTGAAGATGCGTTATATAAACATGCAGTTATGATTAGGATACATACATGCATACGACACAGCTCGAGGAACATCTTCAAGTTTTCTTAAGTGGAACCATTTTAGATCTGTTAAGTTGTCATGTTTAACGCTCTTGTGAGGTTCTTAAGGTCCTTTACAAGTACTTAGTGTGATACGTCATACATGCATGCATTCATACATACATGCATACAGAGTCATATTATGCATACATTCATACATGCTTGTATGCATATAATTAATTATGTACATTGGATTGCATTCATGCATTGTATACAGACAATAGGCATTGCATTTCGTTACTCATTTTTATCATCAGAAGAAGAATATTAATGTTGATGAGATGGTTATGATGATTTAGTTGTGGTTGGGAGGTTGGGGTGGGGACGTGGTGTCTCTCTTGAGAACTACAACAGGAGCTTGGTACCAGTGAATTATAGTAATGGGTGGCAAAGTTCACTGAGTCTCGTGTTTCCTCTGTCTTCAATGACTGGTCTTCCTTCCCTCCTTCCTTCCTTCTTTTCTTCCTTCCTTCCTCCCTTCTTCATATCCTTCTTTCCAGGTCTATACTGTCTAAAGTAAGTGTGTGTGAATGCATGCATAGCATTGCATACAAACCAATGCACATTCGGGACATTTCTTTCATGCATTCAGGCATATGCACATTTTTTTACACAAGTTAGTCAAGTAAAAATCTACATGTATGTCATGTATGTATGTATAAATGCGTCCTTCTAGACACTTAATACTTACAGTTGAACTTTTTCCTAATGATATGGACATGACATGACAACCCCATATGGCATTGCCAAAATAATGTCTAGGAACTGCAGGCACTAGTGCTGCTATTGGGATTAGTTCTCTAAACTTTAACTCGTCTGTTTCACCTTGCTTACCCACTGTAGCTTGACTTGTGGTTTCCTTGACATAGCTGGTTTCATTCCCTGAAGCAGCTCCAGAGGATTAGAATTGTTTACAAGGGTTTCGCTTGAAGTTTCCATGGATTGTTTCCTTGTACATAAGTTTAATGAAGCTGTAATAATGAGAATAATATGCTAGATAACAAAAATATAATTGACAGCAAGTCTAATTTAATGACAATAGATGTTATTACATTAGATTAGTTTTAAAAACACCTTTTGCTGTATATATAGCTTTATCCATGGATGCAATATGTACATGTATGTATGCATGCATGCATACATACATTCTTACATGCATATAGCAAGGATCTGCCCTGCATTATATAGCGCCTTTGTTAACTTCTCAAAGGCATCTGTCATTTTATATTATGATGCAGGGTTCAGTTTTTATTGTTGTGCATGAATTGGTTTGTATGTTTGCTTGTATGCACGTTTTTCTGGTAGATCAGTGTGTGTGTGTGTGTGTGTGTGTGTGTGTGTGTGTGTGTGTGTGTGTGTGTGTGTGTGTGTGTGTGTGTGTGTGTGTGTGTGTGTGTGTGTGTGTGTGTGTGTGTGTGTGTGTGTGTGTGTGTGTGTGTGTGTGTGTGTGTGTGTGTGTGTGTGTGTGTGTGTGTGTGTGTGTGTGTGTGTGTGAGGCTTTTAAGGCACTGTTCACGTATTTGACTTGATGCCAGGCTAATATGCATAATATTTCGTGTATACACAGTGGGTGCAGGTGTTTGTATGTGTTTATCATTATGTATGCCAAATATGTGCTGCACTTTGCCCTGTCTGCAAGATACACAGGAGTCTCCTTGTTATGTGGTTCTGTATAGCACAACTTCTGATCTTGCACAGTAACCAAACCTGGTGACCCCTAACATTGGTTTTTGTTGATATTGGGCTAGCAGGCCAGTAGAGTTACTCTTGGAGTATATTACCCTGTCATATGCTTTGTTATAAAAGGTGCAGTCTTGGATGGTGGCCAATAAACTCTTCCTTAATAGCTTAAATCTTTGAAACTGGTTGACTCATGTATTGAGTTAGCCGATGATGCTGATAGTTACTTGGGTATTATTTTTGATTCTACAATGTCTGTTACCAACTATACAAATGTGTATTTTGTGTCATCATGTGTATGCATTTCTGACATGCAGAATTAGGTGTTATGTTTCCATGTCTTTTAGGATATTTGTGGGAAATACGTCGATCTCCAGTTGTCATGATTACTGTAACTTGATTCTTCTTGGTGTCATAGTCTATAACTAATACATCTAAATGTGAACATGTATCCCTATACTTAAATCTTTGTACTGGCTTCCTTTTCAGCAAAGAAACTCTTTCATATTGGGGCTCCTGGTTAATGGCACACATTGAACTCTGTTATGGCATTGAACTCTGTTATCCAGTCCTTATTACCCAGACTTATTTAACCAGATCATCTGATTTATCTTTCTCTGGTGACAGCTAAACCTAGAACTGTTCATGGTGAACGAGCATCTTTGGTTACTGGATCTAGATTTTGGAACTCTTTCTGTATCTGTTGTTCTGCTCAGTCACTTGTGTCAGTTTGCTCTAAATTGAACTTAAATGTTTCAGATATCCACAATTTGTCCACCATAAACCATAAGTTGCTACTGGAAATTAAGAATAGCAATGGTTTGATGTAGCTCCATACGAACCTGCCTAAGGGCAGAGAACCAAAGCAGAAGAAGAAGTAGCTCCAAAAGTTTGTTTTTTTAACAATGTTTCAGTATACTGTGCATACAAGCATGCTTGCTGTTGGAGTGAATGGTGTGCATTTTGAAATGGATGAATTATGGTCCTGATTTTTCAATTTTTCCTTCTGGCCTGTGCCTTTAATGTAATGCAGTCTAGAAACCAATCAACAATGCGTTTGTGGGGCTTGAAACAATACTGAATGCACTTTAACACCAGACCGTAGGTTTCTACATGAACTTTCTAACTATGTTAGTAACTTCTAAGTACATTAGTATCTGCCTTTAGCAGATATTACTTGTAAGAATGCTTGCCATATTTTACCAGAACTCGATAGTCTGCAGGTCAGACGCTCTGCACCCCAAGGGTAGAAAAAAATGACAATTGGTTGGAGGGTAAAAGAGATTGATAAGATGTAGTTGGTGATATGTGCTGTGAAACTGATTGGAAGTGTCAGAGGTGACCAGACTGATCCCATCTCAAATGTTGCTCACTATCTAAGATCTTTTGGCTGAGGCACACTCGGAGAGTTTGCCACAACTGATAGGTTCACTTGATGATATCTGGTAAATTGGTTACCTCTCTAAAAACTATTAAATCCAGAGTTATTTTAAGTATGCCAAATGAGTTATTAATAAAATAGTACCCTGGTAATGACTAATAATAAGGTACCTTGTACGTGACCTTCATCATCATTATCATCAGCTCCTGACACCATCCATTTCACAACGATGGTTGGTTGGGTACGAATAAATTATCTCTGTTGTTCTCGGTCATTTGTCAAGTCCGTTGCTCCCCTTAGTGTTCAAGTGGTGCTATGTCCTCATTTATGTTATCTGTCTGGTTCTATGCTTTTTTCAAGTATCTGTCTCACTGTGAATACTTGATCAGTTGTGCTTCTTTCTGGCCTGAACCTGGCTTGTTCTTCTCCAAGTGCTCTCTCCACATATTGCTTTATTCTGTTTTGTATCATTTTGGTGAAAACTTTTCCTGGAATGCTCTGTAGGCTAATGTCTGTGTAATTTTTGCAGTCTTGCAGATCGTCTTTTCTGTGGTATATACGGTCAATTGTCGATTGTGCACAGTTTTCTAGTATTTCTTCCTTTTGCTGAAATTTTTGTTACAAGGGTATACAATGTATACATGCATACCTTTAACAACTGTTTCTCCTCCTCTTTAAAGTATCGGTAGTTCTGTAGTGATTCCATCCATGTCTGGTCCTCTATCCTTTTTCATTTTGTTGCTAGCATCTCTTACCTCTTCCTGTAGAAATTTTGTCATCTGATCTATCTTCTGTGTTGTTTATGGACAACTCTGTGAGAATCGTAGGGTCAGACTCAGTATGTGTGTCGACATTTAGTAGTTGTTTTGAAGTTTTATTTCCATCATTTGTGTATGCTTGCAATGTCTGCTAGTATTTTACCATTTGTTTCTTTGATTGTTGCAACTGTGAGTTTAAATTTGCAGCTAAGTATACATGTAAGTAGTCTTATCTTATTTTATATTTCTTGCATACCATATGTCTTGAAAGCTTCTTCTGTGTTTTATTGTCCCATCCAGTTGTTTCTGTCATTGCAAAAGAAATGACCTGGCTGCAGACCTTAGATGGTGCTACATGTATATATTAATTTTTTATCCACACACAGTGCTGGGGAGTATTTGAAATACAAAGTATTTGAAATAGTATTTGAAATACATTTGAGTATTTTTGTATTTGTATTTCAAATACATTTAAAATGATGTATTTTGTATTTGTATTTGAAATACTTTTCAGAGTATTTTGTATTTTAAATATCAAATACTTCGTTAGAAATACTATTTATTACCCACTTACTCTCATAATTTCACGCAACATGTTTTTTTCTCGGTGATAATAACTCAGTGTTCTTCTAACTTCCGATCTTTGATGAACTTTGTATAGTTATCAGTGTTGATCACTATTATCTTGGCTGCTGTAACCCATCCATTCTTCAAACTACGTTTTGTGCCTAATTCCCAGGACAGATTTTTGCAGCATGATGACTATTAATCGAGTATGTATCCTACTATAGAATAAAATGTATTTTGTATTTCAAATGCAAAATACAACAATGTATTTGTATTTTGTATTTGAAATACATTTTGAAAAATGTATTTTGTATTTGTATTTCAAATACTTTTGAAAAATGTATTTGTATTTTGTATTTGAAATACATTTACAGAGTATTTTACCCAGCACTGTATATGTATGTGTGTATGTGTGGACCACACATACACACATACATATATAAGTAATAATACACAAAACACAAGCAGAGACTAGCCACTGCTCTTGATTGGTGGAGTGGATCAGCAGCAGTCTTGCAAGCCCAGTCATTTGTCAGGAATCCAGGTAGTAAATGATTGTGCCAGGGCAAGGAGTCCTTGATACTGGTATCAAAGACGCCTTGACCATGAGTGATAGTTTGAAGGAAGGATAGTTAAGTAGGGCCTCTATTGTGGAGTTTGCAGAACTGACCAGAGGGTGAGTAAACAGGGGTGAGGGGGGGTGGTGCACTGAGAGAGGGGAACGCATTCTTCTGGGTAGGAGTATAATTGGTTTTGGTGCCTGTCATCATGGTTTTGGTGGATGAGTGGGAGGGTATGTAGGAAGAGCACTGAACTTGCCCTTTGAAATTATTGATTATTACTGTTAGGGGGTAAGGGTTTCAAGTTAATTCCAGTTTGGATCAAAATATAAGACCAGGTTATGTCAGGCCCTTAGCCAGCCATCCGTCCACCCATCCAAAGTACGGGTGAAAATTATTTTGGACGGGCATAAATTGTGCATGATTCTCCTCCAGCACCATCCAGTTTCTTCTCTAGAACCACTGTGAGCGTTCAGGTAACAGTTCTGTAAGGAGCAGGGGTTGATATTAAGCTCTGTAAACAGCATTGGGGCACTGCAGTTGGACTCTTATGGCGGCGGGACTTCAGGCGATCGAGACTTCGTACGCTCACGGTGTCGGGCGGTCACGACTTCGAATGCTTTTGGACGGACAACTCTGTATTTCTGGCTAAGGGCCTGGGTTATGTATGTATAATACAACTGAATTTGACATTGCCCTTTCCAGTGTTTACATTACCACACAACAGAACATTGATGGTGCTGAGCAATTTTGCATGAAGGAGTTTCTCAAGTTCCTTATACAGTGACTGTCTCAGTGGAGCCTCAAACCCGTACTCTTTACGTTACGGACCGAGCGCTCTAACCAATTGGCCACCGTGCACCATGTGTATATATGTATGTACGTTTGTGTTGTGTGTTTGACCTTCATTTGAAACCAATACATATAAAGTATAAAGTTCTGTAATTTGCGAAGTCCCTATTTTACAAAGTTCAGAAGTGCAGGTTGAAGCCCAGTTTCAGGAAATACTAAGAACTTTTAACAGACTTGAAAGGTAAGTTTTGAGTTTTAACTTTTGAATTTCATAATAGAACTCAAGTGCAACACAGAATTGAGAATTTGAGATGATTTTTGTTTTTTCTTTTCCACAGCCGGTCCACCATATACGTTCCGATTTCGAGTCAAGTTTTACTCTTCCGAACCAAACAACCTGCATGAAGAACTCACTCGGTCAGTCGGCCAAAACACGTTACATCATGGCATTCTTGGAGGAATGATGTTATTGTTGGAATGATATAATTTTCTGTAACAATTTGTCATAATTTGTACAGATTTCATTTTTTGGAATTTCATTTGTTCAATGCACTTGCATCAGTTTAATGCTTTTGCACTGTTATGCAGCTGTTTAATGCATTTGCAGTAGCATACTGTGCAGTTCCTTAACAGTGATGTTTTGTTAACATTAAGTAAATTTAGAATGGAAAACTATTGATTTCCGTTATGTATAACTGTAACGATAACTGAAATTATTTTAAGAAAGAAAACTGAAATAGAACTGAAATTGAGGCCATCTGAACTGAAATAGAAGTAAATCGAAAATTATTTTCTGAAGTAATATATACTGGTAACTGGTTCTTAATGTGTTAGCTTTTGACATGTGCAGTGTGAACTGCTTAAGACATACACAGTTGCAGTAACATATTAGCAGCCTAACGCATATTCAGAAACCTAATGCACGTTGTGATTGTTTTTCAGGTATCAGTTCTTCCTTCAGCTGAAGCAGGACATACTCTCCGGTCGATTGGAATGTCCTTTCGACACATCCGTTGAATTGGCTGCTTATGCACTCCAATGTAAGTGTCCTCTCACTCCAATGTAAGTGTCCTCTCACTCCAATGTAGGTATCCTCTCACTCCAGTGTAAGTGTCCTCTCACATCACCAACAACTGATCCTCATTTTCAGTCCTTTCCTTCTAACAGAGAGTGCATGACAGTCTAGTGGTCAGTGTGCTCGACTGTCAACCCAGAGATTGGGGGAGTGGGGGGAGGGCAGGAATAAATATACCAGAGAGAAAGATGTTTTGAGATTTCTGCTCCACTTGTGCCCCTTGCAGACACAGATACAGAACGAGTACTCTTATCATACACTGTCAGTGGGAAAGTCAGACTGGCCACCTGTTCAATCATGCCGAGGCTAAGAATATGAAGTTGCAAACACTTCAAACTCAGGCTGCCCTCTGGGTTAACTTAAGGAACTTCTCTTCTTACAATAATTTTTCTTTTCCTACAATACTCTTTATTTTCTTAAAACAGTTTTTCTTTTCTTACATTACTTTGTCCACTGGATGTTCTCCATTCGATTGTCATACTCGTATACTTTCTCATCCTTGTGATATTTCTTGTCCTTGCAGTTTCTCATGCACTGTCATTTCTTGACATTACTCACATCTCCAGTGTGCAGCTTTCCATAGTATGGGCGTGACTGTCCCCACACACATAACAGATGAGCAGCGTTCCATAGGCGTTCCATAGGTGGAGGTGGCACCAAGTCCGACTTGTCTGTTGTTATAACCCCTCCGCAGCTAAGCAACATACATGGTCTTTGCTCCTTGGTGTAATACGATTCCTTATAGCCTACGGTTTTGTGCCATAAGAAAGAATGGGCAATATGGGGTGGGGTGATAATGCAGGGTGCACTCGGCTAGATTGTGTGGGGTGAAGGCTGATCGTGGTAAATTGTCCGGTAATAAGGGACAGATTGTTAGTGTGTATTTTATTACCAGACATGGTTTAGGATTTTTAGATGTGTAATATCAGAACTCTGTTACACTGAAGCGTGATATAACAAGTCTGAAGTAATTACTGATATACACCGTGTCTCAAAATAAACTGTGCAAAATTGTTTCTGTCAGAACTTCGTCAAATTTCCACTAATTTTAATAATTTTTGGTAGGTAGATGGCAAAATAGCTGAAATTTTATGCTATGCATAAATTTTCCACCTCACCTGACTCATGTCACCGCACTACCTTGTTAAACACAGATGTACCAATTTCTTATATAACGCTTAAATTTTAACAACTAGAATGCTCAGATTTTGTTCATCAATTCGTTAGAGGGCATCAGATGTTAATTATTAAATTTCTAATTTTAACTAATCTACCCTCAGAATAGCTGGCAATCATTATTTACGTATTAATGACGTAACTGTTTATTTTAAGCTGCGCTATCGTTGATTAAAAATGGTGTTTTCGATCGTTTTTACGTCCGTACATCTGTGTTTAACAAGGTAGTGCGGTGACATGAGTCAGATGAGGTGGAAAATTTATGTATAGCATAAAATTTCAGCCAGTTTGCCATCTACCTACCAAAAATTATTAAAATTGGTGGAAATTTGACGAAGTTCTGACAGAAACAATTTTGCACAGTTTATTTTGAGACACGGTGTATACATGCATTCATAGGTACACAGGCATAATTGAAGAACCTGAAGAAGGGGTGGCTGCAGCAGCCAGTGCCTGGGTTGTTCTGCGTTTAATCTTTTAATTTTGAAAACCTTTAAACAAATAGCTTAAGGTTGCAATATATTTAAACATTCAACAAATCATCGTAAGGACCTGTATCTAGTTTTATCTTAGGTTATGGTGTATCAAATTAATGTGAGAAACAAACGACTCGTGTTTTAATGGAATAACGAACCCTATAGACTACACGGCATATGTTTGAAAGAAATGAGTGTCACACATAAGCTGTAAGTTAAAGTTACCGTACTGTCAATGAAAGGCAATGACTGAAATCATATTGGGTGCATTCAATTAATAAAAATATCAGAATCAACAGATGTTAAAGAAATTGAAGTTCTACCAACAAGGATTAAAATTTAGTTTCGTTTAATTTTCTAAGCATTTTAGTGAAATTTCTCGCTGTTAAAAGCGCACATCCCTAAATTTTACCAGCCTACCTCTTCCAATATATATGGCTACTCTGATGCTTTCCCTCACTTCCTTCGGCTTGTTTGGGGTGAGGGCATGGGTTATCTTTTCTGAACCCTTCCACCCACATGTGTTGTCTAAATATGGATAGCTTTGACAATACACAGTTATTTTGGATGGTAGGTGATTGTTTTCTTGTTCAACTCCCCTCTTCATTTACCCTCTCTACAACCTTTCACCCCTCCCAGGCATAATGTTACATTTCCGCACTACCCCCTGATCACTTTCCCTTGTGGCCTTCTGTTGTCCATTTCGCCTTTTAAGCGCTTTTTGCCTCTTTCTGGCCTTACCTTACTTGCCTTACCATATGTGGCCGTGTTTATTTAATCTGCCTTTCCTTGCCTTATGTATATTTTTACTTCTTCTTATGCACCTTTCCTTATCATGCTTTACCTTTTCTTGCCTTACTGACAGGGACTGCTACATCATACTGAACCTTTCTCTTGCATTGCTTACCATATCCAGCCAAAAGTTACTGAGTCTTGCCTTACCTGGTAAGGTATAGAAATAACAGATTGGCACTTTTGTGAGTTAATTAAATGGCACTAATGGTAACTAGACCAATGAAGCCGGCGGACTACCGTCCTATCTCCGTTACATCCATCTTGTGCCACCTACTCAAAAAGTTCATCGTGCGACGCTTCTTCCACCCGCTACTTTTGGATCCTCAGCTCAACCACGAATTCACCGACCAGTATGCTTTCAGACCAACTGGTTCCACTACGGCGGCTATTACAGCCCTACTTACAAATCTCATGGAACTATTCAAGAGCACCAATACGTCCATCTGATTGCGCTCGACTTTACAAAGGCTTTCGACACGGTGCGACATGCCAGCCTAGCTGAACTATTGGCTGAACTACCCATACCAGACTCGATATACAATTGGGAAATTGAATTCCTCAAAGATAGGCAACATGCGACAAAATTTAATGGACTCACATCGTCCCTATTAAAAATAAATGCAAGTATTGTACAGGGATCTGGTACTGGACCAGTACATTTCATAACAATAATCTCTAAACTAAAAACGGTTAACCAAGGAATTAGAATCTTAAAATACGCCGATGACAGTTACTTGATGATACCTGCATCAAATACCCACACATGTTTTCTTGCCTTACTTTACCTTAGATGTGCAAACTTTTATGATGTAAGGTCTCAAAACAGTGTTGTATATGGCTATAATACTTTATCTTACGTTTTAGCGGAACTTGGCGACTATGAGGAAGGCGTCCACAGTCCTGGAGTTGTTTCTGAATTCCGCTTTGTCGAGAGTCAAACAGAGGAAATGGAACTGGCTATCCTGGAAAAGTTCAAGCTCTGCAAGTAAGTCGATTGTCAATGATATGTTCTGAAAATTATTCCTGATTTCATTCATAATTTTAGTTCGGCAAATAATTTCTAACTCAATTCTTAATTTCGTTTTTGCTGCTGAAATAATTCCTACTTTTACTTCTAGTTTTCGTTAACGAAATCATTTATTTTTACTTCTAATTTTAGTTTTCGTTAACGAAAATATCACTGCCAGACTCAGAAATCCACTGAACATTGGTCTCTGGACGGCCCCTCAAGAATAAGCTGGTGCCCTGTGCTTAGCTTTAGAGTAGCGCTTTAGAAATTTGGAGTTTATGATTACAAAACTCCTTGCTTCATTATACATGTATGACCTAAGCACCGGTGTGTCAGTTTCCTTGTCTCAGTTGGTATTAATTTTGTCAACAACTTCATTCAGTTCCCAATGGTTCATCTTGCTTCAGGTACTCCTCTCGGAAGGGGCAAGGAACAATCTTCCTTTGAATATATGTTTAATGGGATTTAGCTCAACATTCTCTGCTTACACCTTAAGTGGCATTTTTTTTTACTCAATTGGATGGTTATTATGTATCTGTATATTACCTGTGTTGATGGTTATTATGTATCTGTATATTACCTGTGTTGATGGTTTTTATGTATCTGTATATTACCTGTGTTGTCTTCTTCGTTGGCTAGAGGTCAGACTCCTGCGCAGGCAGAGATCAATTACCTGAACAAGGCCAAATGGCTCGAACTGTATGGCGTTGACATGAGAACCGTTCTGGTACGTTTCTGAACTGTTCCACACCAACGAATCAGTCAATCAAACATTGAATCAGTTTATTGGAACAGATTAGCAGCAGGGCTGTAGTCGAGGGTATACGCGAGTATACAGCGTATACTCACCTCTAGAGACCGTATACTCACCTCACAAAATATTTTTATTTATTTATGTTAAAATACTATAGCGTATACTCATAAAATACTGTAGCGTATACTCACCTCTAAGTTGTTTCGGAAAACTAACCGGTAGCGTGTACTCACCTCTAATTTTACCACTACAGCCCTGATTAGCAGTGTAATATACACAATGTCGTCCATGAAATAGTAGATCCTACTGGATGGTGATCTTTAAGCCTTGAACACTTCAAGTCGTCAGATCTTTTTTAAGGAACTGTTGTGCTGTCTGCTTCTTGTCGAGCTATTGTTTCATTCATTCATTCAGAACATTTATGTAGTGCCGTTTAAAGATGTTTATTCAGAGGTGCTTCAATACAGCCCTGGGGCAAAAAGAAGGACTGGACTGGGGGCTACATTTCTTTTTTTATCAATGCTGAAAACAGTGTTTAGAAAGATAATATGGCTGTACCAGGAGGAGACACGCAGAGCCAGAGATTCAGCTTCTGTTCAAAGATTTGACTTTTTATGATTCGGTGGACCTTGGACACACCAAACATTTTAATCTTTTTGGTCAAAGGTGGTAGGCTGAAAGCATCTTTGTCCCAAGATTACAGTGAGGAGGCCCTCTCCCCATTCTTGCTATACTGTAACCCTTGTTGGGCAGAGTGCAGTTTGGGGTTGGTTATATTTGGGGAGCTATGAGTGTTGAAATTCTGAGCGGTTATTTTAAGACTTTTCGACCAGAATTAATAACTTTGTATGCAGTGCTATTGTCTAGAAGTCCTCCTGCACTCTTAGAATTAGCCTAAAGTAAGACCAGACACTAGCTTGGGGGGATGCTTGCAAATGTAAAGTGTATGGCCTGAAACTACTTTCAATATTGCCTACTAGCAGACAGGTGTAAAAGGTGTGGCTGATTATTATGAAAGGCCACAATGCTGTCGGGCTATTGGTCACTATGACCACTTTAGTACTGACAGTTAATGTCTATGTGTGTTCTTGTAACATTAACTTTTACTTTGATCAGACACTATTTTAAAGAGTCAGTTAGTGTGTATGTGAGTGTGGGTGTGTATGTGAGAGTGTGTGTATGTGAGCCAGGCTTTTATGCCTTTACCAGAGATCAGTTTCGTCTAAGATAGGATAATTTGAACAAGCTGTGGATATGATGCTGGTCCGTGGCTGAAGTGCTGTTGAATTATGGTGTCTAATGAATGGGATATTGGATTTCTGAAGGCTTTTGATACGAGTGATTGATATGGTTGCCACCTGGGCCGGCTGGCTGGCGGATTGGTGTCGTGGGTGAAATGCAGAGACTGAGGTACATGCAGAGAGAGAGAGAGAGAGAGAGAGAGAGAGAGAGAGAGAGAGAGAGAGAGAGAGAGAGAGAGAGAGAGAGAGAGACTTACTTACTTACTTACTTACTTACTTATGTAAAGATCAATTAATTGATTGAGAATGGATTGCATAATTGATTGATTTTTTGAAATCATGATTGGTTAATTCATTATGTTTGTTAGTTGATTGACCATATTATTGATCGATTGATTAACACAGATTTTATATAGGTGAAATATGGACTGATTGATCCAATACATATGTGATTGATTGTTATCTGATAAATTGATTGATTGATTGATGATCAAATGCTTTATTGATTGGTTGATCGATCAATTTGATTGTTATCTCAAGGGGCGTGATGGAAATAGGTACAGCCTCGGCCTGACCCCAACGGGCATCTTGGTCTTCGAAGACACAGTGAAGATCGGCCTCTTCTTCTGGTATCTTCATCTTTGTTTTCATTGGATGGAGTCTAGTGGTTGTAATGTTGGACTGTCAACTCATAGGGGTCAGGGGTTCAAATCTGTGACAGGGTAGAAAGATATTTCAAGATTTCTGTGCCCTTGTGCTCCTGTTGTACTGGCTTGCCCTCATATTGAACTCGCCTGAATGAGGGCACTGAGCATACACTGTCAGTGGGAAGATTAGATGGTGTGGGAGACGACTGGCCTGACATGCCATGGCCCAAAAAATTAAACTGCTAACGCTTCTTGCCCATGACTATCTCTGACTTTGAGCTCAAGCAATTTCTCTTCTTTTTGTGCTTCTATCTTCTCCTTTATTGTTTTTGATATACTGTTTTTATCATCTGTTATCTCTTGTTTATTTGACAAGTTCTCTGTTTTTATCATCTATTATCTGGCACTTTTATTGACAACTGTTTATTTTGTCATTATCTGGTACTTTTATTGGCAACTGTTTATTTTTGTTATCTCTTGATTTTGTCATCTGTTCATTTGTCATTTTCTGTTTTTAGGCCAAAAATTACTAAACTTGAGTTTAAAAGGAAGAAGTTGACCCTGGTTGTGGTCGAAGATGATGATCAGGTGCTGGTCGTATTCAATCAACGTTACCCAATATGTTTTACTTATTTAACGTTAATAGTAACTGCATGATAATAATAACATTAATCAATATTTCTCAATGTTACTTGATCGATATTAATCAGTTTTACATATTCTAATAGGTTGGTGAAGAGGAGGAAACTTGTTTAAAAGGTAGAAAAGAAAGGAATGATGAAAACAAGGACAAGAATAAAGAGGAAATGGTTGATTAAGTCAGAGAAACAAAGGAATAAAATGGGAAGGAAAAAGGGATGAAGATCAGAAAATGAATGAGAAGGGAAAGTAAGAGAAGGTAGAGGAGTAGGATGAAATGGAGAAGGAAGAGGATAGGAAGGAATAGAAAGAAAAGTAGAAATTGGGTGAAGAGGAGAAAGAGGAAATATAAAAAAGAGGATGAAGAGGGTGAGAAGGAAAAGAAAGAGAAGGAGGAGGAGGGTGAAGAGAAGGTAAAATAAGGAGGTTGAGTAGTAAAGGAATATAAAAGGAAAGAGAATGACTAGGAGAAGGACAAGAATACGAAGGAAAGGAGGGCACCGAAGAGCAACATAGAGAAATGACCTTCAGTTGAACTGGTTGGTTTGGTGAGTTAATCAGTTGTAGGTATGGGTTTGTTTTTGTTGGTTTTTTAACAGCAGTAGTAGAACTCTTTGGTTTAGTACTGATTAGTGCCAGCTACTAAAGCAATCGGTTCATAGGCTCCTGAAGACGATGTGAAGGCCATATAATCAGAACTTCTGTGGCACCATTGAATAAGAAAATAGGCATGGCACCTTTTAGAAGCTTCTCTTACCAGTTGGATGTTGGGCGGATGTTTGAAAACTTCTATTCCATTCTTGTTAACTTCTTAGTGCCACTTGAATTAAAGCAAGGCATAGCACCTTTTAAGAACGTTCTGTATTGGTTGCATGTTTGGCCATCTAATCGTGGAACTTCTACAGCATCACCGGAATAAAAACAAGGCAACTGAACATGAACTTCTTGTTTATACAGTAAGAAATGTAAACTTAGGGATTATGTTTTGTTTTGAGTTGCGCAACGATACTGATCAATGCAAAACCTGATCATTCGAGAACTCTGGAAAGTCAGTTGACTAAAACCAAGAGTGAACTCAAGAAGACAAAGAAGCAGCAGGTGGAGGAAAAATGAGTCCAGGAGTAGATACATTTGTAATCAAACTTTAAGATCAGATATCAGCTGACCGTCTCCAGCCAATTTTTATTTTTTACTACAGTTTCACTTGAAATGACCACTGATGGATAGGTCGTGCATTGCAATGTTGCTACAGAAGTCATTAGGTTAAATTAGATCTTCAGTCAAGATCTCATTTATGGTGCATTGTTTTAATGTTTTCTAGGGCAAACAACAGGAACATACATTTGTGTTTCGAATGGTATCAGAAAAGGCATGCAAGCAGCTCTGGAAGTGTGCACTTGAACATCATGCTTTCTTCCGTCTACGTGGTCCTGTGGATCGTCCAGCTGCCCGCCAAGGATTCATACGTTTGGGATCACGTTTCAGATACAGGTATGGTGACTGGATGGTATAAGTTAAGGTAAAGTTCTTCTTAAGTTGAACCTTTTTTAGATCTAGATTGCCATGTTTCTTGTGAGGTCTGTGAAAGGTGCTAAATAAACTGACAGTTAAGACATACTTACATACATATAAGTTTTGTAATTGCTCATCTTTTACTTGCCTCTATGAGTTATGCAATAGTCTAGTGCAGGGATTGCAAACCTATGGCACGCGTGCCCAAAGTGGCACGCGTTGAAATTTGTAGGGCACGCGGAATTCAGAGCGTCCCCCAAAATTCAAACTTAGAAATACAAATCCCTGTACGAATCCAAAGTTTCTTTGTTGAAGGACTTAATTTTAATTAACTTCATTCACAACGATCTTTGATATAACATCTTTTATTCATTTTTGTTACGCTTTATTAACTAAAACCTAGGCCTATATGAGAAAAATAATTGTATGCTGTGCAAATTTCTCAGGGGCACGCGACAGTATTTTTAAAACTGATTTAGCAGCATTTTGACACGCACCCTAAAAAAGGTTCGCCACCCCTGGTCTAGTGGTTACCTCACTGGATTGTCAATCCCTGCAAGGAAAGACAATTTCTTTTAGATTTCTGTTACATTAGTGAACTTTGGTATAAAATGAGGACACTGCACAGATGCTGTATCTCTCTTCTTGTAGTGGTAAAACGGAGTTTCAACGGGTGAGCATGAACCGAGCACGGCGCAGTGTCAAGTTTGAACGTCGACCGAGTCAACGCTACTCGCGTAGACCACAGTTCGAGGGACAGGATTCGAGAAAGGACACGAAAGTCAGTCTGGAGATGGACACAACAGCAAATATGTAAGTCTTACTTTTAAGATGCACTCTTAATTATCTGACCTGAGCTAATCTAGCAGCAAACTTAATGTAAGTGGGATTTGTACATGGATGAATAATTGAATACTGTCCTTTCTATATTTATCAGGGGTTGAGTACCAATGCAAGTTGGAAGGTTAAATAAGAGACCCATCACTGAATTGTTGTGGTCACGTTTGCACCTCAGCTGAAGGTTCTTTCAACCTCTAACCACCCTTCTGAGGAGTTTTTGTTGAAGTATGTCCACAAGTGTGTGCCTATGACTTTACACTTGTGAGGCCTTTCTGTAGAGACATTACCTGGACATTTATGCATCTAAAGATCTTCTAGAGAGGTCTTTAAACAAGTGTGTTACTTTACCTGTTTTACTTTTACGATGACTATTACATTACTTTATTGTGGTTATTGTGTGAAGGGATGAGGATACGAATCCACTGATCACAACAGTTGCTGTTGCTGGAGTCGATCGAAGTGATGCTGAGGCACTGTCCTTCAGGACCCAGCCTTGGTCTAGGTCAATCCTGTCATCTGGGTCATCATCCGGAGCAACAGCTGCCTCAGCAATTCAGTCTCCCTCAGCACTGGAACGCCTTGACAATCTGATAAAGGTGAGAAGGGCTCGATTTTCTAGGTTAGTTCAGGTAAGGAAAGATAAGGTAAGGTGGAGAAGTGGAATTAAGGGATTATTAGATAATGAAAGGTGAGGTTTGGAGGGGTACATGGTAAGGTAACATTAGGTGAGGTACTGTGACGAAAAGTAACATTAGTAAATGGAAGGAAACTAAACTGAAATAAAATGTGAGGTAAGGTGACATACTTAAGGTGATTAAAGTGAATGGCACTGCAGCTGACTGGTGACGTGACGTTTGTAAATAAGGGGCCAAAAACAGATCCTTGTTGGACACCAGCAGGGTAGAGAGAAGGATGAGACCAAGCAGTACCAATAACAATAACGTGTGGTTAAATTTCAGCCAATTCTGAGATGGTCAGGTGGGAATGACACATTAAGTATGTTAAAAACGATTTTTCGGTTACACAAGAAAGGTGATGATAGGTACAATTAGTCAAAGTAATTTCTCATTCACTTCATTTTGACTCAAAAACCTGACCCAGGAGACCTAACCAAATTTTCTAGCTGTTGTGTTGACTTCTAGAGTCCTGGCGATGAACAGCTGGGTGGGAATTCACGCGATTCCATTTCTCCTAAGCCTGCACCACAGAAATCACCATCTGTTGGCAGCTACAACAGCGACACTTTGACTTCCACGTCTGTTCGAGGTAAAGTCTTGTCTTGTTCAGCAGTTTTGATAAGTTTTTAGTTATCTATTACAATACTTTGCATTGCATTACCTTACATTTGCTTACATTACCTTGTCTAGCCTTGCTTGATGAAATAGCCAACATTGTTTGATATTAAGAGAGCATCTAAATGAGGTAATCTTGCCTCATCTTACCTTTCTTTGCCAGGTCTTTTACCTTATGTCACTTCACCATACCTAAATGTCTTACCTTACTTTGCCTTACCTTCCTTAACTTCACATCACTTTGTTGTAACTGTCTTTAGCTTACCTTGCCTTTCTTACCTTCCTTACTGTACAGTGTCTATTTCCTATATATTCTGTAATTTACCTTGCATTACCCACCTTAGTTGCAGTGCCAACCAACATATGAGAGGTAATAATAGGCACTGTGTAAATAGCCAGATACCTATATGTATGGTCAAATGGAATTCTCTTGAACACAGATGAGTTGGAAGTGGCTGCAGCCAAACTGAAAGGACTGGACAATCCATCAAACACAACGAAACCCCAGGTGCCAGTGAAGCCTCACAAGGACGTCAACACTTTCTTCAACAATCAGCTCAAGTTTGTCAGCACTTCGAACGTCCTTCCACGAGACAAGAAGTGTAACCTGCTCAAAGACAAAATGGACTCTCATGCAAAGTCCTGTGAGTTGCCGGTCAGATCTCTACTAATCTACATGGATTCTTCTTAAAACCCTGTATGCCTACACAAACCTAATTGGTGTTCATATTGAACAACAGTTAATTAGTAAGCAAAGAATGCTCAAATAACTGTAAAAGTCACCGCTCATGGGATCCCACACACATACACGTTGAGCCCATCCAAGCAATTTCCATTCAGACTTTATTTGGTTTGGTTCTTATAGTTTTATAGTTACTATTCTTACTGGATTTCAAGACTGCAGAAAATAAGAAACGATGACATAAGACAATCATTAGGTATCCAAACAACTCTGCAAGATAAAGTCGTTCAACAAAGACTTCGATGGTTTGGACATGTAGGGAGAATGCCAGTTGACCGAATCCCACAAGATTCGAAGGGAAGAGACACAAAGGCAGACCAAGACTACACTGGATAGATAATATATGTGCAGACATAACATCACTTGGACTAGCACTAAGGAGGCAATAGACTTGACAAATGACCGAGGACAGTGGAGATCATTTATTCGTACCCATCGCTGCCAAATGGCTGGCATCAGGAACTGATGATGATGATGATGATGATGATGATTCTTACTGTAGTTTAGAGACCCTGGCCACATTTACTATGTGTAATGACAACAGCCAACAAAGTCTGTAGGACATGGTTAACTCACTGTACACAACCCCCTTGGAGTTGCTAGAAAACTAAACTACTGTTGCCATGTCATCTAAACTAAAAGTTTCGTGTAATGCGTCCATCTTGCAACACAGAGTGAGATTTCATTCCTCCTGTCCTGAAACCATTACTCTCTCTGGGATCTTGACAGGGACGTATCTAGCGTTGGGCTTGGGGGCTTAAGCCCTCCCAAAACGAAGTTCAAGCCCCCCAAACAAGTCAAGCCGTTGTATGCTTACGGCTAAAATTCGTATGAACACTGTATAAATGTTGCCATGTTCAAGGCTTAAGCCCCCCAAACGAAAAAGCCTAGTTACGTGCCTGGATCTTGATCTTCAAATTAAGTTACTCAGCACCAGAAATTGGTGCTTAGTTATTTATGTAGTGGTACTACGTAAATACAGAGAAAGAAGTTATCATTTTTGTTAGTAATAAAATTATTATTGTTAGTTTTATGGTTAAATTTAGTATAGTTATTTGTTTTTTTACAGAACCTATTTACTGTTGCTTCTGTGGTTTAGGTTACTATGGTTATTGTTAGCTTTACAGTTACTATGGGTTCTTTAGTTTTACAGTTACTTTAAGGTTACAGTTAGTATGGTTATTGGTAGTTCTACAGTTACTATGGTTATTGTTAGTTTTACAGTTACGTCTGTAGTAGGTAATGTTCTTTGTTATTGAAGCCATGGAGACAGAGCCATTGGTCGATCTGGAAAGTCCCGAACATGAGAAAAGGTACTTTATTCCATTTGCTTCAAATATTCATTAGCTTGGGCAGATACATTCATCAACTTATGGAATTAATAGATACTTAATATTCATCATGTTATTAATATTAAGTAGAGCTCTACAAATTGCATAAGCTGATGAACTTTCATATGAATGCAGATTTCCTCAGATTATGCAAATGTATAGTTTTACTGAATATTATAGCTAAATTTACTGCAAATACACAAATGGGGCTTTCATTCTTTTAGCTTCCGGGAGTCAGATGTCAAACTGAAGGTCAACTTGAACGACACAGTGGATCCTATGCAGCGAAGTCCATTGGCATACAAGTGTGTTGAAATCTGCTTTGATCTTGTTATTGCTTAACACTTTAATGACAAGCGTGTACTACAAGTGACTGGGAAACCAATGCAACTCATCGTTAAAATGTTAATCTTGATGATCTTATTATCTTGCCAATCATTTCTCTGGCATTCCTATCACAACCAGGCTGAAAATCACACTGTAACAACTCCTCTGTGTCCTACCATTTCTGGTTTCCAGGTAATCAGACCTTTCTTGCATTAGTGCCTGCACATAACATAACATAACTTTTAGTTGCTCCCAAATCAAACGTCAGAATGTTATAACATCAAAATTTCGTACTAGGTCGGGATACAAAGGGAGGCTGAAGTAGGGCCTCCTGTGTACCATGAAGTGTATGATGGAGGCTAAGTAACACATGCGAATTTAAGCACCGGTATGTTACACCAGGAGACGTAGATAGAGACAGTAATTATAAACTTAACTAAATAAGCGATGGAGCTGATATTAGATAAAACATTTTATCTATATAGAGTTGGAGATAAAAAAATGTGCATTCTTCTTGAAAGTGGGGAGATTGTAGACATACATACCTACATACCTGCTTACATACATACCACATTATAGGTACACAGAGGCATGCATACATATTTACATTCATTCAAATCATTTATATGTACCTACTCGGAGGTTTTCCAGTCGAGCCCCATTGAAAGAGAACGAGACAAAGATTTTGTTATTTCTTACATTTTCTTCAAGAAATAGTTATTTATAGATAAAACTGGCATGCTGAGTAGGACGACTATTTGCAAGCCCAAAGTGCAGCCATGTGTCACCTAAACATATACATACCATTCATAAATGCATGCTCACATATGTGTAGGTACCCAGTGGTGGACTGGAGTGTCAAAGCGGCCCGGGAAAAAATTCAAAAGCGGCCCTATCCGACATTTATTTTTCTTGGGGATTTGTTTTCAGCCAAGGTAACAGATAACTTTACAACGGGATAGTCATTACACAACGATGAATCGCAAACCTAATTTACACCAGACATAAAATATTAAGAATGCATTTAAAGTTATAAATCGATTTATCATGACCAACCAAAATGATGGTTATTGTAGGCTATAAGCAACTTCTTTAAGCTGGGTGCCATTTCAGACACATGATCTATAATTGTGTCATTATATAGTTCACTTAAAACATCGGTTTCTACCTACATGAGCAAAAATGCTTCAAGATTTGTGAAAGACAACGAGCTTAGCAAGCGATTTTTAATGTACTTCAGTTTTGAGAAAGATCTCTCACACGCTACTTGGGTAGAGGACAGAGTCAGTAAGAGGCCATCCATATAGTACGTACGCAAAAATCTGGAAAAATTGGACCCTTTCCCCTCCCTGTACGCACACTAACTTTTTTCCAACCCCACCTGCTTACGTACGCTTGACGCACCTCGTCCTCAAAGACCAGCTGCAGAATGTGTCAGTACGACAGGTCCAGGCAGCGGCTGTCTGCACTTTAGGCCAGATTGAAGGACGAGTGATCCATGGACTCACTGTTGAGCTGTGTGATAGTTTAATAATAGCGTTCAGAGGTAAGGACCGTAAGGTGGCATACAAACACCTCTACTTCCCCTGGTAGTACCTGATAGCTGAAAAGACTGAACTCTGACAGGACTTTTTGCAAGATTTGCATTTCGTAAGTTCGTCACTCTTATGCCCAACTTGGTCGTCCCAGAGTTCATGTGGAGAATCTTCATTGACGCTGTCCTCACAGTATAAATAATTACTTATACTGTGCTGTCCTCTACTTAATCGTCGAACATTTAGTGACGATCTCTTTGCCTTGAGTAACTTTAAATAAATCGACTAGAGTTTGGCACTTGGGTCCATCTTTAGGAAGAATTTTTGGTTTCTTATCTCATACCTTTTCCGCACATCTTTACATTTACGTTTCAGTGTTATTAACCAATAATAATAAAAGAATCTTCGTCAAAGATAAACTTAGCGAAAGTAGAACCTCGTTTAAAGATTCAACTGTTAATTATACAAGTCTACCTTCTCAGGCCCGCCGAGAGGGGCAGGGGGCAAATGCCCAGGGGCCCGGAGAGTTTTAGGGGCCCGGAGAGTTTTAGGGCCCGGCCGTCCGAGCCCGCAATCAACTTATGAAAAATATTATAACCAGTTATACAAAGTTTATGATTTATGCCTTTTTAAATATAATATTACTGAATAAAATCGTAGATGTATACATACAAACATAGTATCGTACGGTCGTACCCGCACTTTTTTATTTCAATTTATTTTTTTCTCAATTTTCTCATGAGGCCTAAAGATAGTTTAGGGGCCCGTGACTGCTCTACCTATGGGTCCGGAATTTCTGGCGTCAGCCCTATGCCTTCTAGCGAATAAAAAATAACGCCGTCATAAATTCCATAAAAATTATTATAAATAACATAGCCGATTTTTAGACATTGTGTCTAAGAACTTAGAAGCGGCCCAAATATCACCGACCCTGGCGGCCCACCGGGATTTTTCCCGGTGTCCCGGTGGGCCAGTCCACCCCTGTAGGTACCTCCTCTCCTTATAAGCCATATCGTGGACTGACTGTGTCGAGGTTGTAGTATAATGAGCTTGTTTTCTGAAGCTGAACTAAAATTTGTTTCCATGTACCTGACCGTGTTATACCGGAAATGTAAATTATGAAATACATGTGTCATACGGAAGTTCTAGTGTGCAGACGTAATGCCGCACTATACGTTCATATGTACAACATTGTACATGCAAACATCTTATAACAGACACCAGTTGCTCTCTGATAATAATATAACATCATTTTTACAGACAGACCACACTATTTACATACACATAGAGGTAAATACAACCACTTCATAGATACATTACATTACACATGCAGGTACAACATTGTTATATTTTCATACACTCATGCATACAAATACTTGCACACACTTGCATGTATATGCACGTACTGAGTGTGCTATGAAGAAGTTCAGTCACATTATATAAGACTAGCTGGTTTACCCGGCGTTGCCCGGGTTTCGGAGGTTTTGGGTCAGGACACCATGGTAGCGGTCAAAACGGGGGACGCGAAGCTGCTTAACCCTGCGTTTTGGGTGTTTCAATCCCTCTAGCGAATAAGCAACAAAACACTGCTTAACCCGGCTTTGGCCGGGTTTAGTTGAGTGAAAGTTTCAATCCCTCTAGCGAATCTGTACTGTAGCTGCTTAACCCAGCGGCGCCATCTGGCGAGTGAAAATAGGTTGAGTGTAAGTTTTTTTTACCAGCTAAAAATGCATTGCCCGGGTAGGTTTTGGCCCGGGAGACCATGGTAGCGGTGAAAACGGGGGACACGAAGCCTCACACTGGGTGTGTAATGCCCACCCCGAGACAGTAGTGAAGGTTTGGAGTGGAAAGGTCCAAAGCTGTAGAAATGCATCGCGGTCAAAGATCGCTGTGACAGACAGACAGACAGACAGAGTCTTCTCTTTATTTATATAGATAATATGAGAGCAGATGGTGCTATATAAATGTGTGAATACTGAATTTTTTCTTTTGTTTTTCTTTTAGCAAGATGAACACATCTGGACAGGAAGAGGCTCTTCATGCGACTGGGGATCTTCCGTTTAGCCACAGCGGGTAACTATGGCAACTGTTCTTTGAGTAACAAAGACATCTCTGTGTGCATACTCACATGCATACATACCATTAGGTAATGGTGCATATCTTTGGTGGCTTTGACAACCATTACAACCTATTATAAGCATCTGGTAGCCATAGCCATATCAATGATATTTCTTCAAAAATATCAAAACCATCTGAAGTCATCATGGCAGTGTCACTCACTCTTTGCAAACCCTCTCACGGGAACACAGACATCTGTGGTTTATTTCTATGGCGAAGAGATGAGTAACTTTGGTGACCATTTGTTGCCTGGGTAACTATGCAACCATGAAATCAAGTTCCAAAACAAAAACATGCATGCATTCATTTTGTTTGTTTCTGTAGACCTGGTGTTAATAGACTTGGTGAAAGTCACGCATTTAATAAGCTGACTTACGTGCAGAAGGTAAGATTCATGCATTCAGTTTCTAACTTAATGTAATGCCGCTGAACACTTTGATTGCACCTTCTAGGGAAGGCGCTCCTTGCCAGCCTAAACGACATTAGCATTCGATTAGAATAACAAGTTGTTCTGTAGGCAGTGATGCTGAAATAATAGGAAAGTCATCAGGGGCAGACTTTCAAACCTAGGTAAAGCTGAATGAGCCACTTCAAGGGTAGACAACTGATGCCATGCTCAGAATTTCTCGTCCTTGTTGCATTAAGATGGAGAGTTAACATGAGTTAAGTGAAGAGACAGTGTGCAAGTTTTGTAAAACCCTTGCTTGATGCAATGGCTCAATTGGTATTGTGTGAGTATGTACCTTATTAACAGACAGCAGACATTCAAGATTCCCCTGTGACAGTGTATCCTTACCTCACAACTTCAGCATCAAATGATCCCTTTCTGTTAAGCGATGGTGCTATATAAATATCGGAACGAAAATGTTACGGTAAATGATTACATGATTAGTTTGCTTTACCATAAAATATGGTTTACTACTGTACACTTTTGATCCTAGCCATAATGCCATATATTTAAAAATTGCTGCTATTTTGAAGAACAGTTTAATTTATTGTTGTCTAATTTTTCTTGGTTTCTTTGAAGAAGGGAGTTCAGGTTATTATTGTCTAAGGCAGCGTTTCCCAAACTGTGGGTCGCGACCCAAAAGTGGGTCGCGAAGCTCTGGCAAGTGGGTCGCCAAATTTTTTCCATAAACATTTATTTTTTGCAGCAACAATATTTGGCTATGATTGGGCTATAATTACCTGGATTGCAATATATTGTGAACTGTTTTTACCTAAGTTTCCTTTAAATGCTTTAAATTTTCTAAGGGCTGTACGTAACTCCGCATATTTCGATACCAATTTACGAAGGAAATTTTAGTACACAATGCTTAATTTTACACAGTGGTTGCCGAGCCTGCCAAGATATTCACAAGTGGGTCGCGACCCAGAGAAGTTTGGGAACCGCTGGTCTAAGGCAGCTGTTGCAGTTACTATTCCTCTTTAAGTTTTGTTTCTAACTGCAGCCAGATCTATTCATTGTTGCTATCAAATTGTGTCCATTGGCTGAAACATTGTTTTCTGTGGCTAGAGTAGTTGCTGTTAGCTTGGGAACTATGGTAGTATGGTTATTATGGTAACAGTGGATTCTGATGTGTTCATGACAACTTTGGTAGCTTGGAAACTCTGGTTGTGTCTGTTGTCATGGTAACTGTGCTTGCTGGTGTTTCCTTGACAACTGTGATTGCTGCTGTTTGCATCCGTTTTTCGTGCGTTGTCTTCAGAATTCGCCTTTGCTCGATTTCGACCGTCGCTCCAGGCAGAAGCAGTCGCTGGCAGTCAGCGAAGACTTTGGTGCCTCTGCTGCGGTGGTACCCGAGGCACCAGTCTCTATGGCAACAGTGCCCATGGCACTGGGAAAGCCCTGCACTTCGAATGCATTCGCATCATCCTGCGGCTTCGATGATCTTGAAGAGATGTTTGAGGAACTAATGATCAATTTCCCAAGCAGCGCTGGTGCTCCCTCGTCCTCCCCATCCTGGAACACAGCTTCAGATGCTGAGATCCTTGTCAACTATGGTCCGGTGGCAAGCACTCCCAAGAGTCTGGTGAAAGCCCCGGAACCACTAGCCACATCTTTCGGAAGTGCTGCTGCTGCCCCAGGGCCATATTCAACGAACCCCTTCCTCGCAGACATCTTTACCTCAAACATGAATCAGCAGTCATCATCATCACAGAATCCATTCCTTGCTCCCAAATCCTCTTTCTCTCTTCCTAACGGCCGGAGCAGTGCTGCTGCTAATATCGTCTATCCATCGACTGACTGGCTGAACCAACCAGTGAACACCCGTGGTGCTGCAGCCTTGCCACCTCTTGTTGATACGGCAACGGTTAGTGGTGTAGCGTTTAGTGACTGTTGTCGCACGTTCAGCCTGGTTCCGCGTTACGTTTAGAAGCATGTTACGTTGGTTATAGATCTGTCATTGTCATCGCATTTCCATGGCAACTGTGGAAACTGCATTCATTGTGGATTGTGTCTGGATGCATGTTATTCTGGTTCCTTGCTCAGCCTGCGCACGGCTCCACGTTGTTTGTTCGATGGACTGGTTTCATGCCGCAGAAGTTTGTGCATGTTACTGCAGTGTTGTTTTTAATTTTATATATTATTAGCTTATTATTTATGCTATATACTTTTGTTCTTGTTTAGTTTTTTGCTGTTGCATGGTTTATTGGCATGCTGCTTACTTTTTGACATGTTAGCTGCGTGACTTGTTGACTGGCTGGAGAGATTGTTGAGTTTGGCTTTTTAACTCAAGCCCATTGAAACATTATATTTGTCATGGCTTAGCTTTAGTAAGGTTGTTAATGTTAAAGGTTACAGTATTAGTATGGTACTATGAATATCATTTGTATCATGTAGCTTTTGTTGGATATGCATTCTGTAATTTTTAGATTAAAAGTTTTTAACAGATTAATTGCTACTCTGTTGTCTGTGAGTTGTTACGTTTATATTATTATTTTTATTGTTATTATTTTTTTATATTATTTGTTAACATAATCATTGTCTTGTAGTTTTCATGATGCTTTTATGGTTATTGGTAATTTAAGAAACTAAGTATTAAGTGTATTTTTGTGTTTGCACACTGTTATTTTACTCCAGGACATCTAAAGTCCATTCAAAGAAATTTTTTAACTTTTTATTGCATTGTCTGTTTTTACCAATAGGAACTTTTGCCGTATTGTTTTTTCTGTAGATATTTATATTATTAGTTTTCTCTAGAGTGTTAAGCCAATGCTAGGAAACTTTTATCACATTGTCTACTTTCCTAGGAAACTTCGTTTACCCGAAAGGTAATTGAGACAAACATTGAGAACGTTCCAGATGTTGGTTCCTCTGTTGTCATCCGATTCCAAAAGGCCGACGGACCGGACACCTATCCTTCGTCTTCTACCACCAGGCGGCCGCACAGTCCTAACTTCACAGGTGACCATCCAGCGCTATCACCCTGGCAAGTCACCAACGTGGGGCCATCTCCTGTTCGACGGAACAGCTCAGCAAAGTCGTCGATGGTCACCGACTTATAACTGCGATTTAGAGCAAAATTGTGAGCAGCAAAAGTTGGCAGTGGACACTTTTCTTTGTAGTTTTGCCAAGAATTTGTTGGTGCAGTGTACAGAGGTGTGTATGTACAAAACGTGCAATTTAGATGTACAGCATATGAAGTGATGTACGCAGGTTGAAATACTTTTGGGAGTTGATGTCTTTCGATTTACTTCTGTGCTCTAAAACCCAAAAATCCTTTGAGCAATAGACTTTAATCAGATCAGTTGTGTTCGAACGAAGAGTTACATCACCGTAATGTATTATGTCCATATTGAAATCAAACGATTACATATCTCTTTGTAAGCCTTTCACATGCTTTAGACTCTGAACCTGGTAAATGTTTAGAGTTGTAAGAGTCAAAATTCCTTAGTTGGATAGTTATTTTAAAGGTGCTTCAGCAAGCAATTATTTGAAAGCTGCCTTACCTTATTCACCCTACCTTATCTGCCTTACTGTGCCTTATAGACTACTTATTTCCTTTACCTTACTATGCCTTACCTTAGATACTGTGCCTTATAAACCCAATGTTACCTGACCTTTCTATGCCTTACCCTAAAGTAACACCTTGGAGATCAAGTCTGTTGGTACCATTATTTATCTGCAAGTCCCATTGTAAGCAGTAGACATGGTTCTGTACTTGGTGAGAGTTTCACTTATCTGGTCTGCATAAAGTGGGGCTTTACAGGGTGTAAAAATCTGAGCTGACTTATAATATTTTTCAAGTGAACCTTTAGACTGAGTTAGGTTTCGATGGATATGAGTTACACAGTTCTATGAGACTAAAAGTTTATATAGTGAATCCGAGTTTGGATTTTCAGCATTCAAACTGTATCACAACCGTTTCAGTTCTGTGTATGTTTTTAATGATGTTATGTTCGTGAAGTTTCGAGAAATCAGAGTTCCTGCTTGAGATCCAAAGTAATGTTACCCAAGTGAAGTTGGGTTTATGGTCACGATCATGTGCGTGATGCAAGGATCATGTTATGAAAATGGAGCATGTGAAATTGACAAGAATCGCATCACAAAAATGGAATATGTGACATTGTCAAGAATCAAGTTTCAAAAATGTAATTTGTGACATTGTCAGCATTCTCTTCTCTAGTTTGATGTCTGATGTGAAAATGACCATTGGTCAGTTCTGATTCAACATTTCACGGTTCAGGTAACGTTCCTGGTAGGTTGGGTGAGACTCGCTTTACCTGCTGATATCATTTACTAGACATATCATGCTGACTTTTTATTGAGTGAATATTTTGAGTGAAATTTTATATATCTATATATATTATTTTGAATATATGTGTTAAATATTTTTAAAGTTTTCCTTACATGGAAATGCTGCTTTTTATGTGTTCTGTATTATGAGGTGCAATGATCTGTTTGCATAGGAATACGTTGCTTCTAAGTATCCACGCAGTTGTAACCTACTTAATACTGTTGCTGCCTTTTCTGATATATTTTACATTAGATCACCTTACCTTTCCTTACCTTTCTTTACTGTACGTAATTGTACTTCTCATTGCCTTTCCCTACTTGACTTAACTTTACCTTACCCAGCCTTTACCTTACCTCACCTTCCTTTGCATTACCTTTCCTTCTTTACGTACACCTCTCCTTACTTTACATAGTCATATCTCACCTTACTTCGCTCGCTTTACCTTACCTTTCCTTACCTTACCTATTCTTACTGTTCAGTGCTTATCCTTTTCTTACCTTGCGTATAAGATCTTCCTTACTGTATCTGTTCTTACCGTAACTAACTGTAGGTTTCCTTACATTTCTCCAAGTCTCCTAAACTACAGTAATGTCTTCTATTGGATATTACTTTTGAGTGTAACTTTGATATTTCTGTTGAAAATACTCTTTTTATGCAGCTAAAATTGTAAACAATCTATTCAGGATATTGAGGCAGTTTTATAATTTTTGCGGTGCTATAATCTCAAAGCGTGCAATTTCAAGTTTCCATGCTAGCGGCTGTAGATGTTGAACTTTGAAAATTTCCAATACTATTTCCAAAGAGTTGCATTTTGGAATTTCCAGTAATATTTTCAGTTTTGGGTTTTAATATTTTCAGTAATATTTTCAGTATGTGGAATTTTGTATGCATTTTCAAATGTTTGTGATTTTTAAAGTTTTTATGCCATTTTGAAACATTCTTATTTGGGAATTTCCTATGCCATTTGTGAACAGTTGTGTCTTATATTTCCAGTGCTGGTTTCTAACTATCACATTTGGACATTTCCAGTTCTATTTTCAACATTCGCATCTGGGAATTCCCAGAACTAGAAATATTTTGTGAACCAGTATTCTAGTATAAAGCGTTTAGTTTAATTGATCGTTAACTGAGCAAATTTACAATTTTCTGTTTGATCACTTGCTGCCAAACAATGAAGCTTATTCGTCAAACATGAATTTTGTAATTTTATTTTTCTCCTAACCTGCATGTACATGATGCATTATTTTTATCATATCAGATGCTCATGCTTAGATATTAACACTATGTGTATAGTAACATTTTTATCGTTATTTTTGTTACTTGAGGTAGATATGATCCTCGGGGCTTTAAGAAACAGAGTGTACTAAATGCTACTACGAAAACAAGTCAGGAGAATATAAATATGTTATCATGGTTATTATTTTAAGCGGAAGGAATGTATCCCAAGAAAGTGAAGCAAAATTATGAGAGACAAATATATTATAATATCATTATTATTAGTAGTATTACTATTATTATTGTTGTTGTTATTATTGTTATTGCTAGAGTATTATTTGTCTGAGTTAGGAATTAATGATCCCTTGGAAATGAAAAAAATACTACATATGTTTTTTTCTATTACTTCATTATTAATATTGTTATATTTTCTAAGTCCTTAATATTTTGCTATAATCAGTAGTATTTTATCGCCAGTATTAATGTAACCGTTGATGTTATCACCATCAACATTCGTGTTATCGCGAATAACGTCACTATTGATGTTATGACTATTGTCGTCATTGTGTGGTTGCCGTGTAGTGCAATGTGTGGGTGTTAACATCCTCTGAGACGGTTATAGTGTAGGACCTTGAGCCAGTCTCTCAATACAACTCTTTAGCACCTCTGTTTTTTATACAGTGTAGTGACTGTATATAAATACAGAATTAATTTGTGCATTATTACTATTGGTGCTACATCCCATCAACTTCCATATCATTATTGTAATAACTAGCAGTGTCCTGTTGCTTTAGTAGCAGCTGTTGCAGTAGCTGTTATGTTAACATGGCTGTTTTTCAGTGTCATAGGTCGGAACATTGTTCAATGTTAGTGCTTGCAGTTCTGTTAACTTTGCAGTTATCTGTGGCCAGCTATACACTACTGTAGTTGTGATGTAAATGTGACAGTTATGTGCTAGTAGCATAGCTGTTTCGTGTTAGTGTAGCGGTTGCATACATACACATACCATAGCTGCTGTACTAAGATAACAGTTATTACATGTGCTTTGTTATTCAAGAATAAATATGTCAACAACAACGGTTATACAGTATACATATCTTTTAAACATCTATTATATGTTTACTAGTATACTCAACTCTCTTAATGTACCGTCTATTAAGTTAAGTACGTCGCTAAGGTGCTTTGCTTGTCAGCCTAAGTTCTGTTAAAGTTCAGGAAGAACAAGGTCATCAGTAAGCATATAGTGATGGAATAGTCGGAAAAGTCGCCATTGATGCTCTCTCTGTGTGTCTGTCTGTCTCTGTGTGTCAGAGGCGTAACTTTGGTCTAAAAAGTGGGTGGTACCAATTTCTTACATAGACAAAGAAAGGTTGAGACTGCGATCTCTGGGAAGGCACAATACTAAAATATTGATTGGCATTGTTCAAAAAGTGGAGGGTACGGTACCACTCAGTCAAAAAAGTGGGGGGTACCGGTACCCCTCGTACCCCCCACAAATAACGCCTATGCGCTGTGTCTGTCTCTCTGTGTCTCTGTTTGTCTCTCTGTCTGTCTCTGTGTGTGTCTCTGTCTGTCTGTCTGTCTGTCTGTCTGTCTGTCTGTCTGTCTGTCTGTCTGTCTGTCTGTCTGTTCTGAACTAAAGAGAAGATTATCACAAATCTTAGATGGTGGTCAAACAAGACGAAGGTTTTCTACATATATTACGTACACAAAAATCCGGGAAAATTGGACCCCTCTCTGTTCGCACGCGTACTTTTTTCCAACCCCCTCCCCCACCTGCGTACGTACAGTTGACGTACCCCCGCCCCAAGACCAGCTGCAGAATGAGTCAGTTACACACGTCCAGGCAGCGACTGTCTGCACTTTAGGCCAGATTGAAGTATGAGTAATCCATGGACTCACTATTGAGTTGTGTGATAGTTTAATCATAGAGTTCAGAGGTAAGGTAGCATACAAGTGACACCTCTCCCACAGTCTACTTCCTCTGGTAGTACCAGATAGCTGGAAAGACTGAACTCTAGCTCACTTGAAGGCCAATCAATTTGCGTACGTACATTATCAGTAGACCCCACCCCCTCCCCCGTTTCGCAAGCGTACGCAAGCACATGCATTTCGGTTACCCCCTCCCCTCCATGCGTACGTAATTATATGGATGGCCCCTTACCAAACCGCCACAAGGTAAACGCGGCGATGCTAAAAGTAAGCCTGATGCATTCTGAGCCAGCGCGTTGTACACCACTTAGGGGCCTACGTAATTTGATAATGCTCTCTTTACAAAGTTCAGAAATGCACATTAGAAGTTCTTAAAAACTCGGCAGAGAAACCAAAACAATGGTGATTGAAAAGACTAAAGAGACAAAAATAATCATAATCCAAGCCCAGGAGAAGCTATTCAACGTCTTTTTTCAATCAACGTTTTTTATTGTCAACCTTTGTGAACCAATAGGCCTACAAAACCGAAAAGAAAAGACACAGCAATGAAGAAATTAGTAACAAGTACTGGAACATAGGCATCCAATAGGGTCCCAGAAGGAATAGCAATCCCGCTGAAAGAGGGACCCCAATTGCCAAGCAGATATTTTAATGACGGAACGGACAATAACAGGAAAAACGTTAGTAGGCCTACAGATTACTGAGCCGAGAACTCACAAAGGAATAGTGAATAAACATAAAAAATCGTACAGGTGCTTAACTATTAATCTTAACTATACTGACAGCTGTTTAGGCAACAAACGACAATTTACTTCACATAAATTATATGAAGACCAATCGCAACATTTCTTTAAATATGTGTAGATTTGGTCATATATGGTGCCTTTTTAATATTTAGAGGAAGTGGGTTCCAGATTAAAGGACCCATATAGGGCCTAAACCTTATAGAAAACCTTCGAACATTTGAACGCTTGTGTAGGCCCTATAGCCTAATTTTATATTACGATACATTTTAGAATTCTAGTGTTTGTGTGAATTTCAAAGCCCTGGTGAAAGAAACTTCGGTAAATAGCCTATTCGGAAGATTATTGTAACGATAAAAGAAGTCACATACTTGAAACATTTCAGACTTTTCTACGAATTCATCTCCCAAAAAAGTTGATGACCTTTTTTAGTCATTGACCTTTTTTACGACTTGCTTTCAAATTATTCGGCTGAAAAATTAATTGCTTACCTTTTTCCAGATTCATCCCCCAAATAAATTTAATGACGAATTTCTTCTTCTTTCACAGAATTTTCGGGGGACACTTCTCCTAAAAACTTTAATTTTTTACCTCATCTGGTCAAAAAGGCAGTGAAAACCCTCACGCGCAATTACATTTCTTGCCCTTTTTTGATGTTTCTTCAAAATTGGGGGGGGACAAATGTTTGACGTGTCCCCCACTCTTAAAGGTGGGGGGGGGGTCATGTCCCCCTCGACCCCCCTAGATCGCCGCCCATGGTACGAGGAGTACCCGTACCCACTTAATTTGTACTGGGGGCAGTAATTCGTACGTAGCCAGACCTACATTCAATAGGAGGCAACTCCGGGAGACATCCAGGTGTAGTAGGGGTGCGGAGGTATAACTTAGGCTACGGAAAGTTTTTAAAATCTTAAAAATCAGCCTCCTCTGGCCTCAATTTTGTATAGCCTATGAATGGGGGTACTGTACCCAGGGGCGTAACTTTGGTCTAAAACGTGGGGGTATCAATTTCTTACATAGCCTACACGAAGCAAGGCGCAGACTGCGATCTCTGGAAAGGCACAATAATGAAATATTGATTGGTAGGACAATGCGAAAACAAGATGAGAGAAGAATTCTCACAGCAGAAATGAGCTCGATGCGGAAGATCGCAGGGATTTCACAACTGCAGAAAATAAGAAAGATGACATAAGTCATTAGGTATCCAAACAACTCTGCTAGACAAAGTCGTTCAACGAAGACTCCGATAATTTTATAGTGTGGATACGTAGAGAGAATGCCAGGACTACTGACCGGATCCCACAGTGCACTACATGCAAGTTTCGTAGGAAAAAAACACAAAGGCAGATCATGACTACGTACGCTGGATAGATAATATAAATGCACCCTTGTTGTCCTCGAGACCAAGTAAATAAGTAGCCTTTATTTGCATCTGACAAGCGCACATGCAGCGCTCTTAAAATAGCTTTTGCCCTTAGCTTAGCTTTTAAGTAGCGATTTAAAACTTTAACGTGATCATGATGACGACTAGGCTCGAAGTACTTACTTACCTTCTAACCTTTTTAATCGGGAACGAGGCTACTGCAGAGGCCTAAAAACAAGAGCTACTTCGGTTACACTAGCGTGAAGAATCTATGGCGGAGGAAGGACGTGGCTTACAGCTTTTGTCAATTTATTCGTCTTTTGTTAATTCTTCGCAAAATTCAGTTTAATTGATCTGTTTTGGAAGTTTTAAAGAACTTGTTAAAGGTTTGTCATTCAGAATATATAGTTCGGTGAAAATTGACCTTTTTAGGTCTTTTTTGGGAGATTTTACGAAAAGCAAGGCCCGAGCTTGATACACTTGCGAAGTTGGCAACATAATCTAGATTCTGTTTCCGGATATACTTCTGTGATTTGAAAATTATCCTTAAAATGGTAGAATATCTGTAAATCGAGTCCATGTGGTTGGAAATAATAGAAATTTATTAATCTGATACATATCACAGCTAATATATTTCATATATTGAGATTTCTAGCCACTTGTAACTAGGAAAACAGCTTTGAATAATTATTATGAATCATTCGGTAACCTATCGTGCTATCATCCACACTTATTTGCTCATTATAGCAAATCGTTTCAGCGTCACAAATTATTTTAAACGTTAACATGTATATCTCACGCACCGGAATATACGTGTATAAATTAACATAAAATTGTAATTGTAATTAGTAACTACTATTGCGCTGGGGTCAACCCGAATCCCTGAAACCCGAATCCCCTAAAATGCTGCAAATACAAAAGCCCTATTCACTGAAAACAGTTTTATAGAAAGCAGAAGAACTATCGAAAACTATTCAAAGCTAAATTGGAAACTCTTATACGTGACATAGACCTAGTATGGCCTTGATGTATCTCGATATACTGCCTATTCATCTGTTTATTTGTGATTTTAGTCTAAAATTGATGGTATGGGTCAGCATTAAAGTAGTGGGTAAAAACGATACCAAACATCAAAATGATGATACCTTTGACCACCACGATCAAAATGCACCTATTCCCAACTCGCGCTCACGATCCGGCGATTTTATGGACATTTTTGAAATTCTGTAGAAACCCATGTTGAAAGTCGATTTCACCATATTTACATAGAACATAGATCATTCGGGGTTCACATTACTTTACGGAAGGATTGTATTGTGGACTCTGGAATGATATATGTGCTATGTAAATATGGCAAAATTGACTTTCAACATGGGTTTCTACAGAATTTCAAAAATTTCTATAAAATCGCCAGATCGTGAGCGCGAGTTGGGAATAGGTGTGTTTTGATCGTTATGGTCTAAGGTATCATCATTTTGATGTTTGGTATCGCTGACCTATACCAAATTGATTTTGGAGAACCGGTCGAAATTCGTTTTGGGGATTTGGGTTTCGGGGATTCGGGCCGCACCCGTTTTGCCGGTGTCTAATGCACAAGGTAATTAATTATGGATAACTAATTATTAATCATGCATAATAACATAAAAAAAGTGGCTATGAAATATGCAGGGTATCTATTTTACTTTAAGTGACAATTGGCCTATAAATCAGATTATTATTTTGTTATTTCAGACATGTGCACAGAGTCAGTGGCTAAAGTTGAGTACTTTGCCAACTAATTAATCTGTGTGTTTAGTGTTTTTGAGGCAGCATAGATCTGTAACACAACTTCACTGAACTTAGTGAGGGCTACTACTTAGTAAAGAACTTTGTGAAGTTGCCTAAGAACTTAGGATTCTCGAGAAATGTGCCCTCGCTATCGCCCTTTGTAGAAACAGTAAGATTGCTACCTCGCCTTGCAAGAGAAAGTAGAGTGTAGGGCATAACCGATTTTGTTTTTTCTGCCAATTCCGGATACCGGATAGTATAGGCCGTTATTTGCCGATTCCGGTTCCGATTCCGATTTTAAATAGTTCATATCCCCCTACCTATACATATACATACATATATACATACATGCATGCCCATAGATAACTTTATATACATATACAATTATACACCACTATATATATATATTATATAGTATGCCTCTATAGTAGTATGTGTTTAAACTTGTGCCTATATATATAATTCCTATATCTATACGGCTGTGGATGGAGTCATTATCTCCTCTGGAGGAGGTCTGTAACTCTGTATTCATGCCGCCTATTGAGTAATTAAAGGTTATATGACCGTGGGAAAGAGGGAGAGATACAGAGAGAGAGATGGAAACGGAGAGTGTCTATTCTGGGCCGTCTACAGCCGAAGTAAGTAGTAACAATTATAATTATATGGCAGTGGTCTATACATTGTTATTAGTCCCTCCATAGGCAAAACCTCTTCTCTTCAACGCTGGTAGGTGATACAGGGTAGCTTTTGTGCGAGGAACATAGGTGTCTCTTTTGATCAGCACACCCTACACAGGCTTGTTTACTGAAGTACAAGCCATGCAGAGGGTCGACCTTCTTCCCTGTACCATGGCCTCATTTGGCCTGTAGCTCCTACACTGGTAGATTGATACAGGGTACTGAGGGTAGATTGTGGGCAGGAAACAGAGGTGCCTATTGTTTGGCTGGTACAGGCATAGCAGGCCATTCGCCCCCAGCGCCGGTGACTTGGTAAACTGGCCACAGTAGCGTCAACTGCACAGCTTCACACCTAACAGACAATGACAGTCTGGTCCCGGGAACTGATTTAAGGGCCCGAGAATGTACGGTAGTTCATAGCGAAAGCAGCGAAAAACGATTTTATTAAAAATCGGCGGGTTAGACATTCCGAGTATGGGTAATTCCGGATAGTCCAAAATCGGCAAAATCGGTTTGCCGATCCGAGTTTCGGTTATGCCCTAGTAGAGTGCTGTGTGCTACCAGAGAGACTATTGTGTGTAAGTAAATGAACAGTAAGTGGTTGCCATGATGGCACTGAAAGATGGTCTGGAAAACGTTTTGTGGTTTCAGTAGGCTGATAAAAAAGCTGGCTGCAACTCTGGAAGGCATTATATTAAAAAAATACACTTTCCTGGGAACCCATATCATATCCTATGGATGGAGTAGGTTGTCCAATCGTGCGAGTGTAGAGAGGAGGGAGCCTTTTAATGCATCTGCTATTTTACATCACTGCAACTTTATAGATCCAATCTATGGTGAAGTTCACACAGATATTGAGAACACATGAATGCATGCCAAATGCAAATTGAAAAGACCGTTTGGTACAAATTGTGATTTGTTTCCAAGGTATTGGCAGGAGTTCGTCTAACAAAACGCATTTTGTGAGAGCGTTTTCTCTAAACAAAATTTTTTGCATCACAGAAACTTACCACATTTTGTAATTTATTGATACCAGTAAATGTATTTTGAAAACTTTTGTGACTGCTTATATTATTTTCTGTTACTTGCAACTCATTTACCTCCTTACTTATGAAAGTCAGTGTTTTAGTTGTTAGGGGTTCAACACCCTAGCTCTTCTTCTCACCCCACAGCACTAAGTAACTGAATCGATGTTGAGAGCCAGGTCTTGTCCACTTCGGCTGTTTCGAGGTATCAATGGTCTGCCATTCTTACGGAATGGAAGCTAGACAAATATATTATTTCTTGGCTTAAACTGGCAGGCAAAGTCACTGGACTACCAACAAAAATGTTGCAAATTTTTCTTGTAAACTAAAGTGTAATAGTTATGAAAATTATATTTTCTGTGTGTTTTGCGGACACCTATTTAGATGTGCGATCATTTCAATTCTTGTTTGTTGTGTAAATAAATTTAAAGAGGAAACTAAAATATCTCATTAATTGTCAGTTGTTTAATGTGTAACTTACTAACATTAGACTTTGACCTATGTTCACGTACTGTGGCAATCTGTAAAATTGTCAACCTCCAGCTCTTTTGACATCTAAAACGCTGATGATAGTCCTTGTGTTAGTGTGCAGCTTTCTACTTTCTCTGCAAATCTGGGTTAGCCTTATTGTTTACAAGTAGATAAGTGGTGTGGGGACATTTCTCAAGGATTACAAAATAGTTGTAGACATTTTTAGGGAATTTGTTAGCTTGAGCTAAACTAGTGAAAAAATGCAATCCTTAATTTACAGTTTTCTTTTTTTAGTGAATTGAGGCCTTAGCAGGCAACTGCGTTATTAATGAGAATGCCGAAAGATCGCACACGCAACCCAAGCGATGACCGAGAACGCCAGACAGGGGACCGACATTTGGAAAAACGTTACAAGGACTATCGGCCTGGTTTCAATGACGAGGAGGATGCGTATGCACGAGGTTGGAGGGACGATCGTTATACTGATCGAGATGCAATTGTTAGAGTGAATAGCGTGGCATTTGGATCTGAGAAAGATAAATCGCGAAGACGGGATTATGATGGCGACGAAATTTCTTCTCAGAGACATCGGTACACAAATGAGTATGCACTAGAAGGCCAGTATGCCGGGGAACCAATGCCCACAGATTACTACAGAGCAAGTGACAGTCGCCACAGTTGTAGGAGGGATAAGAAGAAGAGAAAGAAGTCAAAAAAGAGTCGCAGGGATGCTTCGAAAAATGGCATGAACGATGATCAACATGCCAAAACAATTGCAGCCGTTAAGGCATTGGTTGATTATGGCAATGGAACTTCAGATACCGACTCATCAACTGGAGAATCTTCAACCAGAACGAAAATGTCCGGTCTGGAGAGAGTTCAGAGGTCACGTGGGCCCGTCTCGGAGGTCAAAGTGGGACACGATCGGCAGGAGGCATTATTGACTGGTGGATCATATGCGACGGATTACGATTCACCTTTGGGTCCTCGCGACAGGTCAAAAGGAGCAAGGTCCGGAGAACCTGGAAGCGAAAGCAGAGAGCATGCAAGACGTGAGCTGACACCTTCAGAACCCAGCTATCTTGAACATGGATCAAGCAGCTCACGGAAGCATGGTCGAGAACGAGACAGGGCACGAGGACCAAGGTCTCCAGAAGAAACAGGCGCATATGACTTGAAAACAGCAATGCCTGTTGATTATGCGGATCTGGCACGGGCAACAACGTCTCACAGGGACAGATCACGACTTGTAAGGACTCCTGACCTTTCACCTCCGGATCTTGCCCCGGCGACATTGCAGCACAGTCGCTCAGCTCAAAAAACGGACACTTCAAATTCTGCATTGATTAAGAATGACCCACATAGAAGGCAGTCACGATCACCAGTGCGAAAGTCGAAAGCATCGCGAGCAGTTGGCATATCGCCAAACACTGAGACAGGTGATGCGACCACTGGCCGTGACAAACGACGAAGAAACTCGCCCACAGTGTCACATTCGCCTAGTTCTACGCGAAACAAGTCGCGACTGTCGCCATCATTTGACAGCCATGATCGAGATCGATCAAGACTTCAACCACAGGAGCCCACTGATCACAGGGAACGTTCTAAAGCAGCAAAAACATCTCCATCACGGAAAGATTCTTCAAAGCATGTCACCACTCCTCAATGCCTTATGACCGATTCGTCACGTGAAAATTCCCCCAACAGTCCACCAATGCCTGTTCTTACTAGAATGAACTCACCACGGGATGTATTGCGAAAGACCTCTCCCATGGCAAAGAGGTATCCAGATGAAAAGCGAACCAACAGTTCAAACTCACAGTCATTGAAGGAAAAACAGTACAGCCATGAGAGCTTGAGAAAATCGACGAAACTGCCTGATACTGGACGCAGGCCGCTGTCGCCGGCTCCTCTTGGCGAGGAAACGAGGTATGACAGACAGACAGAATCTGCTGCTGGTCAGGGCCGACAAGCAGAAACTTACAAACGCTCACGGCCAAGGTCACCTTCAGATGACATTCGACAGAGCAGACGTGAGCGCATCGTGAAAACAGAAGAAGTTCCAAAGTCATATCAGGCCGCTTCATCCCCAAGCCGGAAGAAACCTCGTCATGAGTCATCGATGTTGGGTAAATCCGTGACACGGAATGCACCAGAACCAAGTGAAACGAAGTAAGAATTTCTATTTGGAGAAGTTTCTTCTGTGGAATTTTTGTCTTGTAATTTTTTTGTGGGTTTTTGTGTTTTTGCACTGCACCGCATGCATTCATGTTGAAATGCTTGTACATACATTTATACGTACATGCATACATACACATTTAAACATGTACACATTACAGCACGATGGGAACTTTTAACATACGTAGCATCATCTATCAACTCTGGATAGGACATTATTTGCTTACAGATGAACTTGTTCTCAATTAAGTCTAACATGATTTTAGCTAGTGAGGTGTGCTATCGAGCTTTACTTACAAGGTTCTGTGAAACTATTAGATACATTGCTAATGTATTTGTTTTGCATATGTTATGTACATGAAAACACATACACTATTACACATGTATATACACATGTGCAACCCAATATTTATATTTCACATACATACACATGCATATGTCGTCCTGGGAATGAAGTTTCAATTTCTGTGGCTTATTCATATGCAGATGTCTTGGCAGCATTTCAATGAAAGAGCTAAGTGCACCAGGGTTACTTTGACAGAAACCCTTGTCTCTTCTGTTAATAATCATGTTGTTTTACCCTGCTGCTGCCTTCATATATCAGTTGAGATGTTACCTTTGAACCTGATGTCTTTGTCCAAGTTTATGGCTAGGCACAAGTGGTGAATTAATACAGCAGGGCTTTTATTATTTTCTGCCCCTTCAGGAAGTTGCTTTGTATGTGTATTTGTAGGCATATATGACTTACATGTGTGTTTATATGCGTGTCTGTTTGTCTGTCTGTCTGTCTGTCTGTCTGTCTGTCTGTCTGTCTGTCTGTCTGTCTATGAAGACAATATAGGATCTTTTAAGTACCTCTCAAACTTGCTACACAGACTGTCTACCTGACCTAACAAGTGCAGTTTTGGTGTATGCATGCACATATGTATAGATGCATATGGATGTATGTGTTATGTAGGTATATATTTGTGTAAAATATGTATGTATCAAGACTTGTATTGTATTGTATTGTATCTGAACATTTATAAAGTGCCTCTCACAGTGTTTGCTAACCAGAGGCGCCCCCAGTGTGAAAGACTCAGTGAACAGAAAGTGGTTTTAAGACAGCGGAACGAGGCGCTTGGGCCACCAGCTAATAACGAGACGTGAGCACCTTTTAAGAACCTTTGAAGTACCTTTGAGAGATTCTTAAAGACAGTTTGAAAATATCTGGAAAGGAATTTGGACACATTGGGATTCTCTTCTAGCCTATATTCAGAGGAATCTTTCGATTATCATATAACACAAGAGTGTATTTTCACTAGCTACACGTAATGAATATAGGTATGCAGATCTTTATATATTGCTTTGTGAGAACCTGTTGGAAAGCACTGATATTTGGCTGTCTTGCAGGTCTAAAACAGTACAGCTTAGCATAAGCTTAAATAAGGGTGTGACTTTTAGGGTGCAGAGGTGAGGGAAAGGGGAACTCCCATTCTTGTGACTGGTGCAAACTGTCTACCACTGAAGATACATATTCTCCAGATATTTCACTTCTGCTCAGATGTCTTCTTCCCCCAATGATTCAGAACTGTAGTCCATATGGGCTTGTCTTTTTCAAATTGCTGGAACATTGATATGCTGCATTGTAAATTCACACAAAATTATTATTATACATAATTATGTTGCCTCTTTACATCATAAGATTACACAAAATCATTATGTTATACTGTTGCAGAAAGCGGCCTGATCGCTCGCGAAGTCGCAGTCGAGATGTTGGTCCGACCCGTGGCAGCAGGAAGCGAAAGTCGCGCTCACGTTCAGTCACCCGGAAGAAGTCAAGGAGTGACTCGCGTTCGCCTGTTCGACACCGCCCACCAAGTCCTGACATCAAGCAATATGGCAAGATCACGCGTACCACGATCGCCTATGCGACCAGCCTCGCAGCAGAGCTGAGCAAGCGACGAAAGCTGATCGAAATGAAGCAGGCCAAGGAGAAAGAGAAGGCTGCTATCACTGCAAAGGATGCTGCACCACAGTCTGAGGCCAAGGATGACAACAAACCATTGGTGACAGATGCTCCAAACATGAAGAGAGGAATTCTGGAGCAGAATGCAGAATTTGGCGAGGCAGTCAGGCAAATTGCACTTCCACCCACACCGCCTCTTCCTGCAGCAGCATTAAAGGCTGATCCAGCTGTTATACCATCTATTGCACAAACAATTGTGGCCCCAGCGCCGCCGACATCGGATGCTCCAGATGGCATGGTCATGGAACCAAAAGTGGAAGTGCCAGCCGTGCCACTTGCAGCAAACAGATTGTTGACCGATTTGGTCGTTGCCAAGGCCCCACCTTTGCGCCACAGTCCAGTTCCTGTTCCAACACCAGAGAAGGCGACTCAAGTTGCCCGAGACACAGTTGATCGACTGCCTGTGAAGAGCACAACACCGCCACCAGTTACGCGACTGACATCATTGCCTATGCCACCGATGATCTCTGAGGACGACTATGACAGCGTCAATGAGGATCAGTGCGCCAACAGGTAAATACAGTTCAGCGTGTTGCCATTGTGACCAAGTATTAGCCATTCAGTTTGTTGCCCAGGAATAGGCAATTCAGTCTTTTGCTGTGATGACCAATTGCCTTGGTGACCAAAAACTTACCAACTATAGACAATTCGGTCTGCTACGAAGGTTACCTTAGCTTTCGCACTACCTTACCTTTCTTTTAAAGTAACTGACTTTTTGCAAATCTTAACTTTTCATACATTATGTATTGCAGAGTTTCCCAAACTGTGGGTCGCGACGCAAAAGTGGGTTGTGAAGCTCTGGCAAGTGGGTCGCCAAATTTTTTCGAGAAACATTTATTTTTTGCAGCAACATTTGACTGATTGGGCCCTAACTATAGCTGGATTACAATAAAATGTAAACTCTTTTACCTAAGTTTCCTTTTAATGTTTTAAATATCTATGCGCTGTACGTAAATCCGCATATTTCGATACCAATTTACGAAGCAAATTTTAGTACACAATACTTAATTTTACACAGTGGGTGCCGAGACTACTAAGATATTCACAAGTGGGTCGCGACCTAGAGAAGTTTGTACATCAGCAGTTCCCAAACTTCTCTAGGTCGCGACCCACTTGTGAATATCTTAGTAGTCTCGGCACCCACTGTGTAAAATTAAGTATTGTGTACTAAAATTTGCTTCGTAAATTGGTATCGAAATATGCGGATTTACGTACAGCGCATAGATATTTAAAACATTAAAAGGAAACTTAGGTAAAAGAGTTTACATTTTATTGTACTTGATTGGGTACATGTATGAACTTGTATCTTGCATTTTATGTAAGAGATTATTATTTCCATATTTGCTTTTTAAACTGATGTTGTCTATTACATTACAGATTATAATTCACTTATGTAATCTTATCTGAGAATGTCTTTAGCACCACTGTAATGGCAGGCTAAGTGTCACTTCTCTGTAGATCACCAACATTGTTCCTTTTCAGGAAAACTTGTTCTTTTGGAGATCCATCATGAATGAGGAGTAGTAGTTTTAGTGCTTTACTATGTTTTATGGCTGCCAGGGCCGTTGACAAGGCTTCATCTTACCTGATTTGTTGTTTTCGCTTAGCAGGAAGTGCGTCTGTGGGGTACTTAAAAGGCACTGTCGAAATGCCCAGAAACATAGTCTGACAGGCAAGGCAGACTTTGCCCTAAATCCCACCAGTAGTTCTGTGACATGAGAAATCAGTCTGTTGGAAGTTTGATTGAGAAAACGTGTTTACGCTTCTTTGATGCTGGTTGTAATGCAAAGTGTCCCAAACGTTTGCTCATGGCAGAAATCGCAGAACCTTAACATAATTTTTTTCATAGCTTGACAAACCATACCTTTAAAAAATGTACAGGCCAGTAGAGGTTGCTATGCAGTTCGATTGTTGCTAATTATTTATAGAGTTATATATATCAGCTCATACAGTTTAAGGAAAACTATGCTTTTTCTTGTCTTTTGCATTTTCTAAACTTTTTCCAATATCAAAATATCATATCAAAGTAAAATTCATTTTAAAAATCAAACTAACAATCAAATCCAATTTAAATATAAAACTTTATTTCTAATTTTGAGTGCAATTGGTTCATTTTCAGAAATGTTGAAATATTTGCTGAATTTTAACATGCTTGCAGTTTTCTTCCTTGGTATATACACAAAAATATCCATGGGTTTGGTAAACCCACTAATTGTTTAATTGGAAAACTGTGCAAGTATAGCAAGTCTAAAATTGCAAATGACTGAAAATGTGTTTAGTAGTAACTGCAAGATCGAAAAAACTAGAAATAGAGAAAATTGTGAGAAGCAGTCGATTTGCAAAAGGATGGAAATTAAACCTGCAGATACAGTCGGTTTATTTATTATTTAATAGTATTTTATTTTATTTTTTTATTCCTTATGTATTATTATTTGATCTAACCATGATTTCATGCAGAAATTCTGACAGTGGTCTATGGAACACGGAACCGTGTTCGGGAAACACTTGTGTAATGTGATGTGCCTTGACAATTTTGTTGTGCCATCTTAGAACCTCTGAAAAGCACTTCCTGCCAGCGCCTATGATATTAAAGAACAAGATTTGATGCTTAAACAGTTAAAAAAGTCACTGTCGGCAGATGATCCTGACAGCATTATATCCGAATTATTGTTATAATGAAGCATGCTGTAAGGATACTCTGTTGTACGTAGTACTAGTAGTAATATTATTAGTACTGGGATTTTTATTATTGGTATTATTATTAATAATTATTGGCTTTGTTATTTTTAGAAATTGTATTCTTTTTTGCTGTTAATATTATTGTTATGTTGGTTATTATTATTACTGGTACTATCATATATGGAAGTTTGTAAAGCATGTTGAAGAAAATGAACCAAAGAAGCTGCATGTCGCACATCTGCTCTGACTTGCATTGTGTTGCAGCACTCCTCCAATTCAGGATTCGACGGTTCGCAAGCTGGGCATCAGAGACCTTCCAATGCCTCCGATGCCGGTCGAACCGGAGGAAGATGAGGATGATGAAGAGCCAGAGGCAGATGCTGATGAAAAGCATTCCGAAACGGATCAGTCAGAGACGAGGTTCTCTGAGCTGTCTGAGAGTTCTCCAAGGATCTCCTATCAAGAGCCAGAAGGTCAATCGATGACCTTGCCTCATCAGAAACAGTAAGATCTTCACCTGTTGCTTAAAAAAGTGATGTTCATACTGACTTAAGAGTGTAGAAGAAGAAGAGCGGTCCACTGAGATTGCCTAGGGTATAAATTGTTATTGACTTTATTCTTGTAGCCTCACCATATGAGTCTTTCTTTTGGGACGTGGTAGCCATTGGTTGAGCCTTCGCCTTGTGACGAGGAGAATACGGGTTTGAACCTCCCCTAAGATGGGGAGGACCTTGAACCTGTCCTTTACTTGCAACTGCTTAGTGCCATCGATTGATGTTTGGTCATTAGAAAGTGGTGTCTAATAAATGCATGATAATAATAATAATTTCTTTAATCCTTTAACAACGTGAGGAATTAGTTTTTCATGCATTTTAGTAACGCTCGTCATTATAGGGTTAAGCTAATCCGTAGGAACGGTCGTAGGTGTGAATTGCTAGTGACTTGTATTTGTTTAGCCTAGGAATGTGAGGGTGGGTGTCCAGTACTCTTACTCACCTTCTGACTTTCCTGTTGACATTATGCAGTCGCTGTACTATTTTTTTAAAGCCAGGTATGCTAGGGAGTGACAGTGGAACAGAAACTTGAAATACTCATCTGTTGCTGGCGTGAGTTGAACCCACAAGAGTTGAACCCATGACTTCTGGACTAAATGTCCAGCATGCTGACAGCTAGAATTGTTCTGCCTCCTCTCTGGTCTTTCTGGCAATCGCAATCAGACCTCCACTGGACATCGATCTCTGGACAACCCCTATGATATGACAGATCTGCAAATAAGCTGGTGCTCTGCGCTTAGTTTTAGAGTAGTACTTCAGGAAGTTTGGAGTTTATGATGACAATTATGACTTAAAACATAAGTTTTCCATTATGTTTCATTATATAACTTGAGTTAGTTGGAATAGAATCTTGTACACTTAGGTGTAATGTTTTCTGTACTGTGCTAATTTATATTGTAACTGATTTGGCATCTTGAATAAGGTCAATATGGTGAGTTTTCAGATAGCCGTTACCCAGTTCGATTTGTATTTTTTTGGAGAGCTGAAGCCCAGCTCAATCCAGGTGGTTCTTGCTTTCACCTTTTCCATAGAACTGATACACAATTTGTGTTGCTATATACAGCTGAGTCCAGATTTGTGATTCAGCTACCCTTGTAGAAATTTGCCTTGACATGTACACGTTCTTGTTTTACTTAGCATTGCTTTATGTTACAGGCTTGTTGCAATGCGTAAGTCGCTGGGGCCGAGCAAAGGAAGGAGTCAGCAAAACAACAGTGGAAACAGTAATAGTCAGTCAAAGACCGTGGCTGGTGATGAATGTCTTGCTAGCTCCTATCTCCATGGCAACAAACGACTTCTCAAGAGGTAAGAACTTAACGCGGTAGGGTAAAAAGTTCTTTATAAATGTTAGGACGCATACATACTTACTTGCATATATGCCTATGTACACTGTAAGACAAAGTAAAATAGTATGCCCTCTTCAGTATTGTAAGGTGAGGTACTATGATGTCTCTTTTCTTCATGATGAATGATAGATGACTTTTTAAGAGGTTAGTATGTTTTCTAAAGGTAAGCTTAAGAGGTAATATACCCAGTTACATGAGATAAAGGTTATAAACCTTCTTAGGTTTATGATCTAAGGTAATAAGCCTTCTAAGATATGCAATCTTGGATATATTGTAAGGTAATAAATTTAAGGTATGTGCAGTAAGGTAATTTACCGTGTGAAATCTAAAGTAAAAACTATTTAAGGCATATCAATATATCATCTAAAGTAGTAAGCTTTCTAAGGTGTCTTTTTAGGTTATAAAACCTTGTAGGTGTGTCTTCTACGGTATTACAGCTTCCAAGATGTAAACCTTCTATTAGGTTTATTGCCTCTTCTCAGGTAATAAAACCTGCAAGATAATACACCTTCTAAGGTTAATTTCCTCCAGCGATATGCTCCACCTTGTTTCTCCAAGGAATATTTTTGGCTATGCCAAATCATGCTGTGCTTTTGACAAGTTCTGAGAAGGTGGTAAGTAAACTGTAGTTGTAATTGCAAATTCATACGGTACTATCTGAAGAGAAACTCGCCAGAGGTACTCCAAACCTGACAATAAAAAGTCATGATCGAAGAGAGTAGTCTTCAAACACATGCAGAAAAGAGGCGAAGAGAGGCTAGGGAGTTCATGTTGCACGTTGTTAAGCAATTAATTCCAAAAAGGTGAAGCTTGCATGCTAGACCGTGAAAGTTGGGGCCGGCGAGTCAACCAAGTCAGCTTGTGAAGCAGAGCTGAAAAATCGTCAGCCTCAGCTGGATGAGATTAAGATAAATAGTTCTTTGAGATAAAACGAAGTACAGCCTACAAAACAGTTGCACATAAGATAAGATCTTGAATTAAACTCCGTGCATTTTGTAAAGTTAACAAGTGAAGCTATGTGAAGCTGGATATATGCCCAAACCTAGGAATACCACCAATCACTTGAGCCATAGCATTTAATATAGGTTGCAGTTGGTGAATGCAGGAAACATTTAGCCTGCATGACACACCAGGATCGATTATGGCATTAATTGACCCTGGTGCGTATGAATCTCTGCATTGATACGCACCAGGGTTGACTGTGGGAATGCCATTTATGTCCAATGAATATAAAATGTTTAAGTGATGTATCCTTTAATTTATATGATGGTAAATGTAACAGTTGTGGTTCTTTTTATGCTAGGCAACAGATGGCACAGAGGAAGATGAACGAGGTTGCCGCATGTGATTGGGGCGAAAGATGTGTTGAGGTGTTTGACATCATTTGCCAAATTGGAGAGGGCATGTATGGCCAGGTCTACAAGGCTCGAGACAAAGACACAGGTAGGGTTGGTTTTATCTTTAGCTGGTTCTAAGAAGACCTTGTAAATTTAACACAGTAGATAATAGACCTTCAAAGGTATGGTAAAGAAATATGCTGTGTACAAGGACCACTTTACCTCGCAGTCCACACGCATTGCAACCAATCCTTTAGTCAGACTTCGTACAACTAACCTATGGAATGAGCTTTTGCAATAACGCTCTTATAAACCTCATTTCTTTGGGCAGTCTTCACGAGTGCTCATAAGCAAACATTGGAGTCAGTTTCCTTCCATATGGTAGACAGCTAATGATCACAGTGAAATGCGTTTGGTATGGCCAATAGTTTCGACGTGGATGATGCTTTCTTTCACATCGTTTACCATATAATTCCCAGGCAGGTCAAATACTGACGTTTCATCAATATTGCCGGACAGAAATTTACGGTCGTAGCATAAAAATGCGCTATAAAATCAAATTATCTAGTCTTGCAATAGAAAGGAACCTGCACTCAGCCAAAAAGAACAATTAATAAGAACCGGCGTTGATGTTATAACCCGGCATGTTTTAAATTTAACACAATATTGTTTTATTCTACCAGATATTTTGTCAGTTTATTTTGCTAAAAATGTATTCTTTATATAGTATCATTTGTTTATAACATATTATTTCCTTTATGTATTTATGCTGTATCTCATTGTTGCATCATGTGATATCTGATGGGTATGTTGTTGGCCTCCGTTGCATGTCCATGCGATCTTCTATTGATAATTCTTGATAATTTTTTACTTTAAAATTTGTCAAATATAATAAGAAATGTCATCAAGGGAAGAATGGAGGGGAGGAGGACAAGGGGAAGACCAAGACAGATGATGCTGGATTAGATGATGAAGGAAGGATACAAAAGACTTAAAGAAGAAGCTCAAAATCGAGAGAATTGGCGACGTCGGACGTTGGAACCTGCCTGAAGGCAGAGAACCAGAAGAAGAAGAAGATAAACAGTAATTACGTTATTTAATTGGTCGATTGGGTTTGGCAGGAGGGTTGGTGGCATTGAAGAAGGTGCGACTGGAGAATGAAAAGGAAGGATTCCCAATCACTGCCGTTCGGGAAATCAAGATCCTTCGCCAGCTCAATCACCAGAATATTGTGAAATTGAATGAGATCGTGACTGACAAGCAGGATGCTCTGGATTTCCGCAAGGATAAAGGTATGCTCACTAACACCTGCATCTATCTTTGCATGACTAAATTATTTATTTACTTATATTACCTTGCTGTGAAGGTCATTAAATGTAATCTGAGGTGTGAGAATGCTGTGTGCAAACAACTTGTCCAGGGTTGTTAACTGAACAGACCACCTTGTTGCACATAATAGTGATAATCTCTGCAGTGGCTGCCCCTAGAACAGCTAATAGTTTTTCGAGAGGGGGGTAATTTTCCACAGTGGTCTACTATCTTCTATTTACAGCATGGATGAGTTTACACACTCCCAGTTAACGCTTGTTCCAGTTAACACAGTGTTGTTATATACTGAGATATGAGCAAATTTGGTAAACTGGCCACTAGCTCAGCGGAACAGTTCAGAACAGACTGGAGCTGACATTGTATAATGTCTTTTCTAAGGTGGGAATGGTGGTAGTTAAGAGTGTCAGTGTTTATACACTGTTGAGAAAAAATTAGGAGCTATGTATCAGTTAAACTAATTGCTGGAGATCTGATTATTGCCAATTCAACTCTGAGTTTGGGCAAAAACTGAAAGATAAGCTACACAAATTTGTGCTGATTCAGAAGTTGGCTTAGAGAGCAAGGACATGTGTTATTTGACTAAGCGAGAAGTAGAGACGGCATTGCTTACTTGGGCGACCTGAGAGAGAGAGAGAGAGAGAGAGAGAGAGAGAGAGAGAGAGAGAGCTAAGGGAACACTGCAAAGGGGCCACATTCTTCAAGTCCAAGTATATAACTTTGGAACTATAATGGTCGATGATAGTTTTAAGGCGAGCAACGGTTACATAAGTCACTTTAATAGTCGTCACAGTATGTCGTAAGTGATACTATTGGTAGTCAGCTGATAAGACTGCAACTAACACTTATGAGGAATTGCTACAGAGATGTGCCATCAAGTGTGTGACTTTAACAGGTCTTACTCTTGGCGGCATGTAGACAAATTTGTAACCGTTGCTTCTATGCTTCTGAGTAGTTTCATGTAGAGATTTGCAGTAATGGGCACTAAACTAATTTTTTTAGTTAAACTTAAATTATTTTTCATCTAAAATAAAACAGTTTAACTGAAGTTGGCAACTGATTTTGGAAATAAGTTAAACTAAAAATAGTTAGTTCAACTTTTTTCCAACTTTTTATGACAAACATTTGCACAATAACAGAGGTTAAGTGGATTGTAATATGCAGATGACAATTTCACTAGTAGTCCTGCTACAGTTCTACCAGAAAATAATTAAGACAGTTGCTAATGCAAACGTTGATGCATAATGCAATGCAGTTCACTTGACTTGAGTAATAATCTAGTACTTTTTCTGGCACAATGATGATGAAAGCTAATGACTAATTCAGTGGTTTTCAAACTTTTTGGACCAGGAACTCATATTTTTTCTACGCACGGCTCGTTTTAAAAAGTAACATTTATTAATCAAAATCAAAATTGCAAAACTCTGTATTATCATCATTTAAAGCCATGCAGTGTTAATCATTAATGAATTTTTTCAGAATGATCTCGCGGATCCCTCTTGGTCTGCGGACCACAGTTTGAAAACACTGGACTAATTGATTATTTAGTAATGATTAATAATGAAATACATCTTATCTTGATTTGGTTCAGAAAGTTCGTTATAGACGTCATGTTAATTTCAGAGATACTTTTATTCACACAACATCAACATTTTGCACTGAAGTTCTTACAGTTGCTTTTGTCTTCTTTCAGTTTTACCTCAGTGAAGCAAGTAGTGAATAATAAACTATTCATTTTTTCTGACGTAGCCTTTATTTCATTAAAGTCTACAGTCAACTCATCTATATATATATAGTTTGCCAGCTCTGTGTGTAAATCTGTTCTGTCGTCAGACTAACGCTATGACTCGTGCTGCTTCAGAAAAGCTGAAGGAGGTAGAACCAGCGGTCAGATAAGACAGACAGGGATGGAGAGAGGGATGGATGGATGGAAAGAAGCGGCTTGGGGCCAAGTACGCAGCAGTCATATAGACAGGGATGGATGGAGGGAAGCAGCTTGGGGCCAAGTACAGGGGTCATATAGACAGGGATGGATGGATGGATGGAGGGAAGGAATGAAGGCACAGACAGACTTGGTAAATTCTCTTCTCTTCCTATTAATCCATTCATTTTCTTTATCAACCTGTCATATATGACAGGCAAATAATAATAAACAGTGTAACACCAATGTCGTTATTTACACTGCGCCTTGCTACATATTCTGTGCAGAGGCGACACCAGTGCTAATGAGTAAGTAAATGTTGCGTTAAGTTGTTAACAGTGTTCACGGAGGAAGATAGTTGCTGATTTTGTTAGTTAAACTTTTCAGTTTGTAACTAAAAAATATTAGTTAAACTTTGGTTTGAACTAAACTATTTTTGCTCTAGTTAAACTTCACCCATGATTGGTGTTAACAAGATCTGCACAGCTTAAGAATATTAGCACGAGACTGGGGACTTTGGAAAAAACTGATAGACCTTGCATTGGACACATACAGGCCTTTGGCCCACGGATCCTGATGATGATGATGAAACTTCACCCACCCTTAAGTTCTTTAACTAAAAAATTTAAGTGTAACTAAAAGTTATCAACTTTTTAGTTAACTGTTGTTCATCACTGGAGATTTTTATACTTGTGCGTATGTGTGTAATACAACTCCTTGGGTTGGACTCTGTTGGTCCGTTCAAACACCTGTCAGTAGTAGTGACTTTTTCAGGTACCTTGGCATTATTTGCTTACAGTTGAACTTGGTCTTTCGAGAGGTGCTGAAGTTGCTAAACTGCGTGTCTAGATACATGCTTGCATGCATGCTTACATACATACATACATGTACACATATACATGCATTTGTGTCTTATCTTTCCCAGGAGCCTTCTACCTGGTGTTTGAGTACATGGATCACGATCTCATGGGTCTGCTTGAGTCTGGTTTAGTGGCGCTGAGTGAGGGCAACATAGCATCACTGATGAAGCAGCTGCTTGAAGGACTCAACTTCTGCCACAAGAAAGACTTCCTCCATCGTGACATCAAGTGCTCTAACATCCTTGTCAATAACAAGTAATGTTGAATTCCTTTTAATTTTCTCTCTGATAATAGTTATAATTTGCCTAGGCCAATATGGTTGCTTTTCTTGTATCAGTGGTAGATTAATTGATATTGGTATATGATTGAAATGATATAAGTAATGGTTCTTCATAGATCAGGAATAGTTTAACTGAAGTTTTACAGAAATTATTTGAGCGTTAGTTCTTAATAACTGAATTGGTTTCCTGATAAATCATTAATTGCAAAATGAACAATTTGAGTGATAATGTTGGCAAAGTTTTACTTCTAGTATTGTTGGTAAATCTCCAGATAGTTTTTTAATGCTTTCCGGTTATCAGTATTTTCCCCAGTGCTGGTTTCCCAATATCTTTACACAATATTTCTAAAATACTACTAGTGATTTTTCATTGACCTTGCCCAAAACTTCTCAAATGCCAATTCTGGCTTTCCTATATCTTTACGCTATGATTCTCGTAAAATTGGTTGTTTTTCAATATCTTTTGCTTATACTTCAGGTGATACTAAAGACAGTTTTTGTAATATCTTATACGCTATCTCGTCTGTGATATTTACTTTATACTGATGTTCATATTAAATATCTTTCTGTCTATTATGTACACTCATAAAATGAATAAAAATATTGCAATATTTTGTATGATGTAATTCTAAATATTGTTATTGGATTTTGGTTTTTCTTTGTCCAGGGGTCAGTTAAAACTGGCAGACTTTGGTCTGGCAAGGCTCTATCAGGCTGATGACAAAGAAAGACCATATACTAATAAGGTCATCACACTCTGGTACCGACCCCCAGAACTACTGCTCGGGGAAGAGCGTTATGGACCAGCTGTGGACGTCTGGAGCTGTGGGTATGGAGAAATATTTGTATGAATATAATATATGTGAAGATTGTGAATAGCATGTTGGAAGTCAACCGAGAGATCGGGGGTTGTAATCCCTGTTGGGGCAGCAATTTGTTTCAAGTGCTCTATGTGTGCGTCCTTGCCAACTCGGCTAGTGTGAGTACACTGTATACATTGTCATTAGGTAGATGAGATGGTGATGTAGGTGCTGGCCATCCGCCTTCATATGCTGAGGCTAAGAAAATGAAGTGGTTAGCACTTCCTACCCATGACTGCCTTTCATGCTAGCTTAAGGTCTGATTTTCTTTTATAATTTTGTATACAAATTGTCAGTCTAGTAATTGTTCAGTCTGTGCGATTTAAACAGTGAAGAAAGTGAATGCGTTTGGTTATGTGCCTTTACAAGTTGTCTGATGTCTAAGGTCTCTGCTTCTAAGGATTCATTCAGCTAAGGCACTAATACACCAATCCAATCTAATCCAAACACTTCTACAGCACTGTCTGTTCAAGTAAAGCACAAGACATCACTGTATGTATTTATCTAAGTATTTATGTAGCATATGTTAAATACCTCACAGGCCCTGCAGATGTGGTTGTCGAAGGGATCTAAATAGATGAACATCTTTAAGATGGGATTAGAATTAACTTGAATAATAAAATGAGTATTTAAATGTCTTGTTTGCTAGGTAAAATGAATAAAGAAATAAGTAAATGCCTGATTCTATGTGTAAAATAAATAGTAAAATTTTAATCAACAACTGTTTGGTTCTTTGAACAGATGCATTCTGGGTGAGCTCTTCACAAAGAAGCCGATGTTCCAGGCACCAAATGAGGCACAGCTCCTGGAAGTGATCAGCAAGATCTGTGGGTCACCGTGCCCCGCAATCTGGCCAGACGTCATTAAGCTTCCACTGTTCAACACATTCAAACCACGAAAGCAGTATCGACGACGAATACATGAGGAATTTTCTTTGTAAGCCTGGCTGATAACATCTATTGCTGTACGCTGTGCCGTAGCACAGCATAAAGCAATAGACGCAAACGACTCTTACTTTATGCTGTGTTACTGCCATGTGAGCTTGATAAAATGATCAATAAATATAAATAATAAAATAATAAAAAAAACTCCAAACTAACTGCAGTTTAGCATATTATCCTGCAGTGCTTTATCGTTTGTAAATTAAAAAAAATCATCAACTCATCTGAGACCTGGTCGTGCTTTGGCTTTAGAGCTATATATGACTGATCATGTAAACTTCTTTGAAGATCCCCCAGTTTCAGCTGATGACTAATTTGTTGTTTGATCACGTAGTTCAGTTGTTTGGATAATTAATTTTTTTGTTCAATTGACTGTTTGTTGAATTGAACTTTGTTTTGTTGATTGTTTGTTCAATTGATGGACTGGTTTGTTTCTAGTCTTCCGAAGCCAGCCCTTGAACTCCTCGACAACATGCTTCTGCTGGACCCAGCAAAGCGAATCACAGCTGGAGATGCTTTGCGTTGTACGTGGCTCAAGAATATCAATCCTAACGTCCTTGTACCTCCCGAGTAAGTTTTGTTTCTGAAGGTGTTCATTTGATGTGTTTGTATCAAGGGCATAACTTTGTCCCAGAAAGTGATGGTGACAGTCCCCTCCTCCCTTCCCTCCTGTTCCCTTGTCCTTTCTTCCTCCTCCCTCCCTTCCCTTCCCCTATTTACGAATCGGTGATGACTGTCGCTACCGCTTTTAAAAGTGGTGGTGACCGGACACCACCGTCACAATACAAAGTTATGCCCATGGTTTATTTATGCGCATATTCATGCATTCTACCACTGCATACCAGTTTGCATATCCATATGGAATAAGTGGGCCCAGACATGGATGTAAGATAATGTGCAAAATGAGGTTCTTTAATGTTACATGTATGTGTGAAAGATTTTTGCTTATTTACGTACAGTCCACATAATTTTGTTTTGGTGGGAAACTAACGTCAGTACAATCAGCTTTACAGGACCTGCAGTGAAATGAAATTTATCCCATTTGCCCAAGAGGTAGCAGCCATTGGTATGAAGTGTTAGCTTTGGCATATGAGGGCAGATTCACGAGTTTCTTGTCTTGCCACTTGATCTTGCCACCGACAGCATGTGGTCAGTGCACTCGTTTTATAACCGAGTTTGTTGGGTCAGCATTTTGAAACCGAGATGTTTTAATTTTTGCAGGTTGCCGAAGGATCAAGATTGCCATGAAATGTGGTGTAAGCGTCGAAGGAAAGGACTCAAAGACTTGCCCCGTATGGCAGAATCACAGGTCCCGCCTGCAGCGCAATCTGCCCCATCACAGGCTCACCCACTGCCCACGAAAACCAGCATGGATGCTTCCACCCGCAAGCTTCCCCATGCCTCAGGCAACAGTCGCAGCAGCCTAGAGCACCGGCTGTCCAAGTTTGGTATTGGGGGTTCCAAGGGTCAGGGTGATGTTCCTGGGGGTCGCTTAGAATCCGGTGTGACACAGAACCTTGCAGATTCCAAGTCGGAAGGGCGACTGCCGATAGCTTCAGACTTGTCTCTTAGCATCGGTGACTCTACTTCTACAGGTGCCTCTACAGACCCGAACAGTCTGGACGACCTGCAACGCCGCATCACCGACATAACCAGGTCGCTGACTGGATCTCAGACGATACCAACGATGGCAGAGCTGGCACAGCTGGCATCGAATTCTTCGTCATCATCATCAACCAATGCTGCGAGTGTTGCACTTCTGATTGAACTGACGCAGATACTTCTAAAATCTGTCAACCCAGTTCCGGCGGAGCCAACCAGTCTTGGTCGCCCGAAAGCCCATCCGAGCAGCAAAGACAAGACGAGATAGCTGACGAAGAGAAAGGCCGCAGATCAAGTCGAAGTCAAGCGGTATGGTAAATTTGGTAAATGTTCGCTATAAACTGCGTGTCTTAAATCTGTTATGCATCGGATTGAATGTACTGCCAAGATTGTTGTTGCAAAAATGTAGGTTTGTAATGATTTCAGAGATGCTGACTGGACTTTGAGCAGTCTATTGAAGTTCCGGATTGACAGAATCAGCTTCTGCCGTGAACCAAAAATGAATTACTGTTACTTGACAAAGTCTTGTTCATCAACCAAGTTGCATTTTACTAACTAGTCATTGATGCCATTTTTTCCTTAGAACTATAATATTGATTAACACTTTAACGATGAGAATGTGCTAAAAGTGACTGGGAAACCAATGCAGCTCGTCGTTAAAGTATTAAGGTGATGGTTTCAATAAATCTGTTGTAGCGGCCACAACAAATACCTATTCAAATAAACCAAAACAACTATGACCTATGGAATGTCATATTCTATAATAGCATATTCCATAATTCAAAGTTACCTGTATTCAAAATTATGGTTCTGATGATCCATTAGACAGTGTTATTGCAATAATTTTCGACAATTATTAACATTAACCAGCTACCTAATAATTGAAATACTAACAGAATGATGCAAAGTTTGCAAGAATCATTTCCAATTTTCCCATTGAAAATCTGTAACCTATCAAATTTTCTGCAATGCTGCAATTCGAAATATAATATATTTAGAATATGTAATATATTTAGAATTAAAGCACTGCAGAAAATTATATTATGATTGGTTAGTATCACAGTATTGTTAGTATTGGTTAGTGCGTCATACAACCAAGCGTTCCCGCCCGTTGCTACATAGGCAACTGTAACGTTGGAATTCTTGGGAATATAGTTCTAATTATAATTGGCCATTTAAATATAGTCTAACCAGTTTTCGCAAAATGCGACTGGTTTCAACAGCAATCGTAAAAATACTGGAATCGACGTGCTCATTAGCCTCTTTCCAGGTTGTCCAGTTTTATTCAGCCAATGGTAATGAGGCTGCATCACTCGGAAATTAAATTCTGATTACTAGTGGTTTGTTCAGCGGAGAGCCCACATTGTCAGATTAGAATGAAATTGCTATGTTTCTATGAAGTTTGAATGTTTTGTGCACGATTTGCCGCAGGTAACGACGGCTTGGGTGATTTCAAAGCCCGTTAACGCACACCATCCGACCGGGATATTTGACACGGAGACGGAAAATGTTCGTTGATATGGTGGTTTTGACCAATTTTGTCTGTTCTTGACTATTTTGTCAAATTATTTAATGATTCTGTGACTGCTTGTGCATAAATTTAGCTCTAAATAAATTCTGAAAATTAGTTAATCAACTCGCCAAGAGGCCATTTATTTAGCGTAAGGTTAGACAATCCGAAGATTAGGATCGACTTAGGAGATGTGTTTTGGCAAAGGGCAATATCGGTTAGGTTTTAGCGTTAGGCTACATAGGAATTATTGTTGAAAATTAGTGTTCTGAGAAAGTCCAGTACTAGCAGCTTGAAGTGTCCATTCTATCTCTACTTTTTATAGTTGCTCGGAGTACTGCAAAGTCCACCAGATCTGGAAAAAACTTATTCTAGGTTATACACTTTTTACAGAAGGGAAACGAGTTATGAAATTGGTGAGCGAGCTGTAATGCAAATTCGTCACTGAGACTGCCCGCGCGCTTTCTGCTTTTCGCCCCCACGACATGGACTCTTCCACTGTCGCGGTGTCCAGTTATTTATAAACATGATGTCATGTCTATATTTAGGTTTGGCGTTTCCGCCCATTTGCTATAATCGTAATCGTATTAATAACAGAAAATCAGCCAGTCTATATTTTTGCGGAAGGATGTGAGAGCGGATAAATTTTCGGCGTTCATAATGCGAAACGTTCAAAATTTTGTCCCAAGAAATTGGAGAACGTTCTAAATTAAACCGGCGCATGTCTATGCTCGACGAGTCAATACCGAAACGAGGGGAGATGAGCTGCATTAATGGCATTCTCAGTCCCACTTGGAATAGGCCTTAGGCTAGGAATTTGAAAGTTATAGCCTACATTTGAAAATAATATTTAGAAATAAATATAAATCTTTAAATAGAAAATTGCAATAATCGGAGAGTTGGTGTTTAATGGATAAGATTTAACGCCGGGTTAGGACTACTGTTAACAATTTCTTTCTATTTCCAGTCGCTATTTACTGTCCGGCTTGCCATACAGTCGCGTGGTGCCGCCGGAGTCGAATGCAGAAGTTTAGCGAGGCAGGTGATTGACCGATTGTAATGCACTCACTTCGTTGGCTTTTTGGATATGGAATGCCCAGCGAATGTTGTTTCTATGAGTGGTCGCTGTGGGTACGGTTCTCGCCCAGCATGTAAACGGGTTGTGGAGCCTCGCACACGCTATTCGGCAGGGTCGGAGCTGTGCATCCCAGATTTAAAACGCCGACTTTATTGGTAAATAACCAGCTACTAAACACGACTATTCAGAAATTGCAGAACTACATGAAGTGATTTAAGTAAGCGTTGATATTGATGTGTGTATGCCTAATACCTAGACCAAGGCAGCTTCGTTTCATTTCAAGATTTAATTGGGCAATGACAGAACAAGTAGCAGGAGCGCCCTACGCCAATAAAAGATACTTGGTGTGAAGATGGCAGGAAAACCCGTCTCCCTTCAGGGGCTATCCATATAGTACGTACGCAAAAATACGGGAAAATTGTACCCTCCATGTACGCACACATACTTTTTCCATCCCCTTCCATCTGCTTACGCTTGACACAGCCCCCGCCCCCTAAGACTAGCTGCAGAATGTGTCCAGGCAGCAGCTGTCTGCACTTTAGGCCAGATTGAAGAATGAGGAATCCATGGACTCGCTGCTGAGTTTAATGATAGCCTCCAGAGGTAAGGACCCTAAGATGGCATACAAGTGACGCCTCTCCCATAGTCCTACTTTCCCTGGTAGTACCTGATAGCTGAAAAGATTGAACTCTGGCTCACTTTAAGGCGTCAATTTGAAGGCCAGTATAGACAAATTATAGGTTACCCCCGTTTCCTAATGGTACGTACATTTCAGTAGACCCCTATATGCAAGCACATGCATTTGGGTTAATCTCCCTCCCTCTCCATGTGCACGTACTATATGGATCGCTCCTTGCGCGTTGGTTACGGTGTATTCGCACTTGCTTTGTCTCGGAATGACCCGAGTGTGTGGATGCGTTGACCTTTCATGTCGGAGTGTGGGTTCACGTGAGATATATCAAGCCTTTTGGGTTGTCCAGTAGTTGACTGCTCTTGGCTGCGCTCCGTCCGAATGAGACCACTCCTCTGATGACGAGTGTCGAATAACTAGACAAATAGCTATGTATTATGCATAATTGCACGACCCTACCTTATGATATTATAATTTCGATGACATTATTTTTGCGGGTGAAAGGCAGGACATTTTATTGACGCCTCCAGTCTGGCCCCTTCCACATTTCACTTTTCAGTCTTATCCTGGGTGGCTACGCCGTATTATTAGTATCTTTCTTTGCATGACCCTCCATCCGCCTTCGAACCTACTATGAAAACCGTTGTTCGGGGTCTTAATGGCGTATCTGCGAAGCATTTTTACGAAAAATTTAATGTTCTTTAAATAAACGGTGACTGAAAAGTCAGAATTTAGGAAAATTTGGGCTAAGCCGTATAAATTGTAAGCGCTGCCTTGAAGGCTTTGAAAGCTGCACATTCCGGTCTTTCTCTGCCAAGACTGGATACCAAAACGGCTCTTAGGCTTTCTGACTTTTCTTGTCTGTCATTCACTTCTCTGGCCTCTGAAATGCAAAAGCTTCTGAGATGAAAACTTCTTTGCACATAATTTGAACGTCAGACTGTCTGCATATTCCTGTTTTTGTCCTCGTGATTCTGTCTGTCTGTCTGTGTATCACAGTCCACGCCCATTGCGATTATCCCAATCTTCGTAACGGGCCGAGGTTAAAATTACTGATATTGCGAAGGCAGCGACCGCGAAAATATGTCTTTATAATTTAGATGATTAAGTCACCAATTAACTTCGAAAGCGAAATATATTCTTTTAATAGGGAAACGGGCGACGTATAGTTCTAATGTAAATCAGTCTGCTCTTTGTCGCAGCGTAGGATGACTCGTTGAAGAAAAATGCCGTCGTAGTACGTGGCGAAGGGGCGTGGTTTATTATGAGTGACAGGTACTCGGTTTTTGAAGGGGCGTGACTTCGCATGTGCGTATATCGACCGCTGCCAATGTTTCCGATAAGGAGGCGTGGTCTTACCTTTTGACGGACACCGCTGTAGCTCGTTCGACACCTAGCGAATATGCTGGAAATATATTCCGCGTATATATATAATTATGTGTGTCTGTATTCACTTGGCGGATACAAAATTTCCTATTGTAGTTTCGAGATTACTAACAGCCTAATTGTTTAATATACCTTATTAGGCCTACTCGGGAATATGTAGTAGCTACAAAAACTTATAGTAGGCCTAAATTTAATTTGCCGGAAAATTTCTTATAAACGCCCGGAATGTATTTCTACAAGTCGTTTTAACCCCATTGGCGGCAGTTGAAGATCGGCGATTATTAGAGACATGCAGAAGTCGTGTTTGCATGGGCGGCGATCCCGGGGGTGTGGGGGTCGAGGGGGACAAGACCCCCACCTTTAACAGTGGGGGGCACGCCATACATCGGAACCCCCAAATTTTGAAGAAACACAAAAAAAGGTCATCACATTTTTTCGTACTCGGGTTATAAAATAAAATTTTTCGCGCTCACCGCGAAAACATTTTTCGGCATCTTTTTTGCCAAAATCAGTTCAAAACTCTTTTTTGACCAGATCAGTTCAAAACTCTTTTTTGACCAGATCAGTTCAAAACTCTTTTTGGACCAGATCAGTTCAAAACTCTTTTTGGACCAGATCAGTTCAAAACTCTTTTTGGACCAGATCAGTTCAAAACTCTTTTTTGACCAGATCAGTTCAAAACTCTTTTTTGACCAGATCAGTTCAAAACTCTTTTGACCAGATCAGTTCCCAAATGCCCCCCCACCTCTCAAACAAGATCGCCGCCACTGCGTGATTGGCGTTTGTGCCATGAGTACCTTTAACTGCGCCACTACAACCCGGCTTCACGCGTTTCTCAGCTTCGTCTACTATGTTCATGTAAAGTAACGTAGGCCTATAGTCGAAACTTGTACGCAGGTATCCCACACTTTTACGATACCATGTATCACCAGCACTTAAAACAAGACCCAATGCCTCCGAGACCGGCGTTTAAAAGCGTCTGACTGCGCAAATCGTGTTGACTCTCAAGCCGCTATTAGGGACCGGCGTTAAATTTTGACCAGACGCTTAAAAGTTGTCTGGTGTTACGAGACAACTGGCGGCGATCCCGGGGTGTTGAGGGGGACAAGACCTCTAACAGTGGGGGACACAGTATACTGTTGTCCCTCACATTTTGAAGAAACACCAAAAAGTCAAACAAATTTTGTCGCGCGACAAATTTTCTCACCTCTTTTTTGACCAGATCAGTTCAAAAGTGTTCCGTTCCGCCCCCCCCCCCGCTTGTCGAACAAGATTGCCTCCGTTGAGACAAGACATGCTACCGCAACTGACTATAGAATTTATATTCTCGAGTTTTTAGCGCTTTGTGAAGGATGATTACTAGACTTTAGCACCAGGTATGCGCTTTGAATCAGTGTCTGATTGGGTCAGACACAGGTGTGACCAGACAATTTATGGCTGCACAACGGCACATACATAGTTACAAATGATCTTTTACTTGCTTGGTTGCTTGCTTGAGTGATCATCGAGCAGTTGATGGGTTATTTACTGACCTAACCACTAATTATTTGATAATGCCTATTAATTCATTAGCCCATTAATTCATTCAGTTAGTTTATCGGCCTATTCATTCAGTTATTATTTGATCCAGCCGGATGCCTTATAACTAATTTGCTCATGGTGTTCTGGCGTAGCTATTCATTCCATTCGGTGATTCATTATATAATTCAGGTGCATTCGTATTATAATTCTTTATCTCCGTTATTTTACTGAGAAGGATATCTGACTTAGCGATCGTAATTATTCTAGCCTTAACACAAAGCAAGCGACGGATCGATGTCTTTCGTCTATGGAGCGCCGCAGCGATCAAAATTAACGTCGTTGCAATGTGTCTTTATTTTCGTGTTTTGGTAAATGGTTACCATTGTCTCGGAGTCGGATCAACACGCCCTCTAGCGAGTTGATAGTAGATTTTTGCAGTCTCCACTACTTCACGCTTTGCGTTATTAAAAGGCAAGTGGAGTACATGCTTTTTGATACCAGATCTTTTTGCTCAAAATTAAATAATTTTAAAACTTGCATATTTGATCTTAAATATTAGATCTTAAATATAATGTGCGAACCCCAATCTTGAAATATTAACATTAAACTACTACTCACAAAATTAAATTGAATCAATTGAAAAATTAATGTCTGGTGACAGCAGATATTTGTGCGGATAGATGGGTCATCGATTCATATCTCTGGCAAAAGAGAGCACAGTAGTGAATGTGGTCTGGTTAGAGTCGGCAAGTTTGTAAATCGAGCAAAACTGTGTGACGGTTTAACTCGATGACAGTTACCACTGACTTACCAGACAGTGTACGTCTGCACACTTTTCAAAGTAATGTCTGCTAACAGCGGGCACTAATGTGGCTATAGAACGGTAACTTACATAAACTGGTGTCAAAGCACATTCATGGTCGCCCTTGTGTCAAAGTACATTGATGGTCACCCATAGTACCAGACAGCGTTGTCTAAAATTACAAGGGCCGTTGTGTTTGTCTGGTTGTAGGCCACAGCGACTGTCGTCTGCGGTGGCGCAGTTGATGTGTGCGATTGTTTTGGTAACTTTAATGTCCGGTAGTGGTAGGCCTATACTTTATTTCAAAGAGCGTCCGACTGTTTTAGATGACGTGGATCAGGAATTCTGGACATTGGCAACTGTCGGTTTCAGATGTCGCTCCGTTCACTCGCGTTCTACGTGTAGTACCCGGAGTCAGTCGCTAAGGAGTTACCGACTGACTTCATTAGTTAACGACTGACTTAACAACTCAGTCGACTAAGTCACATTCTTATCAACTGACTAAGTCGCTTGGGCTTATCGACTGACTTACCGACTTGCTATCGACTTCTCAGGTGATCAGGTATGTCTATAATTAGTCACCTAACAATATAATGCATTTTACCGTGCCGTCATTTCCGTGGGCATTAGATGGGACCCACATAGGCTGTATTCGGGTCCAGTATGGGAATATGGGTCCTATATGGGCTCCGCTGCATGTGGGTATGCTGACGGGCACAGACTGATGACTGTGAAATGTTAATGTGAATTTATGAAAGTGACAGACGCATACGACAAAGTCCAAGGCCGGATTTCTCTCGGCAACGCAAATGGCCGCCTATTTTCCCCAATTTTACAAACGTATCAATTTTCCTGGCTTCACCTGCAGTTATAAATCAGCGTATTTTCAACGAGATGTTTGCATGTACGAAGAGACTCCGTTGTCGATGAAAACAAGAGCGTGACGTTAGGTAACGTGACAGACATCTGAGTAGTGGTAGTAAGCATATCCAGTAAAGTAGGTAGGTATAAAGAACTAATGATCTGATATCGACTGATTGTTAGACTATTAGTCTGTTGCAATGAGGCTTCCCTTTTAGGCAATTGTTGCTCCTGTCCTGATGCTGATGTCTTCGTCAAATCGAAACTCAGAGACCGTGATTTAAACATCAAGCAAAGTATTAAGTGAGCGAAGTCCCTAGCAGTCGATAGCTTAGCGACTGGTTTCGATTTGACGGCTTAACGGCGGCGGCTTCGAGGACTATCTACGTGTAAACGGGAGCCCGCCAGTAGTGCATTCCAGTTATCCGAGCATTATTTGCGTATAAAAGAAGTTTTCGTCTTTAATAAACTGATCCCACTTACGATTGCGTTGGAAGCGCAGTGACGAATTTGCTTTACAAACAAACATGGCCATGGCCTAGAGGTCGCACAATCCAGAGGGTGGAAACTTTAAAAATTAACGAATTAATTGAACATTAAATTTAATTTCAAACTGAGCGAGACGACAATAAATAAATATGATCGTAATGATATCACTCGTGGGCGTCCGCAGGAATTTTTCCGGGGCAAACATTTCTGAGGGGGGGGGGGGGAAATTCTCTAGGGGCAAAATTTTTGTAGCGGGGAGCAAAATCACGTTTTCTGCATAGAATAGCTGACTTACCTCAATAATTCAGTGGTTTTTTGCATTGAAAATCGTGCTGGGCCTGTGGAATAATCATAAAAATCAAAAGATTTTAATTTTTTTAAATATTTTCAAAATCCGGGGGCCAAATGCCCCCTTGGCCCCCTCCGGACGCCCATGATATCACTTGAAGTTACAACTTTGGAATATAAATGTTAGAGGAGCAAAACAAACGGTGTAGGGGCGACTGATTTTTAAATCCACCCCCACGCCCCGCTGAGGCGGCGCTTTTGTAAGATACTCGTAAGCGCTATATATTTATATCGTATACATACGCACATATAACGTCATTTTTCCACATAATTTTAATGGGTCGAAATTGTGAACCTTTTTCAGCTGAAGCTGTTGATGTTCCACTACCTTCCTAAAGAGCCCGGCTTCTGATGAAGTTTCGCTTTAGATGGGAACGCTTCAACGTCCCTCCACTTGATGTCCTCGTGGGGACGGGAGAACCATCGGGTCTGTTGGATACAGTCATGGCCACACGATCCTCTTCCGGCGGATAGGTGGCGTACGTGTACTTCTCAGGAATTTAAGAGACCAGCGATGTGGAATAGGCCTGCGTAGGAATTAATTTTTATTACAGACAAATTTGAGTTTGATTATGTAAATAACAATAAATGAATAAATAAATTAGTACATACATACATGCATACATAATATTCATACATATTTAAAGTTCATTTGCCTAATATTAATATGTCTTAATATTAATATTAATGTATACAGTATAAGAGTATAAAATAAGTATTCTTTAGTGTAACTCTTTAGTGTGTCCGGTATATAGCCGCAGTTAAAAAATAATAGCTCATTATCTGTAACAGTTGCAAATACATATACATGTAGGGATTGTAGGCCTATTGTAGGCCTATTTACAGTTAATAAGCTGGTCAACTTTTTTGCGACACTGAGAATTTCAGGGATTTATATAGGCCTACGTTTACAAGCTTAGGCTACCTCTATTTACAAAAATCTTTTAGCCATCTGCGTGTTCGGTAGGGGAGCTGCATAATGGCATTTAACGAATGAAGTTGTGTATTATTATTATTTTTTTTACCCGAGGTATCAGTGATCCCTCAAGATTTGGAAAAAATTATTTAAGAGCAGATTAATTGTCTGGAGGGTCAGGCCTCGTCTTCAGGGTTTGAAGGAAAGGTACATTATTATTATTATTATTATTATTATTATTATTATTATTATTATTATTATTATTATTGTTATTATTATTATTATTATTATTATTATTATTATTATTATTATATATGTACTCATTAAGCGCCATTATATAATGACAGACCATCAATCATGTAACTTGAAAGTTCAACGCAAGTTCTGGTATGACGACGACCAGTGGCAACGAGCGTACCGTTGTACAGTGTAATCGAATGTAATCATTAAAATTCACGACGTTATCGTAATGTACAAGACATGTGTGAATGGTCGACACAGAAGTTCCAGATGAGACTGTCCGGTATACTTATCAACTTGGTCTAAAGATACGTAGTGAAAGGCTTATTGTAGACTATTTCCCTTCTGAATAACATTTCTGAACTGCTTGAGTGGCTAATTCTAGTAGGCCCACGTCTTCAGAGGCATGTAACTTCTCCGACTTTTAGTCCTTTTCTGTCCACGTAGGCCTATCGTAAACACCAGTGAACTGAGGCTGCTCTGACATACTGATACTGAACAAATACAGTTCGATAAATAGATTATGGAAAAGCATTCCTTCCTATATATCTTGATTTGTGAGCTGCATTGGATGCGGGAGATCGTGGAATTTTACTGTTTCGGTCCAGGTTCTGCTATTCTCTCAGTAGATTCACGCCTTCATGATCGTTCTCAGGATGTTGCATCCAATTCTTCTGGCTCTGATGAATTGCCTGCCGTTCAGAGTGGAGCTGTACCGATATGGCTTTTTGCCGAGTAATCCGATACCGCCTATAGCCGATTATTGCAATAGCCGATACCGCGTACGAAGCCGATTATTTTTTATTTGTATAGTGAAAATGTTCGGTTCCCAAACTTAAACCTACGAGTACTATAACTACTATTACAATGCATTATGACGTACACTAGTAGAGATTTTTAAAGCATTACCATTCAGCATACGGACGTGTTTGAATCTCGCTGGTGACCTAGTGCCATACCAGTGCAAGGATTATATATTGGAGCAGAGGTGGGCAAACGTTTTTGCACATTGGGCGATTTGGGCCACATTAAAAGCAAAAACATTCTGAGGGCCGGGTAACAAATTTAAAACTTACTAACGACTGACATAAAAAAGTTTTAATTATTAATTTACTTATCAATATAATTATACTCTGGCTGTCACTCGTGAGGTGCAACTGTGAAACAGTGTTAACATGCATTAACACGTTTTCCATAATCCGTAGAGTTATAATAAAGACGAGACCGGAGTAGTAAGTAAGAAAGCAGCGCCACACCTGTAAACTGAGCAAAACTTCTCGTGAATTTTGTAATTTTTTTATAGATTTTTACGAAGAATTTTGTGGGGTAGATAAAGTGTTGGTGGCAGAATAAAAAGTGTTGGCGGTCCGAATCTGGGCCGCGGGTCGTAGTTTGCCCACCCCTGTGTAAACTGTATAATACCTCCTTGCTTTCTGCGGTGCCTACTAAGTAGTGCAATGCTTGATATAAATCAATAATAAGGAACAAAACATAAGATATTTGTGCTCATTTTAATTTTTTTAACTATTATTGTGCAAAAAACGTGAATTGTAAAATAATTTGCATCGGCGCCTATACTTTTATGCCTATACCGATTATGCCGATTCATCTAATAATCGACCCGATTACGAATGCTCCCGATGCATCGGTACAGCTCTAGTTCAGAGGTTCAGTCCTTTGGCCTCACCTATTTCAATCTTTACTTCCGCTATTTGTCAAAATGTACAGACGAGCAACAGGCTTACAATGATTCAGCAATAATACTTGACTCTTCGTTGCTCTGTTTGCCTCAGATTCCTCGATTAAAACTAAATTCTAACTCTGCTTGTTCTTCATGTGTTTGGTTCTACTTTAATGACCATGCAATCAACCAAGTATAGGCCTACGTAAGAGGCCATGCGTTTTACAACCCACCAGGGTATGCAGACTTTCTCCCCACCTTCATCTACTGACCTTGCATGAACAAAAATCCCGTTATCAGACAAAATTAAAACCCTAGTGGTTTTCTCCATAGGCGTCATTTGTGGGGGTACGAGGGGTACCTGCATCCCCACTTTTTGGACTGGAGGGTACCGTACCCCCCACTTTTTGAACAATGCCCATCAATATTTTATTATTGTGCCTTCCCTGAGATCGCAGTCTCTGCCTTGCTTCGTGTATGTAAGAAATTGGTACCCCCACTTTTTAGACCAAAGTTACGCCCCTGGTTGTCTCCCTATATAGCTCGCTTCATACGTGTCTGGAAGGGGTCTTGCTTCTGTCCGAACATGTCTCCAGTCTCCACATCAGGAATTCTATGACTGATGGCTAAACCAGTTTCTTGTTCGTTCTGAATTGGATTTTGCGAATGCGGTATTACATGGTATGTCGGTTTTTAAATCTAAAACTCTCCAAATGGTTAAAACCCATTCTATGGTTGTTAAAGGTTGATGACTCGAAGAGCGTATTACGTATAATATTGCTTGACCAGTATTTAGCTCGCCCCCTGAGGGGTGGCTTATTTAAGAGATTTATATCTCTGGCTAGTACGGTCCGTTCACGGGGACCTTGAATGGTGTTGCGCCCATTCAAACGGGCAGCGGTGGTGAAGGATCTCACGCGATCAGTTCATTGAAAAATGAGCAGAGTCGAGGCCACACGGTCACCAGGGTGGGAATTGTCGGGGAGGGGTTGTGGGTTCAAGCCCCTAGTCTTTCTTAGGACCCCCACAGTTAATTCTTCATTGCACACCGCTTTGCAGAGGGTCGTTTCCAACCCCTTGGCTCTGCTAGAACCTACATGTATATATTGTAAGATCACGTTTTGCATGTACTGTGCTACTCGTATTAGGAATCACCTACCACAAAAGATCCGATTTTCCAACTTGTTATCTCACTATCACTTGTCGAGACTCACATTTTGTATACTGGCCTTTTCATTAATCCGTCTTGGCCCCAGGCGTCTTTAGATTAAGATTTTCCCGAATGCACGCTTAATAAGTGCTTTAAATATATCGCAATAAATACATAATAATAATAATACAACGCTGCATTTGATACGATTATTGTTCGAGGGTAATTTTAATTGTACCTATAAGATAAGAATTTCCTTCCATTAATTTGCGTCTTCTGTTCAAATCCCCACCAGGACAGAAGGGTATGGCAACATATCTGTCACACCAGCTTACCGTAGTGAAGTCTGCTTTGAAATGCGTACAGCGACCGTACACTCGGTGGGAAGATCAGCTGACGAAATGGACTTTCCTGTGAAGTTACAGTCCTACCATTATAGCTTGTGCTTCAAATATCGATTCAAGGTAGGCGTACATAACAAATTCTTGACCACTTAACTATTTTGCAACTCGTTTCAAGTGCTGATATAATCATCTTGGAAAGGGGCATAAAGGATTCCACAAATATGACGTACTTTTGGACCCTTCCCTCTTGTCCGCATTTAGCCCCTCCCCATCTTTTCCTTCATGGAATCCGCACTCCAACACAAAATGAACAAGAAACGCCAGCATTGTGAATAACGTTATTACTAAACTACATATAGGGGCCTATATACTATAGTTCTGTCTTATTCAAAGCACCTTATTAAAAATTATATCTAACCGTACAGAATAGATCGATGTTCCTGTACTCTTTGAAACTGTGAAGTAGCAAACTATTCGTATGTAAAGCAGTTAGGCTACTAGGCTACATGTTCTGTTTGGTTGGACGCTGCAACAGATTCAGAGTTGGTCCTACCAAGGCGACAAGGCCATGTTGGTCGTGCAGAGCTAACTAGGGCCTACTTGGGGGTGGAATAACATGAAACTGCCGTTGCAAGCAAAGGGACTCTATGAAGTATTATCATCATAGTATTTGTTCCTGTCCTCGGGTAAGCTTCCCAGTATAACTGTAGATCTGTGTTTCCCAAAGTGGGTTCCGCGGAATCCCAGGGGAAGACATGGGTTCCGTGAAGTAATTGGATAAGTTTTGTTTGACGGTGTTGTTACATTATAAATCAGACTTCGAGGTGAAGACAAGGGTTCCGTGGAGAAATTTCATTTAAAACAATTTATTTTAGAATCTAAGTTTATTGATTAAAACTGTACATACCTCGATCACTGTTTAAAAATATTGTAGCAGAATAATTATGTTGTATTTAGGTCTGGGTTCCGCGGCTTCGCCAAAAAATTTCAAATCTTAAGGGTTCTGTAGCCAAAAACGATTGGGAAGCACTGCATTGTAGATGAGTGAGTCAGTTCCTCAAAGCGCGTCCGACTATTGAAGTCGCATACACAAGGCGTGATGCGGTTATCATATCAGGATGCTCACAACCAAGTCGACTAGCAATGATCAAGTGCTGTAGAAACTGACTATATTATTATCTGATCGAAAAGTTGGTGCTATTATAATTGTACAGCATAGGCCTACCGCAATTAGATGCGGACTTAAGCATTGGACGTAAACGTCTGGCCTTGTCCACATTAGGATCAGCCTTTTCGCTCTTTTCGAAAGCTTTAATGGGCAGACCATAATACAAATGCATTCCGATACCTAGTTTAAATATCCGCAGGCCTACTCTCAAAATGCCTACAAAGTCGCTTCAAACTTAGGCTTATACAGATTTGTTCCACCAGTTTTTCATTGCTAAATTAACACTTTAACGGTGAGCTGCATTGAGGGTTCTGTAGCCAAAAGCCAGTCACTTTTAGTACTCTCTCGTCGTTAAATGGGCATAGATTAGGCTACTTAAGTTCACAGGACTGAAGGCGCTCATGTTTGGGTCTTGGAACCCGAGGCAATTGGCGATTCACTCATCACAAAAATCAACGGACTGTCCGATTTGGGTGAGCTTTTTGTTCTGTTTGTCTCTGGGTAAAACAGAGACACTTAAATGACTTAATCCAGGGTAAATCGAGGTCATTTAAAGGTCAGAAAAAATTAATCGATCAATAATCAGAGAAAAATGGCCAGATCTCTGCCAATAGGCCTAATTGTCGAAATCGGCTAGGCGTAATTCTTTTTCCTAGGGCGGTTAACTGCGGCGTTAAAGTTGTAAACAAATACGAATTTTATTATGTTGAATGGAATTGATCTACTAATCGCTAAATAATAGAAATTAACTTACACGAATCCAACAATTTGAATATGAAGCTATTATATCATTCCTGCATTGTTCATATATAGGCCATACACAGTTAAATTCTTTACTCTAAGCATTGAGACCTCCTTAATCAGTCGGTAATTGCATATTGCATTGAATAAACTATTTTCTATAATTGCTTTACTGTAGGCTAAGTCTAATTATGGTTTCTGTCGAAGTGTTAATAAAAGTTTAATTTTCAAATGTTTGTCTTATGATGACTTCAGTCTTCAGTCTTTCTATTTATTTCATTTTATTTATTGATTTATTACACTAATTTATACAGCGTCATTCCAATGCGCTAAACAAGGTTAAGTGTCATTTATAAATACAGAAGTTATCAATAAGCAACACAGAAAACTATGAATGAGTAACCTGTGACGAACCCACGCACACACTTGGAGGCCAATCAAAGAATTCTAATCTGAGGTTGAAAGCATCATGTTCAAAGTCTCTGGACCAATTAAGTTGCATCGATAGTGTGTAGCAATTGTTGTTGATAGTGTGTGGTACAGTGCTACGAGTCAACTGTAGGCCAACTAATATCATTAATGGATTTCTGAACATGACCCCGGCCAGATGGCTTTCATTGCTACGTTTCGTTATCATGTACAGTTGTAGACTATTCGTTTTACATGAACCTTGCTACAGACAATTATTTAGTGTGGCCTCTTCAACCAGACAGTTATGCTTTTGAAGGACAGTGAATCATAAAGCCAAAAAGTGGAGCTGTGATAACAAAAAGTTGTACATTCTCTCACTCTTCCCCCAAAACTGACCAGATTCTTGTTCTTTTCAAGTCGAACTGTAGAAATTTATGCTGTGTTGAAACCAACCGTATGAAAACGATGATTTGTAAAGATTTTCCCAGTTTCATATCCCACGTATTGACTAAATCGATTGTTCAGTCACAATTTCGGAATTCGTGCTGTGACAATTTTTTCCTTATGAAAAGCCTCGCTGAACAGCGCAGGCCTACACTGACCGATACGATTTTACGCGATTCTTTTCGAATCTGTCGAGCACCGCGTCAAAGCGCTTCTGCGTCCATGCTCTCGATGCGAGCGTTCGGTTTTGCCCACCCTGTTTAGCCTACATAATGCAAATCTCTGGGCTCGAAGTATACAGGGCCGCATCCCGTAGCATCCGCTCTACCAGCTGCAGCAGCTGCTGCTGCAGCAGCTATAGCAGCAGCCCGTGATGAGACATCAGCATCCTTCGGCCAGGCGGCCACTGCAGCGCGCAGGCCAATCGCCGGACCAAGATGGCGGCTCAACGACGAGGTAGGTAGGTAGGCAGGCCGTCGTCACCCTATTTCCCCGTGTCCTCCCTCTCGCTCCCTCCCTCCCAGTCGGGGTCTGGTAACTCCAAGGAAACCTGTCGGGCGTCTCCAACCCTAGGTAATCTCGGTGTCGTCGGCAGAACATGAAGTGGATGGTCGACTGCCAGGGATCGTCTGCTAAATATAGGCGCCGTTGACGTCGTCCATTTCGGTCTCCAATTTTATCATATCGCTACCTCGGTCTCTTTCTCACACCCCACGGCCTCCCACGCAATACTGCGGCCTTCTAGGAACCCCGTAGAGCGTGCAACGCACCCATCTTGCCTTCCACATAACCATCCGGCCTTCCACGTAACCCGGGGTATCTCGTACACCTAAGGCCTTCCAAACACCCATCGGGCCTTCCAAGTAACCTCTGGTCTTCCCCACACACTAGGTCGTTGACCGGAAGCTGGATTATCCTAGCCTCACCGTCATCAGTTTCGTGACCCGCAACTTTCTACGCACGGGTCTCTTCGACCGGAAATCCGGTCCGCGCATGCGCATGCCGATCTTCCGGGTCAGTCATGTGAAGAAACAACGGCACGACGATCGACAAGTACGGAGCACAAATCGGACTACGGTTACGAAGGCACGAAACACGGCTACGTCATCAAGAAGTTCGGATACGTCAGCGAAGAGCACGGCGACCTCGTCCGAGAATACGGTAACATCAGCAAGAGGTACGGTGACATCAGTAAAAGTTACGGTGACATCAGCGAGAGGTACGGTGACGTCAGCAAGAGGTACGGTGGCGTTAGCGAGGAGTACGGAGATGTTCGCAAGGAGTACGGACAATGGGATGCCTTGCTAATCCGAAAATCCTCACAATCGTGACTAGCCTTTGCGCATGCGCTTCGTTTGCCTTCTTGTGTATCGCCGTCGGCACGGACTACTGGTTGTACGCAATGGAGCGTGCCGAAACGAACAAGACGAAACCGACTCTTTATAGATCACACAGCGGCCTTTGGAGAAAATGTATGTACGAAGGTTGGTGGAAACTAACTGATCGTTAAACTAGCACTAGCACTGGCTAAATTGGCATAGCTCTAAATGCTACATTAGCAAAGCCTAACTGATTAATGAAATGAGCTGCAGGCTGCGGAAGATCGCAGGGATTTCAAGATTACAGAAAATAAGAAACGATGACATAAGACGATGACATAAGACGAGGTACGGTATCATTAGGTACCCATTGCAAACAACTTTGCTATAGACAAAGTCGTTCAACGGAGACTCCGGTGGTTTGGATATTTAGAGAGAATGCCAGTTGATCGAATCCCACACAATGCACTGCAAGTTTCGAAGAAAAAGGAAAGCAAGCAAGCTAATTGCAAAGTTTTTACAGGATCGTCATAAAAATAACATAGCCGAGTTATAAAAATCAAAGGCTATTTAGAAAAAAATAGCAAAAGCTATTTGAAAATTAGCTGAGTCTAATTACAGAATGAGTATGGTCTTAAACGCACTTTTTTTTAGATCAGTCAGATATCCATTTGTGCAGCACTTTGTCAGGTTCTTAAAAGGTGCTATATTCAGTATATTGATACATACATACATACATACATACATACATACATACATACATACATACATACATACATACATACATACATACATACATACATACATACATACATTAACCTTACGAAGGCAAGTCTCATTAGTTTTGCTAACACTTTGAAGGTGAGCTGATCTTACTTTACCTTACCTTACAAAAGTGAGTCTCACCAGTTTGCTAACACATGCACCCACTTTGAAAGTATGTAAGCTGATCTTACTTTACCTTACCTTGCGTAATGCGTAGTAAGTGATTAGTGAACAAGGAGTGAATCTGATTTTCCATCCCAACAGTTGTGCATCATGTTTGAGTAATTTGCTTGAGTAACTTGCAAGTTTTGGTGTAGTATGAAGATGAGTAGTCGTGTAAGCTGCCCCCGAGAGTTCATTTAGGGTATAAAGTGTTGGCGACTTTATTTTTATTAGCCTTGGCATATGAGGACGGGGTCGATTGCTCGAGTGCAATACCAAATACACTGTGTCCCATTTGACAGATACCCTTTTTGTTTTGGAAATAAATCTGTCAATTCTAAAAAATATTTCAATGAAATTTTTTAGATTAAAAGAGGGATAAATTATCAATATTTAAAAAAATTTCATCGAATTATATCAACAGGGTCCAAAGTTATGGACTTTGCACAAACCAAATTCGAACTTTCCAACATGTAAAAGATAAGAATTAATTTTGCAAATGCATACCTTACTTACTAAACAATATGACGTCATAATAACTTCATTTCCATTTAAGCAAATGATAATAAAAGAAAATGCTTTTCAGTAAAGATGACTTGAGTTTGAATAAAAGTTTAAGACAGGAAGAACATTAAAGAACAAAAAGGTTTTTGAAGGAATTCATATTCCTGCAGGACAGTGCTCCAGCTCACTGAGCCAGAGAAACTGTGGATCTGCAGTCAATAGAAACTCCATATTTTATTTCACCAGTCTTGTTGTCCTCGAGACCAAGGTCTTGGTCTCGAGTGCAATCGAGTTCGTTTTTAAAAGTCTTGGTCTTGGTCTTGGTCTTGAGACCAAAAGTCTTGGTCTTGGGCTTGAGGTTCAAAGTCTTGGTCTTGGTCTTGGTCTTGAGGTTCAAAGTCTTGGTCTTGGTTTTTCAAGACCAAGACCAAGACTTCTGTCAATATGAACAGTCATTAACAAAAAGCAAGACTTTTAACAATGTATACAATAATTACTAATACAATTGCTTTAGTATTTACACGGTGTGAACGAGGCTTAACTGTTGTTTTGGACAATTATTTTGACTTCCGGTTATTTACCATGGAACGATTTCAAAATTGACTCACGATTTGTTGCTGTGTGTGCCAGCGATTTCAGTACCTGTAGAACGTAGGCTATTCTTTCACATGGCAGAATTTATATGTGGCCCCACAGGTCATATCTTGGTCAGAAAATGCTGAACGAATTGGTTTTTATAAATGCAACAGGCATTTGGAATAACATTTGGCATGAAGGACTTCTGTAAATACGATTTCGGAAATCTCTGCAGTCTGCATTTAAGAGTTGTTTTGCTTGAAAAAATAAAAGACTCGTATTTTCATTAAAACAGCGAGTAGTCCGACTTGACTTTTTTAGTAAGGAATAGCAGTCTGGATATGATTGTGATTTTGGGGGTCTCGGTCTTGGTCTTGAGTTTCAAAGTCTTGGTCTTGGTCTTGAGGATCAAGGTCTTGGTCTTGGTCTTGAGATTCAAGGTCTTGGTCTTGGTCTTGAGGTTTTAGGTCTTGACAACAAGACGTTTCACCAACTCTTTGGTCCTCTGATCTCAATCCTCTCGACTACAAGATATGGATCATCCTTCAAGAACGTGTTTATCAAACCGCATACGCGGCGTTGACCATCTCAAACAGCGAGTTGTAGAGGAATTTCCTTTTGATCAAGGAATTGTTTGTTGATCGTGCAATCAGTGAATGGCCAGATCACATAAGAGCATGTATTCGAGCTAATGGCGGACATTTAATCATCAACTTTAATTTTAAGTGTTGGTGTCTTCATGTTTTTGTCGAATTGTAAAGTTTAATTAAAAAAGTAAGAAATGAATTTTTACATGTTGGAAAGTTTGAATTTTGTTTGTCCAACTTTCAATGTGCTTAACTTTGGACTCTGTTGATAGAGTTTGATGAAATTTTCGGAAAGTATTGATAATTTATCTCACATTCAATGTAGACAAATTTATTGAATTATGTTTAGAATTGACAGATTTATTGCCAAAACAAAAGGGAATCAGTTCAATTGGGACACAGTGTATATTGCACTCGATCGACATAACCCGCCAGCGAAGAATTTTGTGTTGAGATTTCTGCTCCACCTGCGCCACCTAACCAACTCAGCTATAATGAGTACACTGACCGTACACTGTCGTCCGTACTCTGCAGTCCTATTCTTCGCCGTCAGATCTTCTCACCGTACACTGTCGCCCTCATATGCCGAGGTTAAGAAAATGAAGTAGCCAACACTGCATACCCATGGCTGCCTCATAGGCTAACTTAAGGACTGATCTTCTTCTGCAACAGACGCCTTGACTCTTGCTGTGTAGTGTTCTCGGTGGCCTCGGTTTAAAGCTTCTGAAAATCTGCCCACGTCATGGTGGTTCTCTAAAGTCGCTCAGGTCTAAACTCTAAACCTATACTATTCGTTCCTCTCTTTCAACGTAATTGTCTGTCTCTCTGTCTCTCTGTCTCTCTGTCTCTCTGTCTCTCTGTCTCTCTCTGTCTCTCTCTTTCCTGACCATCTGGAAATTGACCTAATTCTCAATTTATTTGGTGCGTCATCGATTGAAGCCTTGTAAATTATTAGTCACCGGCGCTATAAAACTTACTGTCTGTTTATCTATCTGTTTAGTTATTTAATATTGCAACAGTCTTGGTCTTCATCGTAGTAATCCTCGGGATATTCTTGTCAAAGAACCTATGTTCATCTCAGAGGTTGTTCCTATTCCTCGTTCATTCAGTCATTCATTACTCGGTTCCGGTCTTTAGCCTCACTTGGATTATGTTTCTTCATTCAGTTATTCCTTCTTTAATTAACTCGGATCTTTCATTCAATATATTATTATATATCTATATTATATTCGATCTCTCGTTCGTCCACTAGTTCCTTCATTCATGCATTCATGCATTCATTCATTCTCATTCATTCATTCATTCATTCATTCATTCATGCATTCATGCATTCATTCATTCTCATTCATTCATTCATTCATTCATTCATTCATTCATTCATTCATTCATTCATTCATTCATTCATTCATTCATTCATTCAAGCAGCTTGCCAGTCAACCAACCAGCCACGCAGCACACCAACCAGTCAGTGAGGCCGCGTACGTGTATCCTGCAGCATCCCTGATTTCTGCCGTAGGATAATCGCTGCTGTCTCCTTCCACTGTATGACCGTAGCTCCTCCTTCTCCTTCTTTTCCCCCTCCTCCCCCTATTCCTCCTTCTCCTCCTCCTCTGGTCGCAATCAATGGCAGCCGCCAACTGCGTATTGATCGCAACAGCCTTTACACAGAGCCAGACTGCACTCTCAAATACATAATCTACATATCATATAATATACATTTACTTGAAACATAGCTATATGAATATATATATATATATATATATATATATATATCTGGTAATGCATATATATCTATATATATATATTTCTAGTAATACATATATATGTATTTAAATACATGCAGAGTAATACATAAATATATCATCAACTTACATAATAACCGTTGTACGTCTGTCTGTCCCGTAAACAAACACTATTGTGACGTCACTATACTGCCGCCTTGGCGACGGTTGTCTTGACGGTTGTCTTGACGACGGCTATAGGCCTATAATATGACGTTATTGTTATCACTGCAATAATAATTGTTTTTTATATGCCGTGATTTTTCACGGGTTTACAGCTAGTATGTATATAATGTCTGTGTTTGTTTATATATAGAGCTGCATACTGCGAACATTATACACGACACACATTTGTGCACATTATGTGTATTCAATATATAATATATTGAATGTAATATATATATATACATATATATATATATATTGTAGGCGTGAATATACGTATATTATAAATGTAAAGCATGGTTTGTAAGATGAGGGAGGAGATGAGCGGAGTGGAGGATGGGGAATAAGAAGAAGAAGAGGAAGAAGAAGAGGAGGAGGCGTGGCCTGCGTGGTGCAAATGACGTCGTCGTTCCAATTGTAATCGCATTCTATTAAATTGTAACTACTTCCGCTGAGTGACGGAAGGTTCGCTCTCTCGCGCCACCGTGCGATGAATGAACGAACGAAAGAAAGAATGGATGGATGGATGAATCAATCTACGATTATGTAAATAATTAAATGAATAACTGAATGAATGAGCGAATGTGTGAATATATATGAATCAATGGACAATGACGTAGTGGCGGTGATGCGGGGGAACGACAGCAGACGACCCTATAGAAAGAGGTCATGTCCTTGTCATTGACTATGACCTCGACCTTGATCAGATGACCTTGGTTACAATGGAAACGTAGCCTTGACATCTCCTGAAACAGGTCGTTTGGGAGGAGAACTTGAAGCTGCGAGGGAGACGCTGCTGATCCCGTTGGTGATAAGGATGATGAAGATGGCGAGAGAAGACGAGAATGTATCAGGGAATGTATGCGTGCATTTATTTAGGCTACGTATGTATGTCTGGTATGTATAGGTATGGAGCTGAACATTTATATAGCGCTTTAATTAGCCGAGATATTGCTGGACAACTATTTTGCGCGCACTTGTTGCTGTCAGAAAGCTGAAGAATTTACAATAGGCGTCAGTCAGCTGGTAGTTCACAAACGCCAATTCCTGCAATGCATTTCATCCGTGTCCAGGAATTTGCCATGCACTGCTGGTCAAGCGCTGAGAAAGAGATACGGGTCCTGTCCTACGTCTGATTCACCTCATGCACCTCTTACTTAAATACATGTATGCTATATTCTCTGTTTGCAGAGAAAGTCGAAGACAAGATCTGCGACTACATCAACTACTTTACGCGCCTTGAACGAGATGAACACCAACTTCAAACACTTACGATTCTCTGTGAGTTCTGTTCTAATCTGACGTAATCACCTCCACAGTCCGATCAAATCTAATCACTTCTATAGCGCATTTATTATTATGAACAGTTCTTCCTATTTCAACAGCCAGAGCAGGACCAGACAATCGTCTCATCAGTGAGAAATTGATCTCACAGCATGGTGATGGTGTCTCCGGTGAAACGCAGCGAATATAATTGTTGTTTGTCTATCGGAGTCTTCCATCCCACAACGGGGCACTAGATATGAAAGTGTCGAAGCAGCTAGTAAATAAAACATCCACTAACGACTTACGACGACGTCGTATACCAGAAAGTCCTGAGTGATGGGTGAAGATCGTTAATTCCACCACCGTATATGGCTCCCTGAAATCGTGATATATGTTTCCTCCCTTCTCCAGTGTTTCCAGTACCACTGCGTACCCCCAGCGCATCGTTAGAGTCTAGTCTGGACGAAACATCGAGCAAAACGGACAGAGATTTCAATGTAGATAACAGAAACTATCAATTACGCTGATAACCACTCGTTGGACATCCCGCGGCCCAGAGCTGGGTCTCTGTTCCTCTCTCTGTCTATCCTTCCTCTGTCTGTTCCTTTTGCATGTCTCTTCTGTCTTTTTGTCGGGTTGTCTGTCTGTCTCTGTCTGCCTCAGTTTATTCCTCTTTGTCTACAATTGTCCCTTTCTGTCGATATATCTGCCTCTGTTTGTCTCTCTGCCTCTCTCTGTGTCTATTTCTGCCCGTTGCTGTCTGTATACTTTTTCTTTTCTTTTCTGACTGCCTATTTCCCTCTGTGTCTATTGATCTCTCTATCTCTGTATCGCTGTCCGTGTGTACTCTTTTGTCTGACTTTCTGCTCATCAGTTATATTCAGTCTTGTGAATGCGGTTATCTGTCTCCAAGTTGCCCATATATTTTCTGTTTGTTGTGGGTCTGATTTAAGATGTCTTCAGGATTCTTGTCACTTGTTTCCTGTTTCTGTCAGCCTACCCCTTCTCTCTGTCTGTGTGTCTGTCTATCTTTTTGCATGTCTGTCTGTATGTTTATCTGTCTGTCTGTCTTCTTCCCCTCTCTAATCATAGTCATTATCAGATATTATTGTGTCATCTTGAAATAATTAGACAAAGCCTGCTGGTGACAGACGACAGTGAATGGGCTTTGACGTAAGCGTTCGGCCACACTAGCGTGTGCTCTAAGCAGACATATTACTTTTAACTAAGTAGCAGATGTAATAGCCAGACACATGCTATACATGGACTCTCCGTCAAAAACATGTGACCTGTTTCCTGCGTTTCTACTTCAGGAGTTTGTGGACATCTTACTGCCTTTCTTAACAGTTCTCTGCAATAGTTCCCTCCGTGAGGGTATCTTCCCAGCGTCGCAGAAAAGAACTATTGTTGTCCCGGTACCTAAACGCGAGGGCTTGGACCTAGCTGACCCTACTAACTTTAGGCCTATAGCTAACGTGTCTTTTGTATCAAAAATTATTGAGAAGGTTGTAGGTATACCCAGCTCACTGCCTACCTTGATAGGCACAATCTTCTACCAACCTTTCAGTCCGGTTTCAGAAAAAGCCACTCCACGGAGACTCTCCTGCTGCGCCTTCTCTCTGACAGTTATGGGGCCATTGACAAGTCACAGGTTACCCTCTTGGCACTGTACGATGTTAGCGCAGCATTCGATGCAGTCGATCATTCTATCCTTCTAAGTCGTCTCTCCTCTTCCTATACGGCCTCTTTGGTAATCTTCTTGACTGGTTCACATCCTACCTGCATGACCGTTCCTGCACCGTTGCTTTTGGGTCTGCTAGGTCTTCCTGGGTCCCCGTTCCTTTTGGCTTGCCTCAGGGGTCTGTTCTGGGCCCCTTGTTATATAACTCATATATTCTCTATACCGCTGACCTGGGTCCCCTCCTGGCTGCTGGTGCAGTTCTCAGCCAGTCTTATGCGGATAACCTGCAGGCTAACGTTCACTGCTCAGCATTGGCGGCAGCTGCTGCTGTCAGTGAGATTGTCCGGGCCACGGAGACCTTGGAAGCCTGGATGTCTTCCAACCGCCTGAGGTTTAACTCGAGCGAGACGCAGTTCATCTGGCTGGGTACGCGTCAGCAACTTGCAAAAATTAACCTTGAGGCTTCAGCTGTTGAGTTTCCTCGGGTCTCTTTTGCCTCCTCTGTACGCGACCTTGGCGTTATCCTGGATCAGGAACTCACGTTCGCCCGCCACATTAACCTCCTCTGTCGCGATTCCCACTACCAGCTGCGCCAGCTTAGGGTGGTCTCGCGCTCTTTGTCCCAGGGGGCTGCATCTACTCTTGTACGTACTTTTGTAGTCTCCCGGCTTGACTATTGTAGTGCCCTTTATGCTGGTCTCCCAGCTGTCCGGGTTGGGTGCCTAGATCGGGAACTTCTCCGCGTAGCTGCGCGCCTCATTGGCCGTATTCCTAAATTTGGCCGGGTTTCTGAGTTCATGCGGGATGTGCTGCACTGGCTTCCATTCCCACAACGGATCACGTATAGGGTTTCTGCGCTTGTTAGGCGCTGCTTGGAGGGACTCGCGCCCACATACTTACAGGATTTCTGTTGCCCTTCATCTGTTGTCCAGCGGTGATATAACCTTTGATCAGCTGACTAAGCTGTACTCATGGTCCCCCGTTCGCGCACTGCAATCATGCAGCGCCGCTCCTTCTCTGCTGCTGGCCCTATGACCTGGAACGGGCTCCCAATGGTGCTCCGTTGGGTCCCAATGGATCACTCTACTACTTTTATACTAATTTAAAGACTGCTATTTTAGCCGTGGCTAGACTGGAGCGCTCCTTAGTAGACAGCCTTGAAGGGGCGCTATATAAATGTTCCTTAATAATAATAATAAGATGCGTGTTTTGTGTGCAGTGGCCGTGAGAAGGGCCACTATCTTTCCGCTCGTCAGTCTGCTGATACTTCTTGTTGGTGAGATCATCTTCTTCATCGGTTACTGCAATCAACGTACCGTGCTCACCTTCCTCGCCGGAATTCTCTTTGTAGTTGGAGGTAAAGTGGCGACCAATTTACTGGAGTTAGAGGTGATTTCTCCTTGTGGTTGGGGTGAATTCTCTTGTAGTTGGAGCTCAATTCTTTCTGTAGGAATTAGTAGGAGAAAGGAGAATTAATTCTCTTTATTATTGGATGTGATTCTCTTTGTGGTTGGAGGTGAAGTCTCCCTCGCTAATTGGAGGTATTTTCTCCTTGCATAGTTGGAGGCTATTCTTCTTCCAGCATAAACTAGCTGGAAGTGAATTATCTTTACGAGCATTTTAGTTGGAAGTGCATCATGATTACCATAATGTTATAATCAGTCAACAGTTGAAGATCCATCCGTTATTACATAAGCTAGTAATGCGCGTATACCTGTTACTGCGTTTTAGGCTTGTGTACCTTGATCGGCATCGTCACCTACATCAGTGCCATTACGGAGGAGGCTGGCAGCAAGCCCAAATCAACGATGGACGCCCCCAAGTTCATCTACTGGTACGGCGCCTCTTTCTACCTGACGGTCAGCTCGTTCGTCAGTTCCGAACTAACGGGGGTCCTGTCCGTCTATCTGTACATCGTTCAGTATAAGACAGCGTACCGCAAGAAACAGGAACACCTCGCAATGACGGACTCGAACAACGAACGACACTCTCGCGGAAGGTCGTCCTCCTCTCGCGAGAATTCGCGGGATCACTCCCCGTCGCATGCGTCTGAACCCTTCTACAGCTACATGCCCGTGTCGGAGACCATGAGGGACTACTCGAACTATGTACTTCAGCGCGACCCCTCAAGACATACTCTCCCGGCCGCCGTCTCAGTCGACGCCCAGGTTCACATGGCCCGCGACCGGTCGGTTCACTCGGTCCGGGCAGCCGCGGGGGCCAGTGGGGACGCCGATTCGTTTCGGAGGACGACTCTCGTATGAGGGGAGATATAATAATGTGATCCGTGTATACCTGCTGATAATTTCTTTCGAGTTGTGATTGAGATTGGCAACTAGCCCTTCGTCGACTCGCCAACTTAGCCAGTCAATTGAAGTCTAAGCGATTTAACGGGTCAAAGGCCTCTGGCAAGTCAATCAAACGCTGATGAACTTGTTCAGATTTGCACGCCTTGTTGAAGACCTTGGTGAAGTCGACAAAGACCTCTGGCAATTGCCATGCTTTGATCATGGAAGACTAAGGCTCTATCGTTTGACGGAAGACGTTATCAATGAGAGCATTTTAGTTATTGATATAGGCCAATACCTTGTTCAGAAATGCACACATATTGTTGAAGACCTTGCTGGAGTCTAGGAATATTGCATTTTGATTCTTGAAGATGATTGCTGTACCCTACGAAAGGTTTTGAAAATTGGACGATTTAGTGAGGAGTATGCCTTGATAAAAGCTTGCGTTGAGTCGAGGGTAACAAGAGAAAATTTACTATTCAGAAGGATCTGTTCAAGAAACCAAGGATAGGCTATACATTAGGCCTAGCCGTGTTCTTCTGAGATGATTTATCGACATGTCATAGAAGGTAAGAAATGTCGAAACCGCGTGTGCTGAATGATGTAAGAAGTAGAAATCGTGGCTAAACAATTTAATTGGTGATTAAACAACCTTCTCAAAGTTATGTGATGAACGTCGTCGATACAATTTGGCCTTGCCTATCCAGACATTGTTCAAACTTTCCGTTACAACCGGAAATAAATATGTTTTCGATACTTGAGTCAACCTAGAAAGGTGCATGGCTAAAGGCTGATTTAACAAGCATATCTGGTTTGATGCTAGCTCCATTAGTCGATGATAGAACTATTGTACTAGAACGAGATCCTCCGCAATGCAATGTAGGCCCTAGTTCTACTTGTCGAAAGCCGGCGAAGATTTTGAAGCGAAAGTGTGCTACTGCAAGCAGTAAAGATTGTCAAAAGCTTGCTTTGTTTCAACATACGTGCGGAAGAAATCGTCGTTTTATGCACTTTTCTTGGAGATGTTGCAAGCAAGTGTACCTAGTCAAAACATGGGTTGAGTGGCTACAACAGGACACTACATGTACGTGTTTCTGTTGACTTAATTTTTTTGTAGTTCGGGTGATTTATGCCGTGAATAGATCAAACCAAAAAGGAGTTTGATTTTAAAGTGACGAATCTTTTCTACCGACTGCTTAGTTTCAGGAGAGCTGCAATTAATCGAGAGCAGTGATATACAGAGAAGTGTACGTGTAGTTTGTAAATGGACGCGAAATATTTCTCAACAAGAATCCAAAACGTTGATTTCGAATATCCAACGTCTCACAAAAAGCCAATTATGTCATCAAACGTCGACATATTCAAGCGCTACAACATCACCCATTGACTAGAAGCACTTATGACGTCATCCGTGATGACGGCGTAACGGGTTGACGAGAACGCATGTTAGTGATGTCACCTATAGATGACGTTGTTTAGCCAGAAACCGACAGCGTTTCGTCTGCAGAAGGACTTGATTTGTTTACTGCCTATTTACATGTTTACTCCAGCCTTGCCAATGTATTATGCCGCGTCTATAGATTCCGCGGAAGCCGACACAGTTTTTCAGATGTCGAAGGCTATGCGTAGGTCAAGGCGATAAACTTATATAGCGCTGTATTCGAATTCCTTTGTGAGCGCATCGCTGTTTATAGGCTTTTAGCATAGTTGAAACTTTTTTTTATCAGAGAAAAACAAATGTTAAGAAGATGTTTCGATTTCTTTTTAGACTACACTCTTAAATTAATCAGTGATGAGGAAACACTTTCTAAAAGTATTTTGAGTACAAGTATAAATACTTGATCACAAGCTATTAGACAGTGTCGGGCCTTTTCGGCGGTAGGGCCCTCCATCTGGAATGGCCCACCCTTAAACCTGCGCTTGCTGCCACTGTTAAACTCGCCTGCTTTTTGCAAATCCCTCAAGTCTCATTTTTTTTAGCTGTGGCTGAGCTGGGAGAGCTTCTGAGTAGGTAGCAGGTGTCTTGAAGAGGCGCTATATCAAATCCTTAGAATGAATGAATGAACGAAAAGTATTTAAAATAGAAGTATTTAAAAAGTATTTAAAATAGAAGTATTTAAAAAGTATTTAAAATACAAGTATTTAAAAAGTATTTAAAATACAAGAAATACATTTTCATACAAATATTTTGAATAAAAGTAAAAAATGCTTGTTTGGGAAAAGTATTTTAAATACTAAGTACAGAATACTTCGAGCCAAAGTTTTGAGCATTTTGTCGGGGCACTTCTTATCAGAAGCTTGTAGGTATCATGGTCAGCAGTCACAATATTCTGGAAATCATTTGCTGCTATCAGATTCAATGTTTGACTTGCATAACGAATATGCTTTGGCAAGAATATATGTCATTGGTATTATATGTGTTTAGCACAGCTCTTAATGCCTGTGAATCATGGACAATTTAAAAGACGGACCAGGATAAAATATTGGCATTTGAAATGTACTGCTATAGAAGGATACTACACCTAAATTGGACAATGAAAGTGACAAATTTGGAGGTTCGAAGAAGACTGAATATAAAGAAAGGTATAATGCAATAATAATGAAGAGAAAACTAAGTCTATTTGGGCATATATGTAGAATGGATGAAAATAGAAAAATAAAAACCGTCATGATGGGAACTATGGATGGAAATGGGCGGAGGGGCAGACCCAACAGAGTGTGGACAGACGACATCGAAGATTGGTGTAAACAAGATCTGCACAGCTTAAGAATATTAGCACAAGACCGGGGACTTTGGAAAAAACTGATAGATCATGCATTGGACACCTACACACTTAGAAATAAGCTTACCAGACGTTATCAAATAATAACGTGTCTTATCATATGATAACCAAGCCTACTATTCGCTCCTGTAGTAACCTGAGGTTACTAACAGACTGCGATTGGAGGGTCTGGCGAGTAGGTTACTTCAAAGTAGGTAGAGTAACAATGCAAGAGAATTTACAAATATTGAAAATTCAATACAATATAATTTAGAATAGTAAAATTTAATAAACAAATATATTTAGGCTTTGTGAAATAGTAAAAAAATTAAATTAGAACCAATTGACGGATATTAGCTAATAAAACGCTACATTTCCGAAGCAAAAGTATCTGTAGCCTATTTTAATTGATACGATAATGAGCGAAATATTCTTGAAAAGTATTTGTGTGGACAAAAACATGTCAAATATGCATAGGCCTACCAATCATTTTTATGGAACGTTAAATTTAAAAAAAATTGAGATGGGATTGTCGCTTTCGGGACAATTGCTCTCGGAATATTATTGTATTATGTATCAAACATGTAGTTCAGGCACAACTCTGGTAAACAGTGGCTATAACATTGCAAAAATAATTATAGAACAAGAAGAAGAAGAAGAAGAAGAAGAGGAGGAGGAGGAGGAGGAGGAGGAGGAGGAGGAGGAGGAGGAAGAAGAAGAAGAAGAAGAAGAAGAAGAAGAAGAAGAAGAAGAAGAGGAAGAAGAGGAAGAAGAGGAAGAAGAAGAAGAGGAAGAAGAGGAAGAAGAGGAAGAAGAGGAAGAGGAGGAAGAGGAAGAGGAAGAAGAGGAGGAAGAGGAATAGGAGGAAGAGGAGGAAGAGGAAGAAGAAGAAGAAGAAGAGGAAGAAGAAGGAGAAGGAGAAGGAGAAGAAGGAGAAGGAGAAGGAGAAGGAGGAGTAGGAGGAGGAGGAGGACGACGACGACGACGAGGAGGAGGAGGAGGAGGAGGAGAAAAAGAAGAAGAAGAAGAAGAGCAGTCGCTTAAGTTAGTCCTGAGGCAGCCATGGATATGAAGGGTTAGCGACTTCATTTTCTTGGCCTCGGCATATGAGGGCGGGAGGCCAGTTCCCTCCATCGCCGTCTCATCGTCTTCATCATAGCTGAGTTGGCTAGAAGGTGCGGGTGGAACAGAAATCTCGAAGCAAAATTTCTGCCATGGCGGGGATTTGAACCCCCGACCTCTTGATTGACAGTCCAGCGCTCTAACCACTAAACTATCGATCACCACGGTGCCTTGCATCAAACAATTCAAAATAATTATAAAGGGCAATTAAACATATGTAAATTTATTTAGTATTGTAAATAAGTGAAAATAGGCCCTATGCGTGGAAAAATAAAACAAGTTTGTACCATTCTGAAAAGCCGTGGTAGTGGCCTACTTAAATACGAATGCGCAAAATTTCTGCCCTGGCGGGGATTTGAACCCCGACCTCTCGATTGACAGTCCAGCGCGCTAACCACTACACTATCGATCACCCGGAGCCTTTTATCAAACAATTCAAAATAATTATAAAGGGCAATTAAGCACATGTAAATTTATTTAGTATTGTAAAGAAGTGAAAATAGTCCCTATGCGTGGAAAAATAAAACAAGTTTGTAACATTCTGAAAAGCCGTGGTAGTGGCCTACTTAAATACGAATGCGCACTAATAATATTATATCGAACACGGCGCCGGGCATCAAACAATTCAACTGAAATTCCAATTCAAACTCTTAAGTTGATATGCAGTCAGACAGAGAAATAACTAGCATGATAACATCCAATCCGAGCTACACAGTCGGACATTAAAGACAGATAGTAGGGCCTATCCAGTTAAATACATACCAGGCATACAAAGTTAGCGTTAAGTATGGATTAAAAGTTGCCCTGATAGCGTGCGCTCTTTAGCCAATCTAGTAGAGGCGAAGGGTAGACATCGGATTCACAGGCTGCGCGGGTTCGAGTCCGTATTGAGATTTTTTTATTATGTGAATAAACACTAGCAAAAACTTATTAATTTATGTTGTGAAATAGGGCCTAAACACTCGCAAAACTGTAGATTTTTAATGCTTCTTTCTAGGCGATTTTTATCTTATTAAACTAGTTTTCCAATATAGCTGAACTTTCGTGGTTGTTAGCACAAACACTAACATGACCACCGTAGCACCCTGTTGTCTCCTCGGCTTGACCTCCCCGGACTTTGGCCTGGCACCGGAACGGACAAGGCGGACATGGCTACTGCGGATTTGATTTGATATAGGGCCGGTGTTTAATCCGGTCTCCCTGACGTGACTTTTGTGTGGCGCTGAGAAATTTCGGAGATTTAGGCCTACATTTACATTTACAATTAACATAGGCCTTTCCGTTGCATTGTGAATGCAAACAAAGTTAATAAGTAAGTAGCCTTCGTGGCATCTAGGCTAACATGTGCACGTGCATTGCATTACAGGCTATAGAACGATGGCATAAATATTTAACATCACGACAGGAACAAATGCATTCTCTGTCTAAATTGACAAAATATAACTTTAGAAACGTTTCTGGTTTTCCTTACCGATCAGATTTTGACCTGACTTGTCACTTTTGTAACAGATAGGCCCTAAGTTTTATCAGGGCATTTCTTGAAGCACCCATTTAAAAATGCCTTGGACATAAAAATACGTTAAAGTCACAAAATAGTATTCAAAAGTTATAGGCCTATTGATCTTACTAACAGGTAGGCCTATAGAAAAGGGTACGTCGAGCTCTTGCCAAGACGACGTTTTCCATTGTCAACGATTTGATTGTCGGTGCAGGAAATTCGTTTGGCACCTCGTAATTATCTACTTTGGAAACCCCCTCTGATTTGACGTAGTGCTCGTGAATAGGCTGGTGCCGTGCGATTGGCCTTAGAGTGGCGCTTTAGACGTTTGGAGATTACGATTAGGCCTAGCCTATAGGCCTATAGATTAGTCTAGGAAAGGTAGAATATTTTTAGTTCCTGGAACATGTCGGTACAAAACTAGGATAAAGTAGTTTGTCCTTGCATGGATGTTCAAAATCATGAGGTCTTGCCGTCTTGGGCGTATTATAATCCTAACGTTCTAAGATGGTCTTTGCTTGCTTACTTATTTAACCGAGAATAGTTCTGAGCGCCAAAAATTCTTAATAGTGGAAATTAGTCATAGATAACTAAGTAAAAATTTTGCGCAATATCATCAATGTAATTAAATGAAGGCCAGTTGTTGCAATATTTAATTGTTTCACGTACACATTTGCCAAGTGCAACGGACTATATTGGGTTTAAGCGCAGTGACGCATGCGCATAAATACGTGAGCGGTGCGGTTACCTCGTGGTCGTTATCAAATAAATGGCGGAGATTATTATTTTGGTCTATCGGTAACCGTGGAAAATATCGAGAAGCAAAACCAATATCGAGAACATCTGAAGAATGAAGTAAGTAACCTTAATCCCAAATTTATATAACTTATTGCTATATTTTATGTAAAGAAGACGGCGAACATGTACAATCGGGGTGCCTATTTACTATCTGGGTCGGTGTCTGCATAGTGAGGGTCGGTTAGGGCTTAGGGTTAGTGTTGCCGATGTATTTGTGCGACTAAAAAAGCTATAACTGCGAGTGTTGAAGCTGGATTTTAAAATTCAGGGCTAGGGCTATGCACCCCGATTGTACATGATCGCGAAGAAAACAACGATGAAGCATAAACGGTAAACTTGCGGGCATGGGTGAGTATTTAACCAGCGGGTATAAACGATACCAAACATGAAAATGATGATACCTTAGACCATAACAATCAAAACGCACCTATTCCCAACTCGCGCTGACGATCCGGCGATTTTCTAGAAATTTTTGAAATTCTGTAGAAACCCATGTTAAAAGTCGATATCGCCATATTTACGTAGAACATAATTATATCACTCGGGGTTCACATTACTTTACGGAAGGACTGTATTGCGGACTCTGGAATGATGTTCTACGTAAATATGGCGATATCGACTTTTAACATGGGTTTCTACAGAATTTCAAAAATTTCTAGAAAATCGCCGGATCGTCAGCGCGAGTTGGGAATAGGTGCGTTTTGATTGTTATGGTCTAAGGTATCATCATTTTCATGTTTGGTATCGTTTATACCCGCTGGTTAAATACTCACCCATGCCAACTTGCGCTATGAGGGTCCCTGTCTAATGTTATTGTTTGACCCACATTCAAGGGACTATGTATTACTGTGTGACAAGAGGTTGCACCTTGACACTAGTTAGCGCCCAGACACCAATAAGGCTATTTAAATGAAAGCACATCGACAAATATTCAGACACGAATGTTTAATGCAGCTCAGCAATGACGCTAGTTTTCAAGTTTATTGTAAACGTTCAACAATGTATAAACTAAATTTAAAGGATAAATGTTCAAATGAAACTTTAAGCTAAATTTATAGGAAGTTTAAGCTAAACGTTCAACAATGTATAATCTATGAAACTTTAAGCTACATTTATCGGATAAATGTTCAAAATGTTTAAATGAAACTTTAATGTGACTTAACTGTCTGGACGCCTAGTTATTTGTCAGTTCACTGTCTGGGCGCTAACTAGTGTCAAGGTACGACCTCTTGTCACTCAGTAATACATAGTCCCTTGAATTTTGGTTAAGCAATAGCATTAGATAGGGACCCTCATAGTGCAAGTTTACTGCATAAACTGTCTTTAATATAAAGTTATAACGCTGACCAGACTGATTCTTCCGCGTATTTATTTAAGTAAGTAATCTTTTATTAGCACGAGACAACGCTGACACTTTACAACAACAATATATACACTGGCGAAAAATCGCACAATATCAGAAAAAATAGATGCAATATTATAAACAATTTTGGAATGTATGATTTATGTTACCAATATTTAGCTATAATCTGAAGAACATAAACTTTACTCAGGTCTACAAATGGAAACAGCTAGATCTTGGAACAGGCATTAAGACTAGCATTATACCAATTTTTGTATAGTTGTACAATGTGCAAATGATGAAGGATTTCTTGTGCAGTAGTGTATGAAAGTACGGTAATTCAAATGCATGCCCATTTTTTGTAAGTTGAATTTATCAATGTGCTTTGCAGTTAGTAATGGGAAGACAGTGATGAGGTGATTGGATGCTCTTAAAGAACTTCAGTTCAGTTTTCTACAAAATCTTCACCAGCGTTAAACTGTCACCGCTCAAGAGGTTGCTGCACCCAGCCCTGCGCAAAAACAAATAAATTCTTCCACCCAGTTCCGTTGACAGGAAGCCCCCAGGATGGAAGAGCATAAGTTTAGTTGGGGAGACAAAAAGGGCTTGGAAATGTTGGTTCACTGGGAGGCATTCCTTGAGTTCAGAAGAGTTTTAGTGGGTATAGATGTTGGCTGCAAATGTCACATGGTGATCAAATTTTAACTCTTCTCTGAAAAGAACACCAAGTAGTTTAATAAGTTTGACTCTTTAAACATTGTTGATAGGATCTGGAAGAGAAAAGAGTCTAGGACTCAGTCTGTGAAATATAATCTCTTTTGTCTTAGAAGAAAGATTAGGTGTCATTCTGTGCAAGGAGGTCCAATCCTTAATATTAGCAAATTGAGTTTCCAGGCTAAAAGGAGAGTTTTTGGGACGAGAAGGTTAGTATATCTGAAGACAACACAGAAGTCAGTTGTGTGCTCAACTGACCTTCTATGGGCCCATATTGGTTACGGGTAACTGAGCACTTTCATTTTTCACTTGTTACCAGTCCCATTTCTGGACCAAGGATGAAGGTGAGGCTAATTATCCTTGTTATGACGTGACATGGTTAAACTACAAACACATGGCTGTTACAGAGCATAGCTCATATTAAGCAATTATTATTATTATTATTATGAACACTATCATTGTTATTATTATCTGAAATGCCATCTGAGACAGGACTCAACTGGTTGGTTCTTCCTTTCAAACGTTATTTGCTGTTTCTCTGCATTATTGTAATTCTTGATCTTGATCTTGTAGCAACCACACTTGAACCTCCATTTGGTATTGCTAGACAACTCCTCTGATGCGATGCAGTGCTCGTGAATAGGCTCGTGCCCTTGAGCAGATAATGGAGGAATCTCAAGGTAGGCCACATCACTCATTGTCTCTTGCTCTGATGTTTTCTCCTGTCCCATCAGACATCTTTTGCTCATAGCTGCTTTACATCATGCTTTAAATCTGCTTTAATCACACCTTCACTTAAGAAACTTGACCTGGACATCAACAGCGTGTCTAACTTTAGATGCATCTCCTATCTCAATAAAAAGTTTTAAGGTTGTTAAACGCCTTTTCCTTATGTGGTTTAAAAACATTTCATCTCCTAACTTTAGTCCTTACCAGGGTCATTTCACATAAAATCAAGAAGTACAAATAAAAATTTGCCACCACTGCTTTGGATTTTTCTTAATTTTTTTGTACACAAACTACATGCAAAATTAGGAATTACAGTGAAACATTTAGCAGATTATCTCAACATTTGGCCAAGATATTAATTTTTGAAGTTGATAAGCAGAAAACGGATCGCGAGAAAACGGCTTGTTCCACCAAGTTTAGACTGTCATATCTTGGCTAGAAAATGAGCTACAGGTTGAAATTTTTTTAATGCAATCAGTTTGTTGTGCTCCTTCCAAGTATGCAAGGATCTGGGTGGTCCTGCCTTGTAGTATGTAATCTATAAATTCGTAAATATTGTACAGTGGCTGATTTTCTTAACTATCGGGCGCTGGGTGCTCCCACCCCCGCCCCCCAACCAGACCCAGATACATTTTTTAACTGTACTAGATTAAGTCGCAGCACTAGAAGATGTTGCTAAGAGAAACTCCTTCAAAAGAATCTTAAACTGTCGCCTACTTTGTGCTGTCTGAACATGTAGTGGAATAGAATTCCAGACCTGCGGTCCTAGTGCTTTAATTTTAAAAGCTCTAAGATTCGTGCGAGTTTTTATGGGTCTATAAAGTTGTGCTCCCCTTGTGCGATATTTGTGGGTCATCGATGCTTTAGCGAAGTAATTAGCATAAGACATCAGCAGCAAAGCATGCTCGAAGCAATAGAATAGTTCTGCTATTTGATGGTTTCTGATTTGAATGATGTTTAATAACTTCAGCTTAGTAAAGATAATGTGAGATGAGGCTCTGTATTCCACTCCAGCAATCATTTTTATGGCTTTTCTTTGTAAAGTGTTCAGTTTTTGTAGACAAGACGAATAATTGGATGCACATATGAAATTACAGTAGGATAAGTAGGGGTATATTAATGTCAAGTATAAACTTTCTGATGTCTTGAGGGAGTAAATAGGCTATTCTTGACAGTATACCCATGTTCTTTGCAATTTTCAACGAAATATAGTCTTAAGTGTGCTTTCCAATTAAGGTGTTGGTCTATAAAGACTCCCAGGAATTTAGTATTCTCCACTTGTGTGATCGGATGGTTATTAAGATGGAATAGCCAGTTTACAGGTTTAATTTTCCTATTCATCGAACCTTTATCCTTAAATCTGTTAACCTAATCATTTAATATGCCATTTCATGCTTTCATGTCTTTCATTTAAATAGTTATCCTCTGCTGCAGAATGTAGCCCTTGCTTACAAGAACAAATTTAATGTTTGAGATATTGAACAAAATTCCATTAAAACTGACCAAGATATTGACTTTGAAAACTGTTACTTTGAACTGTAAAATATAGCCATCTAGGTCAGCAGAATATTGTTAATTATAATTTATATTTGTGTTTTGTTTTGTTAAAGGATTATAAACATGTATCTAGGCTGCATCGGCAGGGCATGGTTGCGAAAGTAGTTTTATACTCCTGGCGCTTAAGGGCGCTGTAAATAATTGATGTATTTCTTTTTTATAGCTATTGAAATGGAGTGTGCAGTTCACTTGTTGCCCTACATCCTGAGTGCACTGCTTAGAAAAACAAAGAAGTTGCAGGACACATTTCATCCATATGTCTTTGGTAACAATAATTGTTTTCTTTTGTAAATTTTCAAGTGGTGGATAGTCATAATTTTTTCTTGCAATAAGGATATGGTGTGCTAGAGATGTCAGTGAGTTGTCAATTCGTTTGAATTCAAGGATAGTAGAGGGGGCCCACCGACATGCACACCCTGGCCCAATATTCAAAAACCTCGGGCTGGTGAAAATTAAGCAGATAAGAACCCTACAAATAGGGGATTTCCTCTATCGCTATAAATACGGATTGCTTCCAGCTTCATTTATGGGATATTTCACCATGGGGTCGCAGAATCACATACATAATACGAGGAGTGCTACAACGTATCGCTAGGGTGTGTCAATCTGAGGGGTTAAATGATGTATTTTTTAACTTCACAAACTACTAGTGATAAAATTGTGCAGTTTTGCATGCTGAATCCAAATCTAGCTTCAGAAGCAGCTTAAAAGGAACCCTATCTACTTCAATTTACAGTTCAAATTAGCTATAATTACATACTATTGATTTGAACGTACAATAGAACTCAACAAAATCTGTAACCACACAGTGTCATTGCAAATGTCATTTGTGAGATCAAATTAATGGAATTGTAGAAAATCAACCAAATACATCATGTCCTGCTTGCTTCTTTTTCCGCCCATGAGCTCTCGGCTGACCATTTGACCTTTGATGTAGTGGTTCCTCCTCTCATGACTGTACACATGAGCAGCAGCCTCAGTTGTCATTTTCACACACCTTTCCACAGACTGGGTGTATGATGGCCAGTCTGGAACCACCTATGACTCACTCTACCTTGTTTCTTAGAAACTTGAAAACTACTCTCTTTAGCCGTGGTTGGACTAGGAGCGCTCCTGAGTAGATCACCTTGAATGGGTTTATATAAAAGCTCCTTGATAATAATAATAATTGGGTTGTCAACAAAAGCTTTGATCTCTGCTGTTGTTAGGGGGCAGGAGGCTCGGAGACTCCAGAGCTCCAGTAAATCAATTGCGAGAGTGTAGTCACATCAGGGTTGATGGATGGTGTTTTCCTGGGTCTCACCCTGCTGTCTCCAAGCTGTGTCATCTCATCGCCTTCACCTCTGATCTTCAGTAGCTTCTCCACTGCATCTCTTCTTTGCTGTTCCTCTTCACTGCACAACATTGCTTGCATCACAGACTCGCTAAAACCATACCAAGCCGACCTCTTCACTGTAGGCATGACAATCGTCTTCACCACTTCACTTTGTTCTTTGAGCACTTGTAGCTGGAAAAGGAGTTGCCTGGGTCCTTGTGTCCAGTTGCTATTTATCTTTATATTGAACCAGTTCACAATATACACCCCAACACAGAACTCCACAATCATCCTCAAATTGTTCAGATTATTTCCTTTTAGATTATGCTTTGAGATCCAAATTCTCATGAACCTCAGAGCTGTTGTGAAACACTGGTGTGGGACACAGGTCCTATCTCCAACAGAACCAGATCCTTTGGCAAAACTCCTATCCTAACTGCAGTTAGAATCCTGTGGCCATAGCTTTGATTGTGCTTAAGTCTTTCATCACTTCATCGCTGAGCTGAGGGAGAGCAGGACCAACACAGTTTTTTGCAAAATCAGGATTGATGTCTAGCTCAGTTACAGAATCCAACATTTTTCCTAAGGAACCTGACCACTTGTTGCTTACTGTCTTGCCATCTAAAGCAGTCACTAGGTGCCTCAGTCTATTGAGCTTTTCCATAAACCTATTTTTCTCCTCCGGCTTTGCTCTGCCTGAAAACACCTTGTTTGCTCGCTCCCACATGGGTTTTTCAACTTTGCTTTGATTCTAACGTGGCTGTTTATAACAGGCGCAGTAAATTTTGAATTTCCTCTGCACCATTGAGCAAGTATGCCAGTCATTAGGTCAGTGACAAGTTGGTCGTAGCTGTAATTCTGTCTGTCTCGGTCACTGATCTCTCTCAGGTACAATCCATATCTGATGAGATCCCTGACAGTTGGTAATTCAGCTGTAGGAAGTTGTTTTACCTGACCCCACTAAGTGATGTAAATGAGTCAAGGCTAGCAGTCTTGTTTTTACATGGGACATTCTGACTATCTAACAATGAATATACACATATTATGCTAAAAATTGGCTACATTATAACATGCATTACTATAATTATGTTGCACACAGTGCAAGATAAATTGATAATTTAGGAGTAAACGACATTAATATAGTATATGCAATATTATACAATACATTACACAATGTCTAACACACGCAAAAACAAATATCGGACTTATCAGAGCATTTTTAAATATTTCAGCAAGCCCCGTATGAAAGCAGTTTATTTAGATGTTTTCCACGATAAATTTGAGGGTTAATTGAAGTAGGTAAATCCCATTTAAAACAAAATTTACACCCATACGTTGATTTTGCACATGAAAATGCTAAATTTTATCCCTAGTGCCTTTTAAAATATTTATTGACCTTTCAAAAATTTACACACCCTAACGTATCGCCCTGCTAGAGCTCGTACAAATACATGGGAGTTCAGTATTAAAGCATCAGCATCACTAATTTGGAATTCTATACCTGTAGAAACTCGCTCCTCGTCGAATTGCCATGAATTCAAAATAAGACTAAAAGCGTACTTGATGAATGGTTGACCTTTTCGCTGCAAAAAACAGGCCTCCCTTCAGGCGCCTGGTTGGCCGGACAGGGTGTGCGCATCAGGGCTCGGGGACAGAGTCCCATAGTTAAGAATATTAGTTAAGAATATTTATTAGTTAAGAAAGTTGCTTAAAAGGAACTAAGTAACCTCCCAGAAAGATTAGTAGCATTACTGATTATACGCTATGGATTTAGGGAGAAAATGATGTAACCAGTCATATTACTATAACTGTGTAATTTGCTCATGGGGTGACCCCCACCCCTTAGCGGGATTGTATCCCTGTGGGGCCACCCGTTGCAGCCAATATCCAGCGGATCCTTGAATGTAATTTCTACACTAAACTAATTTGTTATTATTTCTGTTGTCGGCTGCAGTAAAGATTTTTGATTGATTGATTGATTTATTGGGAAGGTTAAAAGCTTTTACAAGCTATTATTTAGCGACACATACAAGTAAACCATTTTTGTAATTGTAATCGAGAATTTATATAGCGCCACTCATAATCAGAGGCACTTTTCCGACCCGGGTCAGTGTCTTCACTGACAAAAAAATGTTTTCAAGCACTTGCGGAACTGGACAGGAGAGAGAGCGGAGGACAAGTCTAATGGCCTGAGGCAATCGGTTCCAACTGGAAGGGTCAACAACCGCAAAGCTACGAGACTGAGCTACAGCAGTGCACATCCGAGGAACAACCAAGTGGCCATGGGCAGATGACCAGAGAGATGACCTGACCAGACAAACTGGAAACCGTGGTGCAGTAAACCCTGAGATAAAGTGGAGTTTGTTAACTACTGCATTGTAGTTTTTCGCTTGATACCAGTCCTAAGGATGAAGATGAGGCTAATCATCCTTGTTATGACATGATATGGTTAAACTACAGACACACATGGCTGTTACAGAGCATAGCTCGTATTAAGCAATTATTATTATTATTGTTGTTGTTATTATTATGCAGAACGCTATCTTTGTTATTGTTGTCTAAAGCGCCATCTCAGCAGAACTCAGACAGCGGTGGCAATGTCCTGCAGATGGCGTGCCCCCATTATAGAGCCACTGCAACTGGTTGCTTCTTCCTTTCAAACGTTATTTGCTGTTTCTCTGTGTCTAATTACAATTATAATTCTCCTTGTTCTTCTAGCAACCGCACTTGAACCTCTACTTGGTATCTCTGGACAACTCCTCTGATGCGATGCAGCGCTCGTGAATAAGCTGGTGTATTGAGCTGGCAATGGATGAATCTCAAGGTAGGCTACATCGCTTATGTCTGGTTGCCCAGTATGGGTGGTCGATATTCTGGTAGACTAAACTAGCGCTGCAGTATGTTGGAATGGCAGTATGTCTAAGTCATTGCATTTAGGAGTGGTGTAAGGCAGGGGAGTTCTGTATCACCTTAATTGTTTAACATGCTTGTTAATAAAATTATTGTGGAGTTGAGAGCAGCTGGTCTGGGTTGTTGTATTAACAAATCCTGGTTGGGATGCATCGTGTATGCAGATGATATTATTTTGCTATCTGCATCGGTAGTTGGGTTTTAGGCTTACTAGATAAATTTGGTGTTTTTAGTAGTCAGTTAGGCCTAACATTTAATAGTCTTAAGATAGATGGCTCAGTATCAGTGAGGTTTTCCCAGTTTCAGCTCACTAAACTAAACGCTTGCTGGTATAATGTGTATCGTAAACTGTTTGGTTTTCATACATGGAATCAGTACTAGAATTTATTGTAGGGCTGGGCAGTTTAGACTTTAAATCTATGAGTTATTGCCTTGTTTAAACTACTTAAAAACTGCTAACTGCTGGTGATAGTACACTCAACGTGCTGTTGTTGACATTCAGTTATGGACACAAGTTTAATTATCTGGTTAATGGTCTTGGTGTGTCAGTAAAGGACAACATGTCTTATGTCAATCGCAGGTTTTAACACTTACACCTCCGGGGGAGCGATAGCTTGAGTTGGTGTTTTTGTATTTTTTTTTCGTTTTGTGTTTTATAATCTTTCTTTTTCTGCTTTAAGCTAAATAAAGGATAGACTACTATATCTATGTCTAACCAAAACGTAAGAGACGCACCTATCTAGACCAAAAACTAAGCGAGAGAGTTTGTTGTAGGTGAAAGCAAAGACGGACAATGAACTGGCCGGAGAACAAAGGTAGATGAAATTGCGCCAGAAATCACTAAGACGGAGGAAGGAATAACCGGGGATAGCGAAGAAGAACCCGAAAGAAAGGAAGACCATTGACATCCAGGGGACGTGGAGAAGGGATGGATTTAGCCAGTACCTCACCAAACTTTCTAAACACAAAATGAACTGGCGTGAAAAATGTGAATAGGGAACATGGACAACTCGTACATAAAATCCAAACTTGTTATGAACTGTTACTCTTGTCTCTGTATATCTGGTAATACATTGCACTTTGCACTTATAAAAACCATTTCCAATACAATGCATTATCAATAATTGGTAAGAAAATGGTTCTCAGACAATAATTATTATGGATAAATTTATGACATAGAGTATCAAGCTGAAGATTGCATTAGTAAATTTATCACTGAAAAAATCTCAGGGTTCCAGCTATAGAATCCTACAAGTGTCCATGGAAGTAACACTGAAGGTTCCATATAGTAACCTGGACAGCGGACTTTCAAAGTAGTATGAGCCTGCAGTAGAAACATAGCTTACTTTCAAAGTATCCTCGGCTGGCCAAGTACAGTATCCCAGTCCAGGTTACTATATGGTGTAGCTTAAACCAGCCGCCTAGTGGACAACCCAAAGTCAGCTTCAGCTTGTTAGATAGTAACCTAAGCATCTTACTTTCAAAGTATCATGAGCTTGCCAAGTAGTAACATAAGACAGCTTACTCTGAAAGTATCATTAGCAACCAAATAGTAACATAAGACAGCTTACTCTGAAAGTATCATTAGCAACCAAATAGTAACCTTAAACAGCTTACTTTTGAAGTAACCTCTGCTTACCAAATAGTAACCGTAGAAAGCTTACTTCAATAGTAACCTGTCCAGGTTACTATATGGCATACTTTAAACCAACCGCCTGGTGGACAAGCTGTAGTAACCTTAAGGTTACTATAAGACAAGGTCCGGGTTTAGAGTGTACGGGCCTTCGGTCCACGGATCCTGATGATGATGATGATTATATGAAGAGGACAAAATTGTGTTCATGTCCAGTGGCGGCGATCTTGTTTGACAGGAGGGAGGGACACTTTAGAAATGATCTGGTCAAAAAGAGTTTTGACCTGAAATGGTCAAAAAAGAGGTCAAAAAAATTTTTCATGGTCACGCGCGATAAAATTCATTCTGAAATTTTTTTGCGCGATTAAATTTGCTGACCTTTTTTGGTGTTTCTTCAAATTTTGGGAGGGGGGGACAAATGTGTGGTGTGTCCCCCATTCTTAAAGGTGGTGGTCTTGTCCCCCTCGACCCCCCAGGATCGCCGCCCATGTTCATGTCTAATGGAATTACTTGACCCATTCCGTCATCACTGTCATCGAATTCATCATCATCACTTGAAGAGAAGCCAGCACCAGCAGTATGGTGACTTTGCACTTCTGGCTCGTTTTGTCTTCTCTTATTCTGCAAATGCTTTAACCATGTTAGACCCATTGTCTGTGACTGTGAAGGTGATGTTTGTGTAGTCAAAGCCAAAGTCTGAATGAATATATTCACTATGTGTTCAGCAGCAACAACAAATGTGATAACGTCATTATTTGTTGTATTAAGCTTCCGCATAGAATTTAGTGTAAGATTCATTATGAAAGTCTATTACGTAACGAGTTGTTTTAATTAAAACCTAATTTCTCAAAGATGAAAAAAATGGACCGGAGTGGAAGTATGTAGTGATTTTGTAGGAGAAGGAAAAGGGTAATCCGAAAATACAATGTTGTTTTTGTGACAAGGAATTTGTTGGTGGTTCCGTCCGAATGCGGGAGCATTTGCATGGCGAAAATACAGAAACCACAGTCGAGTGGGAGCAGTGAGCTGTTCCTGACTCAGAATCAGAGGACCATGAAGAAGAAGACACAGCTCAGCGAACGTTGCCAATCCTTAACCATGTTTGGTTGCAATCTGTGTCAGTGACTAACTGGTCACGCTGCAGCTGGGGCATTTGTAGTTTTTCGTTCTGCTGACCGACACTCACAGTCACACACCCCACCTATGATATAATTCGAAGTTCAAGACTCCAAGTAGAACAGTTACTGAATATCAGTACTGTTGTGTTGCTAGTCAGCTATCTTTTACGGCTCATTGATTGCCTATGACATTGACATTTAGGCCTACTTGCTTTAAAAGTTGAAAAATAAACAAATAATAAAATTCGTTGCCAGTTTAAAAATTCGTGAAATATTAAAATTCGTAAAATTCGTAAAATGCGAATTCTCGAACTATGCTGTTGACGAGTGCTAAGCCAGAGTGCGTCATATTCGTCAGCAAGCTTCTTGCTCAGTTTCTTGCGGCACATAACAGTGCTAGATGATGGTGAATGGTGATAAACCATGTAGGCCTACTAGAGCTCTAAAAGCCGGTTTCTCAACAGTGCACAGTGGTCTAACTTCTTCAACAATGTGGTTCATGATTAGCTCATTAACTCTGTCTCGGCTGATGAACATGACTGATTTCGCATTTGGAAAGCAAGTTGTCGATGACGACTGGTATCAAGCTTAGGACTAAAAATGTGCAATCTATAGGGCCTAATAGCTGGTAAAACACTTGCTTCCTTAGAATCGTCCATTGTTCACGAGTTACCAGTGCGCCACAGAACCAGTGATGCCAACCAGCAGTTGAATGATCTAGCCCCAAAATAATAATCGCTGGCCTATAGTGCATGCGGCATGCAATATTGCTTTGTTAATTATTATTAATGCGAAATAAAAGTATTTTTAAAAAGTATTTTACCATTATAATTTAAAGTACAAAATACTCCAAAAGCGTATTTCAAGTAAAGGCATGAATACTGTCATTCCATTGTATTTTAAATAGCCTACAAGTACAAAATACTTGAATAGTATTTAAAGTAGTATTTCAAAATACTTCTCATCACTGCTCCTAATCTACACAGGCAGAATCATAAACACGCCTGAGCTGGCCCCTTCTAGTTGAGTTTAGAGAAGGGCGTGGCAGAAGCACCAATTGATCCACCTTCGCACGATTGCTCTGTTCGTTACCCTGGCTTTCTCAACTGGATGTCTCAAAGAAAGCGAGACGAGCTCATTTAGAGGAATAGATTAAAAAATTAAGTTAAAAAATTGTATGCAGAAACAGCAGGTAGAGTTAGACGGGAGCGAATAGAAGCCCAAGAAAAGACACAATTAATGCAAGAGAGGAATGGCAGTCGATCGAATGAGAGGATCAAACAAACATAGGGAGATAATAGGAAAGAAGTTGGAACAGCAAGAGAGAATAGGAATAACAGATAAAGAGCTACTGCAGCAGAGGTATGAGGAAGAAAGGAATGTAGGTTGCTAGAGCAAAAATGGAGGAAGGAAGAAATTCAGAAAGCAAATAACTATGAAGAGGGAGGAATTCACTATTATCGAACATAAAGAAAATTCAATAAACATGTTTACCCCCAGTATAAATTGCATCGTATTTTGAAACAGTGGACAATGCTTTTAACAGTTTTGGCGTTGAAACAATTTTGGTTAAATTGTCGTTACCCTTACTGATGAAATAGAAAAGATTCAGCGTTGATAAGTATTAGTCCTTATTTGTCTGAATATACTTACTTACTTACTTACTTTATTGTATGCAGTAATTAGTAGTCAATGATCAATGTTTTGGCAAGAACGCAACCGAAAAAGTTAGAAGATGATTGAACGAGGAAGTGAAATATGAAGTAGAGGAAGTAGATGAAAAATAAACGGTCGCAGAGCCTAGAAATGAAGAGGAGGATAACGAGAATGATGAAGATTTAAGTCTTATCTATATAAATAAAGAGAAGAATCTGTCTGTCACAGCGTCTTTGACCGGGATGCATTTCTACAGTTTTCGAGCTTTTCACTCGAAACTTTCACTACTGTGTCGGGGTGGGCATGACACACCCAGTGTGAGGCTTCGCGTCCCTCGTTTTCACCGCTACCATAGTGTCCCGGACCAAAAACTACCCGGCCAATGCATTTTTAGCTGGTAAAAAAACCTTACTCTCAACCTATTTTCACTCGCCAGATGGCGCCGCCCGAGAAGATTCTGTGTGTTTCACCGCAAATTCTCTGTCACCGGCACGCATTTCTAAAGATTCGCCAGATGGCGCAGCCGTATGGATTTCACTTCACATTAACTTCACTGAACTCCCCGGGCAACACCGGGTAAACCAGCTAGTTATTAATATTACAACAATTTTTGAAAGCTGGATTTTAAAATTCAGGGCTAGGGTTTGGCACCCCGAGTGTACATGATCGCCGCCAAAAAGGCTCACCATTTGCACATTTACATCCAGTGCTTGAAAGCTACTGCGTGTGCCAGCGACTTCAGCACCTGTGGAAAGTATTTTCCACATGGCAGAATTTTTTTGAGGCCCCACAAGCCAAGTATTGGTCAGAAAATTCTGAGCGAATTGGTTTTTATAAAATACAAAAGACATTTTGAATAACATTTTGCATGAAGGACTTTTGTAAATACGAACTCGGAATTCTCTGAAGTCTGCGTTTAAAGTTAATTTGCTTGAATAAAATAAAAGATTCACGTTTTCGTTAAAATAGCGAGTATTCCGACTTGACAATTGTTTTGTAAGGAAAAGAAGTCTTTGCCTGAATGTTGTTTTTTTGGGTCTTGGACTCGGTCTTGGTAGAGGTTCAAAGTCTTGAGGTTCAATGTCTTGGTCTTGAGGTTAAAAGTCTTTGTCTTGATCTTGGTCTTGAGATTCAAAGTCTTGGTCTTGGTCTTGAAGTTCAAAGTCTTGGCCTTGGTCTTGGTCTTCAGGGTTAAGGTTTTGACAACAAGACTGAGCAATACAGAGGAAGGTAAGACGAAGAAGTAGATTTGGGCGATTGGATACTGAATAGCTGGCGAATGCTAGAGGCCTAAGGGGCATTGTAGGTAGGGCTATATAGTCCTAGCTTAGGACCTCATCAATTCTAAATCCGAGACTCTCTAAAGGTCCACGTTTAGAGATTAAAACAATTTACGCGAATCCTGCCTGCAAGTGTAGAATTGATCATTTTAGACTCTTTTCTGGTGCGTCGGAAGCCGAGATTGGACGCATGACGAATCTCAAACGATCTCTCAATTTTTAACCAGGTAGAAAATGTACCAAAAACTCAGCGCTCGATCTCCATGAAAACAACGACACAACATTAACAGTTTCACTTTAGCTGTCTTTCTGCAGTACTTAACCTTGCTTAAAATGCTATTAACTGTACGAGTTTAGGATCATCCACACCTGAATCAAAGCCTATAGATTGAAACAGTTTACGTGAAGCCTGGTGTAAGTGTAGATTAATTATTGCTCATTATAGACTCTGCTGTTCGTTCGGATGACGAGGTTGGACGAATGGTGAATCTCCAATGATCGCTCTTATTAGTAGCTTTCATTCTATTTTTAACCTGCAGGTATACAAAATGAACCAAAAACTCAGCGCTTTTGGTTTGTAGGCCTACTCAAGCTCAGTGAAAACAACGAAACAACATACAGTATATAAACATTTTCTCTTTAACCATCTTTCTGCAGGGCTTGAGCCTTGCTTAAAATGTCTTAGGCCTAGCTGTACGAGTTAAGGATTATCCACTCCTGAAGCAATCTCAAAAGTCATCTAGTTCAAGAATTAATCAGGAGAAAATGGTATTTGTTTTCGTTTGCACATCATATTGTGTCTTTAGGCTGAACAGGTCGAATTAAGCTGTTCCATTGTTTGGTTGAAGCAACTTCTATATATGCCAATACTGAGAAAATGAAGTCGTCAGCGACGAGCCATTCACATATCGGTTGGTTGAAGGCACATATCTTCATCATCTTCGCTTCGTTGCAGAAGGTTAACAAGTTAGTCGAATGATTTTCCTCTTTGGAATGTTGCAAACTAACCTATTATGCATAGAACATCTGCGCTCTAGTTTGGCTAAACATGTGCCTTCTGGGAAAAATCCTGTTCCTCCTTGTTTCTCCCTATCCCCTCACTTCTCTACCGAACTGTACTAACCGGATTGCCGACCAACCGAAAGACCTTCTCGTATAGCCTTACTATACTGGCCAGTGACCACGGTTATACGTGTCTTAGCCTTACGTGTAAATTATACACAAAGACAGACAGAGATGGAAATAGACAGAGAATGAAATAGACATGGAAACAGAGAATGAATGAATGAATAATATTGGATTAGCGTGCTTGAAGTCAATAGTCAATACTTGATAATCAGAGGCAATTAGAGAGAGAGAGAGAGAGAGAGAGAGAGAGAGAGAGAGAGAGAGAGAGAGAGAGAGAGAGAGAGAGAGAGAGAGAGAGAGAGAGAGAGAGAGAGAGACAGACAGACAGACAGACAGACAGACAGACAGACAGACAGACAGACAGACAGACAGACAGAAAGACAGAAAGACAGATAGACAGACAGAGAAAGAGAGATTATTTCATTGGTCCTTCTTCTTAAAGTCTATATCTGTGTAGCCTACTAGACTAGAATTATAGTAATTAGCCAAATAGCATCTGGTATAATGAGCTCCTGCATAAATTAAAAACTAACCGATATTCTGCGTGTAGAATTTAGCCTTCGGGCGATCTTTGTTGTTTCTATGTAGAATTTGTATCGGACTGTGGCTGCCCTGTCTCAATTCCACCTCCACCACTCCTCCTTCTAGTCTAGTCTTCTATCATCCTCCTTATCACTCGGCTCATTCCAGGGCAACGTCAAATATAACAACAAAATAAATAACAAGACAACACATGACAAAAATAAACAACAAAACAAGCAACAAAGGACAAAATAAATAACAAAATAAATTACAAAACAAAAAAACGACAAAATAAACAACAAAACAAACAAGGAACGACAAAATAAACAAGAAAATAAACATCAAGACAAAATAAACAACAAAAATACGGGCTTACGGGATTTTAAGCCACGCCAGAGGGTTTGTAACAAAAAAACTAAATACAAACACAAATACAAAAACTAAATACGAACACAAATACAAAAACTAAATACAAATACAAAAAACTAAATACAAATACAAAACTAAATACATATACAAATACAAAAAACTACATACAAATACAAAAAAGTAAATATAAATACAAATAAAAAAACTAATACAAATTTATATACAAAAAACTAAATACAAATACAACAACTAAATACAAATACAAAAGACTAAATACAAATACAAATACAAATACAAAAACAAACGAGCAAACCCACACACAATTCCAACAATCGCCCCTCAGGCAGAAACCTCGCTGTCAGAAAATCCAGAGGCACCTATCGAAACACAGTAAAATAACGAAGGTTATAACTATTATAGTGCACGTTATGACAGATAAATAGTTACATGAAATGAAAGAAAAATTCAAGTCTTTTTCTGGGGCAAGCCTTGTTGGTCGGCATCACACTCACATACATCAAAAAGTTTTATGTTCTGGTCTTAAGTCGACCAGGTCTGCAATCGTTGTGCTCAGCTGCATGGGGAGATATGCAGGTGTCTCGCTTCCATATGTAAACTCAAGCCCATTGTATCTTGACGCAGCTCTTCCTCTACGAACAGTCTTCAGTTTTACATACGTGCTGTTTAGCTCTGTTGGGCAAACATTCCCAAAATATTTTAAAATGCGTTTAAATATCTGTAGATGAGTTAGATAGCCATGCGTGCAGCGCCTTTATGAAGTAATCAAATAAAAAGACACTGTATTAAGTGGCTTGATATAAACAAACAAACAAACAAACACGCATACATACATACATACATACATGCATACAAGTACTTCTTGACCGACTACGTAATCATGTCCTACCTTCTTCCTGGGCCTCTACAGAGATATCAGTCAGCTGATGCCACAGATCGAATGGATAACACCCCAATCCTTGTTGTCAGCGTAAGGACAAAATGGACAAATTGATCGAAACGACAAATAGACAAATAGACAAAAGATCGACACGAAATTCTTGTTTCTAGAGGAATGTCATTGAAAATCGGTGACTAGAGAAGTAGAAATTTTTGATGAAAAGTTGGACTTACGTAAGAACTGTAGCTATTGTAGCTGAAAATCTTCTCTCCCGCAACTGCTATTACCAGGGTTAGGGTTGATTTTAATTTCTTCTCATCAACGATGTTCGATAATTTCTTGTTAAGATGTCTCCTTTTTTCTGAATCGACTTTGCAAATGAACATCGAATCCACGATTCGTTTCCACGGCACAAAACAATTGGTCAAAATGACGTCACTTTAGCAAAAATTGCTAGATGACGTTTTTATTAAATTTACGTCATCACTTTTATCGCTTATGCGCTAAGTGAGTATATACATTATGGCCATGGCACAAGAAAACCTCAAGTTCGACGAGAATATAATCATGATGTCTATGGTTGTACGTCTCAGCTCCAATTGTAGTTGTAGCCTAATAAATTGTAATTGAATTGAACATAAATATATAGCGTCTCTGATAGAGCAAAAACAAACCGGAAATGCTCTCTCTCTGTGCTAGCTTATGTACGTGATGCCAAATGTTATAAAAACTATACTATTACACCAGTTATCCAAGTAGTACGCTATAGCTAACAAATTTAAGACTGAAGTCACTGAACAGAAGGGAACCGAGAACAGAACTTTGAAGGACACCGCAGGTGAGAGCGTTAAGGGAATAGACGAGTCTCCTTACAGCAGCTAGCACTAAGAGTGATTTAACGTGACTTGATTCAAGATATCTCGGTACGAGGGGCCTACTTTTCAATAAATCTATCCAGTCTATAAATCAGTATCATGCGCCTCCGCGGCTGCGCGGCTCTCTAGCAGAATCCTTGCTCATTTCAAGCATCCTTATAACAACTTGTCGAAAGACCGCCGTCAATAATTCGCTGCATGGCTCTTCATTTTAAAGTTTAAACCGTGTTGCGAGTTCTTCTCCGCTTGCCCTTTCCACCGCTTGCCCTCTTCTCTTTCACGCTATAGGCCTACGATCTTCGTTGTCATTTGTAATCGTTTTCCACTCTGGCATTCTAGCACCAGACTGCCTACCAGGTCTGACCTCTGAAGCCTCGAATTCTGACCTGGCACAAAAATACCCAACCCTCTGACTCTTGCCGACTTAAGCCTATTATATACAGTCTTATCCTCGAGACCAAGATCTTGGTCTCGAGTGCACTCGAGTTCGTTTTTGAAAGTTTTGGTCTTGGTCTTGGTCTTGATCTTGAGACCAAAAGTCTTGGTCTTGGTCTTGAGGTTTAAAGTCTTGGTCTTGAGGTTCAAAGTCTTGGTCTTGGTCTCGCAAAACCAAGACCAAGACTCGGCTGTCAATATGAACAGCCATTTAACAAAACTCAAGAATTTAAAATTTTATTGAGTCTGCTTGTGTCATACGACCAATATCCATGGACGGGTACAAGTCTTGTTGGAACCCATCGGTAGCAGCAACAGTTATGCTGTATCAGACCGTATGATAAACCACAGGAGGATTTCAAAAAGACTCAATAACTGTACATTTACATCCAGTGCTTGAAAAGCTACTGTGTGTGCCAGCGACTTCAGCAGGTGTAGAACGAATTTGTTCACATGGCGGAATTTTTATGAGGCCCCACATGTCACGTCTTGGTCAGAAAATTCTGAGCGAATTGGTTTTTATAAAAATACAAAAGGCATTTGGAATAACATTTTGCATGAAGGACTTTTGTAAATGCGAACTCGGAACTCTCTGCAGTCTGCATTTAAAGTTAAAATGCTTGAATAAAATAAAAGACTCATGTTTCATTAAAATAGCGAGTATTCCGACTTGACAATTTTTAGTAAAGAATAGAGGTCTTGACCTGATTGTGATTTTTTGGGTCTTGGTCTTGGTCTTGAGGTTCAAAGTCTTGGTCTTGGTCTCGAGGTTCAAAGTCTTTGTCTTGGTCTTGGTCTTGAGGTTCGAAGTCTTGGTCTCGGTCTTGGTCTTGAGGTTCAACGTCTTGACAACAAGACTGTTTAAATCTTTTTCTGAAATTTAGCGCTGAAGGTGAGTCAGATGAGCAAGAGGAGAGTAGACAAGGTGAACAAATATATTCACTATTAAATTTTATTAATTATGAAGCAACAGAGCGAGAATGAATCACTAAAGTAATGGTTGAAATTTTAGGTGTAAGTGAATTTTGTGTTGTTGATGGTTCACCATATCGTAAACCTACTAATTTGAATCAATATGTTTTCATTTGTTATTACCTACACTCCTACAGATAGGCGTATTAAAACGATACTCATGTAGCCCTGTGCTTAGATCGTTTGAATAGCCATTAAACGGTATTTTAAAAGCGTCTCAATATACATAGGCAGGGCCAACACGACGCTGTATTGCAGCACATTCGATCTCGTGCATCAGGAATAACCAGGATTCGAACCTCGGTCGCTGTGGAGAAAGGACGTCGATTAGTTTGAGTTGATTGACCACGGAAAACTAAATTACAGACAGACAGCGGTTTTTCATTCGCTAGAGGTCGGCACTTGATTTGTAAGAAGAAGAAGGAGAATAAGAAGAAGAGAACTTAGAGAAGAGCAGTCCCTTAAGCTAACCCTGAGACAGCCATGGGTATAAAGTGTCTTAGCCTCGGCATATGAGGGTGGGTGGCCAGTCCTCTCCCTCGCCGTCTCATCTTCCCGCCCTGATTTGTAAGACTGAAGAGTAGGCCTAACTCGCAGTCCATTCGGTAGAGGTCGAGACGCGTCGTTCACTCGGCGTTGTTGGCAAACGATTTTCCGTATTAGCCGTCGGGCTCGAACCAAATCCGATCGCCAGACGTCAAAGACACATTGACGAGCCGTACTTAACCCTTAATCTGCCACCAATCCTCTATTAATCCTCTTCGCTACAATACAGACGTCAATCGTAATCTGTTGGGCACTTTCGCTAATGTCTGCTTAAAAACAAAATGGCCGTTCGCCGAGACAGGTGTTATGGAAACACGAGAGATATCTCTTTCGCTAGAAATAGATTTGACATCTACGGCTTTGAAAGAAACGCCGATAGAGTACCGGTAGGTTAATCGCCACGGCACCATTAAGAGCAAGTAATCTCTGATAGCTCCAGACACCCTAGTGAGGCATAGAAACTCATCACAAGCGTTAAGGTAATGCAAAACATTGCTTGTATGCCTAGTTAGAACCTAAAAGCGTAGTGATAAACGTAACTCGCTTCTTCCTGCATCTCCTCAGAGACTCCTCAGAACCATCGTGGTCCTGGGTCGACAAGCGGACACGACCGCGGCAGTTGAAAGACAAGGCATCTCTTTCACCTCTCAACAACCATAGTTACTCGGTTACTCAATACCAATTGATGGCTGACCGAATAAGCTCTACTGAAATACTGTCGAGGTCGATTTTGTTTAGTTCTACGCCTAAATTATAAGTTCTATAACAATAAAATGATAATGACACGACAAAACTAATAAAGACAACAAATAATAACTAAACAATGTGTTTATAAATTATATTGCCGATAAAAACCAAAACTATGTCGCTACACTAGAATACAGACGTAACTTCGACGCGACGGGCAAGCTGCGCACCCCTGTGACGCCAGCTTCAAATTGAATCTAATCAGTAAGTAAGATAGTATGACACCATCTGGAAGAATTGCTCCGCTCCCGACAACAATTTCCGGTTGTTGAACTTCCGGTTAACGAACCGACATCCAGCGGAGTAGTTACTGGCGGTACCGATAGAGGGCGAAGTGCGGTTCGTTGTTGCAGTTGGAGCGTCGACACGTTCGGATGCAGATCTCGTGCTGGAATGAGTCGTCGCTGACTTCCGGTTCAGAGTCAATTTCCGGTCGAGAACTGAGTCCCGGACCGGAAGTATCGACTGGAGTGCAGAAGGAGCCAACGAGATGCTCTGCACAGTCCCGGATGACTACGTCAGTGCCTGTGGTTGATTGAATGCAAAGCAAATTGGTTGATTCATGGATGGAGTGGTTGATTAACTGATTGAATGTTTAGTTGACTGACTATGGCTTCAATTAAAACGGTCATCGCTCCATCTAATCTAATCTGATCACTTATGTAGCGCATTATGACAGCGGCAGTATCCGTATTCTATAGTATACCAGGGCTACGAAGGGTATATGCAACAACCCTATTTGATTTAGCAGGAATGTATTTACCTAGTACTTCTGATAAAGTCGAATTTAGCTCGACGGCAAGTTTCGTTGCTTTATATGTTAGGCACAATCACAGATGGGAGGAAGAGATCTTTTGAAATTTGAGACGTTGAGCAGTTTCCATGAACGGTTACTGATGAAAGTAGGCCTAAAGTATGTGGAAGGTGTCTTGTAATGGAAAGTAACCTCAGTGATGATGGCAGCATGACACTGTGTGGTCAGATATGTAGGACTTAGAATGAGAGACAACCTATTTGTAACGCCGTTGCATTGACAGTTGATACGAGTTATACATAGGGAAGTCGAAATTATGACCCGGCCGTGGCATATTATGTGTTGGGAAAGAGACGTGGCGCACAAGATCAAAGCCGGTGGAAGAGATCCGGAAATATTTATAGCACAGTATCTGTGCGCATTTGAAGTCACCCGATACTATAAGTTCAGAATGAGAAGAAACAAGGAATCCAGGCAGAGACTGAAAAAACTTAGAGAAAAAGTCAGAAAGTGAAAGTGAGAATGACTGATACATTCATTGTGCAGTAGAATAACAGCGCCATATAAAGCATTAGATTAGATTAGGATTAGATGACTGACTGACTGACTGACTGACTGACTGACTGACTGACTGACTGACTGACTGACTGACTGACTGACTGACCTCTGACTGACTGACTGACTGACTGACTGACTGACTGACTGACTGACTGACTGACTGACTGATTGCCCTATTGGGCCTACATAATGGCTCATTCGGGTGTTCTATAGAGGAGCAGTGCATTTGGATCGATGAGCAGTGCAGAAGTGATTCCTACCTGGTTCCGGCATGAGTCCAACGTATGTCATACACGCCTTCTGGTAGCTGCTGCACCTTGTTGGCGATACAAAACCAATGGCGCAGAGTGGATCTTCAAGTGACGTACACTTGGCGCAGTATAATGCTGTGACACCTGCCAACAATGCAGCCACAGACATTTTAGTGGTTCTATTAGTGGTTGTATTAGTAGTAGTAGTGGTGGTGGTGGTGGTGGTAGTAGTAGTAGTAGTAGTAGGCCTAGTAGTAGTAGTAGTAGTAGTAGTAGTGATAGTTGTAGTAGTTGTAGTAGTAGTAGTAGTAGTAGTAGTAGTAGTAGTAGTAGTAGTAGTAGTAGTAGTAGTAGTAGTAGTAGTAGTAGTAGTAGTAGTAGTAGTAGTAGTAGTAGTAGTAGTAGTAGTAGTAGTAGTAGTAGTAGTAGTAGTAGTAGTAGTAGTAGTAGTAGTAGTAGTAGTAGTAGTAGTAGTAGTAGTAGTAATAGTGGTAGTGGTAGTGGTAGTGGTGGTAGTAGTAGTAGTAGTGCTACAGCAGCATCAATAATAGTAGTAGTATCGATAAAAACATGAATTAGAATTGTTGGAACTTACGCACGCTGAGTTTGGAGAGTTAGTCAACTCAGAATTACAAGATAATGCCGAAAAGGAAGGTAAAGATGCAACACAAAGACCGATGATTGACGAAATAGTGAAAGCGTTAATCGAAGCCCTAGCTAGTCAACAGAATATCGTCAAATGTAACTTCTATCGTCAAGGAATGCTCTCAACTCAAGTTAATTAATAGACTATCTGGACAGATTTGCAGACACAATGAATAACGATGAATGATGTTAGCGTCAAGGAACACCATGGATGCCAAGCTGGAACCGTAAGTGTGTCCGACCTAAGCAGGAAAACAAGGTCCTCATGACGGTGCGATTTGAAACGCTGGAAACATCTTCTCGCGCAGACAACCGCATCATGCACGGTTTGCTTTGCTGGAGACCTCGTTGTTGGGATGTTTCTGGACAATGCAATCCACCAGCTGAAGATTCACCGCCGTCTGTGACCGAGTTAAATCCCGAAGTTCTGACTACGTAGCGGCTATCAACAGTTATGTTGCCTCGGTTCAATGAGCATATAATGTTTAGTAGTACAAACTGCAAAAACATTTTACCGTTAGCGCGGTTTTATCGCCGGGTCATTCCCCATCACCGCGCCACTCTCTAAAGAACATCTCACTAAAAAGGAGTCGCAGATCTTATTCCACGCCAGAAAGCTGTTTCGAGAAAAGCGTATTGCAATGACCTGAACAACAAATGGCAATAGGTACATGCAGTGTATACGACAGTGGTGCACAACCTTTTTTGGCCAAGGGCCACTAAACCATTTCTTTGAACCCTTCGGGGGCCAAACAAGTGATGACTCCGCTTAGTTAGGATGAATGCATCTAAAAATTTAGGCCTATGAAGATGGTGTGTGCACTAAAACAAGTATAAAAGTTAATATAAAAAGTTATAAAGGGGGCTCGTGGTATTTCTATATCACTATAACACTGATGGTTTTCCAATGACCACAGTGCGCAAGTCACTGTAGACTTAATGTCAGTGTTGGCTCATAAATAGTCGCTTTTCCTGTTGGACATCGCGGGCCACATGATGACTCGTCGGGGGCCAGATTTGGCCCGCGGGCCGGACGTTGTGCACCACTGGTATACGACATCACCGACCGGCAGATTGGTTTAAGACGTGTCAAAATGATTATTAGCTTTTATGGTCTATGTACCTCTTAATTGTGTTCAAAAAGAAGATTTCTAAAGAAAACTGCGTCTGACGTGTCTTAACGATAAGTTATATGGATTCAACATGCTCTATAATACCTTGGTAAAAATCATCAGTGACCAGCTTAAACCAGTTTTCACACCGCTTGCATGCACTCGCAAGCACCTGTTGCACATCTTCTTCTGTACGGATATAAACCAATTGATGCACAGAGTGGCACTGTCAGATTCGTATGACATCTGCATTTCCATTTGTTAACTTGGAAAGCGATCAGGATGTTATCAGCGCAGTTTCACTTTCACTCATCCTATGTCCTCTATACAACCGTAGATAACACTGACTAAATGCACTGATTAAATGTAATAGATGATAAGATGATTGTCATGTAATTGTTGTTGACTAGTTCTGATGTTGATCCTGATATTAATATCTTCGGTTCTACGATTACATATGCTCAATTAATCACACGAGTTTGGAAAAAATGGACATGCAGGTACTACATAAAGATATACTTACTCCATCATACATCTTAATTGTAGAAGCATGAATCACAAGAATCCTTATTATCTAAATGATTTTTCTTCAGACTACGGTTACCGTTATGGCGCTGACTAATATATACGCGGCTCGAGTGAATTCTCATGAGTAAATTCTCATCAATACTGATTCCCGACTAGCCTTTTGTATGTAAATGCAGGACCGGTGGGAAAGCGGAGGAGTTGCCTCTTATTGAAAGCGATATTATTTTCTAAGCCATAGGTACACAATGGACCATGCGGTCCATGCCTGAAAGCAATTCATTTTAAAGCATATTGACAAGAAGAAAACAATATAGGGCCTATGGATAAAGATATATTTTCATAGGAAGTATCTATCGCCCACGTGGAACCCAACTAGATCTCTTTATTAAAGATTTTAACCGACTTCTAGCCAAATATATTTAAAAGAATATTATAATATTGATTTTCTGCCAGATGCTTTACAGTCATGAAAAGTCACCAGAACTTGTGACAGTAGGCCTAACATCGCACCCCTTCCTGTCAACAATTCTTCGGTCATTAAGAATCACATCACTCTCTGCAAATTGTTGATAAATATATAAACAAATTTTCGTTTCTTAATGCCTATGAATCTACCTTTTTACTAGGTGGTATCTCAAATCATCTATCTGTAATTTTACATTGCGGTCTTTCACGCTCTAAACTACTCACACCCGTAGAGACTCTGACAGGCTAGTCAATATATACTTGCTGGGGTATACTTTATTGTATACGACTCCACTTGGTTCACCAATTGCCGATGGCTCTCCTGACTTTCACTTGAATCATTGTTATATTCAGGCAATTTACGCCATTATCTTCAGTGCCTACCAGTCAGCTTAGCATACTAAGTGTGACCTCTATGCTTATTTCTTCGCTGGTAAAATAATGCCTTTGGTCTAAGGGCCAGCTTAAGGAGCTGCTCTTTTTGTTCTTGTTCTTCCTCTCCTGCTTCTCCTTATTCTCCTCCTTGTTCATCTTCTGTTAGCGCTTGGGCTCACAGGAACTCGGGGGCTACGGATTACTGCGGATGATGGAGCTTTTCGAGATAAGCCGTCTGCCGCGTCCTCTACCGAACGTGTTTGAATTACTTTCAAATATGTACGTCGTCGACACTTAGTCAAGAAGTATTATGTTTAGCGTCTAACGAGGAACAGTCGGTATTTAAGCTTTCTGATTTATTTTCTAGGTAATACAGATTTACTGAATATTCCATTGCGCATTATGGCAGATCACTGACACCGAGGTCTTTCATGTTTAAAGAACGAATTCTGCATTTGAGTGATATGCAGTGGAGTGGATTAAGCCTGTGCTTGGAGTCATAGGCGTAATTTGTGGGGGGTACGAGGGGTACCCGTACCCCCACTTTTTGGACTGGGGGGTACCGTACCCCCCACTTTTTGAACAATGCCAATCAATATTTTATTAATGTGCCTTCCCCGAGATCTCGGTCTCAGCCTTGCTTCGTGTATGTAAGAAATTGGTACCCCCACTTTTTAGACCAAAGTTACGCCCCTGCTTGGAGTGAGATGGTTCACGCATTATTATTATTATTATTATTATTATTATTATTATTATTATTATTATTATTATTATTATTATTATTATTATTATTATTATTATTATTATTATTATTATTATTATTATTATTAATGATAATAGTAATAATAATAATTATAGTAATAACAATAATAATAATAATGACAATTTGTGTGGCGCCGTAACACAGTCATGCCGTTACAAGGGCGCATTACATACATAAACACACATACATGATGCATACATTTGACACTTGACACTTGTTTATTTGGTAACCAAACTTTTACAGTTAAAGCAGAAACATGAATTATTATTATATTCCAAAGTTTGGCTACACAGGAGACCCAAAAGGGGTCAAATGACCCCGCTACAAGGGCCACATATATACAGACACACACATATACATAAATACGTGTAAACTCACATCATGCACACACACACCTACACACACACACACACACACACACACACACACACACACACACACACACACACACACACACACACACACACACACACACACACCTACACACACACCTACACACACACACCTACACACACACACACACACACACACACACACACACCAATAAACGTAATCGTGATCGTAATCGTTAACTCCAAATTTCTAATGCGCCACTCTAAAGCAAAGCGCATGGCACCAGATAATTCACGAGTACTGCGTCGTATCCGAGGGGTTGTCCAGAGATCGATTTCCAATGGAGGTCCGAGTCCGGTTGCCATAGAGACCAGAGAGAGGAGGCAGAGCGGCTGCTGAGGCGGGTTTCGTTGAGGACGAGAATGCTTGGAAGGCAGAGGATCGGATGGATTTAGGGTAGGAATTCTTGAAGAGGTGAGGCTTCAATTTGGAGTGGAAAGCCTGTGGGGTGATAAGTGGTGGAGCCTGATGGAGATGACGGTGGATGACTGGCGGTATTGGTGGAGGAACTGGGACTTTAGCGAAATTCCTGGGAATTTGCGGAAATCAGAGGGGAAGTTCGTTCCAGTCTATAGGTGCTCATGGATTTTCAGCCAGTGGAATGATGCAAGGACGAAAGCGACATGTGCTGATAGAGTGTCCTGGTTGCTCTGACGAGCGAATTTTGGATAAGTTATAGACGTTCATTTTGAGTGAATTCAAGATTTTAAAAAGCGAATTACAATAATCAAGCTTTCAGCAGACACAGTTGTAAAGTCAAGCATGAGTCGAAAGTGGCGGAGATCACGAATATGCACGAAGCCGGTGCGCGAAAGGTTAGAGATATGATTAAGTGGAAAAACAGAGATGTGGATCAAAGGCAATGCCAAGATTGCTGACAGGTGAGTCTGAGGTGAAAGTGAGAGATGAGGAGTTGTTTGATAGGTGCATGGAAGGGTCGGGATTTTCTTAATCTGATCTGGAAGGCCAAGGGTTATAAATTCAGTTTGGCAGGGTTGAGGCAAAGGAGGTTGGAGGACATCCACTTGGAGATTAGGTTGACCACATCGAGTAGTTGAGCAATGTAGGAGGAGAAAGAGCTAGGGGAGAAGATATGAAGAGTTCGGTGTCGTCTGCGTAAATATATGGTGCATGGTCAGCAGAAGAGGATTTTATGAGATGACTCAGAGGTGTCTACGCCTACGGAACCTCGAGGAACACCACAAGATAAAGAAGGAGCAGAAAGACAAGTAGAATTTGAGAGAGAGGAGAGAGAGAGAGAGAGAGAGAGAGAGAGAGAGAGAGAGAGAGAGAGAGAGAGAGAGAGAGAGAGAGAGAGAGACGTGTTTAAACTTACAGGAAATTACGTTTTCAGTATAAAAAAAACGGCTGGAAACGCCAATCCTAATGGTCTATAGTCTATACCAGGGATTGCGAACCTATATGGCACGCGTGCCCAAAGTGGCACGCGTTCAAATTTGTTGGGCACGCGGAATTCAGAGCGTCCCCAAAATTTCAAACTTAGAAATACAAAATCCCTGTAGAAATCCACATTCTCTTTTTGGAAGGACTTTATTTTAACACCATTCAAAAAGATCTTTGAAATAGCGTATTTAATAAATTTTTTTGTTACGCTTTGTTAACTAAAACTTATATGAGAAAAATAATTATATAGGCTACTGTGCAATATTCCGAATGGCACGCGATGGTACTTTTTAAAATGATTTATCAGCATTTTGGCACGCACCTTGAAAAAGGTTCGCCACCTCTGGTCTAAACACACACTAGTTGTGTCTGGTGCTAACAGTCATTCTTGTTAGGAGTGCACTTAGTACCCGGGTGGGATTAGAGATATGATTGCGGGCTCACATAGGTGTGTGACTTAGGGGCCTAATTATATCAATTACATAAAAAGGACTGCTTGAGAAACTAGTTACTAGTCTGGTCAGAACTCAGAAGGTGGGATCCCAAGGGGGCAATGAATCAATCTAGCGTTGGCCGTAATGGCATCGCAGTTACAAAGCACTGGTTTATATAGCACCACCCTGGGAATTCCTGTTGCCCTTAATGTCATTAACAGATGTTGCACCGTATCAAGCCGTCCAGTCTTCTCTCGTTTTTTACTTTCTGTCTGTCTACAAAAGTCTTTCTGTCTTCGGATGCAAATGATGCACTGTTACAGGTAGGAAATATTTCAAATATTACACCAGCGTTACGTTACATTTTCCTAACCATTAAATAGGTGTAACTGTAGCATGACTCACATATTAAAGAATACGTCTGCCTCGAGCGGCGACAAAGCCATCGAAGTAACTCACGAAGAGGAACAATGCGTGCATCGACAACGCTGATGACAAAACCAGGTCAAAACGAAACAATGGACGTCCGCAAGGGTACAAGGGGGAGCATTTGATCCTCTCTGGATTTTGCGCATATTTTACAAAAATAAAATCTTATTATTATTATCTTATTATTATCATATTATTATTACAACAGTTCCAACACGATTTTCAAATCTTAAAAACACTTAATTATTTAGTCCTTGGCCATTATTTATTTATAAAGTTGTCACGTGTTCTGTGTTCATGAAAAGCTACAATACAGCCTCAGGACCAACAACCAAAATCAGTCTGAATGCATTTTAAAGCCATCGGCTTTGCCGACAAATATCTCGACGGCTTACAACTTACAACTCAATGCACTCAATCCTATCGCGCTCTACGCCGGGTGTAGCAGCATTTCTATGTAAGGCCTATATAATGCATATTTCCCTTTAAATTTATTCGTCTCATTCTCGTTGCACTTATCTATTTATATTTCATTGCAGAGCCTACTTAGCTCAGACTCTTTCAGATTCCTTATCTGTCTGTCTGTCTGCTTGTTTGTTTGCTTGTCTGTTTGTTCGTATGTCTGACTTGCATCACTTCCCCTGCGTGTTTCCTCTACTGTCAATTGCTCTATCTGTTTCCTATCTCCCTCTCAATTTTCTTTCTCGTCCCTCTACCTCTGCCTGTCTCTGTTTACGTCTCTGTCTCTGTCTCTTTCTCGGTCGCCCACTCATAAGCTACTACCGTGGGTTTTTGGGTGGGCAGGGCAGCAGACGATCCAGAAAAACGGCGGTAAATCCGACAAACCGGATCCCGTAAAACCGTCGAAGCGGAAATGCAGGCGATGCATCATTGGACATAAATCTGGAGGTGGGCGTAAAACGACATCCGATTAATCTGCGAATATTCCTACTCGGCTGATAAATAATGGTAAATAGTCAACGAATATTCGGCCGCGCTGCTCGAACTTTCCGCGCATGTGATATGTGTTACTCCTAAAAACCGGATCGAATCGGAGAAATCTGTTTTCATCAACAAGGTCGACCAACCGACTCATGAATATTCATTCAGAAATAACTGCAGAATGGTCATAAACGTTTTTCGTCCGCTGAGATTTTGACATCTCTCTTAAGGCTCTCAATCTCCCTATAAACGAGAACGGGACGGATGGCCTACGAAAGAAGTACAGACGTAACTGAGAACGACGGCAATGGCTTTGGTAGAAGTTAGATATCAGACATCGTAAAACATTAGATGATACTACAACTAGTAATACTATTAGCACTATTACTACTACGTCAGTGTCGCGGATTTACAAATCAATTAAACTAAATTATGCATATGTATCGTCCGATGAGAGCGTGTTCTGCATGTCTTAGAAGCAGACTTGCTGTCCTCGAGACCAAGGTCTTGGTCTCGAGTGCACTCGAGTTCGTTTTTAAAAGTCTTGGTCTTGGTCTTGAGACCAAAAGTCTTAGTCTTGGTCTTGGTCTTGAGGTTCAAAGTCTTGGTCTTGGTCTTGAGGTTCAAAGTCTTGGTCTTGGTTTCGCAAGACCAAGACCAAGACCGGCTCTCATTATGAAGTCATTTAAAAAACTCAAGAATTACAAAAATTATCAAGCCTGTTTGCATCAAGCCTACGACAAATACCTACGGACCGATACAAGTCTTGTCGGTCAGGAAAACCCATCGGCAGCAGCAGCTAAGTTATCTATATCTGGAAGCCCTGCCGAGACTTTTTCTGAGCCAGACGGTCTGATAAACCATGGGAGGATTTCAAAAAAGGCTCACGACTAGTACATTTAAATCCAGGGCTTGAAAAGCTGCTATGTGTGCCAGCGACTCCAGCACCTATGGAGAGTTTTTTTCACATGGCAGAAATTTTTGAGGCCCCACAGGTTACGTCTTGGTCAGAAAATTCTGAGTGAATTGATTTTTATAAAATACAAAAGGCATTTGGAATAACATTTAGCATGAAGAGCTTTTGTAAATAAGAATTCGGAATTCTCTGCCGTCTGCATTTAAAGTTAATTTGCTTGAATAAAATAAGAGACTCACGTTTTCATTAAAATAGCGAGTTGTCCGACTTCACAATTTTTTGTAAGGAAAAGAAGTCTTGGCTTGAATGTGATTTTTTGGGTCTTGGTCTTGGTCTTGGTCTTGGTCTCGAGGTTCAAAGTATTGGTCTTGGTCTTGGTCTTGGTCTTGAGGTTCAAAGTCTTGGTCTTGAGGTTCAAAGTCTTGGTCTTGGTCTTTAATTTAAGGTCTTGACAACAAGACTGCTTAGAAGAACATTTCATATGGCGTTGTAACTAGCGTAGAACCATGTCTTGTGATTGCGAACACCGTTGAAGTCGAGCTTGTCTTTACCGGGTATACGGTGAACAATCCAGAGATGACACGCAAGTGATAATAATCCCATTGAAACTTTTAAAACACATGTAACTAGAACGCTGTAGTTGATGTTTAACGCCATTACTAGATATACAAGGTTGAACGTTTTTTTGGATATAGCAGTTATAGCACCAGTAACAGTAGCAGCAACAACAACAGTAGTAATAGTGATTAGTGGTCATGGTAGTAGTATGAGTGGCAGTAAAGGTAGTAATAGTAGTACTTGTGTAGCTAGGTAGGTAGTGTGGTTGTGTAACGACGCTATGCCACAACGAAGGTGATCAGCGTTGTATTCCTCCTTTATCCAGGCTCGGGACTGGCACCACCCAAGAACCGCAGTGGCGGAGTTTTCGTATTCTTGTGGAGCCAGTCCAAAGCCTGAAAAAGGAGGAGGACGACGATATCATGCAGCGTCGTTAAAAAAGCTACACACAACCGGTAGCTTCTAAACCTACTTACTTACTGACTGATTATCCAAACAGGTGCTGTAAGGCGTCATAAGGTCGACGTAAGGCGTCATAAGGTCGACTACAACTACCTTTGCAAACACAAGATGCCGTTAAACAATAGAAATAACTATTATAGCTAGACAGTGGCTAACCTTAGCAAGCGTTGTTTTTAACAGTGACCTCTGAACCCAAGGTTTCGTATTAGAAACATCACCAAAGAATGCTGCATGGTAAAAGTAAAGCTAACCATGTAGGCCTACATACGAAATAAAACATAAAACAATCCAAAGTCAGAGTTCCGTGGCTGAACACTAAAAATCTGTTGCGTGTTAGGCATACTTGAATGCACGCCCTGCGCTGCATAACTATCACGTGATAGTAATATTTTCTAAACCAATGAAAATGGTAAGCAATGAGCTTGCTAACACAATAAAATTTCCTAGAACCAACGGTTCTAGGGGTTTTCACCTCCGGACGTTTCACCTCTAGGCGTTTTCATCCCGATGAGGTTTGTTGTATTTTTTCCACTACACCAAAAACAAAACATAAAGAGCATAGACAACATACAAACTATGCAACTAATTATCATGTCATAAATAGATAAAGCCGGGCATAAATCACTAATTAAGTTGATTTCGTAGTGTCAACTTATCAAAGGCCATTTAGTATGAAAAAGATGGACGATTCCTTTCAAATAATTAGGTCAAAACGTCAGTTGCTTCCGTAACCAGTTGCAGCGCGGATGACTCTGTCCATCAGCTGCCGATAAGATTTTCTGGGAACGCATTCAGTCCCAGATGTTGCTTGCAGATACGCTCCTTTCTGTTTGGCGTTTTCATCTGCATTCTCAGGTTATCAGGTGCCTACTCAACTAAGTTTCAGAGGCTTTCCATGTCTTCTTATCTGATTTCCATTTATTGTGCGCGTGTGGTTAATTATGGCTAATTACAGTCACTGACGTTTTCATCTGCCATTATCAGGTTATCACGTGTCTACTTAGCTAGGTTTTATGGGCTTTCCTTGTCTTCTTATTTTATTTCCATTTCTTAACTACAGTCACTCACATTTTATATGAATATATAGAGTGGGTGAAAGCCAGTCTTGTTGTCAAGACCTTAAACCTCAAGACCAAGACCAAGACCTTGAACCTCAAGACCAAGACCAAGACTTTGAACCTCAAGACCAAGACCAAGACCTTGAACCTCAAGACCAAGACCAAGACCTTGAACCTCAAGACCAAGACCAACACCAAGACTTTGAAACGCAAGACCAAAACCGAGAAAAATACCCCAAAATCACAACCATATCCAGACTAGTATTCCTTACTAAAAAATTCTCAAGTCGGACTACTCGCTATTTTAATTGAAACATGAATCTTTTATTTTATTCAAACAAAACAACTCCAAATGCAGACTGCAGAGAATTCCGAATTCGTATTTACAAAATTCCTTCATGCGAAATGTTATTCAGAATGCCTGCTGCATTTTATAAAAACCAATTCGCTCAGAATTTTCTGACCAAGACGTGACCTGTGGGGTCTCATAAATATTCTGCCATGTGAAAAATACGTTCTACAGTGCTGAATTCGCTGGCACACAGAGCAGCTTTTCAAGTACCGGATGTAAATGTACAAATTGTGAGTCTGTTTTGAAATCATTCCATGGTAAATAACCGGAAGTCAAAAATAAATGTCCAAAACAATAGTAAAGCCTCACTCACACCGTGTAAATACTAAAGCAAAAGTATTAGTAATTATTGGATAAAATGTTAAAATCCTTGCGTTTTGTTAAATGACTGTTCACATTGTCAAAAGTCTTGGTCTTGGTCTTGCAAAACCAAGACCAAGACTTTGAGCCTCAAGACCAAGACCAAGACCAAGACCTTGAACCTCAAGACTAAGACCAAGACCAAGACTTTTGGTCTCAAGACCAAGACCAAGACCAAGACTTTTAAAAACGAACTCGAGTGCAACCGAGACCAAGACCTTGGTCTCGAGGACAACAAGACTGGTGAGAGCCCCTAGAAATGAAAGCATCTATAGGTGAAAGCCCCTAGAGGTGAATGGCCCTGAGGTGAAAACCCCTAGAGGTGATCCGTCCAACAGTGCTCTCGTCCGCAGGTGAAAGTCCCTGATACCTAAAAACAATGCCATTTTTCACAAATCTGTCCAATACAAAAATGCAAAAGTGAAACGAACAGTGATATCATAAATAAAGTTTTACCATAAATCTCACGAAGAAACAATACATCTGCTGTTGCAAAAGAATCTTAGGACTCGAAAAAAATTGTACCTGCCCCAGCAACATGCAAGTAGTAAGTCACGCGAAACTACCTTTAGTACTATTATTAAAAATGTTGAAATTTAAAGTTCACCTGTCACTTTGACAGGTGTATAGGCCTAGTTGTCAGATGCCAACTCTTGCACACCAGCAAAACTATTTCTATTCCAATGTTCTTTTGAAATTTACATGTAATTATCTGCGTATGAGGATTCGGCTGTGTCTAATCCAGAAGTAAATTGTTTCAAGCATCGTTGAGCTTCAGACGAACAGTTTTAATGGGGCACAACATACCATAGCCTATAGTTTGGAAAATAACTTAGATCCATTTACAAAACAGGAGGAGGAGGATCATATGGAAGTCATCAAGTCAGAATATTTAAATCTGAAATATGATATTTAAATTTATTTACGCCAGGAACAGTCAAGTGCTCATTTAAAAAACTATTACTCTGATAATGTATTGTCATTCCGCTGTCGTCGCTTTCTCTGCAAACGATCACGGCTTTGGTTCATGGCTCTGATCTGCACTAGAATCGACTATAGGGGAACGCGGTCTATATTGGTCTCTCCTCTACTAATGCAACTACGCTTCAGTCCATCCGTAATGCTGCTGCACTTTATCACCTGCTGCACCTTATAGGGGCATCATGAAGTTTACCCATATCTCTTCCTTCATCCGAGACTCCCTTCACTGGCTTCCCATTCACCAACGCATCCAATTTAAGGTCCGTTCTCTCATGCGTAACTGTCTTGCCCAGTGGTTTCTGTCTCGCGTTCATTATTATGGTTCCTGATATATCTCATGATATTGTCGATTCAGGATAATTTCAGTCTTCGCGCTTGCGAACTCCTTCTAAGAAACATGTCTTCAGGCTGCCTTCGATGTTGTCTCTCGACTGCCTCATGTCATGTCCGAAGTAACGTAGCTTGCGGGTTCGCACGTGGTTCAGCAGTTCGCTCTTTCGCGCTTACTCGGATAATAAGCATTCTTAAAATTCATTATTAGACTTTCAAGCACCATATATTCCAAACCGACTAATCAGGTCCTGCGGGCAGGGACGTCTATCCCCCCTAAGTCATTGGAGCAACGTCACTTTCCCCCTCTTCTTCCCCCTTCCCGTTCCTTCCCCCCTAAAATAGTGGCACACACACTGACAGATCTTCCCCCTATTTCTTGGATGGAGCATTTGCTCCAAGGTTTCTGTGGTGTAGACGCCCCTGCCTGCGGGTAACCAGTAGCGATGAATATTTTTGCAGAAGGCATCCACAATGTCGGTACACAGTATAAGACTTAGTCCCTGAATCGCCATCATTTCAAATAAAACAACAACGGAAAAATTAGTCTAAACAATGATAAAAGAAGTAATGTTATTATTATTAAGAACTTTATTCACCACTTCAGCGTATTTTTAAAACAGATTAGAAAATACAATTAGAAAATTTATGAAAACTAAAAACAAAAGAAATGAAGATTTAGCATGACCCATTATAATTATGAATCACAACATACAAAGTTCTTTCAGCCCATCAATCAATCACTAGAGAAACCAAAAACACAGTTATATGTCCATTTTTAAAATTAGGAATGTGTACGACTTTCATTTGAAAACGTGTGGCTTATTCTGCTAGCAACTTACTATTCGGCCGATCTGCGGGCGTTTTCAAAATCACTGATACCGAGGTTCCTATAATACTATCTTTACTATTGAGACATTCATCGTCATTATCAACATCCTCATACAAATCACCATCAGAAATGCCAGCTTCATTAACAAAATCCTGAACTCACATCCGTCAGGGTTTGTGTAGGCCTAATAAAGAATGCATCTGATTCACTATCTACATTGCTAAGATAGGGCCTATCCTGAACAAGCATCCGAATCATCAACAAGCTGCCGCATTTGCTTTAATTCACCTACGAATTATGCAGTGTGATATTGCATTGCCGTATCCTTGTAGGTCCAGCGTCAGAAACAATCGCAATTCGTGCCACATATTCGTCTTTCAATTTGTACAGGACACACACATCCAAGTGTTCTCCACGTCTAGTGTGCGTACCTCATCGTCGGCCGAAGCTACGAAGTTCCGTTTATGCAAACAGAATACATAAAATGCCGTTTTCCACGTTCTCCAGATCGGAATAAAGTTCCCATGCATCTCTTATCATCTGCTTACTTATTAACTAGAGAATGCTCTAGTTTTTCGGAAACTGGGGAATCATGTTGTTTATCTGCAAACGGGCTAAACGCCCTTATTTATTTAATCAACTCTGTCACATAGTCGCATTTTCAATAGGTATACACTCTGGCTAGTTGCACTCCTGACCTTGTCTGACATGCCAGAGACTTTCAACCACAAACCTCCAAGAAATTGCCAAATTGGATTGGTGGCCTTAAACAATTAGTTCTGTTCAAGCCTCAGTTTTATGCAGAATTTTTCATTCGCATGAAATTTGACACTGTATAGTTTGAAGTTAGACTGGTGTTTGCAAACCTGTCGAACAGAACATCGAATAAAATGCCGGAAATATCTTTCAGAATTGCTTTGAAACAAAATTGAATTATTAACATAAGAATGTTATATGAACTGCCGCAAAAGGTAGGATTTATAATAACGAATTTTACCTGAACAGAAACGTCTCATTCCACAAAAGATATCACAACGAACTCCTACCCAAAACGCATCGGATCCTCCGCCTTCCAATTCTTCTCGCCCTAAACGACACCCGCGATAACAGCCGCTCTGCCTCCTCTCTTGACCTGCCCCCATGGTAACCGGACTCGTACTTCCCCTTGACAATTCTTTGGAAAACGTTTTCTGATTTGACGCAGGGCTCATGAATACATTGATGCCCTGCGCTTGGCCTTCGAGTGGCGCTTTAGAAGTTGGAGATTACGATTACGATTACGAATATATGAAAATTTCAGTCTCTTTCGCGCAACAACTGAACTAATCATTCCTGTCACTAAAACAAACTCAAATCAAATTTCTCTCCCTCTCTTTTCTAACTATAAGTCACCAATATAGGCCTATTTACTCATATATTTATAAACAAGAACAAGAAAAGGCATGCTCGATCGCTGAAAACTGTCTTATTTGGCCGTGCTGGAGTCGGGAGCACCTCTGAGTAGCCCCCTTGAAGAGGTGCTATATAAATATTTGAATGAATGAATGAATTATCAAACTGTATTACTGATACCACGTTTACGCCTACCTTCCTTCCTAAGCAGATGTCTCCGCTGTTATCACGTGCTACAAGCACACAACACTGGCAACCCACCATTTACACGTTGCTCGTAAAAATACATATATACATACATAGTATTACATACATGCATGCATACATACAAGTCGAGCAGCTGCACACAGAACCGATTGTAGGAGTCATAAAAGAGACGACAAAGAAAAATACGTGGCGTAAATATTGCAGCACAATAATAGTGGCAGTATATGAATACAAAAATATTAATAATTAAATCTATAGACAAACACTTGCAGAGCATTTGCACTTGTTCACCATATCGCTGTCCCTTCTGGGAAAAATCCTCTGTTGCTTTCCTGTTCTTCACTCTCGTCCTCCTATTCCCTCCCACGACTTCATCTCCCTCTACAATCTCCCCTCTCTCATCATCTCCCCTTCCTCTCTAGTCTCCCCTCCCTTCAATCTCCGCGTCTCCCCTCTCCTCTGTTTCATTTTCTATGAATCCCTTTTTGCCTTTCATTGTACACCCTCGCTCTCCCTGTGCCTTCCCTTCCATACAGTCCTAAGCATCCCTTCGCCTCCAATAATCTCTCCCCAATCTCCCCTTCCGATGCCGCTCCCTCCCTCTAATTTCCATCCTTTTTCTGGACACACTCTCTCTCGCTCCTCCTCTTACATTTATGCAATCTAGTTTGCTTTCCAACTCTCCCTCTTGCTCTTCTCCTATTCTTCCCTCCTTCTTCCTTCCCATCACTCTTCCGCTCTTCAATCTATTTTTCTAGTATCCAATTCCCTTGCTTCTTTCTCTCCCAAATCTCTTTCTCACTTTCCCAGCGTCGTTCGCCCCTCTCTTTCTTAGACTACCGGTATATATACCCTATACGTTTCTCTGTAATAATCTCTTGTCGCGCCCTGTAACCTTAGGACCACGAAAGCAATTGCCAAAAATGTTCCTATATTATTCTATTTGTGCGGATTTCTACGTGAACATTACCTCAATAACAACCTACGATGCTCTGGATCAAATCCTAATAACGGATATTGTCTGTAAATTCTTGTGTGTTCTTGGCATTTTAATGGCAGGGCCGGTGACGTTGTCTCACTTTGCCTCGTTTTGGTTATATAGATTAACTGCTGGATTGATTACTTGCTATTTAACGATGCAGTCTCATAATGAAGATGATTAGCGTCGCCCTCCTACTTAATCCAGGATGGGGACTGGCACCATCTGAAAACGTCAGTAGTGGAGTTGAAGATTCAATGCATGGAATGACTGCTTATTAACTACAAATCGTAATTATTAAAAGAAAGCGTCGTCTTTCTTGTGGCAGTGTAATTAAGTTGCTTGTTATTTAACAATGATAATGACTACAATAAAAGTCTTGTAAAGCCTTATTTCTGTTAAAATTTATGGAACGAGATTTATTAACGCACCTGAAGTATAATTTACATCATAGCACATCTTGAAAGAAAAGCTGATATTTCTCTGTCAATCAACTAATTAGTTTCATTTTATTCGACACGGCGCAACTGACTGACGTGGACGTGATTGAGCATTTAATCATATAGATAGTAATTCATGATGCTGATTTACTATAGGAGTTGGACACCCACCCCCAACAGACACGCACACACACATACACACCTACACACATACATACACACACAACACACGCATTATATGAACGCTCATACACACGCGCGCACACACACACATACACACACACACACACACACACACACACAACACGCACATATGCACGCACATACGCGAGCACGCACATACGCGAGCACGCACACACGCACACACATACAAATATATATATATATATATATATATATATATATATCTGAAGGTGGATATATCTATCTATCATCATTCATCGTACGAGCGGAGGGACAGAACTTAGTATGGACAGATGGATAGAGAATACTTTGTTCAAAGGCGACGGAGTTTGAGCAAGGGCTGTGAAGCACTTCGAGGATTTCTAGAGAGAGACAGAGAGAGACAGAGACAGAGAGACAGAGAGAGACAGAGATACAGAGAGACATATATATATATAGACAGAGAGACAGAGAGACATATATATATAATATATAGAGAGAGACAGAGAGAAACATAGAGAGACAGAGACATAAAGACAGAGAGAGAGACAGGGAGAAAGAGAGAGATAGAGACAGAGAGAAAGAGAGGGAGAGATAGAGAGATAAGATGAGCAAGATGAGAAAGATATCACATCATGCTGTACTTCAAGTAAAATAGCTATGATGATGGA
>OY744602.1:55579763-55612263 GCA_963556255.1 Allolobophora icterica | reverse complement strand
AATACATCCATACATACACACTTAAATACATAGATACATACATACATACATACACACATATACATACATAAATGCATGCATACATACATAAAATGCATACAGACACAGATGCAAATATATACATACATACATATCGCGAGCTAATGCGGACCTAGCATTTATATTTCAGCACACATATATGCACACATATATACATGGCCATGTATAGTACCTACGTACATATGTGACGTTCGTCGCTCGAGATCAACTAACCCTTCATCAGACGTGGTACCAATTTGTGTCGGTCTTACCCGAGACGCTGCTTCGTCGTCGGGCTGGGTTCGGCTCCAGCCAACCGACCTTCTGGAGTCGCCCGGGTCACTATCCTGTCTACTTCTGCTGTAGACGAGCGGTTCCCTGTCTCCGCTCTCAGTGCCCATTTCTCCAAGAGGAGGTCCCGAGGGTATCGCTTGTTTGCGAACAGTGTCGCTGTCAAGCTCCATCTCACTTTCGGACTCTGCCACTGCCGCGGTCGCCGGGTGGGCAACGTCCTCGTCCTCAGGATGGCCGTCCTTTAGAACAGGGTTCGCTCTCTTGCCGGCAGGAGTCCTCAGCTTCCTGTGAGATCTCTTAGTCAAAGACTTCCTCTTTTTCTCCACCTTAACCGAACCCTCACGTACCATTCTGCATCTCATGACTCTCGAGTTATCGTCAATAGGGGAAAACTCTGAACGTTCTCTTGTCCGAGAGGACAAGGTGTACATCTGACGAGTCGTCACGTCGTGCCGTCTCAAACACGCGAACATCTTGCGATAATATATACACGTGTAATATTAACGCGGTATACTGGTCTCACGACACTCTCTTCTGATAGGACAGGTTCTAGGTCTAAAACCTCCCTAACCGCACGCAGCTCTGTGTTCCGACCGGCGCACGAGGTGGGCCCTACTTCGCACTTCGGTCAGTTCTCGGAACTACGTGTTTCGATCACCAAGTTATTTGCTCTGAATAACGATTGGTTTGAATACAAGATTTTCCTGACTCTATCGTTTTTCCTGGTCTTACCGCACTGTAATCAGTTGTCGGGCGGTCTTTTCCCGTACTGCGGTCTTTCGGTAACAGTGGTCTTTCCCAGTAACTATTTTTAGTTACCGGGCGATGGAGCCCCTCCAACGCTCCACCGGCGTGTCAGCCATCCAAGTGTCACAATCCAAATGTAACGCCGACCCCGTAAGGTTACCAGAATGTCCTGAATTTTGTTCCCAAGAATTTCCGAATTTTGGTTCCCTAACGAAGGTCACGCTTACTCCCACAGGTAACCGGACAAGCTCCGATCGCGGGGTTCTTCAAAACCCAAGAGGGAACTTCCTGCCTGTCGCCAAATTTACCCTTATTATCGTTTTTGTACTAAACTGGTTTTTTCAGGTATCCCGACGGTCACTTCACCGAGTGCCGAAGTCGCGTAAAACTCTCCCAGCCGAAGACGCCGAAATCGCGTAAAACTCTCCCGGCCGAGTACGCCGAAAGCGCGTAGAACTTCCCCTGTGTCGAGTACGCCGAAATCGCGTAAAACTCGTCTCAGTGTATAAAACCAAACACTGTCGGATCTTGGAGTTCTTCGAACTCCAAGAGGGATTTCCTTGCCCGACGCCAAATTTACTCTTGGTTTCAAGGATTTCAGAATTCCAGAAAATGGCTACCTTAAGAAGGTCACCTCTACTCCCATGGGTTACCGGACAAGCTCCGATCGCGGAGTTCTTCAAAACCCAAGAGGGACTTTCCTGCCCGTCGCCAAATTCACCCTGGTTTTCGATCTCACACTGAATTGGTTTTCCTGTGTATCAACGGTATCCTTCCCCGAGTATTACTCAGCCGTAGATTTCCGACAATCGGGATCTAGACCGCTTCGCGATCAACTGAGGGATCCAACCCGCCGGATCGGCGCTGTCGGCCCGTCTCCCAACAGTGAACTTCTTTAGCTGTACTCGGGATCGCCTGATTATATTATTCGGACGCCCCTTTCGTCCGTAAATATATTTGTACTAACCGGAAACTCGAACTCTGACTCTGTCGTAACCAAAATCACTCGCCTACCACACTGAGTGCAGTATATTTGAATCGGTAACTGAATCGCTAACCAACAACGCTGTTTAACAGTATTGCTATGTATGAAGAGTCGAACCAACTCTTCACGTATAAAGCAGCGCACCGTGAGGCAGGCTCTATGCATCCCGAATTAACGCGTCTGCTCGCTATGCGCTGGCTTTACACCGTCGATCGGGCTTCCCTATCACGGTCGTTGCCGGACAGTCGCCTATTGAAATTAAATAAAAATTAAATGATCGACACTGGGCCTTCGCATGAAAAATTAAGAGAAACGATGCTGTTCCCTTCGCATGTAAACTGAAAGAAAACGATGCTATTCGCATAAAATAAATCCTCCCACTTACGCACTGTGGCCTCGACCGCCACACTCTCCCCACCTTACTTAGATGCGGAGCATCTCTGCCAAAATCGGGGACCTTAATCAAACGTGACAGGAACATCCCCAACCCAGATCCACTTAGAGAGCAAGGAACCAAATGCACCTTTGGTTATAGGGCGGTATATCAGCAATCTCAGCACCCTGCACGTACGCCAAACACGATGAGAACCGTGATAGCGACAGCCTATTTAATGATGCTTTCGATCTCTCGGCACCCTGCACGTACGCCAAACACGATGAGAACCGTGATAGCGACAGCCTATTTAATGATGCTTTCGATCCGAACCACCACCCTACTGGCAACCTGTCGTACCTGACAAATCGCCAACCTTAACAGGCCCTCTATCATGAACCTGGGCTCTACCGGACCCCAAGGGCCAGGAGAACTAAAGGAGAGAAAAGTCGCCCACTGTCTCCCGATCTGGTAACCATCGTCAATCAGTCACACCCGGTACCACTTCCAAATCGTGAAAGCAAACTAAACTAGTACAGGTTATCATATTTACGCACATGATCTAGGTCCTAACATATGCTTCTATCGCATGATGCTCTATCCTAAATAGCGCACTAAAGTAGCGCACTAAAGTATCATGAAACGGTAACCAAGGAAATCGCATTGCCCCGAATTTCCTTAACACTCGTTGTTACGAGCATTATACTGTCGAAAAGAAACTCTGTCATCACAAGGAAACGGAAACATGGTTCTCCAATAGTTCGCTTGTAGAACCAACGCAATGAAGCGTTCTAGTACTGGAATCTTTACTCGTTTCAGTACTAACCACTAAGCCAATGTTTAACCGAAAACATATCATCAAAAGGAAACTTAAACAGTCATTCACTGACAATCTGTAAAACCAACGCAATTAAGCGTTGCTGGTAGCACAGGTACTGTATGCTCCCAGATACCGCTCAAAAGAAATACTCTCATCAAAAGGGCAACTGAAACATGGGTCTCGAATAGTCAATGAAACCAACGCAATTAAGCGTTTATCTAGTTGGTCCTAGATACACGTCTGCTTCAGAAGGTCACTAACAAGGACTTCTACAGTCGTAGTCATCCATCCAAGCGAGGTCTTCGTCTCGTCCGTCGTCCAGGTGGCAATTCTGGATCAGCGGTCTCGTCTGGATTTTCTGAAGGTTCCTCTGGTTCCTGTTCTGCATTAGAATCTTGAGCCAGGACTGGCCAGTCTACTGTAGGTAACTCAAGATTTCTGTCCCTCTCCGGTAACCAGGTACTCGGAGGTTTACCGTAAAACGGCTTCAATTTATCCACGTGCACAACCATTAGCGTGGATTTCGGACTCTTCTGAATCCGGTACAGACACGGACTGAGCACTTGAATAACCAAGAATGGGCCGGTGTAATAGCGAGCCCATTTTGTCTTCCTTCCACTTCTTAGCCGAGGGTAGTAATAGTAAACCCAATCTCCTTGAGCGAACTTGCTAGGTCTCACTCTCAAATCGTAGGCTTTTTTCCTTCTTTCTGCTACTCTCTTTAACTGTTCTCGTACAAGCCGATACGATCGTTCCATTTTCTCTTTCTGTTTCTCCACGTACTCTTCCATGTCACTGTAAGACGGTCTCTCGAACTCTGTAACTTGGGCTAGAATCAAGTCTAATGGCGTATGGTTCTCTCTTCCCAGGAACAGGAAATTAGGTGTCCGTTGGGTCGCTTCATGTTCAGTACCTCGATATGCCGCCATTACATATGGTACATGAACATCCCAATCCTTTTGTCGTTCCGACACTACCTTTCCGATCAACATGTTCAGTGTTCTGTGGAACCTTTCGATCATTCCGTTACCAGAGGGTCGATATGGAGTTGTACGTACTTTGTCAATCTCCATGCGTTTACACAGCTCTTTGAATAACTTCGACTCAAAACACGGTCCCTGATCCGTCAGGATCTGGCGTGGCATACCAAACCTCGAGAACACGTGTACCATAAGCGATTCTGCCACAGTAACGGCCTCTTGGTTTCTGATAGGCAGAGCTTCAGCCCATCTCGAGAAGTAATCTATCGCTGTCAGTATGTATTTGTTGCCTTTACTTGATACAGGATGCGGACCAGTTATATCAATTCCGAATCTCTCCATTGGTTCACCGACCACAGGAGTCTGCATGTAACCCTGTCTTGGAGGTTTCTCCCTTCGATAACGAGCAGAGCGATCGCACCTTTGGCAGAACCGTCTAACATCGTCCTTCCAACTCGGCCAATACGCCCGACGATGGAACTGAGTTAAACTCTTCCGAATCCCGAAATGTCCTCCGGCAAAGCTTGCGTGTGTTAACTGAAGCATCTCTTGCCGTAGAGATAAGGGCACAACTAACTGAGATCGCTCAGCTTTTCCTGTGTTACCCTGAATCCAGCCTCTGTGTAACACTCCTTGCAGGACTTCCAGCTGATTCCAGTTGCTCACCAACACTTTCACCTCTCCGTTAGCAGGTGATAGTTCTGCCTGTGTTGGATGATGCTTCGACTCCTTCCAACCAAGGACCGTACCAATATTGCAATCGGTCTGCTGTTCTCTTCGAAGAAACTCCTTTGTCCAACGGATTTCCTGGCCTGTATCTTCACTGGTAACCTCGGAGCGCGTTACTTCTCCGATCGGACGTGCCCACATCACGTCTTCATCCGTAACTCTCATGGTAACCACTTTAGGTTGTTCCTCACCCGGACCTCTAGACATCGCGTCTGCGTTACCGTGTTTTGCTCCCGGTCTGTGACATATCTCCATGTCAAACTCCTCTATCATCTCTAACCAACGAGCCTGTTGGCCAATCGGTTCCGGTGTTCTGCGTAACCACTGAAGTGCGGAGTGGTCTGTTCTGAGTAGGAATTTACTACCCAGTAAGTACTGACGAAACTCTTTCAAGAAATACACCACAGCTAACAACTCTCGCCTGGTAACGTTATAGTTCCGTTCCGCCGTCGACAAGAGCCGACTCGCGTAACAAATCACTGTCTCTTCTCCTTCTTGTACTTGCGATAACACCGCTCCAATGGCGTATGCCGAGGCATCCGTATCTAGGATGTACTGGCCCTCGTCGTTCGGTAACCCAAGTATAGGTGCGGAAACCAACTTTCGTTTAAGTTCTTCGAAAGCTCCCTGACATTCGTCAGTCCAATGGAACGGTACATTTTTCCTGGTCAGAAAATGAAGTGGTTGAGCTACCACCGCGAAATCATGTATGAAACGTCGGTAATAGGAGCAAAGACCAACGAAGGACCTAACTTGCTTCAAGTTCCGAGGAGCAGACCATTCTTCTACGGCCTTGATCTTGCTCGGATCCGTCGCGACCCCTTCTTCACTCAAAACGTGACCAAGAAACAATACTCTCTGTTGTAACAGGTAACATTTGGATGGTTTCAGCTTGAGATTATACTCTTGTAATCTCCTGAAAATCATCTCTAGACGTTGCATGTGCGTCTCTACGTCCCTCGAGAACACAATTATGTCATCTAAGTAAACCAGACAGATGTCATAGTTTAACCCTGTCAAGACTAAGTTCATTAGTCGACAAAACGAGGCCGGACTATTGCACAATCCGAAAGGTAACACTTTGAATTGGAAGCTGCCCCTTCTCGTAACGAACCCGGTCTTGTGTTTGTCTCTTGGGTGCAAGGCCATCTGGTGATAACCTGCTCTCAAATCGAACGTACTATACCATCTGGCGCCACCCAGGGTATCTAAACTCTCGCGGATAAGGGGTAACGGATGAGCATCTTTCCGTGTCTTCAAGTTCAGTTGCCTGTAATCGATACAGAAACGCATACTGCCATCCTTTTTCTTAACCATTACGACATTGGATGCCCATTCCGATATCGAAGGTTCAATGATTCCTTGTCTCAACATGTCTTCTACCTGACGATCAACTTCCGGTAACATGGAAAGCGGTTGACGTCTCAAAGGTTGCCGAACTGGTTTCTCCTGTCCCGTATCGATCTCGTGTTGGATCACCGAAGTGAATCCGTTATCACTTTCGTTAAGGGAAAACGTTGCGCTGTACGTTAGCACAAGTTTTCGTAACCGGATTCGCTCTTCTTCCGAAATGTCTGCTGGCACTTCTTCCCATAGTCGTTTTAGGGTCTGTTCGGCAAGTGGGTTGAGCGTCTGCTCCGCCACACTGGCCGTTGTACTAATCTTCGATCCAAACCGGTCAATCGTACTTTGCTGCTTTCCTCGGCGTTCCTCCGGATAACCTGGGCCCATAGGCTTCTCCGGATTTTCGCTTCGGTAAGGCTCATCATACGATTCCGTTCTGGCTCGATTAACTGTCACATCGACTACGTTCACTCGCTCCAGCGGACATTCAGTCCGTTTCTTGACTAGCGAATCTCTGTCTCCAACATTCAACATCCTGATCCACACTTCCGTGTCTCTTCCTGTCACCAACGTACGTCCGATTATCAAATCTTTTGATAATTCCATTGGAATGGTCGTCCAATCTTCGTTATCTTTTTGGAAATGCGGGTATACGACCCAAGCTGGAACGTCAACTTCGCTCCTTGGAGGAACTATTATGTCCTCTTGCACAATAACCCTCCGGCACATGGACTCGGTAACGACCTCTTTCAGAGGGATCTTCTCGCTCCCAAGGAAAACGCATCGACTTGCGAAGTCCCATCTTGCCTGATTGGCTTCCAGCCAAGATAACCCCAAGATCACTTCTGTCACTTGGTCTGTAACTAGACAGGGTACAGGGTACACCTGCTTTCCGATCCGAATCTTAAGGTTAGTTTCACCATCCACCTTAATCTGACTTCCATTAGCGGCTAGGAGTCGCTGTTCTGACGGTACTAGCACAGCGTCTAGCACGAAACGTCGTGGCACAAGTGACATTTCACTTCCAGAATCAAGTAGACAGTGTATACGTTTTCCTGCCAGTCTCGCAACCACGTAGGCCACCCTACTGCCTTTGACCAGTCGGTTTTGGGTTTCCTCTTGTATCGGTTCAGCCTTTGTAGGTTCACTGGTACCGGTTGCACCATTCGTCTCAGCGTTTCTCTGAGGACAAAATCGCTTCATGTGTCCTTTTCGTTTGCACAAGTAGCATTCGATATCCGGGTTACGCAACCGTGTGGGCGGATAAATCCGTCGCCATCCCACATTCGGTTCGGTTGTCCTCTGATCTCCCACAGCTAGATCAGAACTGTTCTCCCTTTCATGAGGATTTCTCGGAACGATGCCCAAATTCTGATTTATTGTCACTCGATCAAGTTCTCTTGAAAGATTTTTAATCTTTCGCTCGAGATCTTCTAGACGACGAGACTGTTGCCCCTCAGTGCTCGAGTCTTTTCGGTCTTCCATGGTAACTTTAACTCTCGCGTGTCTCCGGTCTAAATCACCACCTTGTGTCGAAGATCGACCATAGGCATCCAACCTCACCGCATGTTTATACGCCGCTTCGAGGTTAACTGGTTCTCGCTCGCGCACCTTCTGCCCCAAATCTTGGTTTGCCAGTGCATCAATGAAAGCGTCACAAGCGACCGTCTCGACGATATCACTTGTTGGTCCTGGGTATGCCAAAGCCATTAGCCTTCGTACTTCCTGCACTACACTACTCAGCGTTTCTCCGTGAGCCTGCCGGTAAGTGCGAAGTTTCATCCGATATAGGCTAGTTTGGTCATCAGACCCGTACCGGGCCTTAAGCCGCTCAACAAGTTCTCGCCAAGACACGTCCCTCTGTGCACCCATGTCCCACAACAGCTGCGAAGCGGGACCCGTTAGGGCACACATTAACTGGTCTGCTTTTTCCTGATCACTCCACCGGTTGCACCGTGCACAAACTTCGAACTTTGCTAGAAAGGCTGCGATCGCTGACTTGCCGTCGTACTTCTCTAGCTTGATTCGTATACCGCGATCCGATCGGTCTTCGCCTCTTGTCCGCGTAACAAGTGATCTTCCGACACTCTTCTTGGGATTTCCTCTCCGGTTGTCCTCATCGTTACTCCGGGAATCGTTTCCCTCGTCTGTCCTCACCACTGACCGGTGCCGACTCTGTCCCCTCAGAGTACCCAACGTCTTCCCTGTACGCCACTTAGAATACATCGTAGTCATCTCTCGGTCGTCTGACGTTGCACTGTCTTCATCAGAGATGTACTCAGCCGGTCTCTGACCTTTTCTACGAGGCTCACCACCTGCGTAGTCTTTGGACTCCGATCGTTTATATTTATTGCGAGAGCTCTGAGAGTTTCCGTTGACGAACGTAACTCTTCTGTCTTCTTCGCGAATATCTCTTTTTCCTGACTCTGGCGGTCTGTCAGATTCGTCGTACCTAAGACAATTACGACTTCTCGAATCTGGTTTGTGCCCTTTAGAGTACCGCTCGTGGGTCTCATCCCAGGCCAAATGATCTCTGTCTCTTCCCATGTTCGATTCTCTCTCGGTTTCTCTATCAAGTGCCTGTTTTAAACCGCGTCTCTCGTACTCTGGTAGACGTTCCTTACCATACGTCTCCCTTTCAGTTTTCTCATAACTCTCGTGTCTTCCTCGTTGGCGGAGGTTTTTCCTGTCAAAGACTCCGGTTCTCATGGCCTCTTCTGGACCAACGCTATCGGTGTCTGAATCCGAAGAACTCACTGACGAACGTAATTTCGCCTCAACTCTTCCTCTTGTCAACAGACGTTGTCGACTCGATTGCCTTGCCGTTTTTCCGTGTGACTCTCTCCCGCTGTCCTCGGGAAGATAGCGGCTACGTAACTTTTCCGAAGTTTCCGAAAGCGAAACTTCCTCACGTGTCTCTGTGTTACCTCGGCTCCGTGCTGGCTCTTCGATCTGCAGCTTCCCTCGGCGATTCATCTGGTAACCTGGGCCCGTAGGTTTCCCCGATGTCTCGCGTCGGTAAGACTTCGCATGCTGAGCAGCAGGAACAGACAGTTCTTCAAGTTTCGAACTCATCATTGCCACACTCTGTCGCAGGTAAGACATCTCCGCTTGCCAATCTACCTCATCTGTCACAGGTCTTGGGCGACCTTCTTCCATGTTGGTAAACGGTACTCGATTGCCTTCGTTTCGCTGATGCGCCACGATGTCACCACTCGTTTTCTGCACTACGGCGTCACCCCGCGGTTTCAGGCCTGTCTCAATGTCTCTTGGCCTATCACAAGCCTGTCTCGACTGTACAGGTTGCCTGCCCCGTACGATACCAGGTACTTGAACCTGCACAAGGTTCCCCGATCTATTGTCGAACGTTCTCTCATGTATTATACGCGGAACTCTATTGTCGTCGAGTGGTTTGGACCTGTCAAACCTACTCTCACCAACGGTCTCTCGCCAGTGTGTGAATGTCTCGTTATTCACATCGTTCCGTACTACCTCAGTAGTCTTTGGAACGGTTATCAACCATCCGTTATCCTCATGGAAACCTCTTTCACGGCCACTGCGGGTTCCAGCTTCCGTTTCAAATGCACTGGTTTCGTCAGGTGCACCCGTTTCATCAAGCAACCTTCGTTTGCTTTTCCGTTTACGTAACTTTGGACGCGCGCCTCCGTGCTCACTATGGGGCACTTCATCCGACTCGTCCTCGGGATCTTCCTGACCTTGCCTGGTTCTGTGACAAGAAAACGTTAGAACCCCACTTCTGGTACCAGTTTGTGACCTTCGTCGCTCGAGATCAACTAACCCTTCATCAGACGTGGTACCAATTTGTGTCGGTCTTACCCGAGACGCTGCTTCGTCGTCGGGCTGGGTTCGGCTCCAGCCAACCGACCTTCTGGAGTCGCCCGGGTCACTATCCTGTCTACTTCTGCTGTAGACGAGCGGTTCCCTGTCTCCGCTCTCAGTGCCCATTTCTCCAAGAGGAGGTCCCGAGGGTATCGCTTGTTTGCGAACAGTGTCGCTGTCAAGCTCCATCTCACTTTCGGACTCTGCCACTGCCGCGGTCGCCGGGTGGGCAACGTCCTCGTCCTCAGGATGGCCGTCCTTTAGAACAGGGTTCGCTCTCTTGCCGGCAGGAGTCCTCAGCTTCCTGTGAGATCTCTTAGTCAAAGACTTCCTCTTTTTCTCCACCTTAACCGAACCCTCACGTACCATTCTGCATCTCATGACTCTCGAGTTATCGTCAATAGGGGAAAACTCTGAACGTTCTCTTGTCCGAGAGGACAAGGTGTACATCTGACGAGTCGTCACGTCGTGCCGTCTCAAACACGCGAACATCTTGCGATAATATATACACGTGTAATATTAACGCGGTATACTGGTCTCACGACACTCTCTTCTGATAGGACAGGTTCTAGGTCTAAAACCTCCCTAACCGCACGCAGCTCTGTGTTCCGACCGGCGCACGAGGTGGGCCCTACTTCGCACTTCGGTCAGTTCTCGGAACTACGTGTTTCGATCACCAAGTTATTTGCTCTGAATAACGATTGGTTTGAATACAAGATTTTCCTGACTCTATCGTTTTTCCTGGTCTTACCGCACTGTAATCAGTTGTCGGGCGGTCTTTTCCCGTACTGCGGTCTTTCGGTAACAGTGGTCTTTCCCAGTAACTATTTTTAGTTACCGGGCGATGGAGCCCCTCCAACGCTCCACCGGCGTGTCAGCCATCCAAGTGTCACAATCCAAATGTAACGCCGACCCCGTAAGGTTACCAGAATGTCCTGAATTTTGTTCCCAAGAATTTCCGAATTTTGGTTCCCTAACGAAGGTCACGCTTACTCCCACAGGTAACCGGACAAGCTCCGATCGCGGGGTTCTTCAAAACCCAAGAGGGAACTTCCTGCCTGTCGCCAAATTTACCCTTATTATCGTTTTTGTACTAAACTGGTTTTTTCAGGTATCCCGACGGTCACTTCACCGAGTGCCGAAGTCGCGTAAAACTCTCCCAGCCGAAGACGCCGAAATCGCGTAAAACTCTCCCGGCCGAGTACGCCGAAAGCGCGTAGAACTTCCCCTGTGTCGAGTACGCCGAAATCGCGTAAAACTCGTCTCAGTGTATAAAACCAAACACTGTCGGATCTTGGAGTTCTTCGAACTCCAAGAGGGATTTCCTTGCCCGACGCCAAATTTACTCTTGGTTTCAAGGATTTCAGAATTCCAGAAAATGGCTACCTTAAGAAGGTCACCTCTACTCCCATGGGTTACCGGACAAGCTCCGATCGCGGAGTTCTTCAAAACCCAAGAGGGACTTTCCTGCCCGTCGCCAAATTCACCCTGGTTTTCGATCTCACACTGAATTGGTTTTCCTGTGTATCAACGGTATCCTTCCCCGAGTATTACTCAGCCGTAGATTTCCGACAATCGGGATCTAGACCGCTTCGCGATCAACTGAGGGATCCAACCCGCCGGATCGGCGCTGTCGGCCCGTCTCCCAACAGTGAACTTCTTTAGCTGTACTCGGGATCGCCTGATTATATTATTCGGACGCCCCTTTCGTCCGTAAATATATTTGTACTAACCGGAAACTCGAACTCTGACTCTGTCGTAACCAAAATCACTCGCCTACCACACTGAGTGCAGTATATTTGAATCGGTAACTGAATCGCTAACCAACAACGCTGTTTAACAGTATTGCTATGTATGAAGAGTCGAACCAACTCTTCACGTATAAAGCAGCGCACCGTGAGGCAGGCTCTATGCATCCCGAATTAACGCGTCTGCTCGCTATGCGCTGGCTTTACACCGTCGATCGGGCTTCCCTATCACGGTCGTTGCCGGACAGTCGCCTATTGAAATTAAATAAAAATTAAATGATCGACACTGGGCCTTCGCATGAAAAATTAAGAGAAACGATGCTGTTCCCTTCGCATGTAAACTGAAAGAAAACGATGCTATTCGCATAAAATAAATCCTCCCACTTACGCACTGTGGCCTCGACCGCCACACATACACGTATAGTCGTATACATACATCACCTCTGAGAGGTTTACAAACAACCGCAACGTAAATAGCCAGACCTATTCATACACACATATATACATATATATATATATAAACACACACATATATATATCTGTATACACAGTATACAGTCGAGGCCAGATTTCTCCCGATTCGTGCGTTGGAATGCTACAGTGCGACGCGAACGATGGATGTGGGATTTTATAAAGGACCAATTTGCCAAATGCGACAATAAACCAGCCATCTAGGATGACGTAGATGATCCTTAGATGACAGACAGAATGGACAGGAGTTATCCGGTAAGGTAAGTTAAACTAAGCCATAGTAATGCATCGAATACTAAGGAATGGTGCATGATCAGGCCCGGCTCAAGACATTTGGCGGCCCTGGGCAAATCGGCGGCCCTAGGCAAACCGGCGGCCCTAAGCACAGAAAAGTTGATGACCTTTTTTTAGTCATTCGCCTCTTTTTACGAATAATAATTAAATAATTTTTGATAAATGAAAAATTGGCGGCCCCTAAAAATCGGCGGCCCTGGGCGGCTGCCCAGTTGCCCATATGGACGAACCGGGCCTGTGCATGATAAACGCTAAGGTAGGTAAGGTAAGGTATATAGTACGACATAGTAAGGTAGGCCCTATTGTGTGATGCAGCGGTTTCCAAAGTTTATTTTTATTGTACCGCCAGGTAAAAAAATCGAATGTTGGCGTACCACCAGCAACGTTAAGATCAAAAACAAAAGGGAAGAGTGAAGCCCCATTGCAATTAGCGTAGGACAGTAGGTAGACAAATTTAAAATTTAATATATAATTTTTAGAATGTAATCATTTGAATTTTTTCGCGTACCACTTAGCGACACGTGGCGTACCACTAATAAGGCAACGTTTGGGAATACGGTGATATCAGATCATATGGAAATAAGAAATGCGCGCGCTGCTCTGACGTACAGTAGTAGACATGAACAGTGTGGTAGATTTTGTCTGATCCTGTCCGTGTATGTAATGTCATTTGTATAGGACGGACATGTCTGGACTTGTTCAGACAAGATTTGATTCTACAGATATAGAGTAAATATGACTTGATTCTACATATATAGAGTAAATATGATTTGATTCTACATATATAGAGTAAATAGGCCTATGATTTGATTCTACAGATATAGAGTAAATATGACCTGATCCTACAGATCTATAGAGTAAAATATGATTTGATTCTACAGATAGGAGGAAATTGGCCACGCTATACTTCGTACAAGAGATTATAAGTAGAGTTGAAGGCAGTGAAGTGCAGCTTCATATATAAGCTTAGGTAGAATGACAGATGAGGTAAGGCGTATCGGGCCTATTGTCTTCTGGCCAATTATAGGCCTAACACACTAGGGTAAAAAAGGCCGATAACCCCGCAGCAGAATAATCCTCCAGTAAAAATTCCCTAGCAAAAAATCATAAAGGGCCTAAATATTAATATTATATAGTCATCTGTATTAAAAAATTATATATATATTGGACAATTGGCCTGTATATATTGGTCATCTATATGGAATGCACTTGTTTAAACGGGAAACGGCGTTTAAACACGCTTAGCAATAACCGTTGTTTAAACATCTAGTAAATCGATTGAAAAACGTAACATAAATGTTTATCTTTGCCTGTAGGCCTAAAAAGTCTACTTTCCTTCACTGTCCGCTGTTTCAGACATTTTATTGATCAAACATACTCAATTATTTCAGACGTTGCCATCCATAGACATTAAGGTAAAGTTAAATTAATGTATCTGTGTTAATTGTTGATATAGATGAGTAGATTACACCAGCTGAAGTGAAGTCACGACACGTGTAGAACACGATGATTCTGTAGTTATTTTTTCCATTTAATTCATACCTATTAACGATAATATTGACAATGTCAGACTTAGAAGAAGAAGTAGAGGAGGAGGACGAGGACGAGGACGAGGACGAGGAGAAGGAGAAGGAGGAGGAGGAGGAGGAGGAGGAGGAGGAACAGTCCTTTAAGCTGGTCCTGAGGCAGCCATGGGTATGAAGTGTTAGCGACTTCACTTTTCTTAGCCTCGGCATGTGAGGGAGGGTGGCCAATCTTATCCTTCGCCGTCTCATCGTCCCACCTATAGTGTACGGTCAGTGTACTCATTTTAAGTGAGTTGGCTGGAGGGCACAGGCGAAGTTGAAATCTTGAAATAAATTATGAGAAGCGACAGAAATAGACACAAAGAAAGAAAGACGCAGACACAGACACAGACTCACACGCTCTCACACACACCCACACATCCACACACACACCCACACACACACATACACACACACATTGAGAGAGAGATGGACGGACGGACCAACGGACGGACGGAGGGAGAAGGGGAGAGAGGGAGAGGTGGAGATGGAGGGTGAAGGAGGGGAAAAGGTAGAGGTATAGAGGGATGGAGCGATTGAGTGAGAGCGCAGAACTTAACTGTAATATTTATTAGAGTTCAAAACCGCAGACGACGTTTCGTCGCCATTTGACTTCCATGCGATGACAAAACGTTGTCAAAACTCGGACAAATTACTTCCTGCGACGAGTGTCAGGAAGTCGGTAAACTGACACTGAGGACGAAGAATTGAAACCCGACGGGTTCGACCAAGCGCTTTCTACAGTGCAGTGTCCCTTGCCAACCTCATATCCGTGTCCTTTACCATCCTCATATCCGTTACAACCCTTCCCCCGCTCCCATTGCGGGCACCTGTCTACGGCAGACGATGAATTTGAGAATTATTAAAGTTATTTTATCAGTTTGGTTTACGTGCGTTAAAGTGACCGGACATTTTTTCTCTTTGTGTTCATGTCTCAACTCTTTTTCTTATTCGTCAATTTCAAAGTCTAATTTCATTATGAAGGGAGCTGAAAATTTAAGTTAACACTCGCACTTACAGTAACTAAAAGTAATTTATATACGATACGATACGATAAAAATAATTTATTTCATTTATTATTTTTTTAAAGTAACTGTAATCAGTTGCCAGTTACTTTTTTTTCTAAAGTAACTATATCTAGGTATCTATAGTTACTTTTTCCTTTCCAGTATCTAGTTACTGTAATATGAGAATTTTAGATAAAAGACTGGGGTTAGACTTTGACCCATGCAGAATTGGATATTTTATCCGTATTTTTGCAAACTCATTTCAACGAAATTTGAAAGCAGCAGATTTCAACGCTAGGCCTAGCAGTTTGCAATAAGACTGGAATCAAAATCAATTCCTTTGTTGAGATATTCAAAAGTGCTCACATGATACATCATGGAAATGTCTTCTCTTTGTCAGAGACTCACTCAAATGATGCTAAATCACTCTAGCGCAACCGAAGGGTTGGAAACGACCCCGGGGTGGGGTGGTGTGCAATGAAGACTTAACTGGGAGGGTCCGAAGAAAGACTAGGGGGGTTGAACCCCTAACTCTTCGACAATTCTCACCTTGTAGTTACTTTTGAAAAGTAACTATCCGACACCGTGAGTGGTTTCAGGTCTTGGGCATGGGCGGCGATCCGGGGGGTCGAGGGGGACAAAACCTCCACCTTTAACAGTGGGGGGGACACACCATACATCGGACCCCCCAAATTTTGAAGAAACACCAAAAAAAGTAATAAAATTTTTTCGTACTCAGGTTATAAAATTTCGTACTCAGGTTATACGCGCGGAAAATGTTTTAGACCTCTTTTTTGACCAGATCAGTTCAAAACTCTTTTTTGACCAGATCAGTTCCCAAATGTCCCCCCCCACCTCTCAAACAAGATCGCCGCCACTGGTCTTGGGAGTCAGCATGAGATGAATGTAGTCAGGTTGGTTGAAATGCGGATTCTTCTAGGCAATTAGCCCATCCTTGAAAATTATTTCTATACGAGCAGCAACTGCGACGATGGTACCGGTATACAACTGCATGGAGATAGTGTTGATACTTTGGAGTTTTAGTGATAGGTCAGGTCGAAGTCGGAAGCTTCATCAAGTTAGTCGTTGAAATAGAATTTAGCAGCGATTACAACAATCAAGACGGCTGGTAACAAAGGTATTCGCTAGACACGTGGAGGCATAATGTAGTAATGTTAAGACTAAAGAAGGTTTACGTTCTAGGTTCAGTATTACAGAAGACCAGGCGGCCATTGATAGGACTAATGGCGACCTGCCCTCATTATGACGAGGATAAGAATATGAAATCGTTTTCCCTTCATAGCCATCGTTGGCTCAAGGGACTTCTCCTCTTGCACAATATTACTCCCTCCGTGTTAAATTACCAAAACCATTAACGCGCTTTTCGTTGTTCAGATTGGCGCTATATAAGTCGACATTTGACAAGTCTCAGCTAACACACCACACGCTCGACCTACCTTGCATCATCAGTGCACTTTGTAGTAGCAAAACTACGACGACAAATCGGTCACAAGTCATCATCATCTTCATCATCTTCTTCGCCCAACAACGACAACCTGGCTTCCGGTTAACGCAGGTTCAAGTCTCGCGAGATCTCAGGACGACGAGGTTTCGAACGAACTCACAGCTCGCGAATTTTCAGTCGCGTTCGAATTCTAGCTGATCATTTATATAGCGTCTCTTAGGAATCCCAGCGGAGGTGTGTTGATGGTGCGGAACGCCCACGCGGTGATGTGTGCGTCTGTAGGAGCGAGCGTTAGTTGCTGCTGCTGCTATTTGTTGCTGAGCCTTACGCATCCGACAGCCTGCTGTGAAGATGAGTACTAGAGAGAGAGATGGAGGAAGATACTGAAGAGGCATTGGCCGTCGTTTAGTTCAAGTGATTCTTTGCGCCAGATGTCGCTAAACTCACTCAATTCTCGGAGTTAAGTTACTAGCTGTATGCTCATTCGTCTGTCTGGCAGTCTGCCTCTGCTTGTCTCTCTGTGTCTCTGTATGTCTAACGATTCCAGTCATTCTGTGCATGTATGTATGTCCGTCCATCTATAAGAGTGTCCGTTTGTCTGTCTGAGAGAGTGTCTGTGTATGTCTCCGCTCCGTCTGTCTGTCTGTCTCTCTCATATGTATACGTACGTACATACATATAATATATAGGTGTGTGTATATATGTAAAATACAAAGCGGATACATACACGTGACCCGCTAGGAGAAAGGTACCAAGTTTGAGGTTTCTGAACTAAATATGCCATGAGTTGTACTGATATTATTGAGACATATATTTGACAAATTTTTATATAAATTTGCCCTTTAGAAACAGTACTATCGAACTTCAAGTCCAAGGATGGCCATCTGAAAACTGCGTTTCCGAGAAAATTGATTCGAAAATTGCAGATATTTAGAACACCACCACGTCTCCGAAAATTATGCATAGTTACGGCTAAAAATCTGTATATATGTCTTACCTGAAGTCCGCCACTGCCCGTGGTCTGGGAAAAAGAGGAGGGGGACGCTGATCATCTTTAAAAGGACACAGTGCCATTAAACAGCAACTAACATAGCCTATTTGTCTTTTCGGGTAATTCTTTATAAACACTTTCAGGTTCAATCCGTAACAAGTCAACAATTTTGATGCAACAAGCTACTGAAATAACACATAATCGTTGAAAATCGGGGACACACGCAGCTTAGTCCCGCATTCAACAGTCGTTTTACTTGAGGTCCAGAAGAAGATATTATCGTGCATTTAATTTAATCTTCGAACCAAATAAACTTCTGCTAGGTACGAAACAAACCATTCAACTATCCAATAAATTTAATTAATTAATAAATATTAATTAAATTTTATCGTCTTTAGAGTTTAATTCGTGTTTCCATTCATTTTCCTGTATCTCCTTCTCCAGTCTCTTTTCATCTCCGATTTCTTCGCTCCATCATTCACCATCTCATCTTCGTCCTCATGCAAATCGTCATTATGCTATTTTTTGCTTTTCAATTACTACCTTCATCTCCTCCTACTCTTGCTTTTGATCATCTCCATCGCCCTATCCACTTCTCTTTCTCCTCCTCCTCCTCCTCCTCCTCATTTATCCTAATTATTCCCCTCCTCTTCCTTATTATCCTTACTGTTTCCACGGGGCTCATGCACTGAGGGCGCCTCTGAATAGTTTATACTGCGAGAGGCGCCTTATAAATAACTAGATACGGTACGATACGATCCTGCTCCGCTTCTTCCTCCTCCTCCTCCTCCTCCTTCTCCTCCTCCGCTTCCTCCTCCTCTTGCTCATCTTCCACCACATCCTCCTTTCTTTTCATCCTCTTCTCCTTACTCCGCTTACTCCTTCTCTTCCTTCCGTAACCGTATGATTCCAATCTATTGTGAGAATTATCTATCTTTCAAGAGGCAAGTGTCGATATTTTTAGCGTTGAATATAGGAAAAACAGCAGAACAAAAACGTTACTTCCGTGAAACACGCGCTATTATACATGACAGATCATGACGATAGCGTCTAGATTCTTGCGCTTATACCTTTAACAATTACAAGCGAGCCAAAGACTAACACACCTGGCGAACAGATCCCTAAACTAATCGCGGTGACGCGGTCTAACTGCCAATTAATATACAGCACTGTCATTATGTGGCGATTAGGTCGTGTGTGATCAGCGTGTAGTCAACATGTGGTCTTTGTGCCGATCATTCGCTATAATTGACCAAAATTTCCGCCGTCACTTATGGCTGTTGAAACTCAAGACTTCATAAGAAAAGGCGGAAATGTGACTGATTTCCGAGACTTGTAATCTCATCGAGAGTCGACTCTAACAGAAGGAAGAAATTACGGCGTCTCTGATTACGTGTCATTGGGCGCCATATATAAACTCATCATAGCAAATGTCGACAATTTATAGCCAGTCATCAAAGGGAATCTGCTATCAGTAACACCTTTGACAGGCTCTTAAAATACGCTATCTCACTGGACAAAATATTTTGAATTTTTTTGCATCTGAATAAACTTACCTGTTATCAATAGAATTTTGCACGCTGAATATATACAATGGTGTTCTAAGACTTTTTGTATCACGTAAGGTTTGTGAGAAAATGGTATGCAAGATTTTAGAAGAAGCACCTAAAACTTTAGCTAGTGCATACATTGACAATGTGCTTGTAATTTAATTTGTTGACACTCTAAAACCGAACTGTGGCTGATTTGCCTTTGTATTCAATGTCCAATAGTAGTGAGCCAGCATACTAGTGTTCCACACACCCTGGTATTGTTTCTCCATTTGTGGAAATGTCCTGATGAAATCGTTTGCCATGTTCATCGCTGACGTCACCAAGATTAGCTGGGGCAAAATCCAGATGGGAATGATTGAAATGTATTTTAATGACATTTTGACCGCCACCAGATGAAATGCTTGAAGTGCTCATCTTTTCAACCAGCTGAACATATTACTTTGGTGATTTGTTTTTGCCAAGAAAGTTTCTTACAACGTTCTTCAAAGACTGCCACGCAATTGACTCAAGTTTATTGAGGAGTTTGTCAAAATGAATGTCATTGATCAATTCCCTGATCTGAGGACCAACAAATATGCCTTGTCGTATTTTGGTCTCACTCATGCGAGGAAACTTGTTTTGTATTGTAATAACTTGTATTGTATTTAGAAATTTCCAAAGCGCCTTTCTCAGTGCAACGCAGAGGCGCTCCCAGTGCGAAGAACCCTGTGGAAAGAGAAAAGATTTAAGACAACGGATAGCTGTAGCACGACCCCAGCGAGAATGGAGGAGCGAGGAGCAGAAGACAAGCCATTCCAAAATGATGGACTGACGCGGGCAAACGCACGGTGCTGGGCCACAGCAATCAACAGTGAAGGACTATAGAAGGTCCAGCCGATCCGATGAGCGAAGCGGGCGATGAGAAGCCGCAGAAACAGGGGGGAAAATAGAGTCACAAGATACTCTGGATCTTGACCAAGGTAGGATCTGTAGATGAGAAAGTGAATTTAAAACTGAATGCGAGCATAAACGGGGAGCCAGTGAAGGTCCAAGGTAAGCGAGGAAGACGGGCAATTAACCGAGCAGCAGCAGCATTAACGACCGGTTGAAGAGGAGAGAGTTGCAGCAGTCCAAACGAGAGTAGATAAAGTACTTGAACCCATTTCCCTCTTTGTTCAATGCGTTGATAAAGTTCTTAAATAGTCCAAGCTTGATGTGAAGAGGGTCAAGAAACCTTGCTGGGATCAACAAGTGGTTGGTGATGAACTTTCTTTTGGCCTGGTAGACCTACTAAACGTTTGCGACATGGCTAGACCAGACCTTCTTGATGTATAGAGGGAATCTCTTGCACGACTGATCCACTCACAAATGAAACAACAATACCTTTTTACACCATAGCTGCATCCCAACCAGAAGTGCTACAACTTTCAAATTATACCCATAAGCCGCAATTTTTATGGCTAACGGCTGGCTTGAGCAAATTTCCAAAGCGACAAATTTACGGCTGGTTTATCGGCTAGCAGTAAAGGCGCGTAGACTACCGTTTTCGGCTATAAGTGCATCCGGCAAAAAAATAACGGCTTTAAACATAGTTCTTTCAGAAAGTGAGTTCCGATAAGCCAATTAATTAGACATTTAAACAACTGTAAATCAATGCCATGAACAAAATGAACAATGATGAGTGGCAGTGGCACACAGAAAGTCATATGAAACAGTAGTTTCAGTAAGTCCGAACTTGTGAGCTAATCTACAGAAGTCATCACTCATTAGTTCGTCATTAGCATCCTCACTGACTTCAGGCTTAGACAGACTCAGTAATCAGTTTAATATTATCATGTACGAACGATACACGGTGAAGTTTTTCAGGCGAAAGGAACTATAGCAGTCTGTCCGTATGAGCGGGATTTCATAAATGAATGAATGACGCAAGCTGCGTAGGATTGAAGAACTACGTTTAGCTACCAGGAAATCAATCATAAAGGCAATCTTCAGGCTGACACAGCTAAGCTTAGCGAATTTATAAGGCCTGACACAGGATGGCTCTACGACGTCTACGTCTAGACACCAAGTAACTTAAAAGATGACACTTATTCAATTACATTGCCATTCAAAGTAAGGAGTGGTGGAGGACTCCGACTGCCTCTTAATCTTCCTAAAATAATTTTCTTCTTTTACTATTTACCAATCATGGGGATTGTGGATGGTGTGGTTATCACTAGACCAACACAGTAATTCATTGCCATATTCATACCTTCGCATCATTCTCGTGTATGTCATGCTTACTGGAAACTTGTGAAATATGACCTTTAGCGCCAGCAGCCTTCTGGATTTCGAGACACGGCAAGCAGTAGAATCTGGATTCATCGACAACCTTACAGGTCTTTACATTCTGCCCAACTGTACAAATGACCGACATAGTTACAAACTAGAAAGCCAGCGTGCAAACTTTTTAATCACAACTGTGTGTATGTTCTAGCTGACCTTTTTCCCGGCGCCTAGCCGTGAGTAACTCTCGGCGGTTTTTCGGCTAAACCGCAAAATTTCCGGCGGTTTATCGGCTTGCGGAAATTTTTCGGCTCGGCGGCTAACGGCGGCGGCTTAGGGGTAGGCTATGTTACCAGCTATTTTGGATCGCATATTTGTTAGTCCTAAGCTTGATACTAGTAGTCGTCGATAACTGGCTTTTCGCAACGTCAGATCAGTCACGTTCATCAGCCAAGACATAGTTAATGAGCTAATCATGAACTATATTGTTGAAGAAGTTAGACCACCGTGCACTGTTGAGAAAATGAACAAAGAAGACTTCAAGACTCACAGTTTCGACTGCTTACTTACTGGAGCCTTTCGCAGTTTCGCAGATATATTTATATATGTGTTGGCTTTATACTAAATAACAAATTCCTATGTATAAATTACATAATTACATTTATTAATTTTTTTGTTATTTTTTACATTCAACAGTTTCAAAAATAGCAGCGATCAGCAAAATTCTTGCACGATTGCACTTTTTGCTACAGTTGCTACTTCAATTTCCAGGCGTTCCCCCACTTCATTTTTTAGGACTACACCACTGGCGTTGCGGTTGATGATGATGATGATGATGATGATGATGATGATGATGATGATGATGATGATGATGATGATGATGATGATGATGATGATGATGATGATGATGATGATGATGATGATGATGATGATGATGATGATGATGATGATGATGATGAACCTTTATCCTGATCGCCAACTTTACAACCAAAATACAGCTTTCTTGAAAAGCGGAGTCGATGCCTTCTTTGGAGATTTCAAAGTGAACTCGCCGCAGTTGTAACAAAACGTATCACGACTGATGACGCATTTACGTGACATTTCGGACTCAACTCACTACGACCGTTAACGTTTGAAAAACAGGAAAATACTATCGTAAGTATGCCCCCGATGATTTCTATTAATACAAGCGTCTCACTCGCCGTCGGCTATAGGCTAATGGCTGAAGCTTTATCAATCCAGTAGTATTAATAGACGTCAGTGGTGAACCTCAGTTATGTTAGTGACGCAATAAATATATTCATTACGTCATTCACAAAATTAGTAAGTATGTAAGTATGTCGAAATTATAACTGAAACACTAGCAATACGTTAATGACAAAGTGTATAGAAGGCCTTCTATACACTTTGCGTTAATGGCGATGATCAACGGAAACTATTATAACGCAAGCTTCCGGCAATTTCACGAAAACCGCACGTGATATAGAAATCCTGTGTTCATTTCTATAATCAGCAACTGGAAAACTGCCAGAATCATCCAAATCTATTAAGAAAACAAAAATTATGTTGACCAGTGATCAATCAAAGCATTAGCTATACGCAGAGACGGACACATACAAGCAAGAAGACATCAGATCAACCCAAACGGGTAGGCTAAATAGAGCCACCGAAATATCATATATAGCGTTAACATTCTGATTTGATTATTAGCGTAGGGGAGACTGGGGATGAAAGTAACAAATTTCGAATTTCACAAGTTTTGGGGAATTTACAACTAGAAAAACTGTAATCTTTTGCATCAAACTATGGTCTAACACAGCGGTTCCCAAACTTTTCGGTGTGACGGACCGGCAGAAACTTACTTTCAGTGTGACGGACCGGCAGAAATGTTCCCATTGCAGCAGGAGCGGTGCCAAATTTATTAATTATTTTTATCTATAAATTGGGTCAAAAGGGTTAAATTATTATTATATTGTACGGTAGCGCGGGTATATAATTCAGTAGGCCTACTAAGTATCAACTGAATACTTTGTATTGATCTGATATAAATCCAAAAGTTGCATTTTTTCACAAATTGATAAATATACATGCTAGTGCTGTTTATTAATAGAATTATTTTTATTTTTTTAACGTCCAAGGTACGAAAAATTTACCAGGCTCTAAGAAACTATATAAAGTTTAAGCTTGCAGAATGCCGTCCTCGACTCCGGGATGTGGTGGGATATTTTTAATTGTTATAATTTTAAAATTTATAATAATATAATATAGGCCCTACTTACAATATCGAATCTTAAAGCAGACGTGTTTATTTTCTATTGACGGTTGACGGAGCAATGGCAAGGTATTAAAGACGAAAGAGATAGCCTAAGTCACATCCAGTTTCAAAAACCCCAAATGGTATTATCAAATTTCTATTATAGGCGAACAGCAACTTCTATTTATACCACCAATACCGCCACTCACTCATCGTCATCTACCTCGGGCTCCTCTACTCATCACCCCACAGGCTTTCCACTCCAAATTGAAGACTCATCTCTTCAAGAATTCCTACCCTGATTGCCTTCCAAGCTATCTCGTCCCCAACGAAACCCGCCGTAACAGCTGCTCTGCCTCCTCTCTCAGCTGGTCTCTCTGGCAACCGAATTCGGACCACCAACGGACATCGATCTCTGGACAACCCCTCGGATACGTCACAGCGCTCGTGAATAAGCTGGTGCTTTGCGCTCAGCTTTACAGTGGCGCTTTAGAAAATTGGAGATTGCGATTACGATTCTATTTGACCTGTCAGCAATTCGTCGAATAACTACTTCGGCAGTTTTCGTTCACAATCGCTTAAATACATTTAAGCTTACTCCAAGAACAAATCTTTTTAATTTATATGAAAAATATGGTTTGATTGCGAGACAATCGTGTTTCTTAAGATAGTTCGAAGTGAGACCCAGTCGAGAAAACGTCTATCATCGTTTTTGTTCAGTTTCTTGACTCACTTCGCGGACCGGCAACTGAGGGCTCGCGGACCGGCACCGGTCCGCGGACCATAGTTTGGGAACCACTGGTCTAACATGTTGGCTATATAATGGAAAAGTATTAAATGCTTCGTACAATAAATATAGTCAGGACTATCAAAATAGTGAGCGTCGTCGGGTGTTACAACTTACCCCAGTGTCGGGGTAACTTGTAACACGAGCAGGGGCATGTTGTAACGATATTGGGGTCTCAGGACGGGAGTTTATGGGAGGTATGCGGTGGAAAGGATAACATAACGATACCATTTTCTGTAGCATAGTCGATAGCATCGATAGAGATATGTCACGAGTGATTGTCCAAAAGCAATAGCACACGTCTTTCGTTTGAGACTTTACAATAATATTTCACAAGGTGAAAATCGTAAACTGACAAAACTCTTTCTCCTTCATCTAACCTGACTTACTCGCTGCACCAGCACACCCGACTGGTCCATCTTTAATGAAATAGTCATAAAAATTAGCTCTAAGAAAGATGAGTAGAGGATGTGTTGCGTTTCCAATAGCATTCCCTGCAAATGCAACAGTATCTAGGTTTATAGCGTACCTGGTTCACCTGAAGTTATCGCACCAATTTGCTTCAACCCCTTTTCTGCTACAACATTTGAAGGCTTCAGTATCGTGGTAACTCCTGTTTCGTCCATATTCCAAATGTCATTGCTATCGAATTTAAAACGATCTATATTACTTCTGTTAATTTGTCGTAAAACGATGCAACATTTTTGTTGCAACCAATCACTCTGAAGATGCTTCTGGCTTCTGACGTGCGGACAGAAATTATAGGATTTCTTTTCAGAAAGCCAGAGAACCAATCGCACCAGCCATTTCACACTTACGCTAGTTTTCTGGAAAGCTCTTATTGTACGTCACAGCACACTGGAATGCTAGTTTTCTAACTTCTCTGGATGAAAGACCAAAGTAAATGGATGAAGCATTTTTTTATATAGGGGTACTCTGTCTACCTTCTTCGACATCTGAAAAGATTCGTCTATTTCTTCCATATTCAACGCTCGGTGCAATATTGACATTGCCGCCATTTTGTGACTGCTTTTTGTAAAAATCGGTACAGCGTGACATGACAGATTTGCAATTCCTTTGCAACAGAAAGACATGACTCATTTCCATTAGTAACTCTATTTGCCCCTTCATGCGCTGTTTCCAGACGGGTCATACCTTATTTACTTTCACGCTTGTAATTCCTCGTTTTTAAGAGGAGACTCTTCCATGTAATATTAAATAAAATTATTCATTCATAAACCTACAATCATACTAATACTATTACCAGTTAAACATACATTGGGGTTTGCTGTAACATACATAGGGGGCAGGTTGTAACATGTTACAACTAACCCCAGTTGATTTGGTACAACCAACCCCGCTACTACATGGCTCTGGTTCAGAGGCGTAGCGACCGCCCTCCGTACCCTCCGACCGGAGGGGGCCCCGCCAAGGAAGGGGGCCCCTGAAAGTGGCAAAAACTAACCGTGAGCGGCGTGAAGTCATTATATATGATACTGTTTGGATACATCACATAATGCGGAAATGTACACTGTAGGGCGTAGGCCTATGTATACATAATATGAACCCTGTATATTGTATAATACCGCATTGCAGTTTCCGCATTGTAAGGGGCCCCGGACGTATGTTCGGAGGGGGCCGCGTTCTTTGTTACTGCGGCTCTGCTCTGGTTTTTATTTTATATCTTTGGGAAGCATTAACTTACGGTAATACCGCTCACACAGACGCTGCTTAAATGACAACTCTTCTAATCACGGTAATCCTTAAAAATGTGAAACGTTAATACAGTGAGCCATGAGAAAAATAAGAAAAAAGACAGAAACTCACTTTCATGCACAAAAATTTTGTTTTCTTTATACAAAATTTATTTCTTTGAATCCTGCGCAGAAATTTTGTTGACCTTGATTTTTCGAGTTGATCTACATTTGGATCAATATAAACTGGTTTCCTGCTCTCCAGTAACGGCGCTGCGATGCTTGTTACATTCAACCCGTGTTACTTTCATCCCCAGTCTCCCCTATCTCATGTAGGTCTACACCTGTATGACGTTATGCGCGACGTGGGATTAATTAAAATATCTCGAGACAGACACACAATGGCAACTATGACAGAAGCATAGGGGCCTTCTTCTTCTTTAAGTTCTCTGCCCTTCGGCAGGTTTCCACTTCCAATGACGCCATTCTTCTCTTCGCTGTGCTTTTCTCTTCAGTCCGCTGTATCCTTCGGTCATCATCCATCCAAGCATCATCTGTCGCGGTCTTCCTCTCCTTCCCTCCAATCTCCCCTCTATGATTTCTCTCAAGAGAGAGTCTCCTCTTAATATGTGTCCAATCCAGTTCTTTTGTCTTTCTCTTAACGTTGTCATCAGTGATCTTTTTTCTTCTACTCTTTGCAACACCTCTTCATTTGTCATTCGCTCCGTCCAGCTCACCTTTTCCATTTTTCTCCATATCCACATCTCAAAGGCCTCCAATCTCTTGATATCCTCGTTCCTGATGGTCCACGTCTCCGACCCATACAGTACCACACTCCATACCAGTGCCTTGACAAGTCTCTTCTTTAGGTCTTTGCTCAGTCCTCCTCTCATCAACTCTCCTCTTTTCGTGGGGCCTACATAATGAAATTCCGCAAAATAGTAGGCCTACAACTAAAAAACAGTCGTAATAACACGTAAAACCAAAGCACACAGACACGCTATTTACGACACAAAGACACGTAGACGGCAGGCCTAATTTTCAGCTAATTTTAGTCTTGTTCCGCACATTGGAGAGGATCTGAAAGGAGTCATACATGTACGACCATCCAACTAAAATTATACTATAACAAATGAATGAAATTGAATTAATGTTCTTCTAATTGATTGATAATGTAACAGTTCCTACTGCGCCTTGCAGGACGATGACCCTTGAATCATGACCTGCAGCCGAACCTGAAGTTACCTGCCTACTAATTTGTTTTGACCGAGCGATTTGGCTTTATTAGGGCGCTGTGGAAATCTGTGGAAATTACGATTACCTTCACTTATTTCCTAACAGAGGGTCCTCTGGTCTGTCAGCAGATTTGTCAGAAGAAGTGTGGTATGGCAATTAGAGGGTCCTCTGGTCTGTCAGAAGAATTTAGATAAACTATAAGAAGAAGAAGAAGACGAAGAAGACGAAGACAACGAAGAAGAAGAAGAAGAAGAAGAAGAAGAATAAGAAGAAGAAGAAGAAGAAGAAGAAGAAGAAGAAGAAGAAGAAGAAGAAGAAGAAGAAGAAGAAGAGAAAGAAGAAGAAGAAGAAGAAGAAGAAGACGACGACGGCGAAGACAACGAAGAAGAAGAAGAAGAAGAAGAAGAAGAAGAAGAAGAAGAAGAAGAAGAAGAAGAAGAAGAAGAAGAAGAAGATAACCCCATAGGCTAGCCCTGAAACAGCTATGAGCCATGGGTATGAAGTGTTAGAGACTTCATTTCCTTAACCTTGGCATATGATGATATGAGAATGGGTGGCCACTGGTCAGTCCTCTCCCTCGTCGTCTCATCTTCCCATTAACAGTGTACGGTTAGTGTACTCATTATAGTTGAGGTTGCTAGGAGGTGCAGATGGCCCAAAATTTCTGCCCTGACGGGGATTTGAACCTTCGACCTTTCGATTGACAGTCCAGCAGGCCACTACACTATCGAACCCCCGCTAGACTCCCCTAGAGATATATAAACTTTCAAGTAATCAATGTTTAGTTTTTTCTGGAAAACTCCACGTATTTTCATAGTTCTTTAAGTACACTGTGATACTGCTAACTCTCAAGTAACTGCCAGTTCTACTTCTCTCACTGCTATCGATGTTCGTGTCCAAATGCGTAGGCCTAATGAATGCGATTCTCTGTCACATTCTTTGTTTAAGGAGGCTACCGTATCTAAGATGATGGCTTCCTATTGGTTGAATAAAACATGACCAATTCAGTGAAAAATGGGCAGGGTCAAAGGCCATACGCTCGCTATAGAAAAACGTATAGCCTACATTTACAGTTAACGAAGGTCAGATTCTCATCTGCGGCTCAAACTGCGGTCCGCGACTCAGTAGCAGTCCGCGAGTGAATAGTTATCGGGCCGCGGAATCGATCAATCAATCAATCAATCAATCACAGTCAGTCAGTCAGTCAGTCAGTCAGTCAGTCAGTCAGTCAGTCAGTCAGTCAGTCAGTCAGTCAGTCAGTCAGTCAGTCAGTCAGTCAGTCAGTCAGTCAGTCAGTCAGTCAGTCAGTCTATCAATCAATCAATCAATCAATCAATCAATCAATCAATCAATCAATCAATCAATCAATCAATCAATCAATCAATCAATCAATCAATCAATCAATCAATCAATCAATCAATCAATCAATCAATCAATCAATCAATCAATCAATCAATCAATCAATCAATCAATCAATCAATCAATCAATCAATCAATCAATCAATCAATCAATCAATCAATCAATCAATCAATCAATCAATCAATCGATCAATGGCACAGTGTTCATGCATGATGGATAGGTTTAAACATGCGAAAGTAATAAAAGCATAGGCCTAATTGTAATAAACAGTGACAATATTAATATAACATGTTATCTATGTTAGCTACTGCTGGAAAGCACCTTTCTGCTATACCCCGTGATCGATCGAGTCAGTCGATCAAGTCGATCGAAACTCGGCCAAGTCGAGTCGGTCGAAAAATCTTCGACTCGATCGACTTGCATCGATCATGTGTTTTGACAAGTCAAGTCGATCGTTGTTTTCTCGACTTGACTCGACTATGAAATATTTTCTAACTATTTTTTTGCTGCTACTTCACAAAACGACCCACATGATGTGATGACGTAATGCTGTGTAAACGCACAACTACCGTATTAACCTGACCTGAAGTTCAGTGCAAATTATGAGCCTCTTGGTGATTTCGTATAGTTAAAGCTGCAGATACTTTTTTAAACAGTTTTACGGTAAAAATTGAAAGATTAAGATGCGTTAAATATGCGCTAGTTTCAGGAAATTTCAGCTCTGTAGTCAGCATGATGTAAAAAAAAGTTGTTATTTTTACATCATGGTAGTCAGTAGGCCTAACGACGGTCTCAAAACGTTCGAATGTCTGTAAGTTAGGACGGGACTGAATGCTTCGACTTTGGCCAAGAGCAGCGTCTCGGAAAGTGTTTAATAGTTGCGTGAGCTAACCTCAGGCAAAGTACAGACCTAAAATGGATAGAATTATACATTATATCCGATATAGCCAATAAAAATATTTTGTCATTTTTTACAATCAGTGGGAAGTTTATTATACTAGGCCCACATATTCATGAAATGAAACGCGTCTATAGCACAATAATTAGTCAATAACTACTTTAGCCAAAATTTGTGTGAGTATGCTTGTGCCTCGGCGCTACAGAGCCAAAACTTGTGTGAGCTTTGGCGCCATGGCTCCCGGGCCCCTGGCCAAGAGATACAGTCCAAGTCGACCAAGTCGATCGTTTATTTGCCAAGTCGATCGAGTCGACAAAGTCGATCGAATCGATCGCCGGCCGAGCCAAGTCGATCGTAGCAGTTCGACTCGATCGATCACGGGGTATACTATCCGCTGTAAGGCTGGTAAAGCAATTACCGGTCAGCACCATCAGAACGTCGAGAAGCACTTGTTTACGGTACACCATCGACACCTAGCGAATAAACCAAAAGTACAGACACAGTGAAATTTTTGCCTTTGTAGTAGGCCCTATAATTAATCAGAGGTGGGCAAACTTTTGGCACACTGGGCCACATTAAGCGCCAAAAATGTCGGATGGCCGGGTAACAAATTTTAACAACGACTCACATGAAGACCAGTTTACTTATTTATAATATAAAACAAGTAAAAGTGAGGTCTAATATTTTCTGAAAATCAAACGGCGACAGAACGAACTATGATGTTTAGCTTAGGGTCTTAGGCGAAGTTTAGCCCTACACAAATGTTTTAATATTTCGTTTTAATATGATTATTGCTTTAAAATTCTTTTCGACCCAACTATACCTTGAATTTCGCACTTAGCATCACCATAGACGAGCTTCATCTGCAGAAGCGCTATAGAAAAATTTATCGTCATCATCATCATCATCATCATCATCATCATCATCATCACCACCACCACCACCACCACCACCGCCCCTGCACTGGTCACTTGTATGACTGCCCTTACCAAAAGTGTCTGGCGCCGCCACTGCACCACCACCACCACCACCACCACCACCACCACCACCACCACCACCACCACCACCACCACCACCACCACCACCACCACCACCACCACCACCACCACCACCACCACCACCACCACCACCACCACCACCACCACCACCACCACCACCACCACCACCACCACCACCACCACCACCACCACCACCACCACCACCACCACCACCACCACCACCACCACCACCACCATCATCATTATTATTATTATTATTTGTGTCGATCTCGCAAGAAAAAGGATTATGTTCCATAATATAGTGCTTACACCTGTCGAATAAAACTAAAACAATTCAACCTAAAACGATGCAACGAAATTTCTTCGTGTTCTGACCAACGGTTGAAATGTTTGTAATGCAATGCATCGGGTCGAGTTGTAACAGTTTGAAATTGCAGTCGAACAGTGCTCATTGTTTTTATACCTTAAAATTTTGAATTTAGGCCTATTTTGAGCATTCGTGTTTCTATCAACTGGGAGAATAATTATTGTGACCATACCATCGTGTAGGCCTATTTATGTATTCCTGTGGCGATTCGGGTCCGGACATAACTTTGCGGGGTGTGGTTACTGTAGTATACAGCCCAGTTAGATAAGTAGTTCCTGTCGCCTTCCTCTTTTATTCAGGGTTGGGACTGGCACCATCCGAAAACGGCAGTAGCGGAGTTCTGGCTCCAATTCTTTATAGAAACACAACTGCAATTTGATAATACCTCCTTACAAAGTACACATTGAAACGGGGCAAACATTGAGAGTCATATAGGTATACACTGAAGTGGAAGTGTTCAGTTTACAGCGATCTATACAGTTTGGGCAGAGGAGCTGCCAACATGACGGGATAAAGCGTTTCAGATGGAGGAACCAGTGACTGTGAATGAACACCGTCCAAATACAAGACATGCACCAGGAACAACATACATACTTTGCAGCACATGCTAATCGAAGACAGAATCTGCCTTTAACTGAGCTACGTGGTGTTAAGTTATGTGGGATGGCAAGTGATTTGAACGTGCTTTTTACATGAAAAGTGCCACCTTGAAACGAATACGTAAACATACAGGAAGCCAGTGTAGAGAAAAAATGGCAGGTGCAGCGCCGGCCTAAGGGACAACTTGGGGGGGGGGCGAAAAGTCCCAGAAAATTAGCATGAACATGACATAGACATAAACACAAACGGAAATACAGATAGACACACATAGAGACACTAATACACACACACATACGGACACACCGACACGCAGATACAAACAGACACAAAGAGACACGCAGACAGGCACACCTACAAATACACATACAAACCCTCAAACAGACACAGACAGCGGACACAAACAGACACACGCATATACGGACAGACAAGTAGACGCTCTGAAAGACACCGAGGCAAAGACATAAACAGACAGACAAAGGCAGACGGACACACAAGACCAGAACCGGATATTACCCGAGCGTCGACAGCAGCCTGTCCAAACACCGCGGAAGCCGAACCTGGCCAATCGACGGAAGTGGCCTATCCCATCATGCATCTCTGTTTCCGCTTCCGCCCGTTTCCGTTTTCACGGAAGCCTTCCTCCTTCCTTTCCACCCTGCCTCCTTCCCCCAACAGATTTCATCCCCCATTCCATTGCAGAGAAGAGGAACAAGCATTTGCACTAACCTCGAGAGACAGCCATGTGTATAGAAGTGTTGACGCCTTCATTTTCTTAGCCTCAGCATATGAGGATACCATTAAGTTGATCCAGCATGTTTATGAGCATAAAGTATTAGCA
>OY744602.1:55557263-55574763 GCA_963556255.1 Allolobophora icterica | reverse complement strand
AGCCATAGGTCAAAGGGTGAAGCTTTCTATATGCGCAGATTTTCTCCAAAATCAGCTATACAAATATGCGTTCATAAAAGACGTTTATACGCGCACACATCATATCACTTAGGTGGTCATGTTCACAGCTCTTATGAGATAGTGTATGTTGAAGTGTAAAGAACATTTACAATAGTGTCTGAACAGGCAATGCATGAAGTGTCTTCACACATGCATGAGTATATAAAGATATCGTAGTCAATCACAGAGTACTTACAATCAATCCTTATTCCACAAACTTATCATAGTTCAAATAGTTGATTAATGATCGTCCTATTGACCTTCTCTGATTATTATGGGAAGAACCATAGAACAGTTCTTGGTGTATGTTGAGCTGTTTCTGTTGCTACACCTAAATGTTGGAATTCCCTCCCTGCATCTGTTCGTTCTCCTCAATCTCTTCTGTCTTCACTGTTTCGCTCGTTTTCATGGCCAATCGTATACCTTCTTGTCTTTCTGCTCTTTCTCAACAGTTTCAACTTCCTCTCTATTGCCGTGGGTTCTTGTCGTCGCATTCGCTTGAAATCAAACATTCACTGCCTTCGGTTGTAGCATATCTCCATTCTCCAGCTACATATTGTGCACGAAGTTTTCCCATTTCATCTAAATTCATGCCGTTTGGTAGATCTTCACTGTATTATTATCGGTATTTCGGTGCGTGGAGAGATTATGTCTTTCACCAGTTTTCCTTCATTCGCACTTTTTTCATCAATCTGAACAGTTTCTCTCTGAACTTCCGTGTCAAACAACAGTTTATTTGCTTTCTTGCTTAGCGTTTCCTTTTACACGGTTTTCCGGAACATTGAATTCTCGAATGCGACTTGGTCGTGATTTTCCGGCTTTATCATATTTAGTTCTTTGCAGAAAGCGAAACTCGTTTGCTGGCATTCTGCATACTTCAACCAAACGGCATCTAATGCACAACTGTGCCGCAGGCATTACCTTTTTCATCGCTTTCTTCTGTCCATTCATTCTTTGCAAATGTCTTTTGTGGCGCATTAAAATGCTACCTCCCTTGTGACTTCAGTTCTCATGCCTCCACTCCTAAGTTGGCCTCCTTATTCTTTATAGACTTTCTATTTTGAATCTGACTATGGTTTGTTCTCCGCTTTTCATAACTTGGTTTCGCGGTAAATGCCAAAAGCAATTCGATGGCTGATAGCTAGTCTGCAAAATATGTGATAACACAAGCCTTAAACATTCAGTTTCTTTCACCGACAATACCATCTGTAATGGCATAGCGGAATCGAGTATTCCACTGTTTAATCAAACGGTTTCTCGCCGTAGTCCTTTCTATTCCTCACATAACAATTCAGTAAAGTTTTCAGTGGAGTCGTGAATATGGCAAATCTTTCCCTCTGTAGCTGTCTTCTTGACATCAACAAATCGGGATTCATACTTCCTTGGTATCCACCTGTACATCCATCCACCCATACATCCGTCCATCCATCCATCCATCCATCCATCCATCCATCCATCCATCCATCCATCCATCCATCCATCCATCCATCCATCCATCCATCCATCCATCCATCCATCCATCCATCCATCCATCCATCCATCCATCCATCCATCCATCCATCCATCCATCCATCCATCCATCCATCCATCCATCCATCCATCCATCCATCCATCCATCCATCCATCCATCCATCCATCCATCCATCCATCCATCCATCCATCCATCCATCCATCCATCCATCCATCCATCCATCCATCCATCCATCCATCCGCCCAACCACTCCAACACCCAACCACCCATCCAAATTTACCCAACTCATCCATCCATCCGGCCAGCCAGCCAGCCAGCCACCCATCCACCTACCTAACCACACACGCACAAAACAACACCCAGGCCCACAAACACTCAAGCCCACCCACCCACCGACCCATCCATCGAGCAATCCATCAAATGACCTCCAGCCCATCCGTCATTGCTGTCAGCCTCCATATGTCTCCAGTTCGTCGTTGCATCGTCTCAGTCCTTCCGTCCGCCCCTCCTACCGCTTCCCTTCTATCTCAATAGTTCCTCCCACCCTTCCCTCTTCCACTCTTCCCTCTTCCACCCTTCCCTCTTCCACTTACCGGGTTGCAATCTCCGTCGGACGGACTAAGTTCAACTGACAGGCTTCAATAAGGTCAGCAAATTTCCGTCCATTCGTCGAACCGACCAGGCGCTCTTAATCGGCCAACGACGCAAACGAAGCCACCCCCTCCCCCTCTCCCACTGAAGCCCACACCAGCCATCCCTCCCTCCCTCCCTCCCTCCCTCCCTCCCTCCCTCCCTCCCTCCCTCCCTCCCTCCCTCCCTCCCTCCCTCCCTCCCTCCCTCCCTCCCTCCCTCCATCCATCCATCCATCCATCCATCCATCCATCCATCCATCCATCAGTGTGTCCGTCCGCCTTTCCGTTCGTCCGTCCGTCCGTCCGTCTATCTTTCCATCGTCCGTCCGTCTGCGTCCAACCAAACAACGAACCATCCATCCATCCATCCATCCATCCATCCATCCATCCATCCATCCATCCATCCATCCATCCATCCATCCATCCATCCATCCATCCATCCATCCATCCATCCATCCATCCATCCATCCATCCATCCATCCATCCATCTATCCATCCATACATCCGTCCCTCCATTCTTCCGTCCGTTCATCTCTCCGTCCGTCACTCCGTCAATTCCTTAGTCCATTTGGCCCCATCCATCCGTCCGTCCGTCCGTCCGTCCGTCCGTCCGTCCGTCCGTCCGTCCGTCCGTCCGTCCGTCCGTCCGTCCGTCCGTCCGTCCGTCCGTCCGTCCGTCCGTCCGTCCGTTCGTCCGTCCGTCCAATCATCACTCTATCAAGACGTGCAAATTATTGCTCTAGTTCAGTTCATGCTATATATTCTGCTGCTCCATGAATTCTACAAAGTTTAATCTACTCATTCTACCCTACACATCTATTCCACTAAATGCGTGTGGCGCTGCTTACATCTCTTCAAACACTTTCTTTAAGCTTACTTTGTCAGCTGCGCTAGTTTGGGTACAAAGTCCCTAGAGCCAGCAGTAGATCGTGTTCAGAATCAAACACGTACAGAGGAAAGGGATCCGACTACCACATCTTTCACAAAGGTCGACTTCTTCCTTCAAACAATCGCCTCAAAACTAACTTATCCTCACTTGATTTCAACTATTTTGTATATCTAATTGCAATTCATCTGGCGGGTGATAAACGGCGAATCAGATTCATAGTTGATTGACTTGGTGCGCTCTACCATTTTTTTTATAAAATAGTAATAACAATAATAATAATAATAAATAATAATAAATAATAATAAATAATACTAATAACAATAATAATAATTCGCGAGAGAGATTTTCACAAATTTTTTTAACTATGACGGTCATAATAAATTTCACGCACATTGGAAACTACATTTTCCAATTTTTTAAACCGTCTTAGGACGGGCAATATCTAGTAATAATAATAACAGCAACAACAATAACAATAAACAATATCAATTAACAATAATGATAATATCTAAATCTAGACTTCTATCTACTCTCTACTTACTCTAATCCAACGAACTCTGTCACTCTATTCTCATTCAACTCTATGCTCCTCTTTATCCTGATGCATCCATTCTGCTCTTAATCGATCTGTTCTTATCTGCTCTGATTCAATCTAATCTAGCCTAGATAAGTCAAATCTTGTCCGAGCACTCATACACAAACAGGCACACATACACACATCTACACACAAACAGGTAGAGAAACACACGGACAATGGCATGCACTCAAACAAACGCACATATACGCGCACCTTCAGCAATTCAGTATTCATAAGCTCGACACGTAGCTGTAGGCATCGGCTGAGCGGACAGACACTGACAGACCAGACCAGCCACGCTTCGCAGGGTGTGGACGAGTCTTTGTTTCGAAAGGGCGCCTCCGCACATACCCTCTCAACCACCCACTTCTCGGGGGATTCTGGCGCCCTCCCTGGGGGTTATGAGATCGAATAGAAAAACGAACATTGTGGAGGATATGCATGGTAAGTGCGAATAAAAAGAGGGAAGAGCTGGATGGGCTGATAAAAAAAGACGGACACATTAATTCTACGGAATGAGTGAATAGCATAAATAAATAAATTGGTGGCAGACTGATTGCCTGAAACTTACTTACTATCTTACCGGCTGATTTACCTACGGCCTGACTTACTTTCTGACCGACTTATTTACCTGCTTACATACTTTCTTACTGACTGACTGATGCATGTAAATTCCGTTTCATGTCTATGTAATTCTGCGTCATTCCCGTCACTCTGTCGGCCATCTTGCGTCTGTCGGGAGCGTCATGAGGAATGAAGGCGTTCATTGCCTCGGCCATTCGCCGCCGCTCAGGTGAACCCAAATCACACGTGACCGGCTCAGATTTTCCAGCGTTTCCATGGCAACTTCCACAATTTGCGCGAACATAGCAGCCAGCTGTGGTTTCAGGAAGAAAAGCACCGCGCCCTGTAATATTCGCCGCAGCTTGTGCAAAATTTCACGGAATCTGAGAAAGGACTAAGCTATACACTGATCCATTAGATAAGCTTCAAGTAAATCTCTCTATAAACCAGATTATTTTCAACCAGGATGGTATTTACTGAATTAATGACTAAATAAATAAATAATTAAATAAATAAATGACCTATCGCCATGAGTGAAATGTATGGGATACATATCTTAGTGAACCATTGGGGGACTTCCCTTCCCCTATGAATTTCGGTCCCTTACGAAACCACAGACCATATAGTTAAGACCATATAGTTAAGACCGCAGACCCATCTCTAATCCTACAAAGAAACCTAAACACTGAATTCTTCTTCAACAGAAGCCCTTCAAACTAAAACAAACTTAAACCTAGCCTGATAATAACGTGATAATATTCCGTCACCCATATTTTTCGCCCATGACCCTAATCTCGAGTTGAAACCTGAATTCTTGATCCGGCCTACGCCGAAACCGATTTCTGAGAAATCCTATTGCACCCGGTTCGATAGGACCGCATTCGGTCTGCTGCGGAGACAAGCACATCCCGTGGAGCGGGCGATCAGCTAAGCGAACAATACCTGTCGACCTGAGCGGAATTTATTACCGTCCAGACTTAGAGCGGAAGTCACCTTGACTCCAGCAAAGCTTGCGCCGTCCAGCGCTTGCTGGCTGGCGATTTCTGATTACGTTTTTAAAAGTGGTTCTAACGAAGCAATATTGCGACCACTATATAGGAATAGCTTAGGTGAGTTGGTGTATGGATGGATTGATTAATGGATGGATGGATGGATGGATAGATGAATTTTTTGGCGATTGCAGTTTGGACATAAATTCAAAGTACAGGTAGACACCAGCTCAATTCTTTGCTTAGAGCCATCCAAGTTCCCGTCCCTTCTACAACCGATGTTTCACATTTGTTCAATTCAATCAAATGGCTTAGTGCTGAAACCCTGGGCACTTCCTTCTGCAAGGAACTTGTTTCTGCCATCTTTCATTAACAAGTCTCTTGCCTCTACCTCCTTGACATTTCAACAGCCTTCGATGCCGTTGACCACAGAATCTTACTACAAGGACGGTCAACCTGGTTCGTTTTACTGACACTGCTCTGGAGTGTCACCATGTTCGTCACTGACTGCATCAAGATTGGTAAGGAAGAACTCTGTGAACTTAGCAGAAAATGAATCTTTAGCGATTTGTTGCACTTCATGGTTTTGTATGCTTGAAGCATGTTGTCAACAAGCTAGAGTGCTAGACGTAGTTTGTTGTTCTGTAGTTGCCAAGAAAATTCTTAATAACATCCGTGAATGTCTTCCATGTGATTTTCCATGAATTCCATCCCCCCTTTAGAAGATCTGAACCGCTTGTCACTGACGAGTCCGATTTGTGGACCAACAAAAATGCTCTCCTTAATCGTGGCGTCAGTTATACTTGAAAATATCGTTCATAAATATATCGAAATCAAGCACCTTTCTTGTTCATCGGCTCCACGAAATTTCTCATTAGTCCGATTTTTATATGAGAGGAGGCAAAATATCTTTCTTGTGTCGACAAGTGTTTTACATGTCACGCTTTTCTGTCCAGGAACCAAACGCTAACGGAGCGGCCAGTTCATTTCTATTTAATAAGACTCTTTTGCCCCATTTGCAAATGAAACAACAGTATATTTGGCATATCCGAGCTGCATTCCTAGTAGCAGAGCCACTACTTTTAGATCACCGCGGATATTCCAGTTGTAGTTGTTGCAATGTATTTGTTTAATATATTTTCTTTTTCGTTTTATTGTACTCTTACTGACAAACCGCAGCCATTTACATACAAAAAAAGCAAGCAAAGGAAGAAGATGAAGGAGAGACAGAAAGTAAATGCGATAATGCTATTATGGAGTAGTATGGAGTTTTAACCACAGTTCATGTTTTCGTAGGTTTCTTTCAAGCGTACCGGTACTGCTCAGTCAATCAGTGTTGAAGGGTGGCATTGCTATTTTGTAACAAGACAACTGTCACATTTGACAGTGACGAATCTATACAAAAGACTGCAATGTCTTGGGTCATTCGTACAACCCAAAGCCGTGAACGACCCAACAACATCAGTGTAGAACCAGACGTTGCCAACCTGAACAGAGAAATTTCTCATATCTTCTTGGCGAGTCCGAAAGACAGAAATTTTCTACCTGGCGACATTAAACCGCATCCTTGAAGTCTTGAACCAAATAATTCTGCTTGCTTTTTTGACAACTTAAATCCCTCATTAGGTCAGTTGCTTCTGATTGTGTTAACAGATCAGGCTCACCGGAATAAACGGTTAAAAGTCTCGATCAATGTCGTTTTTCACGTATGGCTCGCGCATTTGTGGCATCTTCTGGTGGCTTTGGTACTGCCAAACTGACGTCATGCAGCACTTCTCTCGTGGTTGAAAGCAGATTTACGTATTCAATAAGTTTCTTATTTTTAGCAGAGACATTGACCAAACAGAGGCAGCAGTCCGTCACGTAATCCTTCTGTTCTCGTTTGCGCAAGCTGAGATTATTTTTCCCGGCGCGCGGACACCCAAACGGTAACGTCGTGCCTTCTCTGTGGTTGGCCCCATGACTTGCAATGGGCTTCCTACCACGCTCCGCCAAGTACCGACTGGTCATTTCACCGTGTTTCTTACTGTTATCAAAACTGTGTTTTTCGACCGTGGTTGGGCTGGGAGTGCTCCTGACTCAGGAGCACTCCCAGCCCAACCACGGTCCTGAATAGGCATCTTGAAGGGGCGCTATATAAACTACGAACGCATTGACTTCCCAAGACTTCTATTTGAACTATTTCAAACTATCAGATCGAAGGCACATGTTGCACAGAAAATGTGAGAAGCCCAGGGTCTTGTCTTGATCATTGCAACCGAAGTAGAGCTCATACGCCCTGCGTCTTTGATGCTTAAGCACATATTCACCAGTACTGTAAAAGAATAGATCGCGACCATAGGTGTAACTTTGCATTGTGACAGCCTTTTCAGAAATGGTGGTGACAGTGACCCCATTTTTTGTCCGTCCCTATTCTGAAATAGTTTTTGCGATATGACAGCGTTATTTGGTTTGAAGCAAGTTCAAGTAGCGACATTTTATAATTAACTGTCGCAATGTTGATAGATGCCATCAAGTTAGCTTGCTTACTTATCGTTTTAGGATGTATAAATTGGTAACGTCATCCATACTAAAGTTGTGAAACAGAATATAAACATTACTTTGTTATCTGTGAGTGACCTTAACTTGGCGGACAAAATATGCTAAATTCGTATTGACAAGAAGCGCAGGGAGGGGGGGAGGAGATGTGAGGGGAGGGAAGGGGGCAATGGGGAGCAATGGGGAGGAGGGATTGGTCCCCACTATTTTGTGGGGCAAAGTTACGCCCTTGATCGCGGCTGTTGCGACATTGACAAGACATTTCTGTTGTAACGAATTGTCATGCTAACTGATATCAATGTAACACAAAACATCTATGTATGCGATTTGCATTTTATAGCCTGTCCTGCCAGCATCCATCCTATGTCCAGCCATGCCTAAGCCTTAGCATATTGCACAATGTGCAGTGCAAATGCTAAGGCTTAGCATTTGCACAGCACATTGTGCAATATGCACTGAGTGCATGCCCAGATATGTCAGGACTAAACGAAACAGCTTACGTTGTGGGCAACATATTAGTAAAGTGACAATTTGAGAGGAAATACAAAAATAGTCGATTTCAAAAAATGGTACTTAGTTGGAAAATGTGAAGGTAATTTTCGCGATCAGCAGCCAAAAAATCCACAAGATACACACAAAAGTGTTCAGGAAGCAAAATCTTCATTGTCCAGTGTAAACAGTTCAAAGTGTAACCACCGATATCAGCTCGAGCTTTATTTAGGTTGAGACGCAGGAAGGACGATTCTGTCGAGTTCTAAGGCGGACTCTGCGATTTCCTGAGGATTGTTGACCGTAGAAGATGTGCGTTGCGAATGATTTTGTCCTGCACCTCAGTCAAAGTTTCTTTGCTGGCGATGGAAAAAATAATCCTCTTTCTACACGAAGAGTCTCTATCTTCAAGCAAAACATATTGTATTAGTCAGTGGACAGACAGACAGACAGACAAATATGCATTCAATGTCATACATACATACATACATACATACATACATACATACATACATACATACATACATACATGCATGCATGCATGCATGCATGCATACATACATACATACATACATACATACATACATACATGCATGCATGCATGCATGCATGCATGCATACATACAGACATACATACATACATACATACATACATACATACATACATACATACATACATACATACATACATACATACATACATACATACATACATACATACATACATACATACATACATACATACATACATACATACATACATACATACATACATACATACATACATACATAGACAGACAGACAGACAGACAGACAGACAGCTATGAGACAGAGACTCGCCCATTTACTTTCTCATCTCAGATTTAGACTTCAGTGTCGGGCGTTCTGTAATATTTTCTAATGTTATCCAGAAGTAAACCACTGATGTATTGTGCATATTATGACATCATGATAACGGCGTTAAACAGATCATTGGACTCTACTAGATTAGACAAGGAGATAGAGAGACAGTCAGAGAGAGACAGAGGGAAAGAGAAACAAAACTATAGTTAGAAATCGAGACAGGCAGACAGACAGACAGAAAAGAAAAATAGACACAGGAAATACATAATTATATTGTTGCATGTAAGGGCAAACGGAGAAGGTGCTCTGGTAAAGGGAGGGCATACGCTGAGTGTTCTGGCGGGAAACTAGCCTACAAAACTCTGTGAGACCATGTGTTAGACAGTTTTAGAGAGATACTTAGTCAAGCTTTTCAACCGATACGGTCTTGGTGTAGAGTTAGGGTCTCTTAAAGTTGTGTCTCCGTGAGGAGAAAGTGTTTGTTTTCGGAACCTGCACGCGTTTGGTCTCTTTGAAACTGCAGGCTGCATGTTTCGTCGGTTGTGTTATTGACGGAGAAGGGTGTTTCTTCTGCTGTGCTATTTTCGTCACCTGCTGGGGAGACACTTGTAAAGATATCTTTTCGTTTTCTGCTATACATATTCGCTAGTACATTTCTATCTTAACTTAAGCCACTTCTTTTCTTTTCTTTTCTTTTCTAATAGGCTAACAATATATATATATATATATATATATATATATATATATGCTAACAATATATATATATATATATATATATAGAGAGAGAGACAGACAGACAGACAGACAGACAGACAGAGAAACAGACAGACAGACAGACAGACAGGGACAGACAGAGACAGAGACAGAATCACTTGCGTACTCATTCAATCTCTCTCAAACACTCGTGACGAACAGCTGTGATGATAATACTGATGATGACGACTACAGTGACAACGACTACATCCGTCTGAGTGTGTAGTTTTCGTCTGTGAGTGTGTGAGTGCCGTCGTCGTAATTTCCAACGCACTGCAGTCGACAAGACAAGAAGACGAGTATAGCACTTCCTCTTCCTGCTTTACATCCTCCATCCCACCCTCTTCTCCTCTTCCTCCCCCTTCCTTCCTGTCTATCCACTTCTCTCTTCCCCGGCTGTTCTTCTGCAATCCGTACATCCATCCCTTGTGGCTCTCCTCTTCCACCCTGCCTTTCCGTCTCTCCAACTCTCCTCCTCTCCTCCCTTCCGTTTCTCTTTCCTCTTCCACTCCGTCCATCCACACAGTCTCCTTGTCTTTTGCTGCCTCTTTTTCCTCCTCCCTTCCGTCAATCCCTCCCTCTCTTTATTTGTCCTCCTCCATCGGATCCATCCCTCCTTCCTTATTTCCTCCTCTTTCCTTACTTTCTTTCAACCCTCCTTCATCCCGTCTATCCGCCATTCTATATCCTCCTGTTTCCTTTTAGCCTCCTTAACGTCCTGCCATCCGTCGCACCATCTCTCTGCTCTCCTTCCTTCCGCCCATCCAACCTCCTTTCGCATCTCGATTAATATGCACCGCAGAGTACAGATTCCGGCATGAGTCCGAGAGGGTCAGAGTAGTAAGTGCGGGCGCAGCACGGGGGCGCTCATGTCGTCGATGCCTGTGCCTCTGGGCGGTGGAGATGGGCAAACTACACGGGGAATTAGGAAGAGCATATGCAGCGGGAGGATTAAAAGGAAGGGGAGTCGATGGACTACGAGGAAGAGGATGGAACAGGATGAGTTGGAGAAGGAGGAGAGGACAAGGAATGGGAAGAAGAGGAGAAGGGAGGAGGAGAAAGAGGAGAAGGAGAAGAGGAGGAGGAGGAGGAGAGGAGGAGGAGGAGGAGGAGGAGGAGGAATAAGAGGAAGAAAGTCGAGTGGGATGATCGTATCAAGGACTCGATGACGTGAAGCACGAGTATATAGAAATCACGAAACTGCTTCCGTGCACGGCTGTTGGTAATGCTGATTATATTGTTGTTGATGACGAAGATTATAATTAGGGGTCAGTCGGAAATCGCCTCGGACATTTGCCTCGGCCGAATATCCCGTTTTTCGGCACTATTCGGAAGTATTCGCCTCGGCAAATACTGTACACACAAATAGTTGATTGTCTGCCTCACATGCCGGAATTTGTAGGCTCATAAAATCAGCTTTGAGCTTCACCTAACATGATCATTTTGAAGAGGAAAAGTACAAACAACACCAACACTGGAAGCCCACAACAGCAGTCAAGCCCATTTAACTGATCATTTATTTTTAAAATTCAAAATGTATTAGTCAGTTATTACAAGTACAAAAATTTATTTCGGTAATTGAAGCTTTGCATATGGAACGAATGGTATTCGGTTCGTACCCGGATCCGGCAAATAGTACATCCAAATACTCGGATTCGGTACCCGGTGGAAAATGTCTACCCGGCTGACCCCTAATTATAATTATGGAGATGATGGTAATGAAGAAGAAGGATGTGATGATAACGACGACGACGGCAACAATGATGAACATGGCGATGTTGTTGAAGTTGTTGTTATTATTATTATCTATATAAATAAAGAGAAGAATCTGTCTGTCTGTCTGTCTGTCTGTCTGTCACAGCGATGTTTGACCGGGATGCATTTCTACAGTTTTCGAGCTTTTCACTCGAAACCTTCACTACTGTGTCGGGGTGGGCATGACACACCCAGTGTGAGGCTTCGCGTCCCCCGTTTTCACCGCTACCATGGTGTCCAGGGCCAAAAACTACCCGGCCAATTCATTTTTAGCTGGTAAAAAACCTTACACTCAACCTATTTTCACTCGCCAGATGGCGCCGCCGGGTTAAGCAGCTACAGTACGGTAAAGCAGTGTTTTGTTGCTCATTCGCTAAAGGGATTGAAACACCCAAAACGCCGGGTTAAGCAGTTTCGCGTCCCCCGTTTTGACCGCTACCATGGTGTCCCGGCCCAAAACCTCCGAAACCCGGGCAACGCCGGGTAAACCAGCTAGTTATTTATAAAATAAGAATAATAGGAATAAGACGATTTAAATAGGACCGTAGCGCAGCTGAGGCCTAAGAAAATGGCGCTGATGAAGATGATGACAAAAATAACGAGAATTACGGAGTCGACGACCATAGTGATGATGACGATGATTATGATGACGAATACACCGACGACGACGATGATGACGACGACGACGATGCTTTCTGGTGTTGCCACTTTCCTCTGGTAACTGATATATTAGAAACCGTTACAGACACAATCGGAATCTATGAGGCAATTTTAGGAAAATGATGCGAAATTATTACAGGAAAGGAACAAACTTAATAAAAACTTTAAAACTTATTCTTAATCTATAAGTCATTTATGTAAATTCTCAACTGTTAAAAACGAAACACTCGAAAAATATTAAGTTCCAAGAAATAAAGCTCAATAAGATATAACAGAGAGTTCAAGACGTAGGCTAAATTACACAACATACGAATGAATGAAGCGATGCGCAGTGGTTGGGCACGACGAAGCAGAGACCAGATGATGACGACGAAGTCTACTGTCACGCGTGGACGATGATACGGATGGCTGAAGTCGTTTCTCACGACGGCGACCAGATGGCTCCTCGAATGAGCAATTTCAAGGGGCAACCATTGTCCGACGGCGACGAACAGGAGGCAAGGTCTCTTCTGATAGCGTGGCAACCCATGTTCCGCGACGACGATCTTAGTACCCGACGGGGTCCAAAGATTTTAATCATTTAAGACCACATATATGCTCAGCAACACTCTTCGCCGTTCTGCTGTTCACCTGTAGAACTTGTCATCACGTCGTATCGTGTATTGACCCTTGGACTTGATAAAGGCGCCTGAACTCTGAACCTCTGTCGACTTCCGGTCGGAGACTCGGTTCGAAATGCAACCGTCTCTCTGCATCGAATCGACTGTTAACTCCGAAAACTGAACTGTTTCAATGAACCCCCTCGAACTAATCTTCTTCTTCTCCGCTTTTATGGACCTCGTCGCGCAATGACCCATTCTCAGTTTGATTACATCGCTGACCTTGACCTTGACGGCTGAGGGTGGAAGGGAAACTGCAATATGACGTCTGTTCCGCTCGTACGGGTCAAGGGAGAACTGGGAAAGGTTCACATCTCCGTAACGATTGGGATTACAAAGGAATTTCAATAGGCGTATACACATATACACATAACCATAAACTAAGGCAATAATCAACTTCTACGCTTCATAGCATCTGTTTATCGAAAAGCAGCCACCAGCAAAGTTGGCTACGTGAGAGGACGCCGCACCTTCATCAATATAATTATACACCTGTACACCAGCTGCAGGTAAACAACAGGAACTAACAAAATGCCAACTGAACTAAACTAAATCAATCGACTAAAATTACAGTTGCATAAATTCAACATGTCCAACATCTATAGAACATTTAGCTCATAATATAAACCTGCGCATCAATGTACACTGTGTCCCGATGAAAAGTGGACCCCAAGAAAAGGTGTCATAACTCGGTCAAAACTTTTAGCATTTGCCTGAAATTTTAAAAACAACAAGAGTGGCCATATTGCCACCGAATTCTAACGCCGTTTGGAAATGTTGGCGAGTTTGTCAAGTTTGTGAACGTTTGAGGCGCAGCCCTGAAAATTGGAAATTTCCAACATACAAGAGCCATTGGGAAGTGAAGTTCAGCTACAGCTGGTGTTCAAAATGTCCTTTTTGTTCACGGACACAGGACCGTAGACGTGGACGCCACTGTTTGATGGCCCGATCGATGATCACGTGGTCAAACAGCTGCCACTCTTCAATCAGACGCGCCCTCAGGTGATCGACGTCACGAATGCGGGAACGATAAACGCGCTCCTCCAGTACACTCCAGGTTTGGATTTCGCGTCTGATTGAAGAGTGGCAGCTGTTTGACCACGTGATCATCGATCGGGCCATCAAACAGTGGCATCCACGTCTACGGTCCTGTGTCCGTGAACAAAAAGGACATTTTAAACACCAGCTGTAGCTGAACTTCACTTCCTTATGGCTCTTGTATGTTGGAAATTTCCCATTTTCAGGGCTGCGCCTCAAACGTTCACAAACTTGACAAACTCGCCAACATTTCCAAACGGCGTCAGGATTTGGTGGCAATATGGCTACTCTTGTTGTTTTTAAAATTTCAGGCAAATGCTAAAAGTTTTGACCGAGTTATGACACTTTTTCTTGGGGTCCACTTTTCATCGGGACACAGTGTATATACAACTGGCAATTACTGCATAGCAGTAAGTTAATTGGACTGAACTAAGTAAACTGTTTCTAAGTCATATATGTCTATAGCCATGCTAAGGCAGTTCACACATCCTCCGGACAGGGTGAGAATTGTAGAAAAAAGACTGAGGAGGGGGTTAGACTTTGATGAGTTATTTCCATGTGGAGTTGAATATTTTATCCGTATTTTGAAAACTGAGAAAATTCAATAATGCAAAAGAACGCTTAAACTCCTTAAAGTGATGACATCACCAAATTTATTAGTATGCAATTCACACGGTCACAAATCTCACAATAAACCAGGCATTACTTTATTAGTAAACCACAAAGTGAATTGTGAAAGAAAATGCTAAAATATATGCACAATATAATCACACTAGCAAAACTAGGGGTTGGAAACGACCCCTTGGGGTGTGCAATAAAGACATAACTGGGGTCCTAAGAAAGACTATAGGGGTTGAACCCCCAACCACCCGACAATTCTCACCGTGCCTCAGGATATACTACACGTCTATAAATAAAAAGGTCTGTACATAGATCCCGACACAACTGCATAATCTAAACAAACACAATGTCATGTCTCAACTGACTATACATCAATGATGCACTGTGTATACTATTACATATAGGCTCTTCTTGCAGTCACACGCAACATATATCTCCGACCTGATGCGAAAGACCCGGGTTAAATCTAATTCCATCCAGTGCAAATCACCCTTTCTCAAACCCGGAAGTCATTTCACATCCATGAACGGCCGACAAGCGGCGCTCTATCACCATGGAATCGCGGAAACGTCGCCATAGCAACAGTAAAGATGAAAGCCGTGCCGAGATTCTCGACGCATCAAAGAGTCTGCTCACGCTGGCCAAGTTAATTAACTTTTCGGTTAATTAAATAACTGGCCAATTAGCGAGAAAGACATTTTTATTAATCTGGGGCATGCTATAGCTTAAAGGTTAGCTCGTTAGACTAGCAACCCAGAGGTCAAGAATTCAAAATCTCCTTCTAGACTAGAACTAGCTTGGTTAGGCTTAACACAAGTCAATTGTCCAGTATGATATTAAATTATAGATGAGATCAGATGAGGTAAGATAAGATAGGGTAGGATTTGTTCCGGTCAGATTATATTAGATTAGATTAGTGCCCGCTAATTCTGTACCGTACACTTAAGAAGGCACACATGCATACATGCACAACCTCAGAACACATGCGAACAACAACAACACAATGAACCGTTGCCACAATTGTTTCTCAGCAACCACCTGTTGATTTATTAGCTCTGCCCAGCAGTCACGGGTGACGCAATCAGGCATTGCCAGCTTACTAATAACAGCGCCAAAAACCAGACATATATACATGGCTCATGTTCATAAAAAGCATACAACTGTATGATACTATATATGCATATAATGGCACGCATAAACAAATATATATATACATATTATGTGTATATATAGTACATAAGTACCGCTGTGTATATATAGATAGATATAGAGCACAGTATGTCACTGACGCAGGATGGTAAGTTACTGTAAGAGGTGCATAGACTTATGTAAATCAACTAGTCTATATATATATATACATGTATAAATTATATATATGTATATATATATATATAAATTTACCATGATTGTGCATCGCATTACACATATTACCCTGACATATCCTACTAAACCAACGTATAGGTCGAAGACTTTCGCCGTCGAGAACGAAGGAGTCGTGTTGGTCGCCTTCAGTCTACATGCTGTTATTAAGCAGTCCGTGTGGACTTGTGAAATGTTGTATAATTTTCAAAATCGCGTCAATCAATCAAAATCGCGCGTCGACGAAACACGGACGGAACGATGTTATTTATAAGGAAGAGAACTATTAGCTGAGCGTCGATCTAAGACCAACTGTTCCGGCGGCGGAAGCGAAGGATTTATGTAGCGTCTATTGCGATTCGGAAGGGAAATAATGTCGTGCGATTCACTGTCGAGTTGATGTTCAAGAGAAAAGCGGAGATCGCTGCTTGAGGAGGAAGAGGCGGACAACGAAGGATCGTTTGAGAGAGAGAGAGAGACAGACAGACACAGACACAGACAGAGAGACAGACAGAGACAGAGTCAGACACAGACAGTGAGACAGACAGACGGACAGACAGAGACAGACAGACAGAGACAGAGACAGAGACAGAGAAAGAAATCGAGAAACGTAGATCTACAGATACATATAAACAGAAACAGACAGACAGACAGAGATAGTCATCTCTGTCAGACAGAGGCAGAGCCAGACAGATGTGGAGAGACAGGGAGAGTGGCACAAAAGTAAAGGGACAAAGAGACTGACATCCGCCTTGTTTCACCTTACCTTTCTTTTCCTTGCCTTACCTTTCTTTTCCTTACCTTACCTTGTCTTTCCTTTAGCTTTCTTTGACATCTTGCTGTACTTGCCGCGCCTGGAGTTGCCCTGCATTGCCTTACAAAACTATCCTCACCTTACTTGAATTTAGTCAGTTTTACCTTACTTATCCTACTTTAACTAACCTTACAGGACTATTTCAGCAATCTGAGTTTCTCGACTGCAACCTGTGGTGGAGGGGAGGTTGTGCGTTCCGATTTCACGCAGTTTCTTCTCGTAGATCCGCGTCCTAACTATGATCAATGGAAGGCAACTGTGAGGTCTTCCCGCGCTCTGAATTAGGATGCAAATTACGACCAGAAAAACAAACGAATGATGGAAGGAAGAAAGGAAGGAAGGAAGGAACGAAGCAGAGAAACGAATATACATGTATACCTCGTTGACATTTAATGAGGGCGCGAATATTGCAGCGGAAGTCTAGGGAGGTGTGAGAGGAGGAGGAGGAGGAGGAGGAAGGGTGACCAGGGTTCGATGGCTGTAAGTTGTGGTGGCCGAGATTCGATTAGGACGAAGAAAGAGATTGACCGACGATGTGGAATTAGACGAAGCTCTCGCCGGCCAATCAGTCACTCGGTCAATTACAAATTAGGAAGTCAAGTCATTTATATAAAGAAAAGACTCATTCGCTCGTCTGTCCACCCGTTCATTCGTTCGCTCGTTTATTCACTCGTTCATTCATTCGAGTGATTTGAAAGGACGCCATGAAATTTCTAGTTACGTACTTATATACTTGTGTGTGTGTGTGTGTGTGCGTGTGTGTAAATGTACGCAAACAAAATGAAGTCT